>CM029458.1:2912236-3512236 GCA_017140185.1 Eucalyptus polyanthemos subsp. polyanthemos | reverse complement strand
TTAATAGCAGTTAAGACAGTTATAAAACAATTTTCGAATATTAAGAGATTGTTATAGATTAATGACGAATGAAAACCGTTACAAATTTCTAACGTCAAGAAGACGTTACCAAAAATGATAGCTTTCGATAATTCAAAACTCAATCGAAATATACTCAACGCACTGTCCTAGTGCAGCACGATCCACAATTGAGGAAAAGGGAAGAGAAAGCTTGCAAGGCATTATCCACTCATGGCTTCATGTCGACCGCAAAATCATGAGGAGCGTGCATGAATACTCATGACTATTATTATTATTATTATTATTATTATTATTATTATTATGGGTGTCCATGTCCGTCAACCTACGCAAAGGCCAAAATGTACATAATTCATGAAAAAAAATAAACAACAACAAATATGATTGAAAAGCAAAGTGGAAATAACTTGGCACGACGGAAACCCTAGGGACACTTTCATCATTATAGACCAGAACACAGAAGTAAATGAGGAAGGAAAAAAAGGAGAAAAGCGAAAGCGCCCTCTCTCTCTCCTTCGATTTCTCCCTTATATATGATCTTCTCGGTATCTCACTCTCACTCTCACTCACCTCACCCTCTCTCTCTCTCTCTCTCAAATGGACTGCAAACGCAGCCGGATCTGCCTTCTGATCTTCTTGCTTTCGTCCCTTTTCACATGGAATGTAGATGCGGCGACGGCGACGGGAACTGCCGCCGCAGACGCGCCGGGCACCGCGGCCAGGCCGAACCCTTTCGCGCCTAAAGCCGCCTTCCTCCGCTACTGGAAGGCGCAGCTCTCCGGCGGCGGCGCCCCGCCGCCCTTCCTCCTCTCGAAGGCCTCCCCGCTGTCTGCCGCCGCTGCCGCTTTCCTCGCGAAGCTCGCCGCGGGGAGCTCGCTCGCCTCGCACCTCCGCCTCTTCTGTTCCCTGGCCGACCTCTTCTGCTCCTTCGACGAGGGCCTGAGGAGCCACCGGAAGGGCGAGGACGCGAACTTCGCGGTGTACGCCAACAAGCGGTTCGCGGGGTACGGCATGGGCCGGCTCGGCGGGGCGGACTCGTTCAAGAACTACTCGGAGGGGATCAACGCGGCCGACTTCTCCTTCAAGAAGTACACCAAGGAGGGCTCGGGCCACAGCGAGGGCTTCGCCAACTACGCGACGGACGGCAACGTCGCCAACAGCAGCTTCGCCAATTACGCGTTCGGAGCCAACGGCGGGTCCGGCGACTTCAAGAACTACCACTTGAGAGTGAACGTGCCGAACCTGCTATTCACCACCTACGACTCGGACGGTAAAACTCTTTTGATTATCGAACCTAATTCCCTATAGACATTCCTAGCTCGATCGATTCCGATTGATGATACGACCTTTCCGAACAGGCAACGATCACAAGCGGTCTTTCACGAGCTATAACCAAGACGCCAACACCGGAGGCCAGTCCTTCACGAGCTATGCCAAGCACGGGAACAGCTCCCCGACACATTTCGCCACCTACGCCGGCGACTCGAACACGATCTCCTCGACCTTCTCGGGCTACGGGCTGCTGGGCAACGCCGGAAACGAAACGTTCACGAGCTACGGTGGGAACGCGAATGACCCGCATAACACGTTCAAGGGCTATAGCACCGGCGGGAACTCTGCCACGGAGAGCTTCACGAGCTATCGTAACAAAGCCAATGTCGGGGACAACTCGTTTCAGTCCTATGCCCGGAGCGCCAATTCCGCCAAGACGACATTCGCAAATTACGGGAAGTCGTTCAACGAGGGCAACGACACGTTCAAAGAGTACGGCAAGAGATCGAAAGGCCAGACCACGATCGATTTCAAGGCGTATAGTGTCGATCGAAATTTCAAAGAATACGCACAGAAGGGTGTCACGTTCGCTGGTTATAGCAATGTTTCAAGCGAAGCACAGCTATCGTCACCTTCTTCACGCACCATCAGTGGCGGCTCCGTAAATAGGTGGGTCGAGCCGGGCAGATTCTTCAGGGAGTCCGAGTTGAGGCCGGGGACCATCATGCAAATGCCCGACATCGTCGACAAGATGCCCCGAAGGTCGTTTTTGCCCCGGGCCATCGCGTCGAAATTACCATTCTCGACCCAGCGGCTGCAGGAAGTGAAGGAGCTGTTTGCCGCGCAGGAGGGCTCGGACACAGAGCATGTGATTCTCAACGCACTGCGTGAGTGCGAGAGGCCACCGAGCCGGGGTGAGACGAAGCAGTGTGTCGGGTCAGCAGAGGACATGGTCGACTTCGCGTCATCCATCCTCGGCCGCGGCATCACGGTTCGGACGACAGAGAACGTCAATGGGTCTAAGCAGAAGGTCATGATCGGCTCGGTCAGAGGGATCAAGGGCGGAGAACCAACCGAGTCGGTGTCGTGCCACCAAAGCCTATACCCATACTTGTTGTACTACTGTCACGCCGTGCCTAAAGTGAAAGTTTACGAGGCCGAGATTTTAAACTTTGTGGGGAGGAGTAGGATTAACCACGGGGTTGCCATTTGTCATCTCGACACGTCGTCGTGGAGTCCGGACCATGGTGCATTTGTGGCGCTCGGGTCCGGACCCGGGCAAATAGAGGTGTGCCATTGGATCTTCGAGAATGACATGACGTGGACGGTCGTGGATTGAGCGAGGAATCGCCCGATTGAGGCGGGTCCATGTGCTCAAATAAAAATGGACCGTGTGATCTGGTGGGATTCATGTGGTAGCTACATGAAGCCACCATTGTTAATAATTTAGATTCAATTTAGTTCATATTCAACACTAAATGATAATTTCTCGAGCTTTGCTTTTTTCCATTTCATCCATTCTTCTCGGGATCAAAGGTTGCAATATTGGTTGGACCAGAAAGCTTTTTCCTTCTATGGTTGCTCTATTTTTTTTTTTTATTTTTGGTTTTTTGGGTTGTGCTTTCGTTCCACGGTTCATAACTTATGCAATCGAAGTGAAGTGAAATGAAACTGCTTTTTGTGTTTTCTCCCTTTTTCTTACTGTTACCAAACTTCGAAATGCCGCCAAACCCTTACAAAATTTTTGAATTTGACCGATGCTTTTTAGCATGTTGAACAAAAGCAACAATTGCAGCAATGAAATTCCGCTCTAAAGAACTCCATAAAGTACTGTCGGTAAATCTATTGCGAATAAAGTAATAAACACGGAAAAAGAAAAGTTGCCAAAGCTGAATTGACTGAAACCTTTAGCCAGAAATGTTCGGAAAAAGCTAAAGGGAATTCTCTCTTTAGGCAAATGCAAAAGAGAGGAAATCGGACGTTTCTTGAATTTAATTTCCAGATGGGAACAAAAATCCTACAATACAAAGGTTATGTCCTCTTGTCTTGTCCCATTCATCTCCCCAGGCAACACAAACCTAAAGAAAAAGAAGAAAGAGATGTCGAGTTTCGTCGGATGATTTCCACTCTCTCGGCAATTCAAAGAAGCAGCGGCCATTGAATTGACATAAAGCGCGCGTGTTCTGCGAGTCTCGGACGCTGACAAAAGCACGCGCAATCTCCATGGATCCATGCAGCTTTAAGTGCAACCAAAGGAAAGCAGGCGAAAATTCATATATAATTTTTAAACTTGTGTTCTTGTTGCCCCGACAGATGATTATAATGCAGAAGATTCTTGATTGTTCTCCTATGATGGCTTCCCTTAGAAGAAACTGGTCCAGACAGTATTTTGTTGAGCTACATCTTGCAGTCAAGCACCATCCCATCTTTGCAACCCAATATACAAAGACCACACATCGTCCTAGGTTTCTTTAACACACACGAACCAGAAAGTTCATTTGTGATTTGACACACGATTCACCCTTGTCTTTAAGTGTGCTGGTGGCTCAAAAAATTGCCGTTTAGGGGTGCATGATAAAAATTATTTCTGTTCCAGAAATGATTTTTCTCGTTCCAAACCAATTTCTCGGCAATGTTGTTTGATAACGCTTATCAAATTTTCTATTTCTGAATAGATTTCTATTCCGTAAATAGAAATGGAGGAAAATCAATTTCGATTTCTTCCAACCCTAATTTCACTCTTTTCTCCCTCGTACGCCTCTTTCTCTCGCCCAAAATAAAAATAAATATATTCATTTAAAAATAAAAATAAATTTATTAAAATAAATAAATTATTTTTATTTATCATTTTATTTTTAGTTTACTAAAAATAAATTTATTAAATTTATTTATGATAAATAAATAAATATTTTTATTAAAAGTAAAATTATTTTTTATTTGCCTTGAGTGTTTTGCCAAATAAAATTATTTTTATTTTTTATTTTTATTCATTTTAAAATAAATTTATTTGTAAAATAAAATAAAATAGAATAAATAAAATAAATTTATTTAATTTATTTAAAATAATTTATTTATGATAAAAATAATAAATTTTTATTTGCCTTGAGTGTTTTGCCAAATAATTTTTTTATTTTTATTCATTTTAAAATAAATTTATTCGTAAAATAAAATAAAATAGAATAAATAAAATAAATTTAATTATATATTTTAATTTTAAAATAAAATGATATTTTTATTTTATTTTTTATGATTTATTTTATTTTATTCATTATTTTCTTTTGTTACTAAATCACTTTTATTTTTTATATTAAAGGTCGTCGTCGGTCGCGCCGCTTCGTTGAAGGAAGAAATTTTGTGTCATTATCAAACGAATTTCTATTTTTAGAGTAGAAATTTTGTGTCGTTATCATACAGTTATTTTTGTTTAGAAACTCTTCTAGAAATAGAAATAGAAAAATCTATTTATGTTCCGAAATTATTTAAGAACGAGAATGGTTGTCATGCGCGCCTTAGCTTTCATTTTTTTCATGAAAAATAAATAATTTTTTTTAGAAAATGATTGCTCATTTCACTTACAAAGATGAATGAAATGGAAAATATTTTCATAATTTTAAGTGATACAAATGATTAAATTCACAAAAATATATTTTAAAATATTCATTTTCTGCAAAACAAATGAAACATTTTGTGTCAAAGTATTGTCTACTATTAGTATAATTTATAAAGTATTTTAGGATATGCTTGTTTGGGGGAAAATTTTATGATAAAGAAAATATTTTCTAGGATTATTTTTTTCAGGAAAATGGATAGTTTTCTTTTATTTGACGATATATGACCAAAAACGTTTTTTTAGTGTTCATATCTCATTTAAAAAATAATTTCAATATCATGATTTTATCATAGGCAAAAAAAAAAATTGAATTTTTAATTTTTTTCTTTTTTTCTTTTCTTTTTCTTTTTCCTTGTTCCTCTACCGATCATTGAGTCTCAACACTGGCTAGCAACAGACCACAAATGAGGCTCGACCTCACCAACCTTGGGCAAGGCTCAAGCTGTCATTGACCGTTGTCAAGGCCTGACAATCGAGAGGAGCAATCCTGATTTTTTTTTTTCACTTTTTTAAATTTAGGAATTCACTTTCTTAATTTTATGCATGAAAATCTTCATGAACTAGAAAGTATTTTCGATTGATTAGTCATTTTCAGTGAATCAAATGGTGAAAGTAAGAAAAACTAATTTCTAAAACACAATTTTCCTATCAAAACCCACACCCATTAACTCATGGTCAAGATACAAAGGAGGCAACAAATCGGTGGAAATTAGGAGCATGTTTAGTAATGATTCTGTTTTTTAGAACAAATTCTGATAAAAAATGACTTCTTTTTTATGTTCTGGAACAATTTCTAAGCATTTTAAGCTTGTTTGGTAATTATCCAAAATTTATGATTCTAGAATATAATTGTGTTTAGTATCGTGCTCAAAATTTATATTCCAAATCATTTTCTTTTAATTTTTAAATATTTTTTTCTTTTCTTTTTTTCCTTTCTCCCTCTTGTTTTTTTTTCTTCAAGTGGCTAGTCGTCGATCTGGCAAACGGTTAGACGAGGGCCAGCAACCTCATTGGAGCATCGCCGGCTCTCGGTGAGGCCGGCCCTCGTTGACTGAGCCTTGCTGACAGCTGGGCAAGGCAAGCCTCGTCGGGGCTACATGAGGCTTGCCTGGCCATCGACGGGGCTAGGCGAGCCTTGTCGGGGCTGGGTGAGGCCCGCCTGGCCACCGGTGAGGCTCGGCCTTGCTAGATCGCGAGGCTCGCCTAGCCTCGTCAAGCCTCACCGGTGGCTAGGTGGGCCTTGCCGGGGCTAGGCGAGTCTCGCCGATGGTTGGGCTTGCCTTTGACGAGCTCATTGGATTGGTTTTTGGCAACTGATGAACGGCGGTGAATGACAACTGCGAGATGGTGGTAGATGAAGAAGAATGAAAGGGAAGAAGAAGAAAAAAGAAAAGGGAAGAAGAAGAAGAAGAAGAAGAGAAATATGGTATTGATTTTTAGATTTGTTCTAGTGAACAAGAATCAACTTTTTTTTTTTAAATTCTTGATTTTGTTTTAAATCTACTTCCGGGAACAAAAAAAATAGAAATTTGTTCCTAGGAACAAAAAATTTAACAAACGCGATTCTGTTCCCAAACTGCTCTCAGGAACAAAAAAATCAAAATCATGCACTATTTTGATGGTTAACAAACAGGCCCTAGTTGTGCGTGTATAATAAACTATGCATGATTCATATCCATCCAAGAAAATCAAGAGTCCATTGTTTCGAAGAAGTTGTTTTCTTAACGCATCAAGGGTCCAAGGGCTCGAGAACAAGTCCCGTGGGCCAATTTAGAGTATAACCCAACACAATTTTACGTACTTATGGCCCTTTGTTTCTGTAGTTTTAGCTTCTCAGTTTTAGCTTCTCAGTCAGAGAAAATTCGGTCGAGTAAGCGAGTGCAGATGCATATTACTCTTGTTGTACTTAGATAAGAAATCAAAACATGGTTCAAAATTAAGGCAGAAAGAGCTAGATACATCTTGCTAAATGAATTATAGTTGAATGAATTGTATAATGACTTTTTCCTTCATGTAGTGATTCGGTAGATTTACGCCGCCCAAGTCTAGCGGGACTAAATGATTACGGAGAAATTACTGTATCATGACATGGACTGAAATAGTTACACCTAATAGAAATCAATACGTTGTTTTAGCAATGTTAAATCTCTCTTTCGAATTGTGTTAAGCATTCAAAAGAGGAAGATAGTACGATTTTCAATGCATCAATTGTGCCCATGATATATATACAATCTGATATTTTGAAAATAAAATGTTTTATCATCATAAGTATACATGTATATGTATATTACGCGCATTAAAGCCTCTTGTTAACAAGACTACTTGAGGAAAAAAAAAAACAATTGAAAACATTTCTACACTCCCCTCTTAGGAATGGCAAATAGAATTTATCCGCCGCTCACCAATGATTGAGGCCTTCGCCAGCATGTCGTGTAAGGGGAGGGTTTTCAGGACATTTTCGCAATTATGAAAGTATAGTGTGGTAAAATTGAAATGAAAACATGTATTTGCATTCTGAAAATACTCCATGCTCAAAACTCAAAGAATCTCCGAACTTGCCTTGCACCAAAATCTTTTCGAGGGTTTTCAAAATGAGAAAATAATCACACGCCACATCATCGTGAGTGAGACACATCTACCAATGAGAAAACACATGTCTCGAAGGAGACTGGTTGTTGGTTGGGCTGGTTGTTGGCTAGCTCGGCTCGGCTCGGCTTGGCTTGGCTCTATTGCAAAAGAAAGGGCGGGTCAGCAATACTCCTGCTCAAAATATGTCTCTCCTCACTTGAATTTTTGAGTTCTCTCTCTCTCCTCGTAAAAGAACAAAGAACAACTGAGACTTCCTCTGTTTCCTTCTCTATGCATCCCACCTTCTCCACCTCCGTCTCCATCTTTGCTTGCCCAAAAGCCTCGTTGGTCATCTACCTCTGGTATGCTCCATCTCTGGCATCTACTCGTCCTCCCTGTCCCTCAGGCCAAACACGCCGTTGGCCTATGTCATGAAGCCTCGGCCTTTGGCAAGAGGGAGGTGGTCGGTCTTGTTCACAAGCGGCACCAGGCTCCTTGCTATTGATCGGGCGCTATCCCTGACGCTGGCCTGCTTGATTGTGAGGGAGATCTTGGTGGACTTAGGCGGGGTCGACGGCCCGACGAAGAAAGAGAGGCTTGCAACATTTTCTCTCTCTTTTTTTCAATGAAGCGTGCGCTTTTTCTTCCCGCTTTTGCCTCTCTTCCTCAAGCACTCCTCTCCTCTCTATCCTAAGCCCTCTCACTCACCCCAAGCGCCCCCTCCTTTATGTCTCGAGCCCTCTCACTCACCCTAAACGCTTCCCTCCTCACCTCTGTCCTCGTTACCGTCATCGACTTTCTAGTCGCAGCTCCAAAAATTGCCGGCCGCCAACTGGCCTCTCGAGCTTATGTCTTCTACTCCTTATTCGGTCCTGATTTCAGGCTCGAGTATGTAACCAAGGATTTTGAAGCAAAAGAGGTTTGTGAGGCTAGATATATTGGTGGCGGTGCTAAGTTTTGGGGTTTTGGCGAACATTGTGACTGCTGCGAGGGATATTGTGGCGGAGGAGAGAGAGGCGTATGGGTACCGTGGGACCTCTCTTTCTCCTTTGCCTTTTTTTTTTTTTTCTTTTCTATTGCCTCTGTTTCAGGAGGCATGGAGGCTTGGTGATAGTGGTTGCTTTGGCTTCTAGGTCAAGCTAGAGTTCGAGAGCTTATTAGGAGACTGAGAGGGAGAGTTCTTCATCGGCCCTTTTGACTCTTGAAGCAAGTCACGTCCTACCGTTCCCACCGGAGTATTTGTCATCGTGACCTTTGGCATGAAAGTTTTAACCTTATTATTGTTGCTATGAGGAAGAGTGCATGAGTGATAATTGTCCATGGTTTGCACTTGCTCCAATTAAGAGGCAAGAGGGACAACTTAAAGCAAGAAAAGGATTACTGTTTTGGGACTAAGTATGTCCATTTATAGGCCATTCTTTTGGGCTTTGACTGAGTGCAAACATTTTGATGCTTTTCTTGCTTTCAGATTTTACAAATGGCTTCCGCTGAGTGCGTTGAGGGAGAGAATAATTTGTTCGGTTCAGTGAAGGTGGGGTATTTTGCTTAATTGCTTGAGTTTTGAACACTTTTATGTGGATGTTTCACTGGTTGCAACTTTATGAACTGATTCTTTTATGTACCTCTTTCATGCAAAAGTAATGATTGGTAAATTAAAATTCTACCGTTTCAGAACTTATTGCGTGATGCTTTTTGGAGAATGTCACAATTTTCTCTTTGAGTGAACTTCGGTCTAGTGGCTTTTATTTTCTTTGTTTTTTTTTTTTTTTTTTGCGCGGGGGGGAGGGTTTATCTCTTAGTGATTTGTAGTGTGAATCCTTTAGTAGGTAAGAAGTTGATTTAAAATATAATAGCATAGTTTGTGATTTGATATAAAACATAAGTGGGAATGATGAATAAATTGTATCGGGAATTTGCAATGAAAAATGTTTCTCCACACATTGATGAATTTTGTCTTGATATGAGTGCTCTTTTAATGTATTTCACTTCAATAAGTTAATGGAATTTTTGCTCAAATAATATTGATTTCTTGAGATAATTTTCTCCATGTTTACATATCAGTCTCTCAAATGGAATGATGAGCTGATGGAAGAGCGAGGGGAGGTGAGTCACCTCCTATTTTTAGTGAGGATATATGTGTTGCAAACTTTGTGAAGAAAGATGATAGTTTTAATACTATTCCTGAAGAAATGAATGGGATAGACTTCTCCGAGTGACGTAATACAGGTTAATTTTTTTTTCCTTCATTCTTGAAGAAATGAATGTACAATTACCTTTTTGAGTTTACGTTCTTCTTGAAATTACTTTTACATTCCCATATGGACCGAGTATTGGCATTGGGTAGCATCACTTCTAAAAGTTTTAGATAAGGTAGCAAACTCTCATCAAAGTAGGTTGGATTATCTCTAATTCTAAGCTTTTACATTTTTATGTTTTAACATTTACATTGGTCTTTAAGCTTGGGATTACTCTGGTTTGTGTCGACATTGACTAGAATAATGTATTTGATTCATACTTTCATACCAATATCCATCTTTAGTTTTCACATGACGATTATTACTAACAGTTCCTTTCTCTTTCCTCTTTGTCTTGTAAGTTTTCTTTTTTCTCTTCCCTTGGAAGTCATTAATGGTTCTAATAAAGTTAGGCTATTTGTCTAGATTTTTTTTTTCCTTGCCAAATTGTTCAATGTGGGGCTTCATTTATTTGCTTTTGGAGCTATTGACCATTTATGCGTAAGCTACTTCAACTATGTGAAATTAAATCTGAATTTTTTATTGTGGGTTGTATATTTGGAAACTCTTATGCTGAATTCATTATGTAATGGCAAACTTGTTCATGATGGTATGTTGAGCTCACAGTTGGAGGAAGTAAAGTTCATGTTGGCTGCAAAATCAAGAGTGAGAACAAAACCAGGAATACCCCGTAAATAAGTGGGTATGGCATTTTCTACTATGATTGAAATATTCACATTTCACAATCTTTTGAAGTCACTAACTTATATTTGTACAAATTTTCGACAGATTATTCTATGTACTCTGTTGCTAGCTTAACTTGTTTTAAGGATAAATGGGTATGACTCATTCTTTTAAAATTAAAGTTAGTTTTTCCTTTATCTGCCTTCTTTAAATGATTGAATTTTTTCTTTAAAAAATTTGTAGAGGCCACAGAGGATAATATCATTGTGCATAATGTTGATAAAGAATTTTAATTTAGAATTAGCATGACATTTGCTAATGACGATGAAGCATATAAGACATACAATGCATATACAATTTCCAAGGGATTTGGAGTGAGAAAAGGACAAAAGGCTAACAATAATAAATTAATATTACGAACATGCACATTTTTTGTAATTGTGAAGGACACTTTCCATCGATCCCACCTCATAAACCAAGAGATGTTTATAGGATTGTGAAGAAAATTGGATGTCAAGCTTGTATAAAATTCAAAATCGAAAATGGAGTATGGATAATGGACAAGTTTAAGGATGTTCATGATCATCCTTTCATCGATGATAAACAAAAACACCTCATATGATCATATCGACACATGATGAACACTAATAAAAGTATTTTGACTTCTATGGCTAGAGCTAGTATAAGGGCTACAAAAGCATACTCTTACCTTAGTGGTCAAGCAGAAGGGCAAGAGAATATTGGCTTTACTTTATATGATTGTCAAAATTTCTTACAATCAAATGGAAGCAATTTTTTATACATTTCAACTAGATGAGGAATATAGATTAACTAACTTTTCTGGTTTGATGGTGTATCCAAGCTAGACTATGAAAGTTTTGGAGATGTAGTTGTATTTGATATAACTTATTATACAAATAAGCACAACATGATAAGTGCTCCTTTCGTCGGCTTGAATTATCATTGAAAGAATGTCTTCTTTGGTTGTGTATTTTTATTGGATGAAACAATTGATTCTTTCGTTTGAGCATTTCAATCTTTTTTAGAGGCAATGGTAACAAAGCACCCAAAATTATTTTCACTGATCAAGATCATGCCATGGCAAATGCCATTAAGATTGTTCTTCCAAAAACTAATCACCGTTTATATATATGGCATATTGGGAAAAATGCTACGTATCCTAGTGGACATCTTCTTGGAAAGTCGTGTTTTCACGATGAATATTGGCATAAACTTTATATCATTGTAAATCTGAAATGAGAATTGAGAATGATAGAAAGATATGTGTCAACAATAGAGCTTGAGGGATCACAAGTGGTTGAACAACATGTACTAGTTGCGTCATAAATAGTGTCCAGCGTTTGGTTGATACACTTTTTCTACAAGAATTATATTCACACAAAGAAGTAAGAGCATAAATAATGTCTTTCAAGATATGGCATGTAAGACTAATGTAAGACTATGACTTTGACTATGATTTCGTTTGAATTTGTTAGTCATTATGAGAAACAAGCAGAAAAATACACAATTCTGAAGTTGTTGATGATTTTGAGTGCACTTGAGGGAAGCCGCAGATTATAGTTGGAAATAGTGGAATTTTGAAACATGTTGCAAATGTTTATAGTCATGTCATTTAAAGGAATTTTCAGGATGAGTTTTTGCATGTTTTGTTTGTATCTATTTGTAGATCAAAAACTGATGGGTCATTACACACTTATATTGTGGCAACTAAAGTAATGAAAGGAGGCATATTGTTCATTTTACTCCGAGTGATTTAACCATTACATGTAGCTGCAAGTTATTTGAAATGCGAGGATGGTTGTGTAGGTATACTTTATCCATCTTGACAAATGTTGTAAATGTTATAAGTATTCATTTACAATATATTTAGGTAAGATGGACAAAAGTAGCAAAACAATGGGTTTATTGTGATGTTGGACAAAGCTCTCATAATGCGGTAAAGTAAAAACATTGCGCTTGAAGAGGTTGATGCAATTATCTTTCATTGTTATGAATATTAGTGCAAATCATGATATTACGGAGGAGCTTGCAACTATAACCTTGCTGCGTTTTCACTCCCATATCACAAACTAAATGCAATATTTGATAGTAATGATCATATTAATTTCTTGGTGAGAAATGATGAATCTGAAGATGTAGAGAACTCTAAAATTCGAATACTTGATCCCCTTCGGAGAAGAACAAAAGGTATACCAAATACTCGGTTGAAGGGCAGTAGTGAAAAATGAAAGAGAAAAGTGTCTTCATGCACTAGAGACACCTCACATAAGGTATGATGCTTGTTTAATTTTATAGAATGATTTCATTAATTAAAAGCATAAAGTTTATGATACTCTCACTTTTATGCATAATTGACCTTATGTGGTCATTATCGTTGCATCTTCCTTCATCAAACAATTTTTTTGCTAACTTAGACTACACAATCTCTGTCATTAGTTATCTATTATTTTTTGTTAGATTTTATTTAAGAATCTAATTTCTATTGTCCTTAAGTTATTGATTGTGGTTCGGAATAAGCATGAGTACATTGTGAAACAATTGGGTTTAAAGAAGTGACAATCGGTAAAAATGGAAGCAATTTATGCTACAAATTTTATGATAAAAGATCTTATTTATTATTCTTTATGTTTTTCCATTTAGATCTATATAATCTCTCTCTCTCTCTTTCTCTCGTAGTCTTTAACACTAAAATTCATTTGATTTTTAAGAGGCAAACAACCAAGTTGCTAAAGCTGCTCAAAGGCTTCTTCGTATCTTATAACAACATTTTGATGCTTGTCTGTCTACTTATTTTTAGACATCATTGTAATATATTCTCAAATATCCAAAGAAAGTAATTAAAGAAAGTAAAAGCAAACATTTTTTCATTTGTGTGCTAGACATAAAATGATAATTTCAACTCTTAATGAGTAAAATTTTTTCGTCTCTTGGACAACAACCAGAAGAATTGTTGAAGAAAAACTCAATCTTAGAGGTTCAAGAGTGGTTTCAAAGAAGGTAATGAGTTTCGCTCTTATATATTTGATGTTGCGAGACCAAGTTACTCTTCCACTCACTTTAGTCATGTTTGGAAATTTAACTAGAAATAGATTGCATTTTGTTGCTACTGTAGTGGACCTAACCTAATCTCACTTTTTGATGATCCGATTGAGATGTAATCTTGTTGCCCACCCCAAAGTGCGTTGTTGGTGATTATTATCCAACTTTGGGTTTTGTATATGGATAGTCGAGAGTAAGTGGGACAATGAAAATCTATAATGGACGGATTTGGGTTGAAATGGTTGGTTTTGAACTGAATAGATCTTGTTGTAGTCTTCATCCGAATAACTTGTCATTGATACCCATATTGTGCTAGTATTTGTATCTCTTGTGCAGGGAATGATTTTGCTTGTCTTTTTGTTGTTATTAGATTAGATTATATCTAGTCGTTCTCTTGGCTAATTTAGTCCCGTTCATAAAATTTTGTGATACTTCTCATCCCATTTTAAAAGCATTTTTCTTCTTGTTTTTGTTAAACTGTTTTGAATAGTATGTTTCTACTCTTAAACTAAATGTATTCATTCTTTCAATCCAAGCTGTGAATTCTCCTTGTATCCTTTTTTCCGCCCCGAATACATTGTTGTAGATTTAGGTGTGTCTTTGGATGTTTCTTACACTAGAGTGATGCATGACAATTTTATCTCTAATTACTTCTAGCCATTGTTACATCATACCTTGCTTTTCTTTCTGATGTACTTCAGTTGCATTTACATGATTTTGGCCACATTTGAGTATCACTCATCTTTTCAATTGATTCATGACATGCTTAGGCCACATGGTAGTTGCAAATGTGAGGAAGAATTTTGAAGATGAAGGATGACGGTTCATTGACAAATGACATAAGTAACAAAAATTAGGTATTGAAACGTAAGTGAAGAAAGCTGCCATGTGAACAGGATTTGGTTAATGGTAATAAACAAATTTCAGTAGCCTTGGAGGTCCTAAAGACTACGACTTTTGCCAGGAACAAACTAAAATTTGCAATTTCTCCGGATTGGTATTTATTGAAGAAGAAACGAATTGATGGAGAAATATATTGTTAATTGCTTTGGCATCACATGCCAATTCTGTTTATTCATAACTATGCCGTTTCTTAAGTCATGAGGCACCTTCTAGTTTTCCTTTATATTTACTATGAACCCTTGTTGAATCATAACAGTGAACATATGAAAAATTTTGTTTATAGGATAAAATTTTATCCTCTTTTGTGTCAATTAGATGTCTTGAGGATTCATATCATTTCGATGTTGAGGACTTTTTTAGCACCATTTATTGTTCTCTAATTGGTGGTTTTTGTAACATTATGTCTTGCACTATTACTATGAAGGTGTTATTTGTGATGGCTGTCCCCAGACCTTTCATATCGAGTGCCTTGATCCTCCTCCCAAAGTAGTTCATAGCTATTTGAGGGGTCTTGCCTTGAGTTAGATGCGTTAATTGCTGTCATTTGTCCTATCGTACTTGATTGAGATAATTTAGTTGTTTCATTTTAGGGTTTTCCATTTCCAGCAAATTCCACTAGGGAAATGGCAATGTCTAAGTGCCGCTTGAAAAATGATTCAGTTGAGCCAATAAGCCATCTTGATTCTAGTTTGAAGTGAGCTTGGACGAAAATTTGTGGGTCAAGATCCAAGACATTGTCTAGCATGGAAAAAGTATCTCAAATGCTTGGTGGCTCCCATTTTCCAAGCAAGAGGTCTTTGAGTGGAGGGAATTCTGTTGTAACACCTGAAGTTCAGCTATTGGAATGTAAGATAGATTTGTCCCCAGGAGAGGACCCATGCACCATCAAGCCTGGTTGCCCATCCCTGGGTGGTTCTATGGATGGAACCTCTTCCTCTAAGAAAAATGATGATGAACAGAAGGTAGATGTGCCTCCAACAAAAGCACCTTCAACTAGAAGGTTAGCTTCTCCTTATATGCTCTCTTCATCTCATTCTCAACCGGTGAGTTCAGAACAATATGATGAAGCATCAGAGAAGAACTCACAAGGTTATGATGAATTCAATAGTCCAGATGGTTAAGCTGCTCTTAAAATTGGTGCTAGTAAAGAGAGAGCTAAGAAGAGAAAGCTTGTGTAGAAAAATGACATTCAAAAGAAATGCATGACTGACAATGAAAAGCAAATTATTGCTACTTCTAAGATCATGAATGATGATGGCAAGCAAATTATTGCTGCTTCTAAGATCAGGAATGATAATGGCAAGCAAATTATAGCTACTTTTAAGAGATATGGATCGAAGAAGAAAGTTGCATTACCTGAAATAGGTAATTCACAATTAAGAAAGAGAACAATTGTAAACAAGGGTTCATGGTTTGCCATGAAAGAAGATGGAGCAAAAGAAGGTTCAAATGGTCCAAATAAACAAAAGGTAGATATTTTTACATTGGCCTTTTCATTGCTGACATATTACGTATATACATATATTAGATACTTTCTCACATTCAGTTACATTTAGCAAATCTATGGGACTTACATTTTTTTTTCTTTGCTTCCTAAGATATGAACCTCTACAATATATTGAGTGGACGCAATTTGGTGTTTGGTCCTCTTGCATGGCGTGTTTGTTTTCTAAAGATATCTAGGAGCCCTAGATATCTTTTGGTTGCTAGTTCTAAGTTGATAGTTTCCACGTGCAAAGGCACAGAAAAGTCCTTTTTATTGAGGCTTGATGATATTTCATAATTGATTTTGTGGTGCAGAATCTTTCTAGAGAGTTTGAAAAACCTACCAGTAAAGCCAAAGAAAAGAGACCGTCATCTGAATGATACATTAGTGTGCATTAGCGGCACCGCCAGAGTGAATTTCAGCAGGTAAATCTACTTATGATCAACTTTGTTGTTTGATTCTGGTGATCAATCTAGAATCCATTTTAATTCATTTGACACTTTTTTTCTTTTTAGGTTGATCAGATTTTGGGCTGTCATGTTAGAGGTAATGATGCAAGTTCATTGTTTTATGTTTCTGTATGTAATGTAGACATCCTTAATTTTGTTAGTTTACTTGTTCCAAAGAAGCAGGACAGACATCAACATAATACTTTCGACAAAATCAACTTAGATGTAGGAGATAGGTGGACTTGCTGATGATAGACAAGTTGATATAAGCATCGATAGTGATATCAAACTACACAATCTAAATGTTTTTCAATGGTTATTCTCTTATTGGCTGGAATTTTAATGCTAAAGTTGGAGGAAGAGTTGAAAATTGTAAAACTTGGTTGAGGTTGAAAGATGTGATTTGAGCAAGTTTGTCAATGTAAACTTGTTGTGTATAAAGATTACTTACCAGGTTTAGTTTAAATGCTTTACTATTGTTCCTTTTCAAGTGCTGAACGTATTCTCCTCTGTTTTTATCCTCTAATTTTGCCGGAGGAGCCCCATATCTATTGCAGCAGCTATTATTTACATTAACACTTAGCTCTCTGATGAGAAGAAGTCTCCCCAAGGTTTTAGTTTCCCCAATCCTATTCAATTTAAACAACTAAAGACATATTGGTGCATATGTAAATGGCATTTGAAATGGTGCATGAATATAAATAATCGAATGTTTGTGCATATATATCACTTGCTACTAGAGTCATTGAGGGGATGATTAAGAACTCCTCCAAGGATTTGTATCCTCACATGTCAAAGATAAATACCAAGCTGATATGCTAAGGAAGACGATCTAAAGAATTTTTGCAGCTTTTGAGTGTGTGTAGATATATAAACAAAATCGACATTAGTTAACTTTCAGTTAGTTTTGGAAATCAGAACAATCTTGAATTTTTAATTCTTGTTATAAAGAATATGGTGGTTCTTAATTCTCACTCTTTGTATTGTTGGAAGATATCTTGAAAACTTTGTTATTCAAACATTGAAATGCTGTGTTTGAGTTCTTTTTGGCCCTCAACTACATAATACCAGTGTCATATAAAATACATTGCTTTGATTTCGCATGATAATGTGGGCGAGAAGATGCTGCATTGTTCAACTCTGACGAGATGTTGGTTTAATAAGTTATAAGTCCATTCACTTTGGTCCTTTAAGCTCTTAATTCATCTGGTTAAATCTCATAAGTAGTCTCCACCTTCAACTTGTTACTTCCTTTGATTGGTCATCATAGTAAAACTCAGTTTCACCAAGTATGTTTCTGTGCCTGAAGAGATAAAACTCTGCACTCTGCAGTCTCAAAGTCCTGATTTTGATTAATATGAATCTATAAGAAATGATGCACAAATCAGGTAAACTATATGTGCGTTTCCCCTTTGTCCTCTCAAAAGCTTGGCAGAGTTTTAACAATGGCTTTTCATGGTTGCTAGTATTTCTCATTATGCAAAAAATTCATCACATTACAACTAGAAAATGAACCTTTATTGACATAGAAAATTTGTGATATTTTGATGATACAATATATATGATACAAGCTTATAGTCTCATACAGAAGAACCTTCTAAAAGCTTGGGGAGATAGAACAAGGCATGAGAAGAAAAGAAAGGTAAATGCACTAGTTGACTTGAGTCTAAGGGTGATGTATAGGACAAAGCCACTCAGCAACCTCACTTTGGTTAAATGCCTACACTAACTCATCTTTATGCTAATCTAGCACCTACAACATTTGAGTAAGACGAATGTACATCGACTAACACTATAATATCATTTTCTATAACAAAAGCTATACACAGAGGTGTCCTAATTTGGCTAATTGTCCCTATCTTTGCGGTTTCATTGCTTATTGTCACTGCTCAAGGTCTACAAGAAAAGAATTTATGCCATCATCTGCAAAGCACCCTAATGCTTCCAGTCCCACAAAATAATTGTGATTTCCATATATTGTCACTCCCCTGCCTTGAATTTACGGGTTAGTGTCACTCTCGGGATGATCCGAAATAGTCTCCTCAGACGAGACTTCCTCTACATCAAGATGATCAATCCGAGAAAGAACCTACCAAGTCTTATTGGAAGAATTCCCACTTTCAAGATGGTCTAACTTCTAAGGATCTGCAAGCCCATCGACGGGATGTGATTGCTCCTCGCCTCTAGCATGATTTGGTTTAGAATTGCCTGCAGGGTCAAGACTGTGTTTCATTGGGGATACATCATTCGAGGGCAGAAAAAGGGCAAGCTGTTGACCTAGACCAATGTTGAACGCAACCAACCGAAGAACTTTAGATGATAGCCACATCTTGTGGAGGAAATTTGAAATGTGGCAATGGGGGAATTGGTGGGAAATCTCGAATAGACTCACGCCCAGCTTCAACCCTACTTCCCAGTGATAATGTTGGCAAGAAGTCGTGTTGTGGAAGTAAACCTTTAGCTGGAATTGAGAACCCGGGCATCAACATCTCCTCCACGTATTTAGGTGTCATCATCATATCCCGAAAATCAGAGGAATTGACCCTAGTGTTTTCCAGCCGACCAGAGTCATGGAGGGGTGCTGGAGGATACTGCTAGCAAACAAACACTAAAATAAAATGCTACGGATAGAAAGGGCAAGAAAGATGAAACTAATTAGCATGTGTGCGAAGAGGAGGAGGGAAGGATAGGAGAGGGGTGAGAGGAGGTTGTATAAGGTAAAAAGAGTCAATTACTCAAAATTCCACTCACAGGATGCAATTGTGAAACTAAACCAAGGCCATCAGGCACCTTTGGTTTGTCCAGTGTTGGTTCCAAACCCCTCAGATGTGTACCCATAATGGAGCCAAACTGAATGGGAATTCCAGACCAACCGGTCTACTTTGTTTAGCATTTGATTGTGTAGAATTCCTACACGATAACTTGACCTGATTAGCATTTGGTGCACAAAGTCCTAAAACTGGTAACAATTTATTAGACTCAGAGCTTGGATAGACTGTGCCTTCATGTTGGCCTTCATGTTGGTGGAGCGGAAGTATGTTTGGAGGGCGGCTTAAAGGACTAAGAGAAGGATCTGAATGAACATTTGTTTTTTGACTTGGGTGCTCAGCTTTTGTGCCATCTTATTGTCATTGTCCAAGTCAATTACCAAGAAAGTACCCTGGCTGGTTTGAACAAAACCAGGTACTTTATTACCATTTTGAACATTAGGCGGACATTGAATCGTTCCTTCAGGCCCCCCATTGGGCTGAGATTCGTCAATTTGATTCCTTCTAGCAAGGCGTTCTTTTTGTCTGCCACGGAGCTTAGCATTGCATCAAAAGAAATTTGAAATTTAAATTTCGCCATCTAGAAATATGAACAACAAAGACAAGTAGTAATTAGCATTGGCATCCCTTTCATCAACTGAATTAGCAGCAAAAAATTTACATTGAGAATTAAAACATAAAGAATTGTGACACTTACTATTTTTCCTTTAGAGCGTGTCCAGCAAGTGTATATTTCTATTCTGGCTCTTGCTCTAGCACCCGTTTCGCTTCGTCACCACTTTGCTTTATGTTTTAAAGGTAAACCAACAAATAATGAAATTATGACGCTATATAAGTGCAAGTCAATGCATGAAAACCTTAGCACCATTGAGATCAGGAACAAATTTGATTTTATTGCCCATCAATTTTCTAATGGATCAAATAGCTTAATATACTCAGTGAAAACTCAAAATACAAACCAGCATCCCACCTTTAAGGATGTCAGCAATTCAAGCTAAAAGCGACATTAGGACAAGATGAAGAGAAAAAATATACCTTTCAACACGAATTTGAAAGCAAACTCATGCATGCACAAAAGTTGAGGAAAATAAGCAGTATGTTCAATGCATGAGTCATCCTTACAAGTGTTTGCAACTGAACTTTCCTTCATTAGTGGAATATTAACAAATTAAAAAAGGAAAGACATTTGCAAGTTCATAATCCAAATTTCAACTCCCAGGACCTAGGATAAACAACAGAGAGAGTTTGTTCAGCATATCAAAGAAATATCCATTAGATCACCATCATAATCCCTTGGCCAATATTTAATAGCATCAGGTGCACTCTTATTCTAAAGTTTCCAGCCCTAACAGCATAAGAGAAGGCAACTCAGATAAAATACCTCATTGGACATTTCACTTGGATGTGCTACATATGCTTCTCTGTAAGAAATAGCTTTTCTAACACGCTTTCCCCAATCAAGAGTTGCTTCCTCCTCACTTTGATTATACAAAGCATTAAGAGCAAGAATCTTGAAAGATGAAGGCCCATATTTTCTCCTTACTTATAGTTATAGAACAATCATTCTGATAAAGGATTTATTCCTCCTACCAAAGAAAAGGAGAAAGGATCCATTCCTCTTTTTTTTTTTTTTTCTAAATGATAAGTATTGATAATCTAGCATTAAAAAACTAGGGGGTTATTTCTTCAAAGCAACCGCAAGGGGAACAACTATCACCACAACAATCACCACCCCATTTCAAGTCATTCCCATCACCACGACAAAGTTTAGTGACATCACAGATTTAATGCAGTTGCAAAGAGCAAAGATCATGTTATAATTGACATAATGTGAGTGTAGGACATGTGAAAAGTATTCAAAGTGCACAAGATCACAAGAGCATTATGGTTTTCACATCAACAACGATCCTGGCACTAAAGAATGATCACTTTATCACCAATTGTAACTTCATGAAAAGTGAGAATTATAAATTATTCCTAGTAACTGAAGAAACACCTTTACCAGAAGGATGAAGAAATAAACCATGAGATATAAGCAATAGCTTATTAAAGGGAGCTCAAAGAAAGTCAAAGACCTCTACAAGACAATGGGAGAGATGCCTCAATTTCATTTGTTGCCGGACTTGGTCCAAACATTTTGGCTCCTAGATATATACATTCCTATCTAGTTAAAAAGAAAAATAAATATTCTATCCCAGCGAAAGAAACTAAGCTCAACAATGATGCCACATTTCTTTGAAGAATTAGACAATATTAGAGGCAAATAAGAACAGGTAAGGAAGGAAAAAAATTGAAAATTAACTTGTATTACCTCATGTAGAGAAGTCTATCCCATTCATTTCTTCAGGAATAGTAATAACACTATCCTCTTTCTTCACAAAGTTTGCAACACATACATCCTCACTCAAAATAGGAGGTGATTTGCCTCACCCGCACTCTTCCATCAGCTCATCGTTCCATCCGAGGGACTAATATGTAAACATGGAGAAAATTATCTCGAGAAATCGATATTATTCGAGCGAAAATTCCCTTAAACTTATTGAAGTGAAATACATTAAAAGATCACTTGGATCAAAACAAAATTCATCAATGTGTGGACAAACATTTTTCATTGCAAATTCCCGATGCAGTTATTCATCATTCCCACTTATATGTTATATCAAATCACAAACTATGCAATTATGTCTTAAATCAACTTCTTACCTACTAGAGGATCACACTACAAATCACTGAGAGATAACCCCCCGCCAAAAAAAAAAAAAACGAAGAAAATAAAATCCACTAGACCCAAGTTCACTTAAAGAGAAAAATTGTGCCATTCTCCAAAAAGGTGTCGCACCATAAGTTCTGAAACAACAGAATTTTAATTTATCAGTCATTACTTTTGCGGGGAAGAGGTACATAAAAGAATAAGTTCATAAAGTTGCAACCAGTGAAACATCCACATAAAGGTGTTTAAAACTCAAGCAATTAAGCAAAATACCCCACCTTCATTGTACCGAGCAAATCATTCTCTCCCTTAGCGCACTCAATTGAAGCCCTCTGTACAATCTGAAAGCAAGAAAAGCATTAGAATGTCCCTCCTACCTCTAACACAAGTAAACAATACTAAGGCCACAAAAAGTTACACTGAATTCATAGGAATATTCTTGCTCTCACTTGCATCAATCTTCAGGTATTGCTATTACATTGAATTCATACGGTAATTTAAGTGCCTTAGAATGATGAAGAGCAGTTCTTTCTCTATCCAACACACTTTATCCATTGCGTAGCCCCTTGAGCCTGTAAATTCGTTTTATTTAAACCCAATTGGTGATCATCCCCCACACCGGGGCAAGGCAAAAGGCAAATGTTCAAGCAGCAAAATCTTGAGTGCTGACAAAAAATGAAAACTCCTCAAGAACCCAAATGTTAAAGCATTACGTGGTTATTCAAAAAAAAAAGAAACAAAAGGGGCATGAAAAAGCAGTGTCCCTGGTAAAAGCAAGGCCAATGCCCCTAAAAAATGAAAGAAAGAGTCAAGATAAATGATTATCAATTGTAAAAGGGTGTATTCCTAGTGGAGTGGTACTCAAAGAATGCAAATGCCAAGTTTTTATAGTACCTATGAGGAAGATCCCAATGGTGAAGAAGAATACCGGTGACAATGCCAAGATGATCACCAATTCTCATCCCCCTATACGCATTTTGAGCCTAATGATCCGTTCACTTCTCAATCCATGAACTTAACCTACACTACGTCCCTTACAAAGTCTCTTCAGATTAGGGCACCGAAATTAACGTAGGAATTCATATGCTTAAAAGCATCGCTCGAAGAAGTGCGAGCAAGACCATTTCTATCTCATTTCGCAGGTTCCTTGACTTGTAAACCCGAAGATGATTGCGAAGTATTGTTCTTTCATTAGCCTTGACTCGAAGAGTCCCTCTTTGTTGAGCCATTGACCGAGCCTACATTACAGTCCTGATAAAGACCTCTCAGATTGACAAGGTCGTACCGCTTGCGAGAATACTCAAACCCTTATTGACATGATGGAAGTAAGATGGAGTGATTCCTGTGATCCCACATTAATGGTTGGGATAAAATAACCTTCTTAATGAGAGTGAGTGAAAGTCCTTTCTAACTGAAAGTCTCTCATTTAGTATTCTTGAAAATCCATGTCATAAACGATGATTCTCCCCAGTGGAAATTTGGTGGTGCAAATATGGTAAAACCATCATGCATAAATCTTGATTGAATAGATAAAAGCTTCAGTGGATTTTGGAGTGTGCTGAATTGCTTACTTCTTTGGCAAATGCATGTATTTTTGCTCTAATCATGTCCGACAGTAATGTTTCCTTGAAGACCCAAGAGCTCCCGACATTTATGTTGCCTTTCGAAGCCTCGAGGTGAGAAACCTCCATGAATATTTGAAGTACATCCTCGATGTTCCAAAATTTCTGTTTACTAAGAGGTAAGTGACCCTCACGAATATCCCGGAGTTTGTCCTAGGTATTCCCAAATTCTTGATATATGCCTCAAAACTCGTTGCTAAGCATTTCACTCGGGATGTGAATGCTTTCCGATCTTTTCGTTATACCTTAGTCGGATCTAGGTATTTCGAATCTTCTTAATCCAATATTCATCTCACCTAACATTGAGTGTCTATTGGTTAAGTCCCAAAATTCTTGACATCTCGGTCGGATCTCAATGTCTCAAAACTCTTCGTTAACCATTTCACTGATGTGAATGTTTTTCGATCTTTTTCGTTATACCTTAGTCTGGATCTAGGTATTTCGAATCTTCTTAATCCAATATTCATCTCACCTAACATTGAATGTCTATTGGTTAAGTCCCAAAATTCTTGTCATCTCAGTCTGGATCTGGATGTCTCAAAACTCTTCGTTAAACATTTCACTCTGGATGTGAATGTTTTTTCGATCTTTTTCGTTATACCTTAGTTTGGATCTAGGTATTTCGAATTTTCTTAATCCAATATTCATCTCACCTAACATTGAGTGTCTATTGGTTAAGTTTCCAAAATTTTTGACATCTTAGTCTAGATCTGGATGTCTCAAAACTGTTCATTAAGCATTTCATTCTGGATATGAATGCTTTCTGATCTTTTTCGTTATACCTTAGTTTGGATTTAGGTATTTCGAACCCTCTTAATCCAATATTCATCTCACCTAACATTGAGTGTCTATTGGTTAAGTTCCCAAATTCTTGACATCTCAGTCTGGATCTGGATGTCCCAAAACTTTTCCCCGTTTAGGCGACCGTAGAATGGTACGGGTCCTAGACAACATCTATTCAGGCGACCGTAGAATGGTACGGATCCTGGAAGATGAATCCCCGTTTAGGCGACCGTAGAATGGTACGGGTCCTAGGCACAGCCAAGCAATGCCATACTGGGTGACTGTAGAATGGTACGGGTCCTGGGAAAGCAGTCTCTTTGTAAAGTCATGTTACTATTCTAGGCGACCGTAGAATGGTACGGGTCCTGGACATGTGACACCAACTATCTCGAGTTACTCTACCCTCCTCGAAGGTAAGTTATTCCAAGTTAGTTCCTTTTATCACTGGCATTAGCATTTCCATGCATCATATAAATTGCATTTAAAAAAAAAACAAAAACAAAAACAAAAAAATCCATGACCTGCCAAAATATCATCCATTGCATGTACATGGTCAAAATATAGGTATCATATTGTTTTTGAATGCAATCTCTGCGAGCTCACCTTCAAAAAGGGGCAGCTGTTGACACCTAAGTTTTGACTAATCATTTAGTAATTAATTGCATAAAAATTTAGGGATTAATCTTTAATCCCTAAGAAAAAATAGTAAAATTGCATTTCATATAATTGCATTTGCATCAGTACCAAAACACAACCAAACGTGGCGGCTCGCGGTCGATTACGTGCACAAAAGGTGGTCTCTCTCTTGCTGATATGAAAGTACACAATGAAAGAAAGAAGAAAGAAGAGTTCTTCACGTCCATTGTCTCTTCCTCATTAATGCATGCACCATGCGTGGATAAAATTCGGCGGACGTAAAAATTCTAGCCGCAAGCGTGAAGAAACCAAGGAAAAATTCTCCACTGCACACGCGACAATTCCGGAGAAGGTCTGCAAGAAGATGGGCTCACAATTTTATAATATTCTCTCCTTCTTGGAGAGCAAATCGGCTGGAGAAGAAAGAAGTTCCTGCACATCCATTGTCTCTCGCTCATTAATGCATGCACATGCATGCGCAAGAATTCGGCGGACGTGAGGAGCCTCAGAGAGGCAAAATGAGCCCATGATATATTATATAATATGCTCTCTCTCTCTCTCAAGTGGGGGTTGTCAGGAGAAGTAAACAAGCAATTTGCTGAAGGAGGAAGCAAATAATAAACAAGAAAAGTCAAATATTGTGGCTATCCTATAGAAGGGAGGGACAAGTAGCCATATAAGAAGCCCCAAGCGTGCAGAAGAAAGAAGAATCCATGGACGTGCATTTTCTTCCCCTCATTAATGCATGCACATGCACACATGAATGGGGGACGTGAAATTTCCAAGACGCATGCAAAAAGATGGGCTGACATTTTATAATACCTTCATTCCTAGAGATCAGGCGATGGCCACCATGTTTGAAAAAAAAGAAACAAACTTGAACAAGCAAAGGAAAGTTGCGGCTGCTCCTGTTCACCTGTTGCCTATAAATAAGCAAGGAAAGAGGGGGCAAGAGGAGGGGAGGAAGCATTCACTTGGAGAGGTTTTGTGAGAGATTAAGAAAGGAAGAGATGTTCGTTAGAGAGAACCAAGAAAAATGAAGTCAAGGGGGAAGTGAAAAGAGAGAGGAGGAAAACGAAAAATTCATTCGAGAAGGGAACGAAAAAATTCATTCGAGAGGTCTGTGAGGGGAGTGAAAAAGAAAAATTTTCATTGTGAAAGGTTCTCCTTCGTCCAAACGAGTGAAGGGAAGAGAGTGTGTAAGGGAGCGTGTCAGAGAAAAACCAAAAAATAGGAAAATATGAAGTCAGGGGGAGGAGATTAAAAAGAGAAAAAAAAAAACAGAGAGAGAGACGGTAGAGACTGAAGACAGGAAAGAGAGAGAGGAAAAAAAAAAGAAAAAAAAAAAGAAGAAAAGCAAAAAGCAAAGACAAGACCCCTACTGTTCATCTTCTCCAGGGTTCTTCGCTGCTGGATTTCCACCGGTTTCTGCTACTCCACCTGCGTCCGTGCCGCTGCGCTCGCCGGTGCACCAGCAGCCGAGCCACCGCACCGCCGGCCGCCCCCGTGCGAGCACCACCCACGAGCTCGCACCGCCGTTCGTCGCCCCTGCTGTGGCCGTGACAACCAGCAGCTCCCGATTCGCTTCAGCGTCCTCCATTCCTCTGCAGCTCGGAGTCCCACTCACCCGTCGCCGGCGTCAACCCGACGACCCACGACCTACTTGCCTCCACCCGCAGCGCTCGACGCCGCCTCTGCCTCCGCTGCTGCCGTCGCTCGCCTCCATCGCGCCCGCCAGCCTCCACCTGCAACTTGCGTCCGACGCCGCAAGCACCCTCCTCCAAGCACCTCCTCCGCTCGCCCGCACCTTGCAGCTCGAAGCTTCGAGCGACACCTGCAACTCCGTCACCGCAGCTACTGTTTCGCGGTCACTGGAGCTCCGAAAACCGTTGCTGTTGCAGCCCTCAACCTGCTCGTCGCCGCACCACCGCAGCACCTTCATCCGTCTCCTGCAGCAACCCGCGCCCGACGCCAGCAACCCGCACCATCTTCGTTCCACCAGCCGCCGAAGCTCCATCTCACCCGCGAACTCGCGCCGTCCTCTGCACCTCCGCCTGGCGCCTCACCAGCCACCGTACCAGTAGCTCGCCAGCAACACCTCCAAGCCAACACCACCGCGTTCCGTTGCTCGTCGTGGTAGCAACCGCTCGAGCCCGCCACTGCTCTCCACCGCCGCTCAATCCCTCGCAAAACCAGCAGCCTGCGAAGCCACCGTCTGAACTCGCGCCTACACCTCCGCCCCGGCCCGTACCACCGTGCCGGTCCAAGACCCATCGCTACTCACGACATCATCAGCCACCGCCCTTCGCCGGAGCTCCGACAACCGTGCCCACCGCCCACGGTCGCCCGTCGCAACAGCAGCGGCCATCCCAGCCGTGAGCTAAGTCTCCCTGGTGATCCACAGAAGATGCCCAGCCATGGGTGAAGAAAGCAAGAAAAGAAAAACAAAAAGGAAAAATCAATTTAGGTAGTCTTTTCTTTTATTTATCTTCTTTTACTTTATTTGTTCTTTTTAGCATAATTATTCCTTAGTGTAAGGATGAGATGTTTGACATGAAATAGCCTATTAAATTTGGGATTGACAGTCCGATTTTCACACCCGAAAATTCGACTCGCAATCACTTAAAAAAAATCGCTAATCCAATCTCCCGCCCGAGATTCGATTTGTGATTTATTTAAAATTGGCCAACCCGATCTCATGCGCGAGATATGGTTCGTCAATTTGGATATCAATCTTGCTCTGATTTGCTGTCGTGCCGTTTAAGTTAATTTCGCTTTCATAAAAAAAAATTGCATTTGCATTCCATATAGGTTAGAATTAGGTTTATTTCCTTTTTATGGTTTGCATATTGAGAGTAGGAATTTTATTTCAAATTTTCAAAAAAAAATCCAAAAATCAAATCAATTAATTTAGGTTGCTAGTTCAGTTTTTTTTTTTTTTAACTTAGGTTTCATGTTTAATTGCTTGACAATTTTTAATTTCGAAATCAATACAAAAACATGAAAAAAAAATGCAAGTTAGATCGGGGCTAGGGTTAGCATATTTAGTCATTTCGTTTTAAAAAAATAATAATAATAATAACAAAAATCCAAAAAAAAATGCATTTAGGATATTAGTTTTTTAAGAATTGCACGTGTCATTTTAGAATAGGTTTTTTTGATTTCAAATTTTAAAAAAAAAATCCCAAGAAAAATTAATTAATTTAGGATGCTAGTTTTTTGTAGGTTGCATAATAGGTTTTTTATGCATGTTTTAGAAGAGATAACATGTCCCTTTAATTTTCACTCTAGTAGTTTTTTTTTAGTGTTTTTTAATTACGAATTTTCATGAAAAATCATCATGCATTTTAGAATAGAATTGCATGTCTCATTTTTAGATCAATTTGCATCTTAAGTTAGAAATTTCTAGATTAAGATAACGTCTTAGTTTAAATTAGGATTTAGCATGACTTAATCTTAAGTTTAAATTGGATGGAATTTTAATTTAGCTAAGGTATTTTTGCATTTTTCTTAATTTCGAATACCATAAAAAATATAAAAATTTGTCTTTAGATAAACTAGTTTCAATTTTTAGGATAAATTGCATTTTTAGGAATAGAAATATCATGGGCAAGTCATGTAGGATTAGGTTCATTTAATTAAAATTGCCCGTCATTATAATTAGGTCATTTTGATTTGCATATTTAATTATTGCATGTTCATTAAGAAAACACAAAAAAAATATTTTACTCATGTCATGTAGTTTAGAACGCATTGTCATGCCATTTCATGTTAGATTAGATGCACTGCATGGTTCGCATTGAAAAAAGTGAAAACAAAATAAAGAAATTGCGTGTTAATTAGAAATCATATCTAGGGTTGTTGATATGAATTCCGATCTAATATTGCAGATGCTTTCGTTGCTATGAGGTAATCCTGCCATTTATTCATTGATTTATCTGGGTGTTAAATTGGTGGTTTGCGCACTCGCATGATCACTTCACATGTTAGGGAGGTAAATTAAAATCAATTCAAGCTGCCTGCAAAACATTTTTTTTTAAAAAGAAAAGGTACCGAAAGGGCATTAGACAAGTCTAGTGTAACCAAGTCCCCGAACTCATTTAATCTCTGGTTCGTAGGAGTGAAGTAATTCTCCCATTACTTTACTTGGGTTTCTAATCGACCCACCAAAAATAGATTAGTGGCGACTCCTAATTGAAAATCAATTGTATGTTAAGAACTTAAACCCTAAGTCGCGAATTGGTATGGGCTTGGGAGAGCCCGAGTTAAGTCTAGGCTTAACAATCCATTAGCCGAACCCTTAGGTGGTCCAACCCGCTTCGGGGAGGTCGCGACAAACATTGAACAAGAAGAATGCCAACAAAAGTAGAACATCCCTTTCACTATGATTGACATCTTCTTTCCAAATTCTACAAGGACTCTGGGTGTAGTGAACTCAGCGAACATGAATCTCCAATTTTGGAGAATCCTCACCGACTGTGATGTTCCAGGTTTTCAGTAGCTTGGTTGAGGAAGAAGAACACACAAACAACGCCGTCAACCGCCAGTATCTGAAATGTTCCCAGATGACGAGATTGTGGATAGGGTGAGGCATGATGATAAGCTCGTCAGAGGGACGCAATCGGACAGGGGCCCAGAAGTTGTCGAGGCTAAGAGAGATGGCGCGGCCAAAGTAAATGTTGCTAGGGTTCCCAAAAATCAGTGCAATGAGGCTCCAGAGGCAACAACAGAGGCCAAGGAGGCTCGAGACCCAGCAGTTGCGACCAAGTGGGGCTCTTGGGCGAGGCGATGTGCTAGAGGTAGATCATGCTCCAAATTGTTGAATTTAATCTTGAACAAATCAAATTTAAATAATATTTTAAATTTTAGCGGGAACTACTTTTTGCTTTTGCTTAAGTGTAATCAAACATGCCCTAGAATGTGAGAGTTAATTTCTAGAAGTACTTGCATACACGAAACCAGAAAACAAGTAACAACAAGGAATGCATCACTTAAACAGATAGCCCCTGCAAATTAACAATAGAATATTGTTTCCAGTCATGATGCCGGACCTACCAATGAATTAGATCCAAAAGCAAATGCTCATAATTCATTCTATTGAAGCCTAGACCTGTGCATTCATCACTCGAAAATCTAAGGGCGGGTACCCCATTTTAAGCATCAGCCACCTTTATTCTCTGAAAATATTTTAAAATGAAAGGGAATTTTTTGCCACAGACGAATTTCTTGCCATAATCATTTATACCTTGTGAAACCACCACACATCAATATATCAGCAGTCTCCAAGAAAATGAACTTCTAGGCAAACTAGGTTGGTTGATTTGATTAAGATAGTAACAAACTCGCAAGACATTGTCACCTGCTATATGTGGTTGACAACTGGACAGCAGGCAAACCAACTATCCGTAGTCATGTAATTTAGTATAATAAACCATGCTTTGTCTTCTTTGTTCATCTCCTCTTCAGCGTGTTACCACATTAATACTCTTACGTATATTAGCATCTCTAAAGATTCTGCACATTCATCATTTACCTCTCGTTGGGCTTGCTGTATGTCTCCATCCAAGGGCCGTGCTCCAGGCAACAATCCCAAAAGTTGAGAAGCAGATTCCTTTGTCTTAGTAAAAATTACGGTACAGCCTCTACTAAAGAAAATCCAACCAGAGAAGAAAGTTTAAAAAGTGTATATTGTCAAGTAAATCCCGTGACTAACAAATGAGCATAGCATTGAAGAAATGAAAACGGAAACAACTAGCCTGCTGTAACAGCGTATTATGTTTGGTATAAGCTGAGGTCTAGCCGAGCTTGTACAAGGAATAACAATATGCCTAACATTGGTGCTGGCTTTCATTTTCTCATTACCTACTAGATGAATAGTTCTCTCGTTTTGATTAAGGAACATGGAAGAAATCTGGAAATGCAAAGTCGCGCCATCAGGAAAAGTTGGGTGAAGATGAGTTTGCATGAAAGAAAATAAGGAAAACCAAACATTGACAACCAAGATACAAATTCAGAACACAAAATAATTTTGTCAGATTGAGTTACATAGACCCTTCACCTAGTCTGGTAAAGTAGCGCTAAAGAGCAGCATCTGAACTTTACTTGTATCCTCCACCTTGCTTGCAAGAACTAGAAGAATTGAAAAAAAAAGTGTATCCACATCTATCAGCAATGTGGTTAAATCGAAAAAAATCACATAATTGAGATAGAGATTCTTCAAATATCTTAGGAGATTATCAATTTTCAAATCGCAGCCTAGATAATGCCTTACGTAAACCTACTCAAACAAGCCTGAAGCAAAGGAATAGCAATATTGGTTTGAGCCCCTCTCAATGTATGCACAATAAGAGATATGTTACATGTAGTAGAGAATTTAAAAGGCACAAAGAAAATGAAGATCTTGCTCTAAAAATAAGATTTAAAAATCTCTTTTTAAAAAGTTCTAAGCAGCTGCATGAAGCTGAAACTGAAAAACCTATTGTCAAATTTCAAAAAATAACATCACTAATAATAATTGTAATTGCAATAAATAAGTAAAGCATATTTCCACCAAAAACTTCATAGTGAAAAAAATTAGTACAAATACACCAAGAATTAGCTCTACATCTTCAACAAAACCTATCCTTACCATTTCATCAGCCTCATCATGGACAAGGAAGGTTAAAGAGGTCAAGTCAATATTTTCCCTCCCAATGTGATCCTGCCACAAGATGTAACAGCTGTGAACATGTGTTATTCCCAATGGGTGAAGGAAAACCAAATAAGCTTCCAATTCAATGAATTACTTTCACACGGCTAGGTGTTCCAATCACTATATCGACCCCTCGATTGGCTCTCCTAAGCATGATAAGGAGCTCCACCATACAAACAACATGATGTTAAGCCCACTGCTCCACCATAAACTTCAAAATCAGAAAACACCTAAAATAATAGAGTAAATGAGTAAATGATGTCGGATATCTATCTCTGTAAAGAGATGAGATTATTTCCATAAGCTTGGTTGCTATACTTGCTTGGCCAATTCCTTAGTAGGTAAAAGCACCAAAGCACTTGGTGGCCTACCGTATCCTATCTTCTTTGAGGCTTTTGCAGACCCATTCGTTAGAGATTCCAAAATGAGCAAGACAAAAGCCTGAGTTTTTCCCCGGTACAATTCGCATAGTGAACTAGGTGATAATCAATGCTAAAAAGTAAGGGATAAGTGCAATAGAAGTCCTAAAATTTGTCACGAAAATGCAATTGAGTTTTAAAACTTGCAAAAAATGTAATCAAGTCCTAAAACTTGTCAAATTGTTTCAATCGAGTCCTAAAGTTAGCATCGTTAACCTTTTTAACGGAAAATGCTGACGTGGTGCCGACATGGCATTTAAATTTATTTTTTTCAATTATTTTAAAAATTAGATTTAAAAAATAAAAAAGAAAAGCTAAATTTATTTTTTAAAATTGTTTATAAAAAAAAGGCAAAACGGTAGCTCCTCCCCCACCATTCCTCCGGCAATGGGCAGTGGCGAAGCAAGTGCTGGCCACTTTTTTTTCTTTTTGAACTGTTTTGTTGTTTAAATAAATTTTAGCTTTTCTTTTTTAGTTTTTTAATTTAATTTAAATAAGAAAAAAATAAAAAAGCCAGATGGAAAATAAAAAATTCATTTTAAATGCCACGTTAGCATTTTCTGTTAAAAAGGTTGACGTTGTTAATTTTAGAACTCGATTCAAACAATTTGACAAGTTTTAGGACTTAATTGCACATTTTGCAAGTTTGAGGACTCAATTGCATTTTCGTGACAAGTTTTAGGACTTCTATTGCACTTATTCCAAAAAGTAAAAACCCATCAACTACAGAAATGAGCAAATAGTTCGAAAACTCATGTCCCTAGCAGCCAATAATCCTTAGAAAACTTGAAATGCAAGTGCAGCCAAACAGTCTTCATGCACTTTTGGTTTCTATATATTAAATAACACCAATTAACTACTGTATAGATGAATTTGCCACAAATTAGAAGATTTATCTAGCTGTAGGTTTTTTGGTTGAATTATTAGCTATAGGTTCGATGCTTGAAAAGATTAGCCAGAATTTGCCGTTTACAATGACAATCAGGGGTTGAAATACAGGGATTTAGGACTAGAAATGTACGAAAGACATTTCACGAACCAATTGCACTATGCTACACTCTACACCACAATTGCTTTGTTGTGCCGTTAATTAAAACAACATTCACCAAGTTCATACATCAACCATTTGTATAGCAGATAAAACCTGATTCTCTTTTCAAATATGTCGTTTGTGACCCTTTTCCACATCACACGCTATCATTACTCCAACGTCCAGACCATTCACTTCTCTAACTTATCAGTTATTAGCAAATTTCAAACAAGCACGCGACCATCAACATGTCAATTCTGCAAAATTCAGATAAAAAATTTTCACACCTGACCAGGTGCGGCACGGCCGACCAAATCAATCCCATCAAGGACGGTATCAAATGTCATGGCCTGAATGGGAAACAACGCCTCGATCCCATTGTCCTTCAACTTCAACCTCAAGCTGTCTGAGATCCTTAAATTCGACACAGCATTGGGATCTCCTCCTGAGCCACCTCATCATCGCCATCACTCAACCTTGTCTTCTTCTTCTTCCCCTTCAAGTTCTCGGGTTCAACCAACTCGGAGCTAGTCTTGCTTTTCTCTTCCTCATCGTCCTCGTGTAACTCCAGTGCCTTCCTCTTCTTCTCCTTCTTCGCATCCCCCTGATGCTCCGGGAGCTTTGGCTACTAGGATTCAAAACCTTTGCTACCACTCTTCTTTTCTTTCTTGTGCTTCTTGTTTGACGCCAAATACTCAAAGCCGCCATTGGCCTAGAGCTAGACCTTCGCCTTCATCTTCTTCTCTTTGCTCTTGCTTTTGGAGTTCTCGGGGGATTGAGCTGAATGGAACACAACTATCGAAGGCATCAATGAAGCTGTTGGGAACAACGAGAGGAGTTTAGGGGACATGAGGGGAGGGAAGCGGGGTGGTTTTTTCCTCTCTTCTCTTCTCCTCCCGTGCTTGATCTCTATGTTGGAAATAGTTGAAGGCGAAGGTAAGGGTGGAGGAGGCTCGGGACCCAGCTGCGATCGGCGAGGCTCTCGAGGGATGATGTGCCAGTGGCATATGATTGGCAATGCTTTTGGGGAGGCGGATGTCACGACCAAATTTTTCGGGTGCACCATTTAAAATTAGGTTAATGGACTACTAAGTTTTTTAACTTAGCTCAAGCTCTCCCAAGCCCATACCAAATCGCGACTTAAGTTTAAATTTTTAAACATGTAAGGGGTTATTAACTAGGAGTCGCCACTAATCGGTTTATGGTAGGTCGATTAGACACCTAAGTAAAATAAAGGGAGATTTATTTTACTCCTAAAAACCAGAGACTAAGGGTACGGGGACTTGGTTACACTAGAATTTTCTAACGCCCTTTTAGTACCATTTCTTTTTAATTTTTCAAAATATTTTTTGCAAGCAGCTGATTTATTTTAACTTAAATTACTATCATGCAAATGTGGTGACCACACGGGTGCTCATCCATTATTTAAAACATTCAAATAAATAAATTGCATCACACAAAGCAAGCAATCATTTTTTTTTTGGATTTTCTTAAAAATTGGAGTTCTTTTATAAAAATGCATTTTAAAACTAAATGACTTAATCCTATTAATATGCAAATTCTAATTAAATGGGCCTATTATGCAAACTAGTTATTATGCACCTTATGACCTAGCTTTACTAACAAATTCCAATTAAATGATCGTATTATGCGAACTAATTAACATGCACCTAGATTTTTGTATTTTTGTATTTTTGTATTTTTTATTGAAGTTTAGAATTTATGAAAACCCTACTTAATCTATTTACAAATAATTTTCTAATCCATTTTTGGGATTAATTTGACTTAAACCCTATTCTATCTTAGAAAACTATTTTTTATTTTTTATTATTTTAAAAAGAGGATGAGAATATGAAAATGTGCCAATTATATCTAAAACTCTAAAAAGCCTATTTAAGTCTAATCCTAACTTATTTCTTTTAAAATATCTAAAAATGCCATCCTAAAAATATTATCTAAAAATGCAATCCTAGAAATATAATCCTAAAAAATTGATTAATTAAACCTACGTGTCTATTATATTAAACCTTAATGTCCTATATGCTCATGCAAGATTTTTTGAATATTTTGATTTTTGATTTTTTTAGTTTTGTTTTTAATTTTTTTAGGTTGAATAATTGTTAAACAAGGGTTAAATCTAAACAATTAATATAATCACTAAATAAATGATCAAAATAATTGAAAAAATAACCTGACGTCTCACAGGTTAAATTAACAATTATTCTAACCCTAATCATCACAACAACTTAAAATAATTAAAAAATCTGGTCCGAAGTCTTACGGACCAAATTAAATAATTATTATGTTTTAACAATTGAGATTCTACCAAAAAGCCCAAAAATTAATATAGTTAAAAAAAATAATCCGATGTCTCTCGGATTAAATTAATAATCATATTAATTCCGGACAAAATCTTAGCGGATGATGCTTACGAAATGCATAAATATTAACATTCAAACCATTTTCTAACTTAAACAATAATAACAAAATTTAAAACACAATAAAATAACATAAAATAGGCAAACGAAAGAAATAAAAATAAAACTAAAAATAAACTACCTAAAGGAGGAGACCCGCAAAGCGGCGTTGGTGGGGTGCCGGGCGGTGATGAAGGATGCGTTGGGACTTTGGCGAGTGGCAACGCGATGGCGCGAGGGGATGGAGCTACAGACGCGGGCGTTATGGATTGCAAGACCGATAGCGGAGGCGGCGTCAAGGCGCTCGGGTCGCGGCTGTCACAGGGAGCTCGGGCTCTGCAAATCGATGACGAGTGCTGGTGCAGATCGCTGCGGTGGGCGTCGACGCAGGCGAGCAATGCGGCGGAGAGGCAGGCCGTGGATTGAGTGGAGGCTTCGCAGGTGAAGGGGGAACTCCGGCGGCAGTGGACGGTGGGCATTCCGACGTCGGGTTGCAGGCCGGGGGGGGTGCAGCCGTGGAGCTGCAGACGTCGGCTCGGTGCAGCGATGGGTGAGCAGAGCGGCGAGGAGCAACTGCGGACGTCGGTGGCGGTGCGGCGGTGGCGGAGACGCGGTGGCTGGCGAACAACCGCAAGTTCGGCGAGCAGGGGGTGCTGCACGAGGAAGAAGAAGCCTTGTCCTCTTTTATAGTGAAAACCTCTATTGATCTTTAGAAAGTTGTGCTTCCTTGATTGCGGGAATTACAAAATTTCAGCCCGATTTGCCATCGCAAATTTACATTTTAGTTTTTCACTCACGTTACTAAAAATGCATCCAAGTTTGTTTTGATTTTTGCAAACAGATCATCTGATGAGTATAATTTTTGATACTTTCTTTTTGATTTATCAATCTGATCATTATCATCACTGATTTTGGGTTTGGCTTCCATTTTATTAAAATCCTTACCCTTTGTTCGCCTAATTTTTCAATTGTTTCTACATTTATCAAAATCTGAATACTCATCAGAATTTCAAACTTTCATGCATAATCAATCAAATCAATCTTCCCGATTTTTATTTTTTCTTTTCAAAATGCAATTTTATTTTTCCAAAATTAGGTGTCAACAGCGGAGGAGGAGAAGAAGCATGAGGCCCTCAGGTCCTAATCATCAACCTCGAGGACATAGAGAGTAAAGACCTCATGTCGGCTCGGAGTCAAAGTTGATGACATGTTCGTCGGAGGGATGCAATCGGACAGAGGTCCAGAAGTTGCCGAGAGACCAGCGCGAGCACAAACCTTGTGCTCGATCTCCAAGTTAGGAATAGTCGGAGGTGGAGGGGGTCAAGACTCAATTGTGACTAGTGAGGCTTTTAGAGGAGGCAACGTGCCGGGCAGATGACAGGTGAGGCTTTTGAGGAGAGGGAGGTGGAGGCGAAGGGGGTGGGATGCGCGAAGAAGGAAACAGAAGACTTCTCGATCGTTCTCTATTTGTTCTCTTGCGATGCGAGGAGAGAAAAAGAAAGAAACCCAAAAAATTCAATTGAGGAGAGAGAAATTTTTTGGGCGTGAGCATTATGCATTTATTGACCGTCCTTTAATGCTCCCAGTGAGCCGAGTCAAGCTAGTTGAGAGAACCCGCCCTTCCATTTTTCAGCGGGTCCCTCATAGGACACATGTCGATATTTGAGTGGTAAATGTGCACCACGTCAGCGGATGATGTGGCACGCTCATACAACTTAATATTTTCCCTTTGAAAATGGGGAAAAGTGTCCAAAAAGTCCTTGATTTTTTGTACAGCAACCAAGATGTTTTGTCAACTTAGCCCTTTTTTTTAGTAGGCGTGCTCGCCTAATGTAGGAGTGAAAGGTGGGATAGAGGGAATGAGAGGGGTAGACAAGCAATAGTGAGACTTTGTAAGACCACTGCCAATTGTTCTCAAAACTTAAGTTATTAAATGAAAACATAATTTAATATCTAAATATTATATCGTTCCTTCTTATGCTTAGTTAGATCTTTTTACTTGAAAATTTGCCTATGATACAAGCTAGGGGAAACAAAAATAGAATTTATAGCAAGTATGCTATCTCACACGCATGGCGCTTTCTTGGCCTCAGAATTGGGACTACCTATTAGTCATCAAATTCACTTTCGTTTTTTGACTCATATCATAGAAAATTTTAAAGTAGAAGAATTCTAATGTATAGGTTTCATATTATGGCAAGTGCAGAGCATACTACCAAGATTGATTAGAACATTTCTAGTTTTAAAGAATCATATCAGCCAAAAAGGAAGAGGGGAGAGAGGTTTTAGGGATTCATGAAAAATCACACAATATTATTTCTGGAGAGGGTATGTTGTGCCTTTAACGGTTACATACATTGTCTTATATAGGCATAAAACAACACATGAGAACTTTACAAACTCTATTTGGCCGACAAAAGCTAATTATTTGCGCATGCTAAACTTTTCTACTAACATATTGACTTATGCACTTATTATCTTGCTTTTTTCGATTTTGGTACAATGCTACAATACTTAATAGTAGATAAATAGTGCCAAAGAATATATGAATAGTACTTTGGGTCAAATTTTTCGTCTCCTTCATGTGATTCCTTTGCCTAATCTATTTTTGGATAGGTCTCTGGTAAAGTCTTCTTTCCCTTCACTTATTATGCCTATCAATAGGTTATATAGTGCCATCGTTTGAGTCATCCAAGTCTTCTCCATACTATTGCCTCTAATTTTTTTTTAGCATTCTTTAGATTTCCAGAGCTTTAAGATGTTGGGAACCTCTTTCATCTAGAGACTAGTATGAGCTGGATAGGATGTTAAGAGGATTGGGAGTGTTTTTATTTTTATTTTTATTGCTTGAGTGTTTCGAGGAGCTTTTCTACTTCTTTGATTACTTCAGTCAACCTTGATCTTTTGGATGATTGGTGAGAACTTGTAAGAGTATCAATGGAACTTACTGGAATACAAGGTTGGGGTAAATACCTAAGCTGGAGTTGTGCACTTTCTCTATCAAGACCTAGATTGAGTGTAAGTTGTAATTCATTATGATCAAAAGGATCTTGTGACAATGGTCCTTCCCATGAATCTTGTGATGATGAAGCTGGATCTTGTGAAATTGTTGGTGACTCAGAAATGTCTAGTACATCTATTTCGTAGTGTTTTCTTTAGCAAGTACGGATTGTTGGATGAGTCACATGATAGTCATCACTATGATCCTAATAAATAGGATCATATTCTATCGGCCATGCTTCTAGCAAAATAATTTGATTGTGTTGGCACAATATCCTATGTAATTCTTGATACTGTCAAGGATAAGTTGAGATTTTACAATGAAGTGTTGCAAAAATTGCATTTTGAACGGGTTGGGTCTTATATGTGGATACTCCAACATTAGCTAGAGTTTTACACATATCTCTACTAGGGTGAACAAATACCCACGGCCTAAAAGATAAAACGATAGTTTAAAGGCCTAAATGCTTTAAGTTGGGTTTGAAAAACATTTGCTCTTGCACCAAATGGTTAAAACCAACTAAACATGTCCTCAAGATATTTATGCTTGGCTTCTCCTTTAATAATTTTATTGATAATAAGAGGCATTTTGGCTATTGGAAAATCAATGACAATAGTATAAAGATTAAACAAATACAAATAAAACTATTTAAGTTATTGTGGAAATTCTTCTTTTGGAAAGAAACTGAGAGGATGAATGAATGGGCATTGAAGGCAATTTGGGCTTGATTTCTCGGGCTTTGAAACCACCTCTTGGATTTCTTACCACATACATATTTATGGACATAGTAGCTGTAAATTCTTTTGTCTAAATAGAGAATCAGCAAATATATTTCTTTTTCCTGCAATATGTTTAGTCTCAAAAGAAATATTTTAAAACCATTCTGCCCACCTAAAAAGTTGTGGATGCGGAATTTGCTTTTGCTTGAACTTCAGCATTTGTGAGAATGAAGACATGTCCATCTCCACTAAGATATTATGTTTTATAAGATCGAATTCAAACTTTTTGATGTCATACTTTACCGTCAATAATTCTTTGAATGTAGAGTTGTAATGTATTCCACTTTTATGTCTACAAACTTGTCACTTTCCACCAAATTTTTCAAAAAGAACAGCAACCCAATGTTCTTCATCGGCGTCTATTTGCACTACTTTTTTTTTCTTGTAGAAGGGATTTGCAAAGGAGGAAGATGCTACAAAATTTCCTTAGGTTTGCGTTCGAACTTAGTTTGTTGCGATTCTCATGGAGGAGCATCTTTCTTAGAGATAATTTACAATCCCTAGGAATTGCTGAACCTACTTATGAAAGAGATTTTCATTAGGAAGCTTTTGCAATTCCTCAGCAATATGAGGGCTAGGATAATAAGTTTCATTTTTAAGATGCATCCCAAGAAATTCAATTTCCTTATGAGCAATGATTATATTTTTTTGGGATAGCATGATGCCATGTTTTCGTACCAAATTTGCAAATTGGGCTAATAATTTACAATGAGAATCTTCATCTGGACTATAGAGGAGGATATCATCAATATAAATATGAGCATTGGCCAAGATGGGCTGGAAAATTCTGCACATAGCCTTTTGAAATAACAAATGAGCTATTTTGAGGCCAAAAAGGAGCATTGTCCATTGGAAATGTTGGTCCAAAATACAAAACCCAGTTTTGTACCTATCTCTATGGCGAATTCCCAACTGCTAAAATCCAACTTTAAGATTAAACTTGGAATACACTTTGGCGAGGTTGGAGAATATAGAATTCCGATGTGGTAAAGGAAACTTATCATCCTGCAAGAATCAATTAAGAAGTTGATGGTTGATAACCAGCCTCATCTTTCCTCTATTTTGCTTCACTCGCTTATCAACATAAAATGCTTTACAAGCCCATTAAGAATCTCAAAGCTCAATTAGTCATTGATAAAGTAAATATGAACATTCCTTTTATGTTAAAAGTAAATGTTCTAGCTTTGGTGGGATTAACATCCTCATTTTACTTGAAAGGAAGATTGATGAATAAGTCAGGATTTTTCCACAAAAGGTTGGAGCATTTTTGGACAAAGTCTAAATGAGTGCAAACGCCCTAAGAAGGATTTGTAGAATTGGCTCTAAAATGCTCATATGGATAGCGAAAAATCTTTGGATGTCTACAAATTCTTGGAACTATTATTTGAACCGTAGTATATTAGGCACAATTCTGAGTTTAGAAATTTGTGTAAGGATATCCCATCTAATAATGATATCTTTATTTGGTGAACTTGAGTCAAGGATTTTAGTGGTGACTGAACACTAGGGAAAGAACTGTACAGTGATGGGTTTGCTTTGCACTCTTGTAGCAAAGGTATCTTTAGAAGCAAAGTTAAAATGATGGGTGTATGACGTATATTATTTTTTTGAAAGTATTTTTGTATTGAGGATAGAAGCACTAGCTCCAGCGTTGACAAGGGCAACATGATGAATAGGCTTGTTATACTTAGATGGGTATATTTTTACAGGAAATACGAGAAGATAGAAGGAATATATGCACAAAGATCTTGAATTATAGGATGTTCAGGGAACAAGAATGCATCTTCTTTTGGCTCTTCTGACGAACTTTCAATGTTACTAGCTCGTGACCATGTCTGGATAGCACACATAGTATGTTTAGTTGATTTATCTTCCAAGGAGAAGATTGGAGAAGATTGATTCAACATCATTATCTTGGAGTGATACTCCTATTTACTTCTTTCTCTTCTAGATTAAATGGGAATTTCTTTTTTTTTATTTATAGCTTTTGGACAATTCTTGGCAAAATGACATTTCTTGTTATAAATGTAACACCTATCAGATTTTCTATGTCGTCCAGAAAAGCTTTGTTTAGAGCCTTTTTTTTTTTTTTTCGCAAGAACCACCATTTGCACCTTTTCTTTGTATATCCTAAGGAAAATCTTCTAAAGTATCTTCGTCTTTTACATTGATCTCCACAAAAATGATCATCATAGGAGTCTTTCTTTGAACACTTGATTCTTAATTGAAGCTTTTGGCAAGGTCGGTTAAGTTCCTTGTTGCTATTGAGATACATTTTGAAAGCCTTTCTTCGGATACAAGGATCATCAAAAGTAAAATGTATCTCCTGCTGGAGTTCTTTAAGAGGAACATTGGCAAAAATCTTCTGCTTATTTTGAATGAATCTTTCCACCATTTGTCTAATTTCTTTTGGGATGGAAGCTAATAAGACCTCTTTTAGGTTAGGATTAGCTCCCAAAGCATAAAATAGTTTAAGCATGTCTTGGAAATGCCTATTAAGATGCTTCTTTGTTGAGAGCAGCATTTTCTTTGAAAAAAATTCTCTTCTCCTAAGCTCAATGAGATCTTCTAGTTTGCCAATAAAGAATTGGTGGATTACTCGGATTAGTTGATGAAAATATATTTGGAGAAAAAATGTCATTTGATCTTGATCAGAAATAGTTCTCTACCAATCTTTTAAGCTTCTAGTGAATCTACTTACTGAAAGTGCTAGTATGAACACCTAGAGGGGGTGAATAGGTGTAAAAATGGATTCTGCAAAATGCAATGAAAACCTTTACTTTTAATCTGAGTCTGAATAACAACAGACTTTTGAAACTGAGTCTGAAGAGCAGCAGATTTTAAGCAAGATAAGACTTTAGCAGTTAAATAGAAGTATGAACAAAATAAAAAGATTCAGGGAAGAGAATAAGAACACAAGGTTATAGTGGTTCGGCTTAATCCAAGCCTACATCTACTCTCCCACGCTAACAGCCTTCTTGGCTGGATTCCACTATGCAATCAACAAGATATTACAACTTTGAGTGCAAACACTTAGTAGCTCACATTATCTCACTAAGTCACTATTTTGGTATTTCTCTCACGGTCACAAACGTTTAAGCTCACAAGAAACAAGTGTATGATCGAAGGTCGCTCAAACTTTGGAATTATAAATTTTACGTTCCGTCTCTTACTTACTCATTGGTCCTTAATCTCTTTAAATACTCCTCAACTTCCAAACTAGCCGTTGGACAGCATCTTGAGGATCGTCTTCCAATCTACCAATTGAATAGATCTGTATCTAGAAGATTTGGTAGCCGTTGAGTGACAAAAGTAGAATCCCAAATTGATTCCGATCGCCTATACAAACAGAATCTTGATTTCCATAAGTAAAGCTCTTTTGTATAGAAAGTTCTTGTCTTCAAGATCCAATTGTCAATCAATTAGATTGAGTCAATCAAATCAATCTTCATGTGGAATCCAAATCAGATCACTAGCCGTTGTATGATTGGGCTTGTGTTATGTTATGTCGAATCTGGATGTGAAGTCTGAGCGCAATAAACTTTACAACCCGAGTCTGAGTGCAATAGACTTTACAACCTAAGTCTAAACATATTTAGCTTTAAGGTCTGAACACAGTCTGAATAAGTTCAGCTTCAGCATATAGTTTGTCTTCTGGTTTAGCTTCAACATAGAGTCTGTCTTCTGGTTTTTCATTTACGTTCAGTCTGGAATTTGTCAGAGTGAGCAGACTTCTGATGTAGAACAGACTTTGACGCTAAAATCTGGCAATCTTTAAACTTTGACATAGAAGTTTAGAAATATTCGTAATAGACTCTGGACAATATCTTTTACATATTCTATCATCTGCATAATCTATTACTCAACCATCAAACATGTTAGTAGCATTTGATTTATTTTGTCATCTTTAAAATATCATAAGGGATTTTCCTAACACTTACGAACTCGGTTAGTATGTCATATACATGTTCAACATAAAGTTTTTTTTAATGTTGAGCCAAGCGTGGAATTCTTGCAATCTATTTGACCATTTGGAATATGGAATGTCATCAAGTGTGATATAGTATTTTGAAATCGAAGACTTTTGTTTAGGATTTAAGTCATGAGGATGTATTACTTCTAGCTCGGATGGATTTGATTCCATCTCTACTTTAGGGGGATTGGCCATAAAGATATTAGACAAAATACTAGTATTTGTGGTTCAGAAGTTGAAGTGGTTTTAGGGGAAAGGGAATCCAATTTTGAGGCTAATTCAGAGATATTTTGCTTGGCAAAATCAAATGCAACAAATAGTTGGTATACTTTGTCCACTTTGGTCTCATAGGAAAGCCTCAAGTGGGTTTGAAACCATGTGAGCAAAAGGGGTTCTGGAAAAGGTTTAGGAGCTGGCTTCTTTTCTTTGCGAAATTTTCTTTGCTTTTCTATCTCCCTAAGACGGTTTCAAAGCGTAACTATATCTCTTTGATCCTACTTTGTAGCTTCATCAATAATTGAAGCAATTGATGTCGCCCTAGAAGGATCCACTTCCATTGAGATTGTTTGTCCAGGTTGAGAAAGTGGAGAAAGTAGAGCTGGAGGATGAACAAATTTTACATCTTGCAAGAGCTTGATTTGTTTCCATAGTTTTCCCATTTCAACCTTTTGGTAAGTTTTTCCATTTCAACCTTCTGGTCTTCCAAATAATGATGAGAAACATATCTCTTGGATTCCATTCGGTGAAGTTTCTTCTAAAATGCCTCAAGTAATTTTTTTTTTACCAAAGTCGTTTGATCCACCTTCTGGTCAACATGATTAAGACAACCTTGGAAAGTTGAAAAATTGGTGCCGATTGTCTTGAGAATATTATCTTGGGTCAAAGCATTTTTTGATTGCCAATTTAGGATAGCTTCAGCGGTCATAACTTTCTTTTGCCTTTTATGGTCATCCATATCTGTTGGATTCAGGATCTTAGGGATATGATGAGATTAATTATGAATATCTATAAATTTTTCTAATGCTAGGAATGCGGCACTAAAATTAAGTTTTTCCAAAGGTGGAAAGTTTGAGGATTGGAACATACAAACAGATGAAAGGACAGGTGGTGCTTTTGGTTTTGGGTAACGTGAAGACTGAGGTGGTTCTTGTCATCTAATGATGAAGAAGATGATATACTGTCCAGAAGAAAGAAATATTCAAAAGATAAACTTTACCCGAGATACCTTGACGGAGACCCCATGTTTGGACCTCTTGGTGAAGATGGAGGAAAATATCAATTCATAGTCTTAATCTTCATGTTCCCCAAAACCAGAACCACCACTTGTCCTTTCATCTGTTTGCATGTTCAATTCCTCAAAGTTTCCTCCTCTAGAAAGATATAATTTTAGTTCCCCATTCCGGCATTAGAAGAATTTACAGATATCTGTAATCAATTTCGTCACATCCCTAAGGTCTTGAAGCAGACATATATTGATGATCATGGGAGGCAAAAGAAAGTTATGGCTACTGAAACAATCCTAAATGGGCAGTCAAAAAATGCTTTGGCCCAAAATAATGTTCTCAAGATAATCGACGCAAAACTTTTAATTGTCCAAGCCTATCTTGATCACATTGACTAGAAGGTGGATCAAATGGCTTCGATCACAAATTAATTACTTGAGATGTTTTGGAAGAAACTTCACTAGATGGAATATGGAAGATATGTTTCTCATCATTATTTGGAAGACCAGACGGTTGAAATGGGAAAACTAAGGAGACAAATCAAGCCCCTACAGGATGGCAAATTTGTTGATCGTCTATATCCACTTTCTCCACTTTCTCAGCCTGGATAAACGATCTCAATGGAAGCGAGCCCTTCTAGGGCTACATCAATTGCTTTAATTATTGATGAAATTCCAAAGCAAGATCGAAGGGATATTATTACGCTTCAAAACCATCAGCAAAGTGGTAGAAAAGCAAAGAAAAATTAGCGAAGAAAAGAAACCAACTGCCGAACCTTTTCCGAAACCCGCTTCTGCTCATATGGTTTCATACCCACTTGGGACTTTCTTGCGAGATCAAAACAAACAAAATATATCAACTATTGCTGCATTTGATTCTGCCAAGCAAAATACCTTTAAATCATTCTTAGAATCAAATTCTCTTTCCTCTAAAACCACTTCAACTTTTGAACAACAAATGCCAGTATCTCGTATGCCAGCTATCTCTATGACCGATCCCCCTGAAGTAGAGATGGAATCAAATTCATCCCAGCTAGAAGTAGTAAATCACCATAACTCAAATCCCAAATAGAAGTCTTCGACTTCAAAATGCTACTTCACACCCAATAACATTCCTAATTTTAAATAGCTAGATAGATAGATTGTAGAAATTCCATATTTGGCTCAACACCAAAGCACTTTCTATTGAACACCAGTATGGCATACTAACCGAGGTCATGAGCAAATTCATTAGAAGTTTAAAAAATTGGTGGAACTATTTCTGATTAAGATCAAATGACATTTATGTTCCAAATAGATTTTTATTAGGTGATTTGAGTTATCCATTGATTCTTTATTGGCAAACGAGAAGATCTCCTTAAGCTAAGGAGAAGATAATTTTTTTGAAAGAAAATTTTGCTCTCTACAAAGAAAGCATCTTACTAGGCATTTCCAAGAAATGCTTAAACTATTCTATGCTTTGGAAATTGATCCTAACCTAAAACAAGTCTTCTTGGCTTCCATCCCAAAAGAAATTGGACAAAAAGTGGAAATATCCTTCAAAATAAGTAGAAGATTTTTGCCAATGTTCCTCTTGGAGAACTTGAACAAGAGATACATCTTGCTCTTGATGATCTTTATATCCAAAGAAAGGCTTTCAGAAGTTATCTCAAGAGCAACAAGGGACTTAACTAGGCTTGCTAAAAGCTTGAGTTAAGAATCAAGTTTTTAAAGAAAGACTCTTGTAATGATCCTTCTTGTGGAGATCGATGTAGAAAATGAAAACACTTCAAAAGATTTTCCTAAGAACATACGAAGAAAAGGCACAAGTGGTGATTCTTGTGAAAAAGACACTCTAAATGAAGCTCTTTTGGAAGATGTAGAAAATCTGACATGTATTAAATTTACAATAAGAAAGGCCATTTTACTAAGAAATATCCAAAAGCTAAGGAAGAAATTTCCATTTAATCTAGAAGATAGAGAAGTAAATTGGAGTATCACTCTAGGATGATAATGTTGAATTGGTCTTCTCCTTGGAAGATGAATCAACCAAACATATTGTGTGTGCTATCTTGACATGGTCACAAACTAGTAACACTAAAAGCTCATCAGAAGAATCAGAAAAGGATGTATTCTTTTTCTCTAAACCTCCCACAATCCAAGTCTTTGTGTATATACTCATTCTATCCTCTCATATTTCCCTATGAAAATATACCCATCTAATTATGACAAGCCTATTCCTCTTATTGCCCTTGTAAACATTGGAGCTAGTGTTTCTATTCTCGATACAAAAATACTTCTAGAAAAATAATGAACGTCATACACCCGGTATTTTAACTTTGCTTCTAGAGATACCTTTGTTACAAGAGTACGAAGCAAATCCATCACTATATAATTCTTTTCTCAATATTCAATCACCACTTAAATCCTTGACTCAAGTTCACTAGATAAAGATATCATTATTGATTAAGATATCCTTACACAAATTTTTAAACCTATAATTGTACCTAATGGACTATGGTTCAAAGGGCAGCTCCAAATATTTTTCACTATCCAAATGAGTATTATAGATCTAATTCTACAAACTCTTATTGGGGTATGTGCAAACTCTCATGAGACTTTGTCCAAAAATGCTCCAACCCTTTGTGGAAAAATCCTGACTTCTTTATCAATCTTCCTTTCAAGAAAAATGAGGATGTCAATCAACCAAAACTAGTCACTCTAAAATGAATCCAAAACATTTACTTTTAACACAAAAGGAATGTTTGCATTTACTTCATCAAGGACAAAATGAGCCCTCAAATTCTCAATTGGCTTGTGAAGTATTTTATGTCAACAAGTGAGCGTAGCAAAATAGAGGAAAGATGGGGTTGGTTATTAACCATCTGCCTCTCAATCAATACTTGCAGAGTAATAAATTTCCTCTATCACTTTAGAATTCTATACTCTTAAGGGTCACTCAAGCCAAAGTGTAATCTAAGTTTGATCATAAAGTTGGATTTTGATAGTTAGGAATTCGCCCTTGATATTGCTAGTACGAGTACCTAGAGCGGGGTGAATAGGTATATAAAAGATTTTTCTTGATTATTGTGCAATACTTAGACAGTTGAAGGATTTGCGATAAGTAATAATCAACGTAAGACTAAGTAAAGGAAAGAGAGAATTGAACACGCGGTTTATAGTGGTTCGGCTTGATTCAAGCCTACGTCCACTCTTCTGCACTGACAGCCAATTGGCTGGATTCCAATATTAACAAAAAGATGTTACATTTTTTATTTTCCTTGATTTCTAGGTGTAGATGATCTACCACACTCACTCAAGGTATCACCAAGTATGGACACTCTCTATGTATACGATTTTGCTCAGAATGAATCGACTAATAATCAAGATGCTTCGTACTGAATTTCTCTATCGATCACGTACTCAAACAACTAGAACGTCTTCCTTTTTATACTCCTTTATGCCATCATACCCGTTGGCACTTTCCAAAGGAATTCCTCCAATCTACCCGTTGGACGGAATCAATCAAGAAGATCATTCGAGCTATTAAAGGAACCTGACGATAGCCCATCAATCATGTTCGCCCATACAATCAGGATCTTGGTTTCCAAGAATAGAACATTCCAAGAATACTTCGTCGACCATCGGATCTTCAATTGATCTTGAAACGAACAAAAGAATCCGTTATATTTATCCAACCAAAAGATCTTCTCTAGAGGATAGGATTAAATCCTCAACCATATACTTCGGCTCTGGATTTCCTTCGTCACTGGATCAGAAAGACTGTCAATGAGAATAGTCTCGAGTCTTGAGTCTTAAGTCTTGAATCTTGAGTCTGGTAATCAGAAAGTCTTCAGACTTTAAACTAGCCGATATGCAGATGTCCAGACTAGACTGATAGAAACGTTTTGTCGACTTCAAAATATTCCGGAAAGATTTCTCCAACAATCTCCTCATTTTTTATGGTGACAAAACTTTCCGTAGATTTAAACCACTTTGACCTCGCAAAAACATTTCTCAAGCAATATGGCTATCTCATAAAGATTTAACAAAACAACCGACTCGCATCCACAGAAAATATGTTAGTCTTTCATGAGTAATACCATATAACAATACTTGAAATAAATGCAAATAGTCAAGCATCTAAATCCACAGCCAATTCAGTCAGATTCAAGTTCACACCCAAGTTTACTCAAGTAAAAAAAAAAAAAAAACAAACACATTCAAAATAAATTTAAAGAAGGTTGGTTGGTTGGTTCAAATTGCTTTCTCCCCCTTTTTGTCATCATTAAAAAGGTGAGAAAGGAGTCACGTCTGCTTGGGAATTCGCACGATCTGGAAATCTCCCATGGATTGGACTACGCCTTCTAGCCTCTTCAAGTCTTCCCTTAGTTGAGCTACCTCCTCTCCTTTGGCATTGGCTTGAAGTTGTAAAGCGAGGTCTTTCATTTTGTCCTCCAGGGTAACTGAAGATGCTTGTCAAGCATTCTTTATGGCTTGAATCTCACAGTTCAGAGCATATATTTGGCCACGCATTTCCAGAAGAACATCCATAATACGACGAAAATCTGCAGAATTGTCCGTTTGAGTACTTGCATTTGCTTTTTCCGATGGAGTGAATGCAGACGATGGCGCTTCTGTATAGTCTTATAGATTTGGTGATGACGTATCGTGTTCTTCTTCAGGCAATTGAGAAGCCTGAAACTCTTCTGGGTTTGTTGGAGATTATCTTAGACCTTCACTATTAACAGCATGAGGTGTGAACCTTTGCTCGCCAACTCCCCCTGTCTCTAGGACATCAAAAGGGGAAGAGTGATGATCATTCTCTTCTGTGTCTTGATTCTCCTTCTCTCCAGATTCAGCTGCAGACTTTTCTTGCTCTTTTTCTCCTTCTTTTTCAGCTTCTTTCTCCCTCTCTCGCTGCTCTTCTTCTTCTCTGTTCTTGGCTTGCTCCTCTTCTTCCCTCTGTTTCTTCTGATGTTCTGTTGGTTGAGGAACAGAACGTCTGGTCCTTATCAAGGCTGTGATTGTAAGATCTTCCTCCTCATCTTCATCCTCCAAGATGAGAGTTCTCTTCTTTTTGGGTGGGGCACCAATGGCCTCCTTCCCTTTTCTCTTTGAAGCAAACGGAACTGGAGTCTTCACTCTGAATTTCTCCATTGCCTTAGAAAGTTCTTGCAGACGCATCTTCGTTAACATCTTCAAACCTACCACCATCTTATCGCACGGTCGAACACAAAGTGTGTGTGGCGGTTCAATATTCATGTGTCTGAAGATCTTGATCACCAGACCTGGATAAAGCAATTGTCCCTTGTCCTTTGACATTGCTCTGTACATGTGAAAGAGAATAGTGTGAGGAAGAGAGAACTTCATCCCTGAGTTGATTGCGTACATCAATTTTACCTCTGAATTAGACACATCAGTCTTTGATGTAGACTTGGGCCTGATGCAATTGATCACAATTTTGTGCAGCACAATATTGATGGCACGCATCCTTGAATAGATGATTCTTCCCTCTACATCTCTATCTTTGACAAGTTCCAATGAGGCACGAGCAACTGAGACTTTGATTGGTTAATAGCGTCCTCGTTCAACTCCAATTATGTCCGCCAACATATCTATGTCTAACACATAATCCTGAACTTGAACACTGAATGATATTCTATTTGCATCTATAAAGCTGAGATTCGAATAGAAATATGCAGTCAGTTGAGCATAACCATCTGTGGTATCTGTGCAAAAATGTTCCAGTTGAAGCAGACTGAACTTCTCCCGGAAGTTCACATTAATAGCATCCAGGAAATCAAAATCGACACTTCTAGGGTTTATCACCCCTCATTTCAGCAGTCTGAAAAACAAATTCTCCTGTTCCTTTGATTTGAATAACTTCATCCTCTTTCCCTTCACCTTTGCAGCAATACCCATTCTAGGTTGAAAACCAAGAACATTTTATCATCGTCGTTCCCATCGGTCAAATTTGGTCCCGACATACGAGGTCACCGGGAATATTAGCAAGTGCTTCATCTCGCTTTACCCTTGGGAGCAATTCCCAAATCCTCCATTTTCTTCGTAAAGATATACTCATTCCCATAATTCTTATCTTTAAGAAAATCATCCACGTATTTCAACGGAATCCCGCATTTTCAACGCACGCAAAGTTTGTAAATAAACGAGGGTTTTTGGACTCTTACTGGGTCTGCGTCCTCGATTATCTCTTCCTTTGGTTGTTGACCCGCATCAAGTGGGGTAGATGGTGTTGAGTGACGTGGTGGAGAATGAGTCGGATTCTGTTACTGACTCAATAATTCTTCCTCTTCTGTGAGATCAAAGTGGGTAGGTCCCTCCTTCATCCTCTGTGGTCCCCTGTTCGCGATTCTTGAAGACTTCCTCAAAGAAGACATCCTTCTTGTCGCTGAAAGATTCCTTTACTTGCTTTCCCAAGAAAAGATGACAACTTTCTCGAAGATGAACACGAAGTAGAAACCGGATTGGAAGGAAAATGCTTTTTAGGGTTTTGAAGATTGAGAATGAAAACTGTATATATATATATATATATATATAAAACTCAGTTTTGAAAAGGGAAGTTCAATCGGCACAAGGAAAGTGTACGAAAACCTCTTTTCGAAATCAATAACTCGCCAAAATTAATTCTTTTGAAAAGACAAGTTTTCGTTTTTCACGGAGACTACAAAATAACTGAACGAAAGATAATACCTTTTCGAATAACAACTTACAGTCTGTAGTCATCAATGTCTGAGTTTGAAGATTTAGAGTCTGAGAAATTAGAATCTGATGATCATCAACTTTCTGAGTCTGAAGGTTGGAGAGTCTCTAGACTTTAACTTCTTCGAGCTTCAAAATGTTGAGTCTGGAACGGATAAAATTGAATTGATTTTTCTCCAAAGGCTTTGTGAATATATCCGCTAGTTGACCTTTTGAATCAACAAATTGAATCGAGATTTCTCCATTTTGAATATGATCTCTAATGAAGTGATGTCGAATCTCTATATGCTTTGCTCTTGAATGAAGAATTGGATTTTTGGTGAGATTGATTGTGCTGGTGTTGTCACATTTGATTTCTGTGCATGAGTCTTCAATCCCATAGTCTTGTAACTGTTGTTTTATCCATAGAATTTGTGAACAGCAGCTTCCAAGGGCTACATACTCTGCTTCTATTGTTGAGAGAGCTACGGTGCTTTGTTTCCTTGAAAACCAAGACACTGTCCTTCTTCCAAGCAACTGGCAAGTTCCTGAAGTACTCTTTCTATCGACTCTGCAGTCGGCTAGATCTGCGTCTAGATATCCCAGAAGATTAAAGTCTCCCTTCTTAGGATACCAAAGACCGATGCTTGAAGATGAAGCAACGTATTTAATAATACGTTTTGCAGCACTGAGATGGGATTCTCTAGGATCTGATTGAAACCTAGCACAGATGCAAACACTCAACAAAATGTCAGGTTTAGAAGCAGTAAGATAAAGAAGTGAACCGATGATGCTCCTATACAACTTTTGATCAACTTTCTTCCCTTCTTCATCTTTGTCTATCTTCAAAGAGCTTGACATTGGTATATCAGTCTTCTTGCAATTTTCTAATCCAAACCTTTTGACAAGATCATTAGCATATTTTTCTTAGTAAATGAAAGTTCCTTCCTTCAATTGCTTTATTTGAAGACCAATAAAGAATGTTAATTCTCTCATCATACTCATTTCAAACTCATCCTGCATAGACTTAGAAAATTTTCTTGCGTAGACTTTCATTAAAGGATCCAAAGATAATATCATCCACATATATTTGAACAAGTAAAAGGCTTTTGTTTTCCTTTTTGATAAATAAAGTAGTATCTACTTTACCTTTGACAAAACCATTCTGTAATAAGAATTTACTTAATCTGTCGTACCAAGCTCAAGGTGCTTGCTTTAAACCATACAAGGCATTTTTCAGTCTGAAGACTGAGTCTCGCTTCTTTGGGTCTTCAAACCCAGGCGGTTGTTCCACATAAACTTCCTCTTGGATAAATCCATTTAGGAATGCACTTTTCACGTCCATTTGGAATAACCTGAAATTTTTATAACAAGCAAATGCAAATAATAGACGAATAGCTTCTAACCTTGCTACAGGAGCGTAAGTCTCATCATAGTCTATTCCTTCTTCTTGCGTATATCCTTTGGCCACGAGTCTTGCTTTATTTTGTACGACTTTTCCTTTTTCATTCATCTTGTTTCTGAACACCCATTTGGCTCAAATAACAGTTTTACCTTTTGGTTTAGATGTCAATTCCCAGACATCATTAATGTTGAACTGTCTGAGCTCCTCTTGCATAGCTTCAATCCAACTTTCATCAGATAAAGTTTTTTCTATGCTTTTTGGTTAAATTTCAGAAATGAGAGCCACAGCACTAGACTCTTCACGTCTTTCGGATCTGGTACGAATTCCTTTATTAATTTCACCGATAATGAGATCTTTGGGATGACTGGACTTATGCTTCCAGTTACTGGTTGATTTGTCTAGATGATGATCTCTTTCTTTATTTGAATCTTCATGAACTTCTTAATGCTGCTCTTCCAGAGTTTGAGACATTTCTTGAGTTGTCAGCTTTGGAAGGTTTGAAGCAGGTTCAGACTCTTCATACTGAGTCTGACTGGATTCATCTTTCGTAGAGCATTGAAATTTGACATTCATTGACTCCTCCACCATCGTTGTAGACTCTGTAGGCTTTGCTTGATGTAGAATATCCCAGAAAGATGCCTTCATCTGATCTTTCTTCAAACTTACCAACTTGATCCTTTGCATTTTTCAATATAAAGCATTTGCAACCGAACACATGAAAGTATGAAACAATGGACTTCTTACCTTTGAATAATTCACAAGGGGTTTTCTCAATAATAGGTCTTAGAAAGACTCTATTGATGATATAGCATGCTGTTCAAATAGCTTCAGCCCAAAATTGTGAAGAAATTTTACTTTCAATTAAAAGAGTTCTAGCAATTTCTTGAAGAGATCTATTCTTTCTTTCCACAACTCCATTTTGCTGAGGAGTGTATGGAGAGGAGAACATATGCTTAAATCCAGATTCATCACACAATTTTGTAAAATCTTGATTTTCAAATTCTCCTCCATGATCTATTCTTATACTTGAGATAACACATCCTTTTTCATTTTGAACATTTTTAGCAAATTTTTCAAAATACGAAAAGGTTTCTGACTTACTTGCAAGGAAATATACCCAAGTAAAGCGGGAGAAATCATCCATAATTACTAGGCAGTATTTCTTACCTCCAATACTATGGGTTCTGGTTGGTCCAAAGAGATCCATATGCAGCAACTGTAGTACATGATTAGTAGAGACGTGATTTATTGGCTTAAATGAATTTCTTACCCGCTACCCGAATACATGGTGTGCATGGATCGGACTTTTGATAAGGTAATTTGGGTAGACCTCGAACAAGCTGCTTTGATGAGATTTTGGCTAATTGCTTCATATTGATATGACCAAGCTTTCTGTGCCATAAGCTCGCTTCATCTTGAATTGAGATTAGGCATTGTGATTCATTTAATTTCATGTCTAAGAGGTAGATATTTCCATGTTTTCGACCCATGAAGGACTGAGTAGAGTCTTTACTGATTCTAGAGCAAATTCCTTCTTGAAAGGAGATCTTAAAACCAGTATCACACAATTGGCTAATGCTGAGAAGGTTATAGTTGAGTCCTTCCACTAGAGAAACATTGCTTATTGTAAGATTTCCAATTTTCACAGTTCCAAATCCCACAATGCTTCCTTTGTCGTTTCCTCCAAATGAAACATTTCAACCGTTTACTTGAACAAGCTTTATGATGCACTTTGAGTCTCCTGTCATGTGTCTTGAACATCCGCTGTCAAGATACCACTTTAAATTTTTCTTGACGGAGACCTCAAATTCACTGTCTGAGTCTGATCTAGAATCTTAGTCTGAGTCTGAACGTGCCATCAAACATATGTTGGCATATTCATTATCACTTTCTTCACATTCTGTATCACTCCAGGTTTCGGCTTTGAGAGCTTTTCGAAACTTCTCAGCTTTTCCTCTTTTCTTCTTCGAAGAGGACAGCTTGGGTCCGATGTGTCCTTTTTTTCTTGCATTCAAAGCAGACTACATCTTTGTTTGATTCCTCATCATCAACCGTACTTGGTCTCTGCGCTCTCCGGAAACTTTGTTTCTTTGAGTTGAACCTTCTACCTTTTCTATTCAGCTTTTCTAAATCTTCTTATCATTAGAGCAAGCTCCTCGTCGTCCATATCATCTCCCGAATCAGTATCATCGAATCATCATTTGATTTTAATGCAATGGATTTCTTACCTCTTGGATCTTCGTCTTCATTAATTTGTTCCACTTCATAAGACTGAAGAGTTCCAATTAGCTCGTCGACAAATAGAGGCATAATTATTTGCGTCTCTCTTATTGAAGTCTTTATATGATTCCAATCCTTGGAGAGTCCACGCAGTAGCTTCACCTTCATGGGATTAGAAATTTTTTGTCCTTGGTTCTCAAGACCATTGACAATATCTGTAAAACGACTAAACATGTCAGTTATAGATTCTCCTGGTTTCATTTTGAAGGCATCATATTGACCGAGGAGAATGTTGATTTTGGTCTCCTTCACTCGATCTGTTCCTTCATAGGTGATATGTAATCTATCCCATACTTCTTTTGCTGTGACACGAGAAGATATTTTGTTATATTCAGTTGGAGACAAGGCACAATATAAAGAGTAAATTGCTTTTGCATCAAGTGCTTGTCTCTTGTTTATCTCTTCCTGAGTCATTCCGCTGGTCTCAACAGTTTCTTTCCCTCTTTCGTAGGCCGATGCAAAAGAGTAGGAGTGATTCCTCTTTCCACAACGTCCCATTCCGAGGATCCTTTGATCGTAGGAAGGCTTTCATCTTGTTCTTCCGATGTTGTAATCATTTCCATCAAAGTAGGGTGGTCTGGTATTGCTTTGCCCTTCCACCAGCCCTGGTGCTAGCATACTAGCCATGGATCTTTTACTCTGAAGTAAAACACTTCAAATAAAGTAAGAACACGGGCTCTGATACCAATTGATATTGCTAGTACGAGTACCTAGAGGGGGTGAATAGGTATATAAAATATTTTTCTTGATTATTGCGCAATACTTAGACAGTTGAAGGATTTGCGATAAGCAATAATCAACGTAAGACTAAGTAAAGGAAAGAGAGAATTGAACACGCGGTTTATAGTGGTTCGGCTTGATTCAAGCCTACGTCCACTCTTCTGCACTGACAGCCAATTGGATGGATTCCACTATTAACAAAGAGATGTTACAGTGTTGATCTTCCTTGATTTCTAGGTGTAGATGATCTACCACACTCACTCAAGGTATCACCAAGTATGGACACTCTCTGTGTATACGATTTTGCTCAGAATGAATCGACTAATAATCAAGATACTTCAGACTCTGGAATTTCTCTATCGATCACGTACTCAAACAACTAGAACGTCTTCCTTTTTATACTACTTTATGTCATCATACCCGTTGGCACTTTCCAAAGGAATTCCTCCAATCTACCCGTTGGATGGAATCAATCAAGAAGATCATTCGAGCTATTAAAGAAACCTGACGATAGCCCATCAATCATGTTCGCCCATACAATCAGGATCTTGGTTTCCAAAAATAGAACATTCCAAGAATACTTTGTCGACCATCGGATCTTCAATTGATCTTGAAACGAACAAAAGAATCCGTTATATTTATCCAACCAAAAGATCTTCTCCAGAGGATAGGATTAAATCCGCAACCATATACTTCGGCTCGATTTCCTTCACACGGATCGAAAAGACTCACAATGAGAATAATCTTGAGTCTTGAGTCTTAAGTCTTGAATCTTGAGTCTTGAATCTTGAGTATGGTAATTAGAAAGTCTTCAAACTTTAAACTAGACGATCTGCAGATGTCCAGACTAGACTAATAGAAACGTTTTGTCAGTTTCAAAATATTCTGGAAAGATTTCTCCAACAGCCCTGAAGACGGGTACAAAATTGGGTTTTATATTTCGAACCAACATTTCCAATGGATAGTGCTCCCTTTTGGCCTCAAAATAGTTCTTTCATTGTTTCAGAAGGCTATGTATAGAATTTTCTAGCCCATCCTAACCGATGCTTAGATTTGTATTGACAACATCCTCCTTCACAGTCCTAGATGAGGATTCTTATTGTAAATTATTAGCCCATTTTGCAAACTTGATGCGAAAACATGGTATCATGCTATGCCAGAAGAAGATCATTGCCTAGAAGGAAATTGAATTTTATGGGATGCATATAAAAAATGAAACTTATTATTCTGATCCTCGTATTGTCGAGGAATTGCAAAAGTTCCTTAATGAAAATCTCTCTCATAAGTAGGTTCGGCAATTCCTAGGGATTACAAATTATCTTCGGGATTTTGTTCCAATAATCGCAGAGTTTGTAAGTCTACTACAAAAAAATACTCAAGAAAGATGCTCGTTCGTGAAGACCACATCAAACTAAGTCTGTACATAGACTTAAGGAAATTTTGCAATACCTTCCTCCTTTGCAAATCCCTTCTACAATAAAAAGAGTATTACAAACAAACCCGAGTGATGAATATTAGGTTGCTGTCTTTTTGAAGAAATTGGTGGAAAACGACAAGTTTGTGGACATTAAAGTGAAAAATTTGTGCAAGTAGAACCGCAATACCACTCTACATTCAAAGAAATCAAGGCGGTAAAACATGTCATCAAAAAGTTTGAATTCCATCTTATAGGACATCATTTCTTGGTGAAGATGGACATGTCTTCATTTTCTTAGATACTAGAGTTCAAACAGAAGAAAATTATGCATCCACATCTTCTTAGCTGGGCAAAATGGTTTTCAAAGTATCCCTTTGAGACCAAATATATTGTGAGAAAAAAGAAAATACTTGCTGATTTTCTGTTCAAACCAAAAGAATTTGCAGCTATCATGTTCATAAATATGCATGTGGTAAGAAATCCAAGGGGTGGATTCAAGGCTTGAAAAATCAAGCCCAACTTGTCTTCATATTTATACCTACCAGAAATCCCTGGGCTTATCCAAGATAATGTTCTTGTTGAAAATCTTGGAAGACTTATGTGGTAATATCATTTACATATTTTTAGTGAATATGGTGGTCTTATCTTCAGGCTCGATTATTTGCATCCTAAATACCCATTCATTCATCCTCTCACTTTCTTCCCATAAGAGAAATTTCTAGAAAAACTCAAATGGTTTTATTAGTATTTGTTAATCTTTATACCATGGTTATTGAGTTTCCAACAGCTAAAATGCCTCTTATTATTAGTAGAATTATTCAAGGAGAAGTCAAGCATATATATCTTGGGAACATGTTTATTTGGTTTAAACCATTGGGTGCATAGAAAAATATTTTTCAAACCCAACTTAGAGCATATAGGCTTGACCTAGAGCTTTATACTATCGTTTTATTTTTCAGGCCATGGGTATTTGTTCGACCCAACAGAGATATGTGTAAAATTCTAGTAGATATTGAAGTATCCATATATAAGCCCCAACCTGTTCAAATGAGATTTTTGCAACACTATCTAGTAAAATCTCAGCTTATCCTTGATAGTATATGGAATTATAGAGGATATTGTGCTAGCACAATCAAGTTATTTTGCTAGAAGCATGGCCAATGGAAAATGATCCCCTTTTTCGGGATCACAGTGATGACTATTGCGCGAACCCATCCAACAATCGATGCTTGTTTAAGAAAATACTACAAATGGATGTACCGGACACTTCTGAGTAACCAACAAATTCACGGGATCTTACTTCATCATCAGAAAATTCATGGGGAGCATTAATGTCACAAAAACCTTTTGATCATAGTGAATTAGCTTACACTTTATTTAGGTTTTGATAGAGAAAGTCCATTACTCCAGCTTGGGTATTTACCCCAACTTGGTATTCCAACGAGTTCCGCTGATGCTCCTAAAAATTCTCACTAGTCATCCAACATACCAAGGCTGACTAAAGCAATTGAAGAAGTAGAAAAGCTCCTCAAAATGCTCAAGCAACAATATCTAGAAAAAAACACTACCAATCCTCTTGACATCCCATCCAACCATTCTAGTCTCTAGATGCTACAAGTACCAAACATGTTGAAGCTCGGGAATCTAAAGAATGCTCAAAGAATATCGGAGGCAGAAGTATGGAGAAGGCTCGATGACTTAGACGACAGAACTAGAGAGCATATTCATAGGCATAATAAGTGAAGGGAAAGAAGACTCCACCAGAGACCTATCCAAAACAAAACAGAAGAGGTAGAGGAATATCGTGAATAAGACGAAAAATTTGACCCAAAGTATTGTTTATGTACTGTTCATGCATTGTTCATGTATTGTTTAGTATTGTAGCATTGTGGTAGAACCCAAAAAAGCAAGATAATGAGTGCTAAAGTTAGTTTGTCAGTAGAAAAGCTTAGCATGCACAAATAATTGGCTTTTGTCAACCAAACAGAGTCTATGAAGTTCTAGTGTATAGTTTTATGTCTATTTAAGGCAACGTATGTAACCGCTAAGGGGCTGAACGCACCCTCTCAAAAAATAATATTATTTAGTTTGCCATGAATCTCTAAAACCTCTCCCCCTCTTCTTTTATGCCCGGTATGATTTTTAAAACTACAAATGTTCTATCAATCCCGGTAGTATGCTCTACACTTGCCATAATGTGGAACATGTACAATAGAATTTTGTTACTTTAAAATTTTCTATGATATGAGTCAAAAAAACAAAAGTGAATTTGGTGGCTAATAGGTAGTCCCTATTTTGAGGTCAAGGAAGGGCCATGTATGTGAGATAGCATAGGCAAAGATTTATCCTCAAACCTCTTATTCTAATATCATATAATTTTTTTTTTTAGACCACTACTTCTAAAAGTTTAACTTTTTAGATGAACAAATGGTTTAATATTCAAACGCTCTATCAGAACGACAATGACAACAAGAATGCATCGGCGGCAAGGATGACAGAGGCGACGGGTGGTGGGTCAGGGGATGACTTCCTAGGGTTTTGGATTCAAGGAATAGAGTCATTGTTAGTCCTTTCCGGGTAGTAGCACGTCCCATGCAAAATCATGATTAGGCAAAGGCGATGGAGCAAACGTTACAAACAATTCATAAGAAAAAAGTTTGACACCTTATGTTTGTCGTCTTTGCCTAAGGCAAAGAAAATTGGACTCCAAATGTTTTCTCCCTTAGCCCATTTTTTTGTGGGCACGGGGAGAGAAGGAGTGGGAGAGGTCGACAAGCAACAGTGAAATTTTATAGGATTACCGTCGACTGTTCTAAAAACTTAAGCAATTAAATGAATATCGCTTCTCCTCACATTTAGTTTGGTCATTTACCTAATATTAAGCATTGACATATTTAATTGAAAAGACAAATGAGATTTAGAAATATTTAAATTGAGGACTCTTGCCATGATATTATAAAAAGAAAAAAAAAGGATTATTATCATCCACTTTAAAGATTTAAGTTTTTAGATAAATACATAATTTAATATTTAAATATTTTATCAGCAACGACAATGATGACAATAATGCATTGGCGGCAAGGCCAACAGAGGTGACTGGTGGTGGGACGGGGGATGACGTGTTAGGGTTTTGGCTTCAAGGAATGGAGTCGTTATTAGTCCTTTTCGCGGCAGCACGTCCCACGGAAAATCATAATTTGTCTCACCCGCTTTGGATTTTCATTGAAAGATACGGAAGCAAAAAGCTTTTTTGTCTTTGCATTACGCGATTCTCCAAAAGGTTCATGCATCGCGATCCGATGATGTCCACGGCGTACCACGTAAGGCGACGTTTTAGACACGCGAAAGAGGTTTTTCCCTCTTCGTAAAGGAAGACGCACGTTTCTTTTATCCTTTCCAGGCGTCCGCCGGCGCCTACGAACCAAATTGCACCAATAATTCATCAAAAGATGGCAAAAACTTCGTTCAAAACACTCACGCAAGCAGAGCAAAACATCATCCTATGTACGAATCGAGCACCTCTCTCGTCGTCCCTCCAATCGTCTGGAGGATCCACGAACGATAAATCGCTCTTGGATTTGACTTGACAGATTCGTATAATCTCCGTACTAAACTAAAACTACACATTGCATGCAAGGGAGGGAAAATCAGAACCTTTGTATAACTTACTTCATGCGCATTTGAGAATGGTTTGGTCAAAGACGCTTCATACTTGGATTTATGTATCGCACGCATTTCCCTTCTGTATCCTGCTGATCTTGAAGCTTTGACATAAGATTGCATCTTCACATTTTCTCGCCCTTTCTTCGAAGGGATGTGACTTGTTTGGACTTGAGTACCCATAAACTGGCTCATCGCAGATATTGATCACACTTGGGCCTTATCACGATGTGGGTTGAAGCTACACCCAGGTGATGACTCAGATTTGGACAAAAAAGAAAGTCTTACATATTGGAAGTGCGCTGTAAAAATTTGATGCCTTCTTTAGAAATCCTTTTTTTAGGAGATCACTAAGAGGGAGCCAAATCCGATTTCGTCAATATATCCAATTAGACTCATATTTACTCAAAAGTTTAAGTTAATGAATCATAGATCAATTAGGATATATTAACTATTTCACATCATATCAATTATTTGATGTGGAACTTTTCTAATACAACTCATGCATGCATTCCAGCATTATATACCTCAATTTTCTAAAGGAAAAAATTATTTAAAAAGCCTTAAATCTACGGTGGCTAATTGTACTAATTTAGTTCTAAACATTTTAATATTTTGCCAAACAAATCCTAAACCTTTTAACAAATTGTCAATTTAGTCATTCTAAATAAAATTAGTCAGATATCAATGACATGACGACCCAATCAATACCGGTCATCTTATGACTAGTGTTGGTGTGAATAATTTTTAAAATTTTTCATTAATTTTTTATTTTATTTTTATCATCATTTTTACCCCTAAAATAATAGGATCGAGGGGCCCACCAGCCACTAAGTGAGAGTCAACGACCTTGACTGGCCCCTAGGTGAGGGCTGCTAAAGCCCTTGTCAATCGTGGGCAAGGGTTGCGGCCCTCATAGGCCAGTGAAGGTGTTGCGACCTTGCCCAAGTTGAGGGCTGTGACGCCTTCAACTTGCTAGATATGATGAGGGTGTCACGACCCTCCCTTGATCTAGCAAGCCATAGTGCGGCTGTCACCTGCCGCCAATGAAAGTTATTGCTCTGCACATTTTGTGTTTTCAGATTGTTTTGAAAGGAAGATACTTGAGCACGCAGAAAAGAAGATCGAAATGGAAAAAATGCGACTCTTTTGGCCAAGATATTAAAATAAAAAATGTTAAAAAGAAACAGAAGTTGACTGATATTCTTCAAGGAATTACGTATATGTATTCTTCAAGGCATGTACATCGTTTGAATCTAAGCAGAGAAGACAAATAACATCCGTACGTGCTGCCATGTTGGGGAGGAGTTTTGGCTCGACATGAACTAGGGTTTTGGCAGCATCAGCAAGTTGGCAATGAGCCATTCAAAAAATGAGTAATGTTAGGTGTACGTGTTGATGTGTAAAATTGATTTGTAGAAAATGGAGGGTATCTTGAAGCGAGTAAAAATTCCTCATCTCATTTTCGTGTCAATTCTGTAGATTCTCGAGTAGATGCTCTAGTTTGGACCTTGAGATCTAACCTAACCTTGTCATCGAAATGCATGCACAATCAGGTTGAGTCGAACCGAACACGTTATAAATAGAATCTCTTGACTAGGAGACCACCAACCTTCTGTTTAAAGGTAGTAAAATGGGTCTAGAATCCGTATTTTTAACTCATATTTAATGGTGTGGTCATAAATGTGTTAACTTTAAATATTAAAAACAAGCTTAAATGGGTCATAAATGTGTCACATAAGAACTTAATGGGTCTTAAATGGGTTTTAAATTGGTCATAAATGGTGTTACCTAACAAGTTTTAAGTTAATCACAAATATGTCTTTTTTTTTTTTTTTATAATATTTTAATATATTTATTTATTTATTATTCCTTCTTCCTCCGTTGGTGGCTAGCCACAGGCGAGTGACAAGCTCACCAATCTAGCCTCTAGTGAGCTCGAGCTCATTGACCTTTATCGCTAGCAAGACTCAAGTTCGTTCATTTGGCAAGGTCGAAGCCTCACGCATCTCTATGAAGACTCAAGCTTGCTTGTAGCTTAGCTAGTTGCCAACCGTCACCGTGGCTGGCAATTGGGTGAAGAAGAAGAAAAAAAAATGAAGATTAAAATAATTAAAAATTCGATTTTTAAATAAAATAAAATAAAAAAAATTGACAACAAGATAAAATAAAAGACCATATTTACCTTCAATCTCTTTGAGTTTTTTGTTTTTCATTTTTTCGTTTTATTTACTTACATCTTCATATTTTGTTACTTTACTTTTTAAATTTGATATAAAATTTTAATCGAATAACACGTTAACATGAAGAGCTTAAAATGGTTAAATTAGTTAATATTTATTTTCATAATTAGGACTAAGTATGGATACGTTTTCGTATGAGGTCGGTCTCGAATTTCATTCTCTTCAATTCGACCCTGGCTTGAGGATTGGATCCGTCCCTTCGGTTTTTCTCGAATGTCCATACTAGAGCTGGTTCTAAAAATAGCCCCTTGGGACCTGAGCTTGATCGATGGTTTACGTAGCAGATCAAATAGTGATTTACATAACAACGCGACCGTCTGGCCGGTGATGACTAGCGGACATTTCTGCAAAACGAAAAGTCAAGAGGTCAAGATTCAACGCAGAGACAAAAAGCAACACAGCATAAACAAGAAGCTCTCATCGGGCAACAGTACTACGTCATTGCTTTGGTCAGCGGGCTATATGAATTACGTGAGAGGCATTTTCCACATTTTTCAATCGAGAAACGCTGAAGATGGAATTTACTTAAAACATTTTCCCATCAAAGTTCGTGCAAAATATGAAACATTGTCTCATAACATTCTTGGTGAATATGATTTGACATGTCTGGGTATAGGTCCCAGTTTTTTCATATAAGAATCAAATAGCAATCGTGTGTTTGGTAAAAGGCTTTCACACCCCCATATGTAGATGTCAATGGAGAAAAGAGAAAGAAAAGTCTTAAACTTATTATATTGGTACTAATTTAATCATAAATATTGTATATATGTCAATTTAGTCCTTTTAGCTAATATACATTTGGCATGCCAATTTTAAACTTTTTGATCAATCGCTTGAATGCCAAGTAAAAACTCACGTGTGATGAGAATGTTTGCGTTTGAAAACTTTATAAATAGTATTCAAGTCTATCATATAACCTTAATGCTCAAATAATCTCACATAAGGAGTTTGTGAGGGACAGTTTTATTGAGCAAGTGATAGAGAAAGTGATTGAAGAAAAGCATTTGAAGTCTGAATCATCATTACTTTGCATCAAGAATAGTAGATTCCAAATCAAGCACATAAATATCTTTTTCTCCATCACCATGTTCTAGATTTTAGTTGTGAAATTTTCGGATGCCAATTTTGCGGCTTACATTTATTTGATTCAATATCTAAGTTTATGTAATCGATTATATATAAATCATATAATTTCAATTCACATCTTTTGTTCTAGCCACGTGTTTACACTCGAGTGGGATTGACGTGTGGAGAAAGCAAGCATTTAGAGAGGACTTTTGCTGAATTTAGTCAGATTAATTTTATGTTACTTTGTAATGATGTTATCGAGTATATTATTCGATTTGATCTTAGCGAAATTTTTTGTTGACCTTATCCATATTTGATACAGTAAAACTATGAATTTTCTAACTTCATAATTTGATCTTCCAATATCAAAACAATAACAAATAACTATAATCAAATACTAATTAAAAACAAATGATGATGTCAAAAGCAACGAATCAAAAAATATCTGTCTCCATGCCTAATTCAACAAATAAACCTAACGTAAGGTATATATCATTGTCTAATTGGCCTAAAAAATTGATCTAAGGCGAATTTTTTTTTTCATCATTAACTCAATAAACTCAATGAGTTTTTGTCGCCTCTAGCTAGGTTATGGCAACAACTGTCTCCATGCCTAATTCAACAAATAAACCTAACGTAAGATATATATCATCGTCTAATTGACCTAAAAAATTGATGTAAGGCGATTTTTTTTTCATCATTAACTCAATAAACTCAATGAGTTTTTGTCGCCTCTAGCTAGGTTATGGCAACAACTGTCTCCATGCCTAATTCAACAAATAAACCTAACATAAGAAATATATCATCGTCTAATTGGCCTAAAATATTGATCTGAGGCGATTTTTTTGTCGTCATCAACTCAATAAACACAATGAGTTTTTGTCGCCTCAAACTAGGTTATGGCAACGAAACTAAATAAGTTCTTTTCCCTTTAAGCACAACAATCTTATTTGGTCACATTTGGTACAAAAGGACTTTTGTGCACTTTGGAATCCATTTTTGTCACCTTTATACACCTAAAACCATTAGGTAAAGATGACAGAGCAAAAGTAACAGACGGTTTTCGTTATGTGTACTCGAGTGCCGACAAGCCTCGACCCCGACGAGCAGGGGAAGCAAACATGAAGATCCTAGCTAGAGCAGCATCAATACTAATGACTAGGCGTTCTGTTTCTCGCATTCTTGCAATCGTCAAACATCAGGTGCTTTCTTTCCTTCCCTGGCGTCCCGACAGAGCCTCCGAACCGAATATAGCACCAATAATTCATCGAAAGAAGGCAAAAGGCTGTTTCAAAACAGTCACGCACATGAGTAGGATAGATCGGTTCCCAGTCCCGTCCGATCTAGTTTCGAGGTGAAACTAGGAACTGGACCAATGGGAACCAGGCTGACCAAACCGTCTAGTCCGGTGGAACTAGTAAATTTGTTATTTTTAGACAAAAATAAAATAAAAAATGAGAAAAATCGAGAGAAATTAGGATTTATTTCTTAAGAAATTTAAAAATATATATTATATATAATTAACCAGTCCGATTCCCACCTTGGAACCGGACCGATTGGCTACCGGTTCCAAAAGTGGGAATTGAGAATTGGATTGCACTCTTTGGAAACTGCCCAAAACAGACCAATACTATCCGTTTTGAGTAGTTCTCTATCCAGGCAGTCCCGTTGCACACTCCTATATACAAGAACATGGATTAAACCAGCAGAGCCAAACATCATTCCGATGGACCCCGATGTCCCTCAAATATTCGAATAATCTCCGTAACCTTCACATGGCTAAGGTGGCCCAATGGCGGCTTCACCCTATCTCATGCAGACTTTACTTTCAAAGACGTTCCGAGCCTGGATTGTTACACGCACTGTCTCTCTTTTCTCCCCCTTTCCTCCTGCTGATCTTGAAGCTGACATGAGTTAGGATCTTCATGTTTGCTTCCCCTGCTTTGGGGTCGAGACTCGTTGGGGATCGTGTTAGGATGCACTTATGAATTATCTTTAAAAAGTCTCACATAAGAAGATTGATGTGTGAAGCAATTAGTATATCTTAATTGGCCTATGACTCATTAACTTGAACTTTTGAGTGAAGGTATGTCTAATTACATATATTAATGGGTTCGGATTTAAGTTTCATTTGGTGATCTCCTCAATTGAAGATATTGAACTTTTGTTGTGTGCTCTCAACAACTCGTGTACACATGAATTGGTTCATCTCGATTATCAATTATGTTGGTCGCGCTTGAGCCTCTCATCGAGAGATTCTATTTAGTCAGTGGCCCAAATCAAGTGAAAATCTTAATTTTTTGTTTTGAAAGGAAAATAATTGAGTACACAAAAGAGGCATTTAGATGAGAAACAAAACTTCTTGCCCAGCTGACACATGAAGAACAACTTAAGGAATTTAAGGCTCCATTTGGTAACGTTTCAATTTGATAATGTCAGTTAATATTTTATTTCACATAAAATAGAAAAGTAGTCAGAAAATAGATTTGAAATATAAATAAGAAGTGGAAATAAGTGGTTTCTCATTTGCAGGAACAAGTTCTAGAATAAGTTATTTTATTTATTTATTTATTGCTTCTTCTTCTTCTTCTAATTGGTCATTGGAGCCTCGCTACTAGCTGCCCGTCACCCCTTCGTCGTCTGCCATCATTTTTCAATGTTTGCCACTCCGCTACTAAAGAAGAGAGTAGGAAAAAAAAAAAGAAAATTTCAAAAAAATAATTAGAAAATTAAAAGAAATTCTGCATCACCAAAAAAAATTTATAAGTCATATTAAATACATTTTTATTCCTTTTAATTTTAATAATATAAATTTTGGACAATTGTCAAATGTATTATTTCACTTAGAAACTGTATTAAAGAATAAAAATATAAAAGAATTATTTAAAATAAATTATCCTCAAATGTACTCTAAAGTGTTGAAAAGTAGAATGCAACAGAACAATTATCATGAAATGACGTTTCGGGAAGAGAGAGAGAGAGAGAGAGAGAGAGAGGGGCAGCATTCACTGAGGTTATTTGTAGCCCACTAGCACCATTATTAGCTCCTGCCGCGCGTCTTCGCAAATGGCAGACAAGCTTTTCGTCCGGTGTTGAAGTCGACATATCTTAGTTGTCTTCCAATTCCAACATTTAGCAGAGCTTGCAAATGACTTCGACTGGTAATAATACGTGTCAATAATTTCTCTTGATTATTGTCAACCTTGGTTTCTGAATTGTCGATCAATGCCTTTTAAATCAACTCTCTTGTTTATAAATGACCTCTATAGTAGCAGACTAAGTTATGATGATAAAAGTAAGTCATTTGTTGTGTGAACTAGATCGACAATAAAAAAATCCCGATTCCACAAAATCTTGATTATCACATCTTTAAATATGATTGGCACATTGTATTATCAATAATATGAGATAGCATATTTAAAAATCTACTTTTCATTGTGATTTGATGTCAATGCTCCCTAGCTCAATCATGTCATGAGAATTTATGGGAACACTATTGACCGTTATAAAAATTTAAGCTCATAAATGAAGATGTAACTTATTATTTTGAATATTTTAACACATGCAGATTATATCTCAAGCTGTCCTTTGTGTTTTTTTAGCAAAAAAGCGGCTACTAAGAAAGGAGCAAATAGAGATGAAGACAAATTAGGCAGTTCATCTCTCAAACTCGATCGGAAGACAATGGAGAGAAATCGAAGAATCCGCATGAAAGGTCTCTTCTCCAAGCTCGCTTCCCTCATGAAGAATTTGTGAGCTATATCATCATGGATGGAAAGAATAATTTGAAAAGAAAGAGTGCGTGCCAAGAAAATATGCAATTACGTACACAAATGCATGTTTTGATTATTTCATGTCGTATTAAACTGTATTCTCCTGTATCGGACGAGAGGGGGAGAATTACCAAAAAAATCCTAAACCTATTGCAATTGTACTAATTAAATCCTAAACTTTTCTTTTTTTTTTTTAGCCAATTTAGGCTTAAACCTTTTATAATTGTGTCAGTTTAGTCCATCCGGTGAAAATTGGCCGTCCCGCGCTAACGTGACACTGCTGTCCGGCGAAAGCTAACATGGCAAATTTTTTTATTTTTTAAATATTTTTTTGAATTTTTTAATTCTTTTTTTTTTCAGCTTCTCCTTCCTCTGGCCGGCGAGGCCGACCTTCCCGGCCAATGGCGAGGCCCCTCCAAATTTGGCGAGGCCAGCCTCACCTAGCCATGGCGAGGCCCCGCCAAATCTGGCGAGGCCAGCCTCGCCCAGCCATGGCGAGGGCCGAGCTCGCTGACATTGGTGAGATCGATCCTCACCATGGCTGGGCGAGGCCGAGCCTCACCAGATCCAAGGCGAGGGTCGGCCTCGCCCAGCCAAGGCGACGGTCCCGCCCGCTGCTCCGCGTTTCTGGCGGCTCCAGCTTCCGTGGTTCATTGCTGTGGAAGCCGAGTTGGGTCGTCGTCTTCTCCAATCCACCTTCTGCAAAATGAGCCGAAAAAACCTCGGGTCCTCAACAAGCTCTGACAACGGAGGCATCGAACAGGGCGCTAGCTGCGCCCACGAAAGTCACTTGCGAGGCCGGCCTCACCGTCACTAGACAAGGCCCAGCCAGATTTGGCGAGGCTTGGCCTCCCCCAGCCATGGCGAGGGCCGAGCTCGCTAGTGTGCCGGCGAGCTCGGCCCTCGCCATGGCTAGGCGGGGCCGAGCCTTGCCAGATCCAAGGCGAGGGTTGGCCTCGCTAGATCCAAGGTAAAGGTTGGCCTCGCCCAGCTAAGGCGACGGTCGATCTCGCCGGCCCTCGCCTCTGGCTAGCCAGAGGAAGGAGAAGCTAAAAAAAAAAAATATTCAAAAATTCAAAAAAATATTTAAAAATTTTAAAAATTGCCATGTCATCTTTCGCCGAACAACTGGTGTCCACATCAGTGCCGACCGGCCAATTTTTGCCAGATGGACTAAACTAGCACAATTGTAAAAGGTTTAGGACTAAATTGACTAAAAAAAAAAAGTTTAGAACTGAATTGGCACAATTACAATAGGTTTAGGACTTTTTAGTAATTCTCCCGACGAGAGGAAACAAACAAAGAAAGCCGCCATTGCCAAGAGTTCCAATTATCCAACCAAGCTTGGCAGCCATAGTTTGTAAGAAGTAGGGCCCATTTATTTATACCAAATAAATGATTGGAAAGATATTTTCTTAAAAATAAAAGTTAGTATCATTAAGAAAAATTAGTTGGCAATTTTTTTTTTCCGATCATCAACAACAACATAATGTCAAAACATCTTTAGCTTATTCATTTTCATGGGCTTCGTAATACGAATGAGAACTTGTTACATAATTTTTCCAAATCTTTGTGAACTTACTAGGAGCTTAATGCTGTACGTCAATTAAAAGGTAATCTGTTTTGGCATTTTCTTTCAACCCACTTTGTTCAAGCTAGCTAAAGTTGGTCTGATCAGCTTGATTTGTCAATTCATATCGAGCAAAACAAGAATCATGCAACTATCGGCATTTTTATCTCTCTACATGTGATGAAATGCAAGGACAGCAGGTCAGTGTAAGAATTCAAAGGCCGAAAGGTTCGGCCGTTTGTACAACCCATCAAAATGCCGCTAATCACGCATTTGTCGCCTCAAAGTTTCATTAATCTCTAAAATCTTCTTCAATCGCCTTCCTGAAGAAAGAACAAAACAGGAAAGATGCTCTCTATCTTCTTGACGAAGGTTACACAGTAGATAACAAGCAGAAGACTGCATATTCCAGCTTACAACAGAAAAGAAAATTAGTATTGCGTTGCGCCATCAATTTATATATTGAAACCAAAGCCTTTTTTTTCAAAAGAAAATGTTTGTATCCATAAATCATATGAAGTTAGGAGATGAACCGTCTGAGTATAGGATTTCTAGAGGTACTCTCTCTAGAAACCCTAGAAGAGACTCTTCAAGTTTGAGTCAGCACTTATCGAATTCGAAGTTGCACGATGATTGATACACAAGAGCGCTAATGCATATTGCTCATTGAATATGTATAAGGACTGCAGCAATACAGTACAACAGCATACCCCACTAAGTAACTACTTGACCGCGTCTTCGTTTCTTTGTTTTATAGGACATGTTGTCCCAGCAAGATTCAGCCATTCAAGCCACGGCGGCGTACATCAACCAATTAAAAGAGAGAGTTGAAAATGAGGAAGGAGCTCGCAATGAGATCCAACGGTCGTCAACCTGGGGCTCTGGTTTCTGGTCTTGAGGTCACCTTGATCAGTGGGGTGGACAAGAACTCCACGTTGTCTGAAGCCATTAGCATTCTCAAGGAAGAAGGAGGCGAAGCTGTGTGCGCCAGCGTTTCCATCGTCGGCGATAAGGTGTTCCACACATTCTATGCTCAAGTATAATATCAAAGGTGGAATCTTTGTTTGTTTTCTCCAATCTTGTTAAGCGGGAAAAGTACCAAAAAACTCTTAAACCTATTGCATTAGTACCAATTTAGTCCTAAACTTTTCAATTGAACCAATTCAGTCCTAAACTTTTTAATATTGGTACCGATTCAGTCCATCCGGGCAATTTTGATTGGCCGACGTTGACATGGCAATTTTTATGATTTTTATTTTTTTCAATTTTTTTCCTTTTTTTCTCCCTTCTTCCTAGCAATGGCCAACGAGCCTCCGGTGGGGCTTGCCGGCCACTAGGCTAGGGCTGCGAAGCCCTCACCTACCGCCGGCGAGGGTTGCGACCCTCGCATAACCTCTCCCAGGGCTATCGACGAGGCGACTTCGCTCGGATCTAGGCAAGACCTACCTTGCCCTGGCCTTGTCGCAGGTGAAGGTGGCCTCGCCTGCGGCTGGCAAGGCCATGGTGGCCATCACCAGGGCGGAGACAAGGGCCGCTAAGCCGTCGCCAGCCACCGCCTAGTGATGGTCACCTTCGCCCATGACAAGGCCAAGGCAAGGCTATCCTCGCCCAAATCTAAGCTAACCCGCCTCGACTGTGGCCTTGGGTGAGGCCGAGCAAGGGTCACGGCCCTCACCGATGGCTAGTGATGGCTTAGTAGCCCTCATCTCCGCCCTGGTGATGGCGCCATGGCCTCCCAACCGCGGGCAAGGCCGCCTTCACCCGCAACAAGGCCAAGGCAAAGCCGCCTCGCCAACAGCCCTAGGAGAGGCCAGGCAAGGGCCGCAACCCTCGTCGGCGGCAAGCGAGGGCTTTGTGGCCACCACCAGGAAGAAGGGAGAAAAGAAAAAGAAAAAGAAAAAAGAATTAATAAAAATTTGAAAAAATAATAAAAATCATAAAAATTATCACGCGCATCCGGCCACCGACCGATGTCCACGTCAGCACATTGGCTGGCCAAAATTAACTGGATGGACTGAATTGGTACTAATATTAAAAGATTTATGACTAAATTTGTCAAATTAAAAAATTTATGACTGAATTAATATCAATGCAATATATTTTGAACTTTTTTTTTACTTTTCCCCTCATTAAGCCACATGACATCTATGGAATAAATCATGTATAGGAGATAAATCCGTGAGCTACTTTCCACGTAGTTTAGCAACGACAAAGTCATGTTGGTCCGCCACTTTGGTAATTAGTATATGGAAAAAAATTAGGGACAAGGGATAATTGATGTGATTGGACAAATGGTCTCCAAAGTACGACTCAGATAATATTTGAAGAGAAAAATAACATATCTAAATGATCATTCAGTGGTGTGTAAATTATTAATTAAAAAAGGGATGTGGAAGAGTGAGAAGAAGACACCTTTCGGCCATGCAGAATGGAAAAGTGCAGGAATAATGATTGTGTGTGCTATTTTCTCTCTATTACGAATCAACAAAGTTTGTGCACCGTCGGTTTCTGCCCTAGCCGTCATTTGCCTTGCGCAACATATATTGCCTAAAATACACCCGTCAAATAAATGATTCAAGTCGAAAATAGATCAATTCAAATCGATTAATTTAACTCATCGTGACCTATATTTATATAATACAAATCTAGTGATTTGTCTCGAACTCATATTTAATCTTACCTATATTTAAGGTAAGAGTACCGAGTGAGTAAACACAAGATAGAGTGAACGCAAAAAAGAATAAAAAAAAAGTTATAAAGGTGAGTTAAGTTTAAATAAGTTGTAAACCCATTAACTTTCATATTTACTATTTTGAACCTATTCATAAAATATAATTAACACATGTAACAATTTATTCATTATGAACCCTTTTATTAAATATAATTAAACCATATAAATAATCATAGGTGTATTAATTTATTGAACCCTTTTATTAAATATAATTAAACCATATAAATATTAACAAACTAAAGACCTATCATATATTTATAATATTAAGGGTTAAGAAATTGAAAGATTGTGTCTATTCATTTTAAACCCAATATAAGAAAATGGTTATTTTTTCATTACCCTTAATACAATTAACCTTTCTTCATTTTGACATCAAGTGAGTCTCCACTCCTCTAGTAAAAAACATCATCAACTAGGTCGTATCAAGTACTTCTTTTAAATCTGCACAACACGTCATGTTGCTTGGTTTCGCATCACTAACATGTGTACCCTGTACATTTCTTCATCACAAGTGATCCTTCTTTATCAACAACTTGAAACCAAATTTCCAGTCATTACTAACCAACCTAAACACAACTTCACTCGTAACCTCCTCCCGGACCGAACTGTGACGGGGAACTGCATTCGGTAACTGCAAAGATCCATGAGGTTTCATGTTAGGTTCGAGAGAGGGAGGGGGGGGGCTGGAGGTGGCTGCTGGTGGTGGCTATAGGTGGCGGCATGATGGTGCACAGTGATATTGAGCAAAGTCTCAGTGAACACATCGACAAGAAGAAGAAGAAAGAAAAGAAACAAGATGTGTCAACCATTTAGATGGTTTAAACTTATCCATTAAATTTATGGTGTCGATGACTTTAATCATTTTGTAAGTTTGTCAGACTTGAGGATGGTGTAATTCACGTGGATTCACGTGGCATTTTGCTGGCCTCAATCAAATTTAACCAGGCCGACCACATAAGATCGTGGCTATAATCTTCTCGGGGATTGTGAATGTGCTTTCACCTCCAAGTATTTTGCAAATATGGCCAAAAAAGGAAACATATGGCCCTAATTTCACCATCAAGTTACGAACGAGAGGCGCTGGGTCGAGTGGATCCTCGCATACACGATTGTACCTGTGTGGAGTCCCGTAATCCTCGAGATCTCGCCGGTCGACAGAGGGGCCGGAAGCCACTGTTCCCGCAAGTCCAAAAAGAATGGTCACAATGACCCCGAAAGCGCTTTGTTGTTGTTTTTTTTAAAGCGCTTTGTTAACATTCGAAAAAAGCAAGTCTTGTCATTTCTGATTTGCCGTTTTCCTCACGTGACGTGTGATCCGTGCATTGAACATTCAAACGTTCTTTAATGAAATTTTGGTTAACAAGTGCCAAAAGAACACTTGGATGACAGTCATTGCAGTCGAAATATGACGTTAATGGCCATAAATCATATAAAAAAGATAGGTGTGCCGGACGCCAGCTTATATATGAGGAAAGAATCTCTCAAGAAAAAGATTTCTTTCAAGGATGCATCTCGGTTTGTGGTCCTTATTATATAAGTACAATTTACATGACGTGGATCACTTTCATTTTTAAAATGATTTAGGCATATTTCCTCACGGGGACATACCTTTTCTTTAATTTTGTACATGAAAGCTTGACCCAGCATTACTTGGACCCTTTTTATGCAACGATCTAGTTCACTATAACTCGACCCCTACATATCTATTCAATCAAAATCATTGAACACTTATTTAAAGACGAAATTATTGCACAAGCCCGTCACCATTTCACTTAGCTAGCTGAGAGCCAAAAGTAACATAGATTTCTCAATCTTCAAAATTAGTTTCGATTTTTTATACAATAAATTGTTCAACTCAAACGAGAAATTTCGCTATAACTCAACCCCAACTTATCAATTCAATCAAAATCGATGCACACCTTCTAAAGACGAAATTATTGTCAATGCCCATCACTATTTCACTTAGCTAGCTAAGAGCCAAAAGTAACATGGATTTCTCAATCTTCAAATTCAATTCCAATTTTTTATACAATAAATTGTCGTCTCAAATGAGATATTTCATTATAACGTGCCCCAACATATCAGTTCAATCAAAATCAATGAACACCTTTTGAAGACAAAATTATTGCCAATGCCCATCACTATTTCACTTAACTAGCTGAGAGCCAAAAGTAACATGGATTTCTCAATCTTCAAATTCAATTCCGATTTTTGATACAATAAATTGTCCGTCTCAAACGAGATATTTCATTATAACTTGCCCCAACATATCAGTTCAATCAAAATCAATGAACACCTTTTGAAGACGAAATTATTGCCAATGCCCATCACTATTTCACTGAGCTAGCCAAGAGCCAAACGTAACATGGATGTTTCAATCTTTGAATTCAATTCCGATTTTTGATATAGTGAAATGACTGTCTCAAATGAGATATTTCGCCATAACTTGTCCCCGACATATCAATTCATTCAAAATCGATGAACATCTTCTGAAGATGAAATTATCTCTGATGCCCATCAATATTTTGCTAAGCTAGCTGAGCCAAGAGTAACATGGATTTCTCAATCTTTGAACTAAATTCCAATTTTTGATACAATAAATTATCGGTCTCAAACGAGATATTTCGCAATAACTCAATCCCAACATATCAATTCAATCAAAATCGATTAACACATTCTCAAGATGAAATTATTGCTAATTTTCATCAATATTTCACCAAGCTATATGAGAGCCAAAAGTAATATGGATTTCTCAATCTCCGAATTCAATTCCGATTTTTGATACAGTGAATTATCCTTATGATTACGCATAAATGGAGAGCCGGCATGCTTTTTCAGCTCTGAAGGTTACTTTTTCATTTTTTGTCTCAAAATTACTTAAAGTGGGATTACTTTTTTCCTTTTTTTTTTTTGTCTCAAGGTTACTTAAAGTGGGAGAAAGTGCTGTCACCATTTTTCTTTTTGGCGACAAGTATGAACAAAGACTGGATCAACTAAGACTGGATCAAACCTACACGGACTGGGGCAGCACATATATGGAAAGGCAGGAGATGGTGCGGCAGTGGCAAATTCGTAATAAGCTGGCCGGTGGAGCCGCGGGCTCGCGGAGGTCTACTGCGTGACTTAGAAAGGCGAAGGAAAGTCAACCGGTCAAGATCCAACTGGAAGGGCCGCCACTCAGGACATCCCATGGGACAAAAGACAAGGGACAAGGGACGACGTACTACGTTGGACACGGGAGGGCCCCACCCCATCGTAAAAGGTCTGGGCCCCACGCCCCCTGCTGTCCTTTGGGCTTTAATTTCAACGAAAAGGACTCGGTTGTCGCTCGTCCGTGCAGTGGCCCTTTAATCCGTTAGGTACAGATTTATACCCCGTTCTTCACATGCCCGGACCGATCAAAGTGTTCATGTGAACGAGGTAGACGCTCGGTAACTCCCTTTTTGAGCAGTAACACGGCTCCGCTAATAATAGACAAAAAGTTTTGGACCCATTGGCGCCCGCCCAACCGAGATAACAGGATCATTTATTATGCTTCTCGCGTGAGATTGGTACAGTGGAGCGACGGTGGGGGTACGTTAGGATCGGTCCAAAAAGTGGATGGCAAACTAATGGTGTGCCGTAAAGCAAAGCAGACAATCCTCAAAGCCAAATGATCTAGTTCTGTGGCCGGGGTTTAATAAACACAACATTTCTCTGAACATTTAAATTTTGCCTAATAAGTTATAAATTTATTATAATTTTGTCAATTTGGTGTTAAACATTTTAAATTGCAATTAAGTATTAAACATTGACCAGGCGGATTCAAATGGTAAAATATGAAAATATTTAAAATTGAATTGACAAAATTATAATAAGTATTGGAATTTTTTGACAATTTTACAAACACAACATAAAACACCTTCTCAGCAAAGCAAGGAAAAAAATTTCACGCATGGGTTTCAGGACCCACCTTAAGAGACACTATTTCCTAATTTAATACTTGATTCACGTTTCGATAACGACTCAATTTCCCTCAAAATAATCAAGCAAGTGTAAATTCATGACCAGGTCAACTCGAATCGGTCTTACGCTCTTATTGTACTCGATTCATAAATCGGATAATAACATCTCATGGTCGTTATCATCTTCTTCCCTCAGAATGTTTATCATCTTTTTTTTTTTTGGGGGGGGAGGTCGAAGGCCATCATCCCTTAGTCTCCTACCATGGGGGATCAAAAACTAGTTTTTTTTTTCTTTTTTTTTTCTGTTTAATCTCTCTGCGGGCTTGGCGAGAAGAAGATGATTTTTAGGAACAGAGGAAATGCGATCGATTGTTCGGACGGACACGTGTGTGTAAACATCCCCCAAAAAAAGGGAGTGGGACCCAAATCCCTCTCGTCCTTTGTCTTTCCTAACGTTGGTGACACTTGACAGGCGAGGCTTCGCAGCCCGTTCCTTATCTCGCCCCTGCGCTTCCCCAATCGCCATGTGGGGGTGTCAGAATAGTTTATGTTGGCTGTAGCGCCCCCGACCCCGCACCACCTGCTGTGTACTTATATAACTGGGCGCGCCCGCCCTCTTGTACATTGCACTTACTCCATCCTCTCTCTCTCGCTCTCGCTCATCCTGTCTTCCGTCCATCGCATCGTCCCGAGCTCATCGCCTCGTTCTTCCCGCCGCAGGGTCCTCTTTCCTTTCCCTGATCATCTGTCGTTCGTTCGAGAGAGGCGTGTAGAGAAAGAGAGAAGAGAGAGATGAAGAAGAAGAGCAGCAGCAGCAGCGACTCCATCAAGCCCGACCGCAAGACGGTGGAGCGGAACCGGCGCATCCACATGAAGAGCCTCTGCTTCAAGCTCGCCTCCCTCGTCCCTTCCCACCAACCCAGATCCACCCCCAAGGTAAAAACCGCCACGAGCTCGTGTTTTTCCCCCTTCCGGTTCGTGGGTTTTCGTCCCCCCGCATTCGTCCTTCCCGGAAAATTCATCAGGGCGTTTCCCGTTTTCAGGACATGCTGTCGCAGCAGGACCAGATCGAGCAAGCGGCGGCATACATCGCGCAGCTGAAGGAGAAGGTCGAGATACTGAAGGCGAAGAAGGAGCTCGCGGCGGCGCGGCTGGACGTCGGCCTCCGCCGCGGCGGCGGGGGGTGCGGGGCATTCGACGGGGCCGCGGCCAGGCAGGCCTCGGTGCTGCCGTTCGTCAACATACGGGACTGGGACTCCGGGGTCGAGGTGACCCTGATCAGCGGGTGCGGGGGGAGCAAGAACTTCATGCTGTACGAGGTGATCGGCATTCTCGAGGAGGAAGGCGCCGAGGTCGTGAGCGCCAGCATCTCCAACATCGGCGACAAGGTCTTCTACACCCTCCATGCTCAGGTACAGTAAGAATTCGAGCGCAGAAAAGCTCAGCTTTCACCATGGGAACATGCTTTTGACCTTAACTTTTTCGAACGTCTCTTCTTACAGGTTAGACTTTCTCGGGTCGGAGTGGAGACCTCAAGGGTCAGCCAGAGACTACACGAGCTGGTTTACTCGTTTTAGCTGCCGCGACGAATTATTTTGACCAAGAAACTAGAAAAAGAGAAATAATGTTATTATAGGGTTAGTTTCTTGATTAGGGCGTGTGATTAGAGGGCCGAGACAACTCGAAAGCCTCGTTGGTCCCACCACGTGTAAAAAACATTTGTATGTGAGAAGTGATTTTCCAAATTGATTGGAACCCTCGTTCGGAATGAAGAATAATCTTTTGCAATTCCAACCTCTAAAAGGTTTCCAGCATCTTTCCATGATATCGAATTTCATCTCTTCAGTTTCTTGCGCTTGATCCTACCCGAAAGCCCGAAAAAGGCATGCATCGATTTTCATACAGAGATTCCATGTCGGCGCCTTAACAATCGAGAATATTCGAGCGACGAGAAAAATGTCCCAACCACGCCTCATCCCTTTTCTGGCGACCAAAAAAAGATATCTATATAATTGAAGAAAATGGAAGTGAAATAGCAGAGAGCTAATCTATGTTTGAGATAATTACTACTTTGCATTTACCTCTCTGTAAATCCTCTCTCCATAGTTTCGCTTTTATTTTATGAGAAACATCTAAGTTTTCAAACTATATATATTCAATTTTTTGGATTTATAATTATTTTCCTTCATAATTCGAAAGTAAAGTAAGAATAAAAATGATAAATAGTTTAATTTTCCCCCATCCAAAAGAAACACAAAAATTAAACCAACTTGTTGGCCCCTCCGATGGTAGATCTTAAGTCGGTACGATGATAATTTTCACACCCATAAAAGATTTCTTTTGCTCTTTTTCCGGAACATTGGGAGATGATTGTAGAAACGACGGCTGGTTTTCATCGTTTTGTTCCGATTGCCCCAAAAAGTCGCGTTCGGAAAGGTACATTTATGTCAGGTTCTCAATGCCCACAGGGAACCATGGACTCACTCAACAAGAAAGAGATTAGTTTAATCACGTGGTTCATATTTAATCATTTAAATATTACGGAAATTCTCAATATTTAATTAAGCATTGACTTCCGACGAATACAATTTTAAAACAAGCGACCTGTTTTTAATAAAATTCTCAAAAGTTCTATATATAAAAGACTAAAGCGATCTTATTGTCATGACGGGAAGATTACACGGACAAAATTGACAATAATAACTTAGCTTCGAATTTCCACAGTACCTTTCGAAAAAGACGAAAGATCCTGTCCTTTTTTTTTTTTAGTTAGGATTTGAACTTGGACCGCTTCGAATCGGAACAAGTACAAGCCAATTTGATATTTCATAGTTCGCATTTCGGCATCATCACGACATCGACTGCACGAAAATTCAGATGATCTTTATGGGCGCAACCACCGTGGTCTTGTCCGCCGCCCCGCTCGCGTCCGGGTTCGAGGAAGCCCCACCATAGAGCGGAGCGACCCCGACCGGACTAGACCGGAGCACGAGCAGCAGCAGCAGCAGGAGGAGAAGGAGCACGTGGTCAAATGACGGAGGCGGAATCCCCGAAAGGTCAACGGCATTAGATATGAACACGTTTTTCTCTTTCCAATCCTGGGGATCGAGGAGCTGACGCGTGAAGACCCGCGCGGTGGGGCCGGGACCGGGGGGGCTTATCAACGCGATGACGTCAACGTCCCCACGTCGAGTCCCACCACGTGATGGGCTCCCGCGGTCGCTGTCGAGCGACCCGGATCGTGGAGTTAGGGCAAGAACATGAACGTGAGTGTGAACAGGCGCGGAAGGAAGCCGCGCGGTCGCCGGGAGGAAGCTGACCTGGCAGCTTCGCGCTCGCTGGTCGGAAATGCATTTGGATTGGTCCGATGATATGTTCTTTCACGAGAGAGAGAGAGAGAGAGAGGGGAAAAGAAGGGCGTGACGGATGTTGGGATGGGGCCCACTTCCGCAATCGATAGTAATGCACAATTTATCGATTATTTGTATGTTTTATTTAGCAATTGCACAACAAAAAATTTCGAATAAATGTATTTGTAATGAATTTACATCGACTAAATTTACCTCGTATTAGTTCCTCGTTAAATTTTACCATTAAATTACTGAATTAGATAGCACGTGATAGTTGATAGTTATATCGATTTTGGGTTTTACTTTTCGTTTATCACATATATACTAGCTTGTGACTTTTCATAGTATTAATCTATTTAATGGAAACTCACATAGGGTAAATATAAAGATTTGGATTTTTTCTAGTCAAAAAATTAGTTTAGAGATAGGTGTACTAATTTCAGATTTTTGTGGTATAAAAATTGGTTTAGGATACCCACCCGTTATGGACGTGTTGGTTTGGGCGTTCCCCCCTCTTTCGGTCGCATTTGTGCGACTTAAGTGCAGCGCCGTGAGAGGTGGATCTCCGCGCTAGCATCGCCCGGGTTTATATCACGTTCTTGGTTTACCGTACGACGGTTCCCAAGTCATAAAAAAAAAAAAAAAAAATTGGTTTAGAATAAATTTATCACATATGTTATGATTTGGGTTTTTTTTTATGGTATAAACTATTTTATTTAACTCTCTCTCAAGACATATTTAATAGTTACTAATTCAAGTTTGTTCTTAAGTAAAATGCACCGTACCATATCGCGATGATCAAAATGTTTGATCGGCCATGTATCAACTACAATAAAGAATTAATCTTACTCTTATCCCCAAAAAAAAAAAAACTACAATAAAGAAAATAAAATAGTAAGGACGCCATCCAATATATTATTATAGATTTCTACAGTATGAAAAAAATAGGGAATATGTTCATTAGATGCTTTAAAATTTATAATAAAATTGCAATTGAATTCTAAAATTTTCAAAAGGTACAATCAAATTCAAAAACTTGTCAACTTGATATAATCCTTCTATTGACACCACCAATTTATCTAACGGAAAATGCTTATGTGATATTTTTAAAATATTTCTCTCTTACATGGAATTTTAAAATAATTTCTCTTTCTTATGTAGCATTTTTTTAAGTATATTAAAATTGATTAATTTTTTTAAAAAGGTTAAAATATTATTTAGAAAAAAAATCTTAAAAAAAAGAGAAGAAAATAATAGGGCCTTGCCAATGACCACTATCGCCACCCATTACTAGGGAGGTTGGCTGAGGTTTTTTGGCCTTGAGCAATCGGTGAACCTCGTTAGGCCTAAGTGAGGGTGCCTAAATTTGGGCAATGCTATGGCGCTCTGTCAAGCCTAGTGAGGGTCATTAGCCCACGCCTGGGGCTAGTAAGGTTAGTTGGCCCCAAGTGAAGGCTAGGCATTACTTAGATCTAGGTGCCTTCAACCCAGGCACCAAGATCTACCCATTCCTTGCCAACCTTAGGCAAGGGCTGGTGAGGCCCCACACAGGTTGAGTGATAGTCGGCGACCCTTCCTTGGGGCCAAGAAAAACAAAGACAAGTGGGGTAATGTTCGAAAGGTCAAGAAAAGACTAGGATTTGAATTTACCACAAATGAATATTATATAAGATATTAGATGACACATATGGGATACTCATAAAGGGTATTGAATGACACAACTTGCCCTAATAAACTATTCATACTTAACATCATAATTGTACTTTCATTAGGTCAAATAAATCATGCATTATCTTTTAAGGACGGACGCAACTTGCTTTAATAAACTATTCATACTTGACATCATAATTGTATTTTGATTGAGTCGGATAAATCATGCATTATCTTTCAGGGACGCCCTCAATGTGAAACCTAAATCTATCTCTATACCTCGAAAAGAACAAAATAATCTTGGCACTTCCTCCTAATGAAAATTATAAGGCCTGCCTTCTTTTCTTCTTGTCCTTATCCGGCTTCTAGGGGACCAGCAATATAGAACCAGAGAATCTAGGGCATTGTAGAAACTAAGAGAAGGTAGAAAAGAGATTGGCCTTTGTGTCTCTGCGTGTGTTTTATTTTTTATTTTTTTTGCCCCTTGGTCGGTGGCCTTTGTTGGAGTGCCCAAGTTTGAATTTTTTAATAACAATATCCCACGTGATTTTTTTCTTTTTTAACGAATTGAGATTAATATCTTACATGAACAATATGCATATAATTATAATTTGTCCACCGTTCAAATTTAACGAATTGAAAGTTATAGCAATAGATTCTGTTGACTTAAATTAATGAAAAGAGGACATTCAACATTTTCATAGGATCAAGATACTAGATCGAACAATTAGCATTAGTTAAAGGATCATATTAAGTAAAATAAAAGTGTACAGACGACATGCATTGCACCAAAATTTATGGACTATTTGTGTCAATTTTCCCTTAAATAATACTTATGTCATTATCATTGGTGATTTTACTTGTTGATAATGGGAATAGGGTTAGATGCTAGTTATGATTGATGCAGTTTCATAAAAATACTTGGGGTTGTGATCATCCAATAGAGATCATATCTTAGATGCTGGAAACAAAAAGAGTTCAAAGTCCATACTCATCAATTCACCATTGCATACCGAGTCAATTCAATATATCAACTTGTTTCATATCACAACAAAATAAATTTGATCACAGCAAAAGTCCAATGCCTCACATTACTTCAAACCGCATTAGTTGACTCGAGACCTTTTTGGGTGGGCTGGGGAGAAAGGATTCCCAAATGTTCATGGTACAATCCTCGCTCACGCGTGTGCTCATACATCATGCGAAGTGATTCCCAAGTCTTCACGGTTCTCTTCTTTTCTTCTCTTTCTCACTGTGAAAGGGATCGGACCAGGGACCAGATGATCTCGAACTGAATCGAGAAGCGATACGCCCGCAGATGTCATGGTCCAAAAGAGCAGTGAAAAGTCCAATGTTCAATTGGAGTTGTCCCAAGGGGACCTGAAATGTGAACCCTTGAACAAAGATACAAAAAAGCAGCGCGTCTTTATCAACAGATAGAAAACTCAGATCGCTGTTTAATCGACTGCGCATTCCTCAGTGTAAACTCAAGACTACTCCCAATGGTCAGGCTAACCCTCCACCTTTTTTCTGTGGAAGAAAGCTAACCGTCCATTGACTAGCCGCAGAAGGAATTATAACTGATTGACGATGATGGGCTGGACATGGACAACCTACGATACATGCAGCAAAGTTGGACATGAAGCCCACGTACTTGCTTTTGAAAATGGCTCGAGAGCAGGACCGAAAGGGCATCTTAGTAGCCCATCTAGCTAGTCAAACTTTGTGCTCCCCCAGTTTGTGAAAACATGTGTTTTCTGTTGGCAGTGCTTTCTGCAATGATTCCGATTGGTTTCTCGCATTCAGTCGTCAACTGGGTTTAAACATTCTTGAATTCTTCTAGATCAAGTTGATTATGCGCTGCGAAAATAGCCGAACCAATATTGAAGTTCATAAATAATGAACAAGCATTCGTTCATTCTTTTTGTTACAACTTACAAAATACATTTATTTCAACCTTACATTTTTCTCTCAACGTTTCACGAAAGCCGCTATTGATGAATTTGAAAGAAAGATTATTGTAATGATTCACGAAGTCTCTGGAGGACATGACTTAAACCTCTCTAATGTACAATGTTTTTCGATTCAAAGCTCGTGAATTCCAAATACCGTGTGCTCTCTGGTGTCCATGACATGAATTTATGATGGTTTTTTTGTGGAATTTGAGTGCATGTCTTTGCCATAAAACTAGAGGCCGGTGGAAGCAATTGACCAAGAGAAGGTGACATCGATGAGGCCAGGTAGGCCCCCTCAAGAATATGTTGTGATGCCTTAGTGGGTCGATGTTTATCACTTTCGCATGTCTGCTAAGAAACCCTCCTTTTTCTTTGATCAAATTACGATAATGCGTCACTCGAATCTCATTGCCATACCCACCTCGATAGACACCTAACCCCATGTAAAAGCTAACTTGACAACCTCGTCTCTTTGCTATAATAGTTACACAAGGATGTCAACATTGAATCAAGCTTATATTTTCGCACGATTGGTTTTACAAGGGGAGCACTTTTGGCGAAGTGAACAAATGGATGAATGAATCGATGAGGCAGACATACCAAACGTTGCGCACATGCGTGGATTAGCGGGGACAAATCTATTGAGAAAGAAACTTAAAGAGATAATGAAACAAATAATTCCTAAATTTTGACTTAATGTGCAAAGTTGTCTCTAAATGTTAGTCCAATATATAATGTGGTTCATGAATTTTTAATTTGGTCAATATAATTTTTAAACTTTTAGTACTGTTCAAATTAGTCCCTATATTATATGAAGACGTTCAATATTATTTTTCCATTAATTCAAGATTAGGCACAATATCAACATGTATCAAAAGTTCAAGGATTGTATTGAACAAACTGAAAGTTTAAAAACGGCATTAATTAAAGATCATGGATCATTTATATCATTTTTCCAAACTTATATGTCTTGTTGCTACAAAGGCGAAATATCGAGATGGACATTGCATTGCACAAAACTTATGGACTATTTGTGTCAATTTTCCCTTAAATAATACTTGCATCATTGTCATTGTTGATTTTACTTGTCGATACCGGGGATAGGGTTGGATGCCAACTGTCATTGATGGAGTTTCATAAACATACTTGTGGTTGTTATCATCCTATAGAGATCATATCTTATGTGTTGAAAATAAAAGGAGCTCAAGTCCATACTCATCAATTCACCATTGTATACCAAGTCAATTCAATATATCGACTTGTTTCACATCACAATAAAATAAATTCTATTGTAGTAAAAGTCTAATGCCTCGCATTACTTCAAACCACATCAATTGACTCGAGACTTTTTTGGTGAGTTGGGGAGAAAGGATTCCCAAATGTTCATGATACAATCCTCGCTCACACATGCGCTCATACATCGTGTGAAGCGATTCTTGAGTGTTCACGGTTCTCTTCTTTCTTTTTTTTCTCTTTCTCACCGTGAAAGTGATCGGAACATGGACCAGGTGATCTCGAACTGAATCGAGAAGCTAACCGTCCATTGACTAGCCACAGAAGGAGTTAGAACTGATTGACGATTTGGGCTGGACATGGACAACATACGATACATGCAGCAAAGTTGGACATGAAGCCCACATACTTACACTTGAAAGTGGCCCGAAAGCGGGACCGAAAAGGGCATCTTAGTAGCCCATGTAGCTAGTCAAACTTTGTGCTCCCCCAGGTTGTGAAAACATATGTTTTCTGTTGGCAGTGCTTTCTGCAATGATTCCAATGGGTCTCTCTCATTCAGTCGTCAACTGGGTTTAAACATTCTTGAATTCTTCTAGATCAAATTGATTACTCGCTGCGAAAATAGCCGAACCGGGTTCAAAACCAGGGGAGGCGCTAGGTGTATGAAGTGTGACACTGGGGGTGGTGGGTCATCCTCCCGCTTAAGTGTCACGCCAGGGGTTTACGGCGTGGTTGTCGGCTACGGCAGTTCCTCCTCCAATACAAAAAAAAATATATATAAATATATATATTTGAAGTCCATAAATAATGAACAAGTTCATTCATTCTTTTTGTTACAACTTACAAAACACATTTGTTTCAACCTTACATTTTGTCTCTTAAAGTTTCACAAAAACCACTATTAATGAATTTGAAAGAAAGATAATTTTAATGATTCACGAAGTCTTTGGGGGACATGATTTAAACCTCTGTAATGTACAATGTTTTTCAATTCAAAGCTCGTGAGTTCCAAATACCGTGTGCTTGACGTGAATTTATGGAGTGTTTTTCATGGAATTTGAGTGCATGTCTTTGCCATAAAACTATTGGGCGGTGGTAGCAATTGACCAAGAGAAGGTGACATCGATGAGGTGAGGTAGGCCCCCTCAAGAATATGTTGTGATGCCTTAGTGGGTCGATGTTTATCACTTTCGTATGTCTGCCAAGAAACCCTCCTTTTTCTTTGACCAAATTAGGATAATGCATCACTCCGATCTCATTGCCATGCCCACCTCGATAGACTTCTGACCCCATGTAAAAGCTAACTTGACAACCTCGTCTCTTTGCTATAATAGTTACACAAGGAAGTCGACATTGAATCAAGCTCATCTTTTCACATGATCGGTTTTACAAGGGGAGGACCTTTGGTGACGTGAACAAATGGATTAATGAATCAACAAGGCAGACATATCAAACGCTGCGCACATGCGTGGATTAGCGGGGACAAATGTATTGAGAAAGAAACTTAAAGAGATAACAAAATGAATAGTTCCTAAATTTTGACTTAATGTGCAAAGTTGTCTCTAAATGTTAGTCCAATTTATAATGTGGTTCATGAATTTTTAATTTGGTCTGTGTGATCTTTAAACTTTTAGTAAGTGTTCAAGTTAGTCCTTATTATATGAAGATGTTCAATACTATTTTTCCATTAATTCAAAATTAGGCACAACATCAATATGTATAAAAAAAATTCAAAGACCGTATTGAACAAATTGAAAGTATGGAGATGACATTGCATGACCACATTGCACATTAAATCAAAGGTCATGGATCATTTATGTCATTTTTCCAAACTTATATATCTCATCGCTACAAAGGTGAAATATCAAGATCGACATTGCAGTGCACCAAAACTTATGGACTATTTATGTCAATTTTTCCTTAAATAATACGTACATCATTGTCATTGTTGATTTTACTTGTCAATACCAAAAATATGGTTGGATGCTAGCGATCATTGATGAAGTTTCATAAACATGCTTGGGGTTGTGATCATTTAATAGAGATCATATCTTATATGTTGGAAATAAAAGGAGCTCAAGTCCATACTCATCAATTCATCATTACATACCGAGTCAATTCAATATATCGACTCGTTTCACATCACAACAATATAAATTCGATTGCAGTAAAAGTCTAATGCCTCACATTACTTTAGATCGTGTCAGTTGACTTGAGACTTTGTTGGTGAGTTGGGGAGAAAGGATTCCCAAATGTTCACACTACGATCTTCGCTCACACATGTGTTCAAACATCATGCGAAGCAATGTTCACGGTTCTCTTCTTTTCTTCTCTTTCTCACCGTGGAAGGGATCGGACCATTGACCAGGTGATCACGAACTGAATCGAGAAGCGATACGCCTGCAGAAGTCATAGTCCAAAAGAGCAGTGAAAAGTCCAATGTTCAATTGGAGTTGTCCCTAGTGGATCTGAAATGCGAACCCTTAACCAAGGTACAAAGCATGGCGTCTTCATCAACTGATAGAAAACTCCTTAGATCACGGTCTAATCGACCGCTCATTCCTCAGTATAAATAAATTTAAGACTACTCCCAATGGTCGGGCTAACCGTCCACTTTCTTTCTTTCTTTCTTTTTTTCGTTTTTTTGTGGAAGGAGTTAGAACTGATTGACGATGATGGGCTGGACATGGCAACGTACGACACATGCAGAAAAGTTGGACATTGAAGCCCACGTACTTACACTTAAAAATGGCTCGAAAGCAGGACCGAAAGGGGCATCTTGTTAGCCCATCTAGCTAGTCAAACTTTGTGCTCCCCCAGCTTGTGAAAACATAGGTTTTCTGTTGGCAGTGCTTTCTGCAATTATTCCAATGGGTCTCTCGCATTCAGTCGTTAACTGGGTTTAAACACTCTTGAATTCTTCTAGATCAAGTCGATTACGCACGCTGCGAAAAATAGCTGAGCCAATATTGAATTCCATAAATAATGAACAAGTTTTCATTCATTCTTTATGTTACAACTTACAAAACACATCAATTTTAATCTTATACTTTTCCTCTCAGCGTTTCATGACAATCGCTCTTGATGAATCCAAAAGAAAGATAATTTAAATGATTAAAGAATTCTCTCGAGGCCATGATTTAAACCTCTCTTGTATATGATATTCTTCGATTCAAAGCTCTTGAATTCCAAACACCGTGTGCTCTCGGACGTCCATGATATGAATCTACGTAGTGTTTTTTTTTTTTTTTTTTTTTGTGTGGATTTGAGTGCATCTCTTTGCCCTAAAATTCGTGGGCGGTGGTAGCAATTGATTAAGAGAACGTGACATCGATGAGGCGAGGTAGGCCCCCTTAAGAATATGTCGAAATGCCTTAGTGGGTCGATGTTTATCCCCTTTGCATGTTTGGCAAGAAACCCTCTCTTATTTTCTTTGACCAAATTACAATAATGCCCCGCTCGAATCTCATTGCCATACCCACCTCAATAGAGGCCTAACCCCATGTAAAAGCTAACTTGACAATCTCATCTCTTGCTATAATAGACAATATCGAATCAAGCTTATCTTTCTCATGCTCTTGAATGATCGTTTTTACGAGGGGAGGACTTTTTGGTGACGTGAACAAATGGATGAACGAACGAATGAATCGATGAGGCAGAGATATCAAGCATCATGCGCACACGTGGATTGTCGAACGTAAGCTTGGTTTATCAACGAGTTTAGTAGGGACAAAAATTTCCCTCTAGTTCGATTTGCCAAATAACAATTGAAGAATAAGCTTAAAAGGAATACACATGTGCAATTTTATCTCTAAACTTTAGTTCAATATATAATGTTATCCATGAACTTTCAATTTGTTCGACATGATCCCTAAATTTTTTATAAATGTTCGAGTTAGTCTCGAATTATATAAAAATGTTAGCTATTATTCTTTCATTCATTCAAGTTCGAAACAACATTAATCTTTTTTATATAGTCTAAGGACTACTAAATTGAGTATTTATTAAAAGTTCAAGGATCACATCGAATAAATTAAAAATTCATGAATGACATTACACATCAAATAAATTAAAAATTCATAAATTATGTTGGGCGAAAATTTAGAGATCATCCTCATCATTTTGCCATATTTAAATGTCTTGGTGGATTCCCATACTTAAATGTCCTGGTGGAGTATGTTTCGGCACCGACCAAAAAAAAAAAGGAGTATGTTTCGACTAAAATCCAAAGGTTGTTCAAGTAATTCTAATTTGAAAACGAAATATAAATAATAATAATAAAAAATAGCGCCGGTTTACTCGATTTGGACGTCTACTTCACGGAAAAGCCAACTCACTTTCTCTGCCTTTCGATGTGATGGGTATGGAAGCCGAGCCTCGTTAGGCAAAACGCAAGGGGACTTCTCCTTTGACTTTACCTTTACAGATTGCGACGTCTTTGCCACTTGGTGCGTTGCTTGAAGTTCCTTATCGTTTCACGGTCAAACGCCCCCCGATTTGAAATTCGGTTGTGGTCGTCACCATCTCTTCTTTCTTGCCGACCGTGCATTTGAAACTCTCCGTGCACATAACCAAATCTTCCGCCTAAGATCGAAAGGCGTCCGCCGTTTCTCAATGCGTACTGGCTAGATAGCTGTCGGAACGCATCGGCTAGGGCATGTACATGCACGGCTGGTAAGGGATTTGCACGAACGAGATGATGTTGACCTTGACCCCAAGTGGAGAGGATAAGCACGGCTATGATATGAACAAGTCTCGAAATCAAACTATCTGCTCGCTCATCTAAAAAGACAATTTAAAAAAAATAAAATAAAATATTAGACCGTGTCCATCTCACTTTGAAACATATCATTCACCAAGTCTCGCTAGATAAAAAAATACTACCGTTTGATCATCTTTATGTCTTTTTCTAAAATGGAATAGTGACATCTCCAAATATTTTGTCTCTTAAGAATAAGTTTAAACTATTGAAAATAAACTAATCTTTCAGATATCACAATCATTGTGAAGCCATGAAACCGCTTGATCTTAACCTAACAAGATTGATTCAGCGGTCGGATTAAAGTGCCAAAATATTTGTCTCGATTAGGCTCAAGGCATGCGTTGAATTTCTCAACACATCCTCCGACGAGATAATAAATTTCAAGAATTTCGCTCAAGTTCTGCCTCGTGTTTTTACTTGATTCGGAAGATTATTAGGTATTTTATATGTACCGAATATACCTACCTAGGTCAACTTTTGGTATAAAAAAAATTCAAAATAAATAAAATGAAAAGATTTTGATTGCGCACTCTCTTTGAATGCGTCGCAAAGCTCACGGCAAAATGATCAGCGCCGTGACAATAGCCGCGGTTAGTAGAGAAAAGCTTCACGAAGACTAGGAGACAATAGCAATGAATTAGCTTTGCTTGACAATTAAGCAGCCAAAACACTACATTATACCATTGCATTTTGCTAAAATTGTGCAATCTTGCGTTCCACATCATCAACGCTCGAGTTCTGCCCCATTCTTCACAGTGTCAATTGATGTCCTTTTTGTCTTCTATATTCGACCAATAATCTCGTTAATTTAGTTCCGTCTATAACTTGACTCACATGTGTAAGAACCAGCTTATAAGTGAGGGACGTGTTAAGTAATTTTGGAAAAATTATTCAAAAAGTCTTAAGCATATTGTACTTTGGCCAATTCAGTTCTGCTTTTTTTAATTTTGCCAATTAACTAAATATTTTCACATTTTGTCATTTGAGTTCATCCGACTAAAATTAGATTTAGAACTCAATTGGCAAAACATGTAAAGGTTTAAGATTCAAATTGGTAAAATTTTTCAAAAATATATTTAGGAATAGATTAACAAAAGTGCATAAGGTTTAGAAATTTTTGGACAAAATTTTCAACTAATCTGCTATGAATACATCACCTTGAGTTTTATAGAAAGTCGAGCAGTATGAAATACACATAAACAATAAATTAATATTCGAAATGAAAATAATGTATGTCTATGTATATGTTCTTGAATAGGACTGCATGAGTGTGCTACCAGCTTACACCTGCGGAACAATTTTTTGGATTCGGCCTTCTTCAATGTTAGCTTTGCTTATAAAAAAAAAGAACAAAATTTAGAGCAACTCTATCCGCACAGGATATTTTCCTTCATTAGATAATATTTTCTCTAAATATTGTAAATCGTTACTTTCCCCATTTTAAATATTTGGAATTATGTAGGAGCTTTTTTTTGCTACAATTGAGTTTTTGGGAAATTTAACTTTTGAAATTAGTATTTATGCTTTTTACCAATTTAAGCAAATAGAATCATAATCAGGCAATGCTAAATGCACTAAAGTTATATAGTATGCTAATTAACATAGGTATTACTCATCTACCAGTGAAACGAATGAAATTAACAATCTGGTGTCAGGCCTTATAATTTTTACTAGCCGTTCGAATATCTCTTGGTGGTAATTTTTTTTTTTTTTTACCACTAGCATTACAATTTAAAAATTGATGTTACATGATTTCCTCAAGAATAATTTCTTTAGAAGCTCAAGTGACTATATTGCAGCTAATTGACTCAAGACTAGTCTATGTTTCTAAAAAAAAAAAAAATTATTCAAAAAGTCATAAATCTATTATATATCTTTGGTCAATTTACTTTTAAATATTTTGGCAATTTTTTGGTATAATCCTTCCAACCAAAACCAAACAAAAATCGTTGGAATAACTACATTGGAAAACTGTCAAAAGATTTATAACTAAATTAGCCATATTGAAAAGTTTGAGGCTGAATTGGCCCATGCACAATAGATTTATGATTTTTGTGGTCAATGTCCCGGTTTTTAAAAAGATCATCAAAAGGGTCGGTACAAATGCTTCCCAAAGCGTTATGAATATTTTCTTTAGAAGCTCAAGTGACTATTTGACCGCTAATCTACTTGAGACTTTTCTAATTTTCAAAAATAGAAAACTTATCAAAAAATCATAAATCTATTATATAGTGGTGAATTTAATCCCAATTTTCTCAATTTAGTTAATTTTCTTTTAAACTTTCTGATGAATTTTCAATGTAGCCATTTCGGCTAATATAATAAGGAAATTGCTGAATTTGCCATTAATCTTGTTCTTTATGAATCCATAACGAGCAACATTTATGGCATCTCTATCCGCACAGTATATTTTCCTTTATTAGAGAATATTTTCTCTAAATATTGCAAATCGTTACCTTCCCCGCTTCAAATATTGGGAATTATTTGGGGACCTTTTTGCTACAATTATTTCTGTGAAAATTTATTTTTGAAATTGGCATGAATGCTTTTTTACCAATTAAAGAAAATATAATTATAACCGATGGGCAATGCTAAATGCACTAAAGTTATATGGTATGCTAATAAATATAGGCATCACTCATCTACGGTGAATTGAATGAAATTAACAATCTTGTCTCAGGCCTTGTAATTTTTACTAGCCGTTCGAGTATCCCTAGGTGCTATAATTTTTTTTTACCTCTAGCATTACAATTTTAAAATGATCATGTTACATGATTTTTTTGCGAATAATTTCTTTAGAAGCTCGAGTGACTATACCATGGCTAATCGACTTGATAGTAGTCTATGTTTTTAAAATGAGAAAAATTATTCAAAAGTTCATAAACATATTGTATATCAACCAATTTAATCCTAAATTTTCTAATTTGATCAATTACTTTTAAAAATGTTGACAATTTTTCAATGTAATCCTTCCGGCCAAAACTAAATGGAAATCGCTGGAATGACTATGTTGGAAAACCGTCAAAAGATTTATGACTAAATTAGTTATATCGAAAAGTTTGAGACTAAATTGACCTATGATAGATTTGAGAATTTTGCGGTCAATTTTCTCGGTTTTTGAAGAGGTCATGAAAAAGGTCAATACAAGTGCTTCTCAAAGCATTAAGAATATTTTCTTTAGAAGCTTGAGTGACTATTTGATTGCTAATCTACTTGAAAATTTTCTATTTAAAAAAAAAAAGAAAACTTATCCAAAAAATCATAAATCTATTATACGATAGTCAATTAATCTTAAAATTTTCAATTGGTTAATTTACTCTTAAATTTTTTGACGAATTTTCAATGTAGCCATTTAAGCCAATATAGACATAAATTGCCGGATTTGTCGAAAGGACTATATTAGAAAATCGTTAAAATATTTATAATTAAATTAACTAAAATTAAAACTTTAAAACCGAAAGCCTCTATAGAATGAATTTAAGATATTTTTGGTCAATCTTACCGGTTTTTAAAAATATCATGAAAAGGGTCGGCACAATTGTTTCCCAAAGCGTTATGGAGTTCCATGAATCCTGGGAAAACTGCCCCCTCCCTCGATGACAAAAATAAATTAATCACTCAATTGTTTTTCACCACGATTTTTCAGGTAACTATAATATATTCTAGTAAAGTCAGGCTTTTTTTTATAAAAAAAAATAAAAATCGAATATTTTTCCCCATCATGATATATCATTAAACAATGCGGGTAAAATCTATTAAAAAATTTGCGCCCTACTTAGGGAGGAGAAGAGGCGCTCCCCACCATAAAGTCAAAGGATATAAAATACTGACTATAGACAGAGGAGAGAGAAAGAAGAGGATCAAGATTTCCAAGAAAGCAAGCGCTCGTCTTCGTCCACAGGCAGCAACAACTCCAACTCCATGTGCCCTCATTGAATGATTGGACTGGGGACCCCAGATTCCGATCAAGATCGCCCATCGCCCCGAACCCAGTTGAGGGTAGGGAGGGAGGAGCAGGAACAGGGGAGAAAGATCCCATTTTTAGCACCAACTGGAGCTGCTGCTGCTGCGGCGGGAGCAGGGGGCGGAGGGGAGAGGAAGATGAAGGAGGGCGGGGAAGGGTACGTGAGGGCGGACCAGATTGACCTGAAGAGCATCGACGAGCAGCTCGAGAGGTTCACCAGGGCCGCCACCATGGAGAAGAGCAAGAAGGTCGGGGGCAGAGGGGAAGACGGCGAGGAGGCGGCGGGCGGGAATGTCGGCGCTTCCTTGGTCAAGAGCCTCTCGTTGCCGAGGCCCAGGAAGCAGGAGAGGCTGGAGTGGGAGATCGACCCGGCCAAGCTGCTCATCAAGTCCGTCATTGCCCGCGGCACCTTCGGCACCGTCCACCGCGGCGTATACGACGGGCAGGATGTCGCCGGTGAGTCGACGGCCCCCGGCCTATTCGTCTCTTGATCTCGGACTCGTCCCGTGATAATTTTTTCCATTCTCAGTGTCTTCGCATGGTTTAATGTCGGGTCTCTCTCGATGGTCATTTTTTGGACGAGATCTTCTTTTTCAATTTCGTTCCTTCTTGAATAACTTGCGGGTCTAGAGATGAATGGATTACTTGGTCCTCCCTGCCACTCGTGTTTTATTCTTTAGAATACTACCTTTTATGTCTCAGCAGCAAGAGGATCTGCAACGTTCTTCACATACTGAAAACTGACCTTTTGTGGCTCTTAATGAAACCGTGAGTCGAAGGAAGGAATTGGATTGAATGTCCGAGGCGATATATGTCTGTATTAGCAGCGATTTTGATGATAATAGGCTGTGACGTTTGCGCACTGATTCATCCTGATCCGGTGGCCACGCTGATCACTTAGGGAATGGTTGATTCGCCTTACTGGAAAATTATCATCAGTACATGGAACACCTTTTAGTAAACTATTCGTTCAATTCCCTCAAATCTAGCTAACTCGCATGCAATCATGTCATTGGCGTCATTTCTATTGGTGATTTACCTCTGACTGGCTCAGTGGATATTGTTTGTTTTGCCTTGCTGACCTAGTATGTCTTTGATAGTTAAACTTCTTGACTGGGGTGAAGAGGGACAGAGGACTGAGGCTGAAATCGCTTCACTGAGGGCTGCTTTTAGCCAAGAAGTCGCGGTGTGGCACAAGCTTGACCATCCTAATGTTACCAAGGTTTATGCTTCGCCCTATTCTTTTCTCTCATAATGCTTTTTCCTTGACCGTCATGGTATGCAGAGTCTTGGTATGCATTTCAGTCCTGCACAATTAGCTTGCATATGGACCACCTTATGATGTATGAGTTCTATCATTGTGTTTTGAGGGAAAAATCGATAATGAAGAATGCCTAGCCAGCTTTGGTGTGTATTATCTGCCTACAGTGAGTGTTACAGTAGGAGAACCTCAACTTCCCCTGCTGTCGATAGCTGCATGCTCTAAAGGCTGATTACATTAATGAGTTTCATTAGTTCAGTCCTTAAGCATCATACGCATGTACTCTATTGTAAAAGTATCCTTTGTTGACAAAATTGCCATTTTTATTGTCGTGGGAGAAGACTTGACTACGGATGAGTTGTGTTTTTATGCCTAAATGTCAAGCACCATGTAAACAGAATGATAGAGGGAGAAGAGGGAGTAGCAAAATGGCCATAACTCAATGTCTACTGAAAAAGGTGGCTGAGATAAATGAAAATTAAAGTGTTGTATAGATCTTTTGCCAAACTTTGACCTACCGGTTTGTTTTATCTTTGTATATATATATAATACTTAATAGAGTTCTCTGGAGCTTTTATTCTCCATGCTCTTCGGTAATGTTCACTTGCTACGTATATCCATCTTCTCCGCATTCTCCAAAGCTGCAGCGTGGTTGATGGTATCATATCTATGTTTCCATTACTAATTAACTCAAGAATGCTTTTGGAAGTATTTTCAGGAAGCGGAATGTTAAATGACAGAATAGGATGTGCAAGAACATTACCATTGTCCTTCTTTGCTTGTACACAAGAAGTGATTTCTACAGGCTCTAAATTTCAGTCTTGTCTCCTTTTCAGTTCATTGGGGCAACAATGGGCTCATCAGATCTACAAATACAAACTGACAATGGTCCAATCAGTATGCCCAGGAATATTTGCTGTGTTGTTGTTGAATATCTTCCTGGGGGAGCTCTCAAATCTTACCTCATCAAGAACAGGAGAAGGAAACTAGCATTCAAGGTGGTTGTCCAGCTTGCACTTGATCTCGCCAAAGGGTATATAAAAAACACACTGCTTTTAATTGCGCACACCATAGACTTTTACATCCCTAAGTGGTCAAGTTAATTTTCATTTTAACTATTGCAGCTTGAGTTATCTCCACTCACAGAAGATTGTCCATAGAGATGTGAAGACAGAGAACATGCTATTGGACAAGTCACGTACTTTGAAGATCGCAGACTTCGGGGTGGCTCGTGTTGAAGCTTCAAATCCCAATGACATGACTGGGGAGACTGGGACATTGGGTTATATGGCTCCTGAGGTACTATAGAAATTTCTTTTTTTCTTTTTTTTTTCCTGCTAAGTTGTAGCAGTTTTTGATCAGTTCACACCTCTGGAGTTTGAAAATTGCATAGTTCCGTCCAGAAAGGCCACTGGAATCCTTTTTCCTTCATCTTCTTGTTCCTGTTTCTATTGTTTCTTCTTTTCTGCTTGCAGCATGTATAGCTAAATTGCAGTGATGATTTGGTGTTTCATCATTTTAACTAACCAAAAACATGAAGTGAAGGACAAAAGTAAAAGGCAAATTTGCTACAGAATAAATAATAGGTGACTCAACAAAACTGGGTGCAGGTACTAGATGGAAACCCATATAATAGAAAATGCGATGTCTACAGTTTCGGCATCTGCCTATGGGAAATATATTGTTGCGACATGCCGTACCCTGACCTTAGTTTCTCAGAGATGACTTCGGCTGTGGTGCGCCAGGTATTGTTCGGTTCTATCCCTTGCATTATGAGAGACAGATAGCCAGCAGAAATTCTGCTGCTAGCGGGAAGTAGTTGTCTCTGATTTCTAATCCTCTTTGGGGACTGTACGTGCTACAGAACCTGAGACCTGAAATTCCGAGATGCTGCCCGAGTTCTCTTGCAAATGTGATGAAACGATGCTGGGATGCTCATCAAAACAAACGTCCAGAGATGGACGAGGTCGTCTCTTTGCTCGAAGCTATCAACACATCAAAAGGGGGTGGCATGATTCCTGTCGATCAGTCACAGGGTTGTCTTTGCTTCCGTAGGTATCGCGGACCTTGAGGAATTAGTTGGTATAATTATTACTATAATTTTCAAATACTACGGTGCTATCAACCTTTAGGGGGAAGGTGTCTGCTTATCGTATCTACAGTTGAGAATTAGGGCATGGGATTTATCCAGAAGAATAGGGATCGCGATTCGTCAATATAGATCAAGGAGAGAGTGCGTACCGCTACATCTTTCCTTCTCCAATGGTGTAAAGCTTCATTTTCTAATTATTGTTCTTCTATTCCTCTTTTGCATGTCAGTTTTAGAAGCTTTGGGGGATTTCACGGAACTCTGTACTATTTTTGGCATACGCTGCTCGGAAAGACTGGGTTGGCCACCTGTAATGTATGACTACACTTTCTGTTAATAAAGAACAATTTTAAGACTAGCGCTCTATTTTTGCTCCCTATATCATCTATCTCATTAAGCGGAGAACATGCTCGGCCGAACATACAGGAGACAGACAAATGTTCCGTGTCCTTTCGTTTGGTGTGTAAGCATCTAACTGATGGATTGCAGATGTGTTAATACTCAAATTGTCGGCGGCATTCCTGCTTTTCCACTTTGCTTGTTACCATTTGGTTGGAAGTACACATTGTATTTTTACAACAACGATTAACGTCAAACATCGTACTCATGAAAATTAAGGACTCTGGTAAAGAAAAGAACTGAATCTTGAGGAGCAGAGGAGCCCGCGTCCATTGTCTGTCTTAGCCTTAAGCACTGGAGAGTTCAACCTCAGACGCTGGTTTCTCCGGCTCGTCCCATTGGGTGGTTCTGTAGTATGTCGCATAGAGAATCAGCTGCACCAGACTAGACAAGGCTCCCAAACCATTTAGCACCTACAACAATGTATGGACACATTTACAAAACCAATTGCCCAAAAAATGTCTTCAAAAAGGAGCTTCATCCTCCTGGAAATTTCAGTTATTGAAGTGAAAAATAAGTACGCTTTCACTCTCTATTCCTCTAGACTGTCAACTAGTACAGCAGAACATGAATATACTCCGAAAGATTTGGATGAAGCAAGTTAGATGCAACCGAGAAAGAGGTTTAAAGCAAGTTAGATGCAACCAAGAAAGAGGTTTCAATATTTTACCAGGACATAGGGATCTAATTTGAGGAGCACATAGACAGATCAGATGATGCCGTTTAAGAAGTTGGCGAGACAGAGAGATAGAAGGGCATGTACTTGACGCTCTTTGTCTGGATGATGCGCTACCAATACCAAAAAGAAGGAAGTTGATTTTCCATTTTCGTGGTTGTTGATCAACAACTTAATAGTTTCCAGTAAAAGCCAAACGGTCGACATACCATGATTGTCAATGGCAAAGTGTACATCGCTATGTTGAAGATGATGCACAATGTTCCAACAAATGCAGACCTCTTGTTGATGGCGTGGATAGGCTCCAGGGTGATGACAACTACTGCAGCCATGAAGATCAACTCAACGAGGAGTGCAAGATATTCTGCTGCAAAATGGCGACAAAAGCACAAAAAACAGATCAGAATGCTAAAGCTGCGAAATGAAGATAGGACAAGCACTCTTACACGTCTATTTCATGGAGAGTATATTAAAAATATCTCAAGGACGAACAACCAAGAGATCCAAAGGAGGAAGAAAGAGCAAAAGGGTGCTGCTTAATCTCCGTCACCGACAATGCTCAAGCAGATTCGATCATCTACCTCACAATTGCGCAGGCAATTTAGAAGTACACTTTTTGTTTCCAGGAAAAGCTGCCAACGCACTAAATTTGGAGAGGATTAGGAAAAAGAAAACGGAACAACTTCCCCCGAATCCTTCGAGATGGATGAAGAGTCTTGGCTCGAGGGGATCAATGACGTTTTTCGTTTGCTCTCTACATGCAGTGCATGCAAAGTGCCCGGTATGTGTCAACTCCTGTCCATAAAAGTAGAACGGAATGGAAGTTTCTGCTGCTGTGCATTGTGTCTATGCAAATTGGCTGGAAGGTCTAGATTTAGAAATAAAAAACAAAAAATTGATTGAAATGTCAATTTGCAATTGGGCCACGTCATCGGAAAGTTTTATTCATTCACCTTCCCTTACATTAATTTAAATCAACCATTCAAATATATCAAATAAAAAAACCTTAATTGTTCACTTAATATTTAACAATAACGTTCCTATGAAAAAATAATTTAAAAATGAGCTTGAATATATCATTAATTTCGATGAAATTTGATATAATGGTCATCCCACCAATTGAGATTATTTTTATAAAGGGTTCCTATTTAATATTGGATAAGTGACACAAAGTAACAAAAAATGTAATTGAATGAAGTTTAATTCTGTTTTTAATTTTTTTTATAAAAAATTATGTATTTACCTTGCAATTTAGAATTCATGTATTACAATATCCTCAGTGTTTGTATATAAAAAAGTACTTTTAATGATTCAACCATTGCTTATGGTATTACCCTCATTCATTCACATGAACGCTCTCCACAAAAGTCTTATTAGATCAAAGAGTTTCGTATATTTAGGAAAAAAATCAAGAGCATTTCATATTTGAATAGAAACTAGAGAAACTTCCAAATAGATAACATATAATTCAAGATGAGAACCTCCAACAAAAAATAAATAAATAAATAAATATTAGTCCTACTACATTTTTGTTGGTCAATTGATTGCTATGAATTATTTATAATGCGAAACTTTTATATGTTTCATGTATTAGAGAATTTTCTAAAAAATCATAAACCTATTGCACGTTTGACAATTCAATCATAATTTTTTTAATTATACCAATTGTATACATCCGGGCAATTTTAGCTGAAATTCACTAACGTGAACATCAATCGTTCTACATGATATAGTAGGCATTGATGTGAACATTTTTAATAATATTTTAATTTCTTTATTTTTGTATTAATTTGGTTCTTTTCTTTTTCTTTTCTTTGACTTAGGCCGGCTAAGGTTGGCCGGTCAACCTTCCCTTGGCTTTGGGCGAGGGCATTGCAACCTCACCTAGGTGGGGGAGTGTGTCACAGCCCTTGCTTGGCAAAGATCTAGCGAGGACAATGGGCATAAGAACAACCCAAGTGCCATAACTTGGCACGGAGGGACACTTAAGTGCCATAACTTCGGAAATGTACACTTAAATGCCAGTTTCAGAGTAAAATAAACGCTTAAGTGCCACTCCGGCCAAAATCCGACCAAATGGCTGACCTAGCAATTTTCCGGCAAGTTTGGTGCAAAACAACGTCATTTTGCACGTTGACGTGGCGAGAAAATGAAAAAACGACGTCGTTTTGTGTCTAATGTATAAATAATTAATATAAAAATTAATTAAATTAAATTTAAACTTAATTTTATTTAAAATATTATAAAAACATTAAAATTAAATTATTAAATTATTAAAAAAACTTAAAATTAAAAAAACTTAAAAAATAAGAAAATTTAAATTAAAAAAACTTTAAATTTAAAAAAAATTAAAAATTTTAAATTAAAAAAACGTAAAATTTAAATATGGAAGTTTTTTAAATTTTTAAATTAATTTTTTTAATTTTTTTCTTTAAATTTTAAGTTCTTTAAATTTTAATTTTTTTTTCAATTTTAATTTTTTCAATTTTAATTTTTAAATTTTTTAAATTTTAAGTTTTTTACATTTTAAATTTTCATTTAAATTTTTTTATTTTTAGAATATTTTAAATAAAATTAAGTTTAAATTAAAATTAATTAATTTTTATATTAATTATTTACACATCATACACAAAATGACGTCGTTTTTGTATTTTCTCACCACGTCAGTATGCAAAACAACATCATTTTGCACCCAACTCGCCAGAAAATTGCCACAAAGTCATTTGGCCGGATTTTGACCGGAGTGGCACTTAAGTGTTCCACTTTGCTCCGAAATTGGCACTTAAGTGTACTTTTCCAAAGTTATGGTACTTAAGGCCCCGATTGTTAATATTCTTTATTTTTGTTTATGAATAAAATTTTTTTTTTTTTTTTGTTTAAGGGTACCAAAAAAAAAAAAAAATAGAAACGCGTTTGTTTGCGTTTTTTTTCCAAATCTATTTTTTTGTTCCCCAGGAACACATTTGTAACAAAAACAAGAAATAAGAAACACATGTTTCTTGTTTCTAGAACAAATTTTCTTTGTCCTCTCTTTTTTTTCTTCTTTTCTTTTTCTTTTTCCTTTAGCCAGTCGCGTGGCCTCAGCCATGGCCAGCAACCGATAGTCGAGGGCCGGCGACCTCGCTAGAGCGTCGCCGACCTCGAGTGAGGGGCAAGGCTTGGCGAGCTCGGGCTTGCTGGATCTAGGCGAGCCCGAGCTCGCCCAACCAAGGCAAGGTCGCCGGCCATGGCCGAGGCCGATCGGCTAAAAGAAGAAAAGAAGAAAGAAAAATAAGAAAAATAAAATAAAAATATTTAAAAATTAAAAGAAACAAAAAAATAACACAAATGTACTAAACGTGTTTCTGTTCATTTTTTATTCATGGAACAAGTTTACCAAACACGTTTTTTTATTAAAAAATTATTCCCTGGAACAGAAACATTTTTTTCTATTTCTATTCCTTGAAATAATTTTTAAATAGAAATGTTACCAAACGCGCCCTAAGTGTCCCTCCATGCCAAGTTATGGCATTCCAGATGTCCCAAACAATGCGGCCCTTGCCTAGTACCAACAATCCAAGATCCAAGAAAAAGATATAAAAAAAGATAAACATATGATTAAAAATGTCTACATTATCACCAATTGTGCCATCTAAGATAGCTAGTATTTGCGTTAGTGATTTTCAGTCAAAATTGATTAGATAGACTTAGTTGACAAAAGTTGAAAATGTCTAAGCCTCAATTGACACAATTAAAAGGGTCATGACTAAATTGGTAAAAATATAATATGCTTAGAACTTTTTAGATAATTTTCCTTTATGTTTTGAAATAGAGAAAATGATACAAATAATCCCTGAATTTTTGCTCAATACACAATATTATGACAACTCCAGCACATCATGACTATTGTAGAACTACTAGTGCCATTATTTTTCTCGTTTTGCATTTTTTAAGCATATGGAAGTGTAAGGGACTTAAGAAAATTTTGGGGTACATGTGATTTTCTATAAGTAGGGCGACACATCAAGCGACAGGTGGAGTGCTATGGGGAATTCAAAAGGTCAATGCTACTAACTACACCGGACTGTATGTTAGTCACCCATCCCTACTTAGTTGTATACATGTCACCTAACCCTAGCCCTTGACATCGTCAAAATCTTCCCAACTCCAAAAATCCCACATCCTTCCTACGTGAAGTCAACTAGCACCCTATTACGGACCATAGGGGAGGCAAATGAGATTGACATTCTATTGATCTGAAAAAAAATGAAGTCAATGATCAGTGAGTCATAACCTAGCACGTAAAAGGTCCACCGGTCTATACCACATAAATCGATGACCATACTGACAAAGAAAGCTTCAATAGAAAGTTCAGTAAATCACATGCACATTAACGTAACCAAGAACCTTTTCAACATGCAAGACATACCAATACAAGTAATAAATTCCTAATAAGTAACCACTAGTTCAATTCAAAAATGTCAAAGTCATAATCAATATAATTTTATGTTGCCATCATCATATGGGGAACCCAGTTAACCCCAAACATCTTGCACCCATTTGGCATCGCAAGGCTTCTGGGGGACCCACATTACAACCCCCAAGCATATAAAGGAATCCAATTACCCCTCCAGGCATCCCTACTATCACCCAAGGCATTGTCGTCCCAAGAATCGATGGCATTCTTAATTACACGTCCACATCATGATGCAACAATTCCATATTTCAATTAAAAGTACGTTAACGTCACTATTATTCAAGAATTCAAGCATGCATCTAATGAATCATCAGTCATTTTCATCATTTAGACTAATATTAACTCATCCTTACATATATTGAAGTGAACTATAGAGAAGGTCCCGGATTCTAGGCCTAAACTACTCTTATAAGGCATTCCACATGCCTTTAGAAATTATGGTTGTTGTCTAGGTAAATGGTTTTCAAAATTATGAAACTTTAATATGAGGTAGAAAGACCCGGGGGATTTTTTTTTTTTTTTTTTTTTTTTTGAAGGACTAGAAGTCATATTTAGTTTATACAGTTCTAGATAATTTTTGCAATCCAGCTCAAAACAGTCAAAATTTCCAGAAGGAAATTGAGTAGGAAAATAAATATTTTGCCAACTAAATGAGACCGAAAATTTATGGAAATTTAATATGTGGTAGCTTAGGATGTACTCTACAACTTTCATGAAGATGGAAAACAAAGAGAGGTCGGTGCATTAAGTCCAAAAAAAGATTCCAAATCTCAAAGTTTTTCACATATATTTTTGTCGTACAAAGTCCAAAAATTATGAAATTAAAGTATGTCATAAAACAGCCAATAAGAGATGACTTTTGTGAACACATCATGAAATGCGCACCGCATAAGTCGGTACAAAATTAGCAAACTTCGGGGTTGGACTAGAACCAAACCTGCCCTCAATCCAATCACGACTTTCCTTCAAAGTTTATGCCATGCCAACTCTCTCACATGCGAAATATCAACTGTCCATGCCCCAACAATCTAATCAGGAGCTCAACTATTTCGAACTTGACAACATAGCTAGGTAACGTAGTTGAAACTCCTGATTAAACGAAGTTCTAAACAATGTTCTTGAATTTTTAAAAAACTATCCTCATCAAACAACAATCGATTGAGGTAGGATAGAACGGGGAATATTTACTTGCCTTGAGTCCTCGTGAACGGCGATCGCGACTCAACGAGATGAAGGCGAGCTGGTAACGACGACGAAAGTGTCGAATTAAGAGAGAATCTTCTTTCGCTGAGAAGGGTCCCTTCGTTGCTGGCTTCTCAAGTTCACGGGCTGCAACAGAAATGGGGAGAAGAAGCTAAAGGAGTTGAAGAGAGTCCGGTGAATGTTGGCGATGAGGAAACCAGGCTTAGTGGCCCCCCCTCCCTTCTTTTTCTATCTCTCTCTCTTTATTCCTCCACCGCCATTCTAGTCTTCAATTTGAGCAGTTTTTGTCGACTTTGCTGCCACATCTCACGCCAGCTAGAAAGGTGGTCTTGTTCGTGGCAGATGCGAATAGAGGGGAGTAGTTCAAGAATCTTCATATGATGAACGGAAGACGTGGCGATGGCTTGAGCGTTCTAAACAAAAGAAGGGAGTTAAAGAACGGCAGTTTGTTCCCATGCCGATCTCGGTCTTCGTGCCGCAAAGAAAAGACGCTGATTTTGGTCTTCGCGCCGCAAAGAAAAGTTCGATGAAGTTGCTAATCGTCTGAGCGGGCTGTCGAGCGATCTTCATGATTGACGAAGGTAATGTTGATTGGAGAGTAGCGTGACGATGCGTGATGAAAAAGGACATCGGGATTGTCGGCAACGAATAGTTGCGACGATTCGATGACGTAGATATGTCATCAGATGAGGTGAAAATGGCAATGCTTGGTGATGACGCGGTGAGGATGCAAACATTTTAGTTCGACGATGAACTCGCTAATGTACCATGGACCATCAAACTATTTGGGACTTATTATTTTTTCAAGCGAAAAATCTGATGTCACAAATGTTATCCTTAAACTTTATATCATATTAATCCCTAAATTATATAAAAATGTTTAATGTAGTTCCTAAGTATGAATTAATAAAAAGATAATTTTAAAGATTTTGATATATTCTAGAGACTAATTTTAACATGTACCAAAGATTTGAAGATTACATTGAACAAATTAAAAATTTAGGGACAACATTATGTATTGAGATAAAGTTCAAAATTCACATTAAACAAATTAAAAATTCATGAACCGCATTGTACATTAAATCAAAGTTTTTTGACTATTTGTATCATTATCCATTTGTAATAATAGTGCATAAACAAAGAAAAATACGATAATATAATTTCAAGTATTAGTACATCAAATTTCAAGTCAGAGCAGCGTATGGATTTTCAATCAGTTAAAGACTATATTCATCAATTTGTTTTGTCAAAGCATTTGATGTTGCTCAAAAATAGTTTCCAGTGAAATCATTTTCAAGGGAAAAAGTTCCATTATTTAACTTTTGAAAATGAGCTGCAAATCCTCTTCTTTGGTATGCAACGGAAAATTTTGAAAATTCTTGAGTTTTGTTGTGGACGAGTCGGATCTGAGTGCACGAGTTCATTGTCATAGGTGTGGCCATTAAGGTCCTACGTTCGGACCCCGGCTCAAATTGTCGATATCAGGTTCCCAAGTTTGCCAGAACCCAGGTCCAAGAAATCAGGATGCTGATGACGGAGGAGATCAAGGCAAACTTCCGGAAGAGGATTTTCGATATGTAAAGGTGTAAATCGTTGTCTATGGCTCATTTTCCTTAAACACGGTCAAACAATGTAAAGTCAAGGGTATATATTTTTTGGACCATCTGAGCTTTTGTGACAAATTTACCCAAAACTATTTTTTTGACCACCAAAAACTCCAAACTGTTATACATTTGACAAATTTACCCCAACTGATACACTTGTGACAAATTTACCCTCTGTTAGTTTTCATTAAATTTTATTCTCAAATTATTAAGAAATGACACGTGAGATTTTATCCGACATTTTTTGTCATTTTTTTGTGATATTATCTTCATCTATTTGTCATCATTTTTTTGCATCTGTTTAGGGTAAATTTGTTATAAATGTACCAGTTTATGGTTTTTTTATAGTCGTCACAAGTATACTAGTTTGGGGTTTTTCATAGTCAAAAAAATAGGCCTTTCGAGACATGAAGAAAATCGGCTTGTCATTGAGATCATAGATGTCATCATCGTGGCTCGAGAATGAAGAAAAAGAAAAAAAAGAAAAGGAAAAGGGAAAAAATCTCATCTAGATAAAATAGTAAGGGACAAATGAATTTTGGCATTGTTGCTTAAAAGCCTTTATATTTGAAAGTTACAAATTACTCACCACGAATCTTGGCATCATTGCTAATGGCTGTCGGACTCTGAAAAATTAAATAGATTACTCCCAAACTTTTGATTTTTTTCACAGCCATAAGTTTTTTTCATCTGCAACATCGTTAATTATTTACATGATAATGGCTAATTACTACATGAGATGAAGTTAAGAAAATATAGAAGAAACATGATAATGTTATTAAGAAAAATTTCAAATAAAAGCCTAAAATGTCTTTATTTTCTTAAAAATGGCCTAGTGGAACTTGTCTCATATAAGGGCCTAAAGTGGCCGCAATAGCTTCAAATAAGGACCCGACCTCATTGGTAGGCTATATATTCCAACCGATCAAGAGCATTTTGATCCAAAGTAATTTTAAATTTAAATATTATTTAAATTATATGAATAATAAATTAAATTAAAAAAAAGCATAAATAAATATGTAAAGCCCTTGCCATCTTCCCATCCCTCTCCCTTTTTTAATTTATTTTTCATCTAATATAGAAAAGTACGTAAAGGGAAAAAAGGAAAATTTTCAAAAATGTAAAGGACGAAAATGTCATTAATAGGCGGTAAAATAGGCTCTTTCTTAAAACTGACATGGTAACTTTAGGCTTTAATTTGAAATAATGTACATTTTAAGTCTTTATTTGAGAAAATGGCACTTCAGACCTGTATTTGAAATAAAGTTTACTTCATATCCTTTTTTTTTTTTTTTAGATGAAGACATTTTAGTCCCTTATTTGAAATTTTTCCATGATATTATAGAAGTTCAGCAGAAATTGCCTTAGTAATGAAAAATGAGTTAGTCCATTTTCAGATAATACTCTAAAGCTATCTACATGATAAATCCAGTAATCGAAATATAAACCAAAGTTCAAGGTTCAACATAGCAAATAGTTGGTTTAGGGGAGTTTGAGCAATTATCCCTAAAATGAAATCAAATCCATTTATTTATACGATGGCCAAAACAGCAAGTATAAGTTATCTTCTCCTCCTTTTTCTCTTTTAGTCACGGGATTTTTCTCCTTGCTTGCCATTTCAATCAAAAAAAAAAAATTAAAAAGGAAAAAATACAAATAATTAAAGCATTTTTAAAAAATTAAAAAAATTATCCACATTAGCGCGTACCACATCACATTAGACAATCAACATTAAATGGACTATCACATCAGCGATTTTTTGCCAAGATTAGCCGCTGATAATTCATTAAAAAGTTTAGGATTAAATTGATAAATTGCTGAAAGGTTTAAGATTAAATGAGACACTAAAAAATTTAGAACTAAATTAACAAATTGTCAAAATGTCTAAAATTAAATTGGTATAATCGAAAGGTTCAAAACTAAATTGATCGTTGTGTAATAGATTTAGGACATTTTGGATAATTTTGCCCACAATCTAGTGACTAAGCTTGAGTTGGATCCTACTTCCTTAATGAAACTATATTAGCATTTGGTGTTTCTCTAGCTAGGGTGCAAGTCTTTGTGCTTGTCCCTAATTTAGGATATTCAAAGACATAGTTGAAGCTTCAAAGCTCATAGTTTAAATAAAATAGATTAGATAATTTAAACAAAAAAAAAAGTGCTAATAAGAGAGGGCGAATGCACCAAAAAAATACTAAACATTTTACATTTGTGCCAATTCAATGTAATCCTTTTAATGTATTGATTTTTTTTTATTCTATTATACTATAATCCTCAACTCACTCTCGGACTTTTGTCATGTCTCTTTGCAAAATCTAGGACCCAAACCCCACACCTAAAACTAAGCATCCCCACCTTTAGGCTCTTGAGAAAGTGAGGCATTAAACTCTCACCTCCCCCTTCCCCCTTCCCATGTGGGAAGGGTGGCTATTGTGGCCTTTTAATTGTAATAATCAAGTCCTAAATCTTTTGAAGATTTGCCTATGTAGTCCATTCGGCTAATTTTTGGCAAAAATCACTAACATGAAAATCAGTCATCCTATTTGACATGACTAGTAATGACGAGGATTAAATTTGCGACTTTTTCAAAATATTTCCTAAATTAATTATCATTTTTTTTTTCTATTTTCCTTTTTTGCATTATGGCCGACGAGTAAGTGAGGGCTTGTGAACCCTTATGTAGGCGAGCCCTCACTAGATGTGGCGACGACTGCCCTTGCCCAGGCCATGAGGGTCAAGCCATTGCCAGATCTGCAAGGGCAACCCTCCCCCAAGCAAGTGCTTGACGCCCGTAGCCGAGTGAGGGCCACCCATGCCGGATTTGGTGAAGGCCACAACCCCGGCTGGCCAGAATGAAAAAAAAAATCATAAAAAAATTTAAAAATTGTGTTTCATCATTTTAAGTCACCAAAAACTTGAAGTGAAGGACCAAAAGTAAAAGACAAATTTGATACATCATAAATAATAGGCAACTCAACAAAAATGGGTACAATTACTAAATGGAAAACTATCTAATAGAAAATGTGATGTCTATAGTTTCGGCATCCGCCTATGGGAAATATATTGTTGTGACATGCTATACCCTAACGTTAGTTTTTCATGAATGACTTTGGCATTGTGTGCCAAGTATTGTTCGGTTCTATCTCCTGGCATTATGATTTATAAATAGCGAGCAGTTGTTGTTGGAAGCATGCAGCACAAATCTGATATCTTCTTCTCGGGAGATTGTCAAGAAAGAGTTCAAATCTGAATCCATTAATATATCTAGTTAGACCCACATTCACTCAAAAATTTAAGTCAATAGATCATGAGTCAACTAGAATATATTAATTGCTCTACACCACATTAATTATCTAATATGGGATTTTTCTTATACAGAATTGTGTGAAGAAAATTAGAAGAATTAAGAAAGCAACGATTCAAAGGTAAATTTTTCAAGAGAAGAATGTTCTTCGCTGAAAGCAATAATACGCACTTTTCTTCTACAATATATAATGATATTTATATTAAGAAGACAACTAGATTTCCTATTTTATTTTTCAAATATCTAATCTTACCTATTGACCATATCAATTAACCCACGATTCAAATAATCAAGATCAAATCATATCTCACACTCTAACCTAATCTTCCGAAGGCATAATCAAATCATACTCTAATCTAATCTTCCAATGGCAGAATCAAATCACATCTCCTACTCTAGTCTAATCTTCAATGGTTCACCAATAATATTATCAACCTTATCACCATGTACTGTTTTTGAATAATGCTGCTCGGAAAGACTGGGTTGGCCACCTGTAATGTATGATTATACTTTCTGTTAATAAAGAACAATTTTAAGACTAGCGCTTTGTTTTTACTCCCTATATCATCTATATCATTAAGCGGAGAACATGCTCGGCAGAACATACGGGAGGCAGATGTTCCGTGTCCTTTCATTTGGTATGTGAGCATCTAACTGATGGATTGCCACATGTGTTAATGTTCAAATTGTCAATGGAATTCCTTCTTTCCCACTTTGCTTATTGCCGTTTGGTTGGAAGTACATATATTAGACATTTACAACAATAGTTAATGTCAAACATTGTACTCATGAAAATTAAGGATTCTGGTAAAGAAAATAACTAAATCTTGAGGAGCAGAGGAGCCCGTGTCAATTAAGTGTCTCGGCCTTAAGCTCCAAAGAGTTCAACATCGGACATCGGTTTCTCTAGCTTGTCCAACTTGGTGGTTCTGTAGTATGTTGCATAGAGAATCAGCTGCACCAGACCCAACAAGGCTCCCAAACCATTCGGCACCTACAAAAATGCATGGACACATTAACATAAGTCGGCACCTACAAAAATGCATGGACACATTAACATAAGCAAATGACCAAAAGATGTCTTCAAAAAGAAGGCTTCATCCTCCTAAAAATCTCAGTCAATAAACTCAAAAAAGGGTATGCTTTCACTTTCTCTATTTCCTTTGAACTATCAACTAGTACAGCAGAATACATTGAACTCTGAAAGATTTGGATGAAGCAAATTATGTAGGAAAAAAGCTGATGAGAATAAATAAATTTGTCTAAAGGCGTGCAAGCGTAAGCACTGTCCTTAAGGATAATCCGCTAAAACGGCTATCCTCCCAAGATACAACAAACCTTCTTCTATATTCCGCACTGAATATTAGAAGGAACAAAAACAACATTGTGTATAACCCAACAAGAAAAAGGAAATGAAATATTTTTCAAAGAAATAATATTCTATGTTTCATTCAATGTATATATTTTTTAAGATTGTCTTATGAGATTTTATATTCAGACAAAATAGAGCCGTTAAAAGAGCCGTTGTAAAATAATGAATGATTTATTTGAGAAATAAATTAAACATTACAAAACGATTGAAAAACCGTTATATGGCTGTTACAAAACCGTTATGTGACATTTAAAAATAATGATGGTTTTAGATGCGGTCATAACTTTTATCAAAGCTATTATTGTAAATATTTCAAAATATTATTGAAATATCCAACAAATTACATGCGACTGAGAAAGAAGTTTCAAGATTATACCAGGACAAAGGGTTTGAATTTGAGGAGTGCATAGACAACCCAAGTGATGCTGTTTAAGAACATGACGAGTGACATATAGAAAGGCGCTCTTTGTCTGGATGACTTGGCGCTGCCAGTACCAAAAAGAAGGACATCGATTCCCATTTTATTGATTGTTGATCAGTGACATATTAGTTTCGGGAAAATTCAAACATTCAACATACCATGATTGTCAATGGTGAAGTATAAATCGCTATGTTGAAGATGATACACAACATTACAAGAAGTGCAGAACTCCTGCATAAGGCAACTAATGCAGCCACGAAGATCAGTTCAACAAGGAGCACAAGCAAGATATTCCACTGCAAAATGGCGACAAAAGCACAAAAAACAAATCAGAATGCCAAAGCTGGGAAATGAAGATGGGAGGAGCACTCTTACTTTCTTAAACAACTTAGGTGTTTCAAAAGCTTATACGTATGTTCCATGGAGAGTACATGAAGTATATCCCAATGTAGATGAGCTTGATACCAAGATTGAAAGCGTTGATTATGACAACAAGTGGGCATCCTAGATGGACAAGGGACATACCATAGTACACCCACATTGCGCAATTGAAAACGGATGCAACATATGGATCCGGCTTGAATCTCGCTGCCTTTTCCTTCTTTGATATCGTGATAAATGTCGAGCTTATGAGATCCGCCGTGATGCAAAGTAAATCGAATTCGAATGTCAATCCATTGATCAAAATAAACAAGATAGCAAGAATTTCATTGGTCAACTTATGAGAGGAGTAGAAGTTGCCAAGCCAAGCTTACATGGAAGACAGGAATGAAGCCGTGGTGGTGACATTTCCTGCAAAATGGTCGAATCAAAAAATTGAGTTCCATGGTCATAACATTGACATTTCACTTTTTATTATATAATCGATTAGTCATTAACTCTACCTCATTTTTCATTATGTAATCCTTTGATCACTTATGGATTTTCACATATATTATTTAATAATGCAATCATCACTATGTGCAACAATTTATTCAAAACAGCTCAATCGATAATGTAATGGATTTTTCATGGATCACGATCTTTGATTTTCACCTTTGTATCATAGTTGTTCAGGTGTGTTATATCAACATAATTTATATCTTTTGGAAAGTTATTCGGTTTCTAATTTAAAACATTTTATGGATTTTTTAATTTTTTTTAGGATCTTTGTATTTCGCATTTGTATATATTTATGTCTCGGATGCGGATACACATATGAATATATAGACACACCTTAACAACAACGATGGGCTTCCAGAAAATGGTTCCCATGCATTGTTAGTAGAATGATAATGTCACAATGAATTTTCAAGCACCAATATTACATGAACGTACACAAGAAAATGGAGAGTTCATGCATTCTCGGGAATTCAAGAACTCACCAACAATGCCTACAATCGTTCCGGCTGTCCCAATGTCCACCATTTGTTAAATTAATGTCTCCAGTTTGAATTCGGATGACGATTTATTATACCGAATTTTGTTGATAAAGATTTCCCAAGTAGAAGAAAGTTCATTGGATTTATGAAGATTTACAAAAGATGAAATATATAATAAAAGTGAGCAAAGTTTCTTCTTTGTTGCGGAAGTCTACAGAATCCAAAAAAGGCAACCCAAATCGTGGGGCTAGAGTCAAAGTGTTGACTCTGGACACACACATATAAGGATCCTTTGGCGTGAAGGAGTCCTCTACACATGTATAAAACAGTTTTTTTTTATACAAAAGAGCCGTTGAAGCTCTAAAAGAAGAAATAGCCGCCAAAGCCTGCACGTAGAGAAGGAAAGTAACGACAGGGCCCAGAGTCAAAGTTTGACTTTGGGCACACATATATACGTGAGCAAAAAGTAATTCCCCTTTTTAGGGCTTGCAAGAAGCGGTTAAAAACCTACGAAGAGGAAGGAGCTACACGTCAAGGAGCCACACGTCAAGCTAAAGAGAGAGCCACGTGAGCGTTATACTTTGAGTTTGAACACGTAGTAATTTGTGCCGTGAATTTAATGTTTAAGTGAGTTGTTTAGTTATAAACATTTTGGCTTTTTGGTTAAATTTAGGTATGGAAAACATTCGAGCATGTGAGTGATTGTAAACTATGATTCTCTTATTATAGTGGATTATTTGCTGCTGGCTTTCCCATAGACGTAGGTACCAATACTCGGACCCAAGATACAATAGACCTTTTTTTCTATATTCTACACTGAATATTTGAAGGAACATAAACACCGTTGTGTATAACCCAGCAAGGAAAAGGAAAGGAAATATTTTTCAAAGAAAGAATATTCTCTGTTTCATTCAATGTACATATATTTTAAGATTGTCTTATGAGATTTTATATTCAGACAAAATAGAGCCATTAAAAGAGTCGTTATAAAATAATGAATGATTTATTTGAGAAATTAAACGTTACAAAACGATTGAAAAGTCATTATATGATTGTTAAGAAACCGTTATGTGACCGTTAAAAATAATGATGGTCTTAAATGTGGTCATAATTTTTATCGAAGCTATTATTGTAAATATTTCAAAATATTATTAAAATATCCAACAAATTACACGCGACTGAGAAAGAAGTTTCAAGATTATGCCAAGACAAAGGGTTTGAATTTGAGGAGCGCATAGATAGCCCAGGTGATGCCGTTTAAGAACATGGTGAGTGACATATAGAAAGGCATGTACTTGACACTCTTTGTCTGGATGACTTGGCGCTACCAATACCAAAAATAAGGACATCAATTCCCATTTTATTAATTGTTGATCAGTGACATATTAGTTTATGGGAAAAGCTAAACAGTCAATGTACCATGATTGTCAATGGTGAAGTATACATCGCTATGTTGAAGATGATACACAACATTATAAGAAGTGCAGAACTCCTGCATAAGGCAACTAATGCAGCCCACGAAGATTAGTTCAACGAGGAGCACAAGCAAGATATTCTGCCGCGAAATGGCGACAAAAGCACAAAAAACAAATCAGAACGCTGAAGTTGGGAAATGAAGATGGGAGGAGCAATCTTACTTTCTTAAACAACTTAGGTGTTCAAAAGCTTACACGTATGTTCCATGGAGAGTACATGAAGTATATCCCAATGTAGATGAGCTCGATACCAAGATCGAAAGCATTGATTATGACGACAAGCGGGCTTCCTCGATGGACAGGGGACGTACCATAGTACACCCACATTGCGCAGTTGAGTACTGTTGCGACATATGGATCCGGCTTGAATCCCGCTGCCTTTTCCTTCTTCAATATCGTGATAAATGTCGAGCTTATGAGATCCACCGTATGCAAAATAAATCGAATTCGAATGTCAATCCATTGATCAAAATAAACAAGACAGCAAGAATTTCATTGGTCAACTTATGAGAAGAGTAAAAGTTGCCGAGCTAAGCTTACATGGAAGACAGGAATAAAGCCGTGGTGGTGACATTTCTGCAAAAATGGTCGAATCAAAAAATTGAGTTCCATGGTCATAACATTGACATTTCACTTTTTATTATATAATCGATTAGTCATTAACTCTTTTCCATTCTACTCTACTTCATTTCATTATGTAATCCTTTGAGCACTTATGATTTTTCACGTATATTATTTAACAATTCAATCATCACTCTACGCAACAATTTATTCAAAACAACTCAATCGATTATGTAATAGATTTTTCATGGATCACGATCTTTGATTTTCACCTTTGTAACGAGTTTTTCAGGTGTGTTATATCAACATAATGTATATCTTTTGTAAAGTTATTTGGCTTTCTAATTTAAAACATTTTATGGATTTTTTAAATTTTTTTCAAGAATCTTTTGTATTTCGCATTTGCATATACTTATGTCTCGGGTGCGGATACACATATGAATATATAGACACACCTTAACAATGATGATAGGCTTCCGGAAAATGGTTCCCATGCATTGTTAGCATAATGATCATGTCACAACAAATTTTCAAGCACCAATGCGAGTCGGCTAGAAGATTTTACATGAACGTACACAAGAAAATGGAGAGTTCATGCATTCTCGGGTATTCAAGAACTCACCAACAATGCCTACGATCGTTCCAGCTGTCTCAATGTCCACCATTTGTTAAATTAATGTCTCCAGTTTGAATTCGAATGATGATTTATTAAACCGAATTTTGTTGGTAAAGATTTCCCAAATAGAAGAAAATTTATTGGACTCTTGAAGATTTACAAAAGAGGAAATATAAAATAAAAGGGAGCAAAGTTTCTTCTTTGCTGCGGAAGTCTACGGAATCCAAAAAAGGTAACACAAATCATGGGGCCAGAGTCAAAGTGTTGACTCTGGGCACACGCACATATAAGGATCCTTTGGCATGAAGGAGTTCTCTGCACATATAAAACGTTTTTTTTTATACAAAAGAGCCGCTGAAGCTCTAAAAGAAGAAATAGCCATCGAAGGAAAGTAACAGCGGGGCCCAAAGTCAAAGTTTGACTCTAGGCACACATATATATGTGAGCATAAAGTAATTCCCCCTTTTGGGGCTTACAAGAAGTGGGTGAAAAACCTATGAAGAGGAAGGTGTCACACGTCAAGGTGCCGCACGTCAAGCTGAAAAGAGAGCCACGCACGTTATAATTTGAGCTTGAATGCGTAGTGATTTGTGCCGTGAGTTTATGTCCAATTGAGTTGTTTATTTATAAACACTTTGGGTTTTTGGTTAAATTTAGGTATGGGAAACATTCGAGCGTGTGAGTGATTGTAAACTCTGATTTTCTGATTATATTGGATTTTTTGCTGTTGGCTTCCCCATGAATGTATGTACCGATACTCAAACCGAACCGCATAAATTTCAGTGTCCTTATTATTTCTCTAATAATTTCGCGTTGATGTAAATTGCAAGATCATGTTGTTTCCACGTATTATATCCCAACAATTGATATCAGAGCTTGGGATCAAATTTCTTGATTGTGATTTGGAGCTTTAACTTGTCTAATTATTATTTGGAAATTATGTTATTACAATTATGTCTGAAAGGAAATCTAAAATTGAGAAGTTTAACGGGAGCAACAACTTTGTGTTATGGAGCATCAAGATGCGGACATTATTGACAACACAAGATTTGGCTAAGGCACTAGATGGTGAAGATGAGTTGCCGATTATAATAAAAGTCTCAAAGAAGATAGAGATGATGGAAAAAGCAAATAGCACAATCATGTTAAATTTGTCAGATGAGGTCTTAATAGAAGTTTGCTGAGGAGAAGGATGTCACGGCATTATGGGCAAAACTTCAAGCACTTTATATGAAGAAAGGTTTGAATGATCACTTATACATGTTTTAGATATACTGAAAGAACCCACCTAGATGTATTTAATAAACTCATGATGGATCTAAAGAATGTCGATAAGATACTTGATGATGAAGAACATGACATGATATTGTTAGCATCTTTATTAGAGTCATGGGAGCACTTTACTGATTCATTGTTGCAGGGGTATACTACAATTACCTCAGAAGAGGTAAATTCCACTTTATTCTATAAGGAGTGGTAAAGAAAGTTGCGAAATGACGGTTTGGCACGAGCAATAGCGCAAGCACTAACGATTCGAAGTAAAGAACAACATCGATGGCCTAGTAGCAGCAGAGGTAAAAGTATATCGAAATCACGCCAAAAAAGTCCAAGGGATGCGAGAAGTACTTTAAGTGTCACGAGAAAGAGCACATCATGAGAGATTGTCCTAAGCGGAGGAATAAAGTTGATAGGTAGAATGCCACAAGCAGTGTGGCAAACGTTGTCGAGGGAAGCAATAATGATGTAGAAGCTATTATATGTGTGATTGCTACTTCGTCATGAGACAAATGGGTGCTGGATTCGGGGTGTTCTTATCATATGACACCTCATAAGAACTGATTTACTACTTACCAGACTGCAAATGGTGGTAGAGTTCTTTTGGGGAATAACGCAATTTGTAAAGCTATGGGGATAGAGAATTTGGATTCGGATGCACAATGGGGTGGTGCACACATTGACAAATATAAGGCATGTATCGAAGCTCAAGAAGAGCCTTATTTCTTTGGGGACACTCGATGACATCGGGTGTAAGTACACCACTGAAAGTGGAGTACTGAAGATCTCTCGAAATGCCATGATAGTGATGAAGGGGAAGAAAGTGAATACTCTCTATCATATACTGGGAGAAATCGTGACCGGAACCACTGTAGTTTCATCAGGTGAGTCAGACTCTAACTTGACTCAATTATGGCATATGCATTTATGGCATATGAGTGAGGCAAGTATGACAATGCCAAGTGAAAGGAGGTTGTTGAAGGGTCAAAAGACAGGGAAGTTGGACTTATGTGAGCACTGCATCTTTAGAGAGCAGCACCGAGTTAAGTTTACTACAGCTATTCATTCAACCAAACGACCGGTTGAATATATTCATTCAGACGTCTGGGGCCCGTCTTCGGTTCCTTCGAAAGGAGGTGCCCGATGTATGTTGGCATTTATTGACAACTATTCAAGGAAGATATGGGTATACTTTCTAAAGCACAAATATGAAGTGTTCGATCTGTTCAAGAAATTTAAGGCATTGATTAAGAAGCAATCAGATAAACAAATCAAGTGCCTAAAAACTAATAATGGTATGGAGTTCTGTGGCAAAGATTTTACCAAGTTTTGCGAGAAAGAATGTATTGTGAGACATCGCACAATACCTGGGACACCACATCAAAATAGTGTGGCAAAACAAAAGAACAGAACTTTGCTTGAGCAAACTCGATGCATGCTTTCGCATGCAAGACTTGGCAAGGAATTTTGGGCCGAAGCAGTGAACATGTCATGTTACCTGGTTAATCAATCTCTATCATCTGCTATCGAGTGGAAAACTCCTAAGAAAGTATGGTCGGGGAAACCTGTTGATTAGTCCAAATTACGTATATTCAGATGTCCTGCGTATGCTTATGCGAGTGATGGTAAGCTTGAGCCGAAGGGTGAAGAAGTGCATATTTCTAGGTTATGCACATGAGGTGAAAGGTTACCGACTATGGTGCACCAATCCCAGATCACCCGATTTTCTAATCAGTAAAAATGTGATCTTTGACAAGACTGCAATACTTCAACGGAGAAGTTTTGAGACACAACTAGTAGAGAAAACAAATCATGGTGTCATTAGTGAAGTGGAGCTTCAAGTGGAGACTTTGGAGACCTCGAAGGTAATAGAAGTTGAGACTGCAGATGAAGCCGCAGTTTCTGAAGTCGGTGATAGTAAACAACTAGCAAAGCCGCATCACACTATAGCTGTAGATAGATAGAGAAAGTACATTAAATCATCGGTACGTTATGATTATACAAATATTGCTTAAGTATTGATTGTAGGTAATGAGGTAAAAACATATGAGCCTTCATCTTATTCTGAGGCGATAGCTAGTTCAAAGTTGTCACAATGGCTAGGGGCTATGAGTGAAGTGAAGATGAAATCATTCCATTAAAATCAGACATGGGAGCTAATCAAAGTACCAAAGAGCCAAAAGATTGTCGAAAGTAAATGGGTTCTCAAATGGAAAGAGGGCATTTCCGTTGTTGAGGCAATGAGGTATAAGGTGAGACTTGTGGCGAAAGAGATGAAATCATTTCATTAAAATCAGACATGGGAGCTGGTCAAAGTACCAAAGAGTCAAAAGATTGTCGAAAGTAAATGGGTTTTCAAATGGAAAGAGGGCATTTCCGTTGTTGAGGCAATGAGGTATAAGGTGAGATTTATGGCGAAAGAGTATACACAGCGTGAGGACATCGACTACAATGAGGTGTTCTCGTCTATGGTAAGACATACTTCTATTCGTGCTTTACTTGACTTAGTTGCTTTGCAGAATCTCGAGTTAGAGCAACTAGATGTGAAAACTATGTTTTTTCATTATGAGTTGGAGGAGCAAATTTACATGAGACAGCTAGAGGGATTTGCTATTCTAGATAAGGAAGATCATGTTTGTTTGTTGAAGAAATCTTTGTATGAGATAAAACAATCTCCTAAGCGGTGGTATAAACGTTTGATACTTTCATGGGTAGTCAAGACTACATAAAAAGTCAAATGGATAGCTACATTCACTATAGGAGATTTGAGAATAGTTATTTGATTTATCTACTCTTATATGTTGATGATATACTGAATATGTCTAATGTTGATATGCTAAAGAGGTGGTTAAATGCTGAATTTGAAATGAAAGATTTAGGTGATACAAAGAAAATTTTGGGTATGGAGATTTTGCGTGACAGGGCTAGAAGAGTTTTACATCTATCTTAGAAGAAATATATTGAGAAAATTGTGGCACATTTTAATATGCAATCAGCAAAATTTGTAAGTACACATTTAGTAAAACACTTTAAATTTTCAGAAAAATTATTACCGCAGATTGAGGATGAGGAGGAACATATGTCCCGTATTCCCTATTCTAGTGCCATGGGTAGTATTATGTATGTTATGGTGTGCGCTATACATGATATTTCATAAGCTGTGAGTGTGGTTAGTTGTTATATGAAGTGTCCTGGTAAAGCTCATTAAGAAACTGTGAAATGGATCCTCAGATATTTCAAGGGGACAACAGACGTGGGTATAGTGTACTGGATGGACAACAATGGTAATGAGACCACTAGTTTTGTGGATTTGGATCACGCTAGTGACTTGGATGATCATAAATCTTTAGTAGGGTACATATTTACACTAGCGGTAGTGCAGTTAGTTGGAAAGCATCCTTATAGGATTACATTGCTTTGTCTTCAATCAAGTCAAAGTACATGACACTAACATTTGTAGCGAATGAGACAATATGGTTATAAAGTTTGCTCTCAGATTTTGTATTAGAACATAAAAGTGTGGATATACATTGTGATAACCAATGTGCGATATATTTGGAGTATAATCTACTTTTTAACAAGCAAACAAAGTATATCAACATCAAGTACCACTCCATTTGAAATGTCTTAGCTAAGGGTAATGTTATTGTCAAAAAGATTGCTACATGATAACCCAATAGACATGATGACTAAGTTTGTTCCTTTGGCGAAGCTCAAGCTCTACTTGAGCTTTATTGACGTATGTGGAGAGTGAGTGTCTATCGGGGCATTGGGAAAGCAACATGGATAATGAGCACTATAACTTGGCTTCAAACATCGAGCCATCGAGCCAAGATAGAGAATTGTTAAATTAATATCTCGAGTTTAAATTCGAATGACAATTTATTATACCGAATTTTGTTGATAAAGAATTCCCAAATAGAAAAAAATTCATTGGACTCTTGAAAATTTACAAAAGAGGAAATATAAAATAAAAGGGAGCTAAGTTTCTTCTTTGCTGCAGAAGTCTATGGAATTTGATAAAGGCAACCCAAATCGTGGGGCCCAAAGTCAAAGTGTTGACTCTGGGCACACACACATATAAGGATCCTTTGGCATGAAGGAGTCCCCTGCATACATGTATAAAACAGTTTTTTTATAAAAAAGAGCCGCTGAAGATCTAAAAGAAGAAACAATCGCCAAAGCCCCCTGCACATAGAGAAGGAAAGTAACCATGGGGCCCAGAGTCAAAGTTTGACTCTAGGCACACATATATATGTGAGCATAAAGTAATTCCTCTTTTTGGGGCTTGTAAGAAGCGGGTGAAAAACCTACGAAGAGGAAGGAGCCGCACGTCAAGCTGAAGAGAAAGCCGCACGTGTTATACCTTGAGCTTGAATGTGTAGTAATTTGTGATGTGAGTTTATGTTCAAGTGAGTTGTTTATTTATAAACACTTTGAGTTTTTGTTAAATCTAGGTGTGGGAAACACTCGAGCGTATGAGTGATTGTAAACCATAATTCTCTTATTATAGTGGATTATTTGCTGTTTGCTTTCCCATAAACGTAAGTATCGATACTCGGACCAAATCATGTAAATTTCTGGTAACCTTATTATTTCTCATTTATTTCTTTGGTGATTTCGTGTTGATGTAAATTGCAAAATCTTGTCATTTCTATGTATTATATTTCAACACCATTATTGTGGGTTCTCAAGGACGAAGGAGAAGAGATCCAAAGGAGGAAGAGAGAGCGAAAGGACGCTACTTAATCTCCATCGGTTGGTGGATTCAAAATCAACGATTCAGGGTTTTCTCGATGACTAAGAACTCCTTCCCATTTCCGGAGCTCAAGCAGATTAGATGATGAACCTCACGCTTGCACAAGCGATTTATATGTACACTTTTGGTTAAGAAGGTCTGCCAACATTCTAAATTTGGAAAGGATTGGGAAAAATGAAAAACGATCAACTTCCCTCGAATCCTTCAAGATGGATGAAGAGTTTTGGCTTGAGGGGATCGATGACCTTTCGTTTACTCTCTGCATGCAGTGCATGCAAGGTGCCCGGTATGCGTCAACTCTTGTCCATAAAAGTAGAATGGCATGGAAGTTTCTCTGTTGTGCATTGTGTCTATGTAAACTGGCAGGAACATCTAGATTTGGAAACAAAAAACAAAAAACAAAAAACAAAAAAATCGGCTGAAATGTCGATTTGCGGTTGGCCACATCATCGGAAAGTTACATCCCTTCACCTTCCTTTACATTAATTTGAATCAACCATTCAAATATATCAATAAAAAGCTTAATTCTTCACTTAATATTTAACAATAGCGTTCCGATAAAAAATAATTAAAAAATGAGCTTGAATAGATTATTAATTTGATGAAATTTGATATAATGGTCACCCCACCAATTAAGATTATTTTTATATAGGGTTTCTATTTAATATTGGACAAGCGACACAGAGTAACAAAAAATTGTAATTGAATGAAGTTTAATTCTGTTTTTAATTTTAAAAAAAAAAAAAAAAAAGCATTTTGCATTTACTTTGCAATTTAGAATTCATGTATTACAAAAGCTTAAGTAATCATATCCTCGGTGTTTGTACATGAGAAAGTACTTTTAACGATTCAACTATTGCTTACAGTATTACCCTCATTTCTTCACATAATCACTCTCTACAAAAATCTTATCAGATCAAAGAGTTTCATTGATTTAGGAAAAAAATCGAGAGTATTTCAAATTTGAATAGAAACTAGAGAAACTTCAAAATAGATAACATATAATTCAAGATGAGCTCCTCCTCCCTAAAAAAAAAAAAAAATTGTTAGTCCTACTATGTTTTTGTTGGTTGATTGATTGATATAAATTATTTGTAATGCAAAACTTCTATATATTTCATGTTTTGGGGAAAATTATCTAAAAATTTTCAAAATATTTCCTGATTTTTTTATTACTTTTTTTTATATTATTTTTTCATTATGGCTGTTGAGTAAGCTAGGACCTATGAGTCCTCACCAAGGCAAGGCCTCCTCAAATCTAGCGACGGCAACCTTTGCCCAAGCCATGATCAAGCTCTTGATAGATCTAGCAAGGGCAACCCTCCCCAAAGCGAGTGCTCGACCCCCGTGGCCGATCGAGGGTCACCCTTGCCGGATTTGGCAAAGGTGGCAACCCTAGTTGGCTAGAATGAAAAAAAAAAGACAAAAATTTAAAATTTCCTTTTCATCAATTTAAGTAACCAAAGACTTGAAGTGGAGGACCAAAAGGAAAAGGCAAAGTTATTGCAGAATAAATAATAGGCGACTCAACAAAACTGGGTGCAGCTACTAAATGGAAACCCATATAATATAAAATGCGATGGCCACAGTTTGGGCATCTGCCTATGAGAAATATATTGTTGCGACATGCCTAACCCTGACCTTAGTTTCTCATAAATGACTTCGGCCGTGGTGCACCTGGTATTGTTCGGTTCCATCTCCTACAATATGAGAGGCAGAGCGAGCAGTAATTCTTCTGCTACTGGGAAGTAGTTGTCTCTGATTTCTAATCCTCTTTGGCGACTATAGGTGCAACAGAACCTGAGACCTGATATTCCGAGATGCGACCCAAGTTCTCTCGTAAATGCGATGAAACGATGCTGGGATGCTCATCCAGACAAAAGTCCAAAGATGGACGAGGTCGTCTCTTTGCTCGAAGCTATCGACACGCCCAAAGGGGTGGCATGATTCCCATTGACCAGTCGTGGACCTTGACGAATCAATCGGTATCATTATTGCTTTAACTTTCGAAGACTATAGCGCTATCAGCCTCTAGGGGGAAGGTGTTTGCTTATTGCATCTACAGTCGAGAATTAGGGCGGGGATTCATAGAAGAAAAGGGATGGCGGTTCGTCAATATAGATCAAGGAGAGAGCGCGTACCGCTACATCTTTCCTTCTCGAATGGCGTAAAGCTTCATTTTCTAATTATTGTTCTTCTTTTCCTCTTTTGCGCGTGAGTTTTAGAAGCTTTGGGGGATTTAACAGAACTTTGTACCATTTTTTACATACGCTGCTCGGAAAGACTGGATTGGCCACCTGTAATATATGACTACGCTTTCTGTTAATAAAGAACAATTTCAAGACTAGCAATCTGTTTTTGCTCCCTGTATCATCTATATCATCGAGCGGAGAACATGCTCGACAGAACATACAGGAGACAGATGTTCTATGTCCTTTCGTTTGGTATGTAAGCATCTAACTGGTGGATTGCAGCATGTGTCAATATTCAAATTGTAGACGGCATTCCTGCTTTTCCACTTTGCTTATTACCGTTTGGTTGGAAGTACACATTATGTTTTTACAACAACAATTAATGTCAAACATCTGGGGTAAAGAAAAGAACTGAATCTTGAGGAGCAGAGGAGCCCGCATCCATTGGCTGTCTCAGCCTAGGCAGCGGATATTTCAACCTCAGATGTCGGTTTCTCGGGCTCATCCCACTTGGTGGTTCTGTAGTATGTTGCATAGAGAATCAGCTGCACCAGACCAGACAAGGCTCCCAAACCATTCGGCACCTAGAAAAACGTATGGGCACATTTACAAAACCAAATGAACAGAAGATGTCTTCAAGAAGAAGGCTTCATCATCCTGGAAATCAGTTATTGAACAGAAAAAAAGTATGCTTTCACTATATACTTCCTCTAAACTGTCAACTAGTACAGCAGAACCTGATTACACTCGAAAGATTTGGATGAAGCAAGTTATATGCGACCAAGAAAGAAGGTTCAAGATTTTACCAGGACAAAGGGATCAAATTTGAGGAGCGCATGGACAGACCAGATGATGCCGTTTAAGGAGTAGGCAAGAGACAGATAGAAGGGCATGTACTTGACGCTCTCTGTCTGGATGACATGGCGCTGCCAATATCAAAAAGAAGGAAGTTGATTGCCATTTTCTTGGTTGTTAATCAGCAACTTATTAGTTTCTGGGATAAGCCGAACAGCATACCATGATTGTCAATGGTGAAGTGTGCAACGCTATGTTGAAAATGATACACAACGTTCCAACAAATGTAGACCTCAAGTCTATGGTATGGGGATGCTTCAGGGTGATGAAAACTACTACAGCCATGAAGATCAGTTCAACGAGGAGCACAAGCAAGATATTCCGCTACGAAATGGTGACAAAAGTACAAAAAACAAATCAGAATGCTGAAGCTGAGAAATGAAGATAGGACAAACACTCTTATTTTCTTGAACAACTTAGGTGTTCCAGAAACTTACATGTCCGTTCCATGGAGAGTATATTAAAAATATCCCAACGTAGATGAGTGCAAGACCAAGATCGAAACCATTAATTGTGACGATGAGAAGGCTGTCCGGATGGACAATGGGCATACCATAGAACACCCACAACGCGCAATTGAGTACCATCACAACGTATGGATATGGCTTGAATCCCGCCGCCGTTTTCTTTTTACATATCGTGATGAATGTCAGGCTGATGAGATCCACCCATGATGCAAAAGCAAATCGAATTCGAAATGTCAATTCATTGATAAAAAATAATCAAGACAACAAGACTTTTTTTGGTTAAGTTATGAGAGGAGTAGAAGTTGCCGAGCTAAGCTTACATGGGAGACAAGAATAAACCGAAGGAAACAACGTTTCCTGCAAAATGGTCGAATCAAAATATTGAGATTCATGGTCATAACTTTGACATTTCGCTTATTTATTATATAATGGATGAGTCATTAACTCTTCTCCACTCATACGTTGCTCCACACATACAATTTAACAATTCAATAATCACTTTGCACGACAATTTATTCAAAACTGTTAGTTGAATATATAATGCATTAGGGTCTTTTGTTCTTCACCTTTGTGTTTGTTCAGGTGTGTTTTATCAACATAATTTGTATCTTTTGTAAACTTTTTCAACATTCTAATTTAAGATAGTTTATGGTTTTCTTTTTTCATTCTTTTCATGGATCTTTCGTGTTTCACCTTTGTATATATTTATCTCTCATGAATTCGGCAAAAATAGTTCCAAAAATGGTTCCCATGCATTGTTAGCAGAATGATCACATCACTACGAATTCTCCAGCACCAACACGAGTCGGCGAGAAGACCTTATATGAACATACGCAAGAAAATAGAGAGGTCATGCATTGCCGGGTCTTCAAGAACTCACCGACAATGCCTACGATGGTTCTGGCTGTCCCTGTGTCCACCATTGTTGCGGGTTCTCCAGGACGAAGGACGAAGAAATCCAAAGGAGGAAGAGAGAGGGAAAGGACGCTGCTTAATCTCCATCAGCTGGTGGATTTGAAACCGGCGATTCGTGGTTTTCTCGACGACTAGAAACTCCTTCTTCCCATTCCCGAAGCTCAAGCAGATAAGATAATGAACCTCACACTTGCGCAGGCAATATGTACACTTTTGGTTTCCAAGAAGAGCTGCCAACATTCTGAATTTGGGAAGGATTGGGAAAATGAAAATGGATAAACTTCCCACGAATCCTTCGAGATGGATGAAGAGTTTTGGCTCGAGGGGATCGATTAACTTTTCGTTTACTCTCTGCATGCAGTGCGTGCAAAGTGCCCAGTATGTGTCAAATCCTGTCCATAAAAGTAGAACGGCATGGAAGTTTCTCTTGTTGTGCATCGTGCCTATGCAAATTAGCTGGAAGATCGAAATAAAGGAAAAACGAAAAATTGGTTGAAATGTTGATTCACGGTTGGGCCACGTCACCGGAAAGTTCCATCCCTTCACCTTCCTTTACATTAATTCGAATCAACCATTCAAATATATCAAATAAAAAGCTTAATTCTTCACTTAATATTTTAACGATAGCGTTCCTATCACAAAATAATTTGAAAATGAGCTTAAATAGATTATTAATTTGGACGAAATTTGATATAATGTTCAATTGGTCACCCCACCAATTGAGATTATTTTCATGTAGTGTTTCTATTTAACATTGGACAAGAGAAACAAAGTAACAAAAATTGTAATTGAATGAAGTTTAATTCTGTTTTGTTTTATTTTTAAAAATTATGCATTTACTTTGCAGTTTAGAATTCATGTATTACAAAAGCTTAAGTAATTATATCCTCGGTGTTTGTATATGAAAAAGCATTTTTAATGATTAAAGTATTGCTTACAATATTACCCTCATTCCTTCAAATAAACGCTCTTTACAAAAGTCTCATCAGATCAAAGAGTTTTGTAGATTTAGGAAAAAAGCTAGAGTATTTCAAATTTGAATAGGCACTAGAGAAACTTCCAAATAGATAACATATAATTCAGGATGAGCTCCTCTAACCCAAAATAAAAATAAAAATAAATTATTAGTCCTGCTACGTTTTTGTTGGTCAATTGATTGATATCAATTATTTATAATGCAAAACTTTTATATGTCTCATGTTTTGGGGAAAGTTATCAAAAAAATCTTAAATCTATTGCAATTTTGACAATTTAATCATAAATCTTTTAGTTGTATCAATCGAATCCATCCGGTTAATTATGACTAGAATTTACTGACGAGAATATCAACCGTTCTACATAATACGTACTGGCACTAAAGTGAACATTTTAAATAATATTTTAATTTCTTTATTTGTCTATAAATTTGGTTCTTTTTTTTTCTTTATTTTGGACTCAAGCCGGCAAGGGTTGGCCGACAAACCTTGCCTCGACAAGGGCACTAAGACCTTGCCCATATGGTGAGGTCATCATGATCCTCGCTTGCCTAGATCTAGCGAGGGCAACGCAGCCCTAGCCCAACGCCAGCTAGGGTCGCTGGCCTAAATCTCAGAATAAGATATAGATAAGAAAAGTATAGAACATATTCAAGTATTATAAAAAAAAAAAATGTCTATATTAGTGTCAACCGTATCATATATGATAAACGATGTCTACATTAATAATTTTCAGCCAAAATTGACTAGATAAACTTAATTGAAAAAATTAAAAAATGTTTAAGACTCAATGGACTCAATTAAAATGTTTAAAATTAAATTGGCAAAACTGTAATTGGTTTATTACTTTTGAGACAATTTTTTTTTTTATGTTTTGAAATAGAGAAAATGACACAAATTGTCTCTAAATTTTGGCTCAATATGCAACATGATCCATAAACTTTTGATTTGTTTAATATAGTCCATTTTGATATATATTCATCTAGTTTTTAGATTATATGAAAATGGTCAATGTAGTTTCTAAGCATGAATTAATGAAAGGATAATGTTAAACTTTTTTATATAGTTTAGAGACTAACTTGAACATGTACCAAAAATTTAGAAACCACATTGAACAAATTAAAAATTCAGAAACGATATTACACATCAAGATAAAGTTCAAGAATAGCATTGAACAAATTAAAAGTTCATTGCATATTGAACCAAAGTTTTTGAACTATTTGAATCATTATATTTTTTTAATAATACTACATAAACAAAGAAAATATGATAATATAATTTCAATTATTAATGAGTTAAATTTCAAGTCAGACCAACACATGGATTTTCCAAGGAAAGGAAAAGGCAGAGTTGCTACAGAATAAATAATAGGCGACTCAACTTAACCGGGTGGAGGTACTAAATGGAGACCCGTATAGTAGAAAATGCGATGTCTACAGTTTCGGCATCTGCCTATGGGAAATATATTGTTGCGACATGCCGTACTCTGACCTTAGTCTCTCAGAAGTGACTTCGGCCGTCGAGCGCCAGTTAATGTTCGGTTCCATCTCCTGCATTATGAGGCAGATAGCGAGCAGTAATTTCTGCTGCTACTGGGATGTACTTGTCTCTGATTTCTAATCCTCTTTGGTGACTATAGGTGCAACAAAACCTGAGACCTAATATTCCAAGATGCTGCCCGAGTTCTCTTGCAAATGTGATGAAACGATGCTCGGATGCTCATCCAGACAAACGTCTAGAGATGGACGAGGTCGTCTCTTTGCTCGAAGCTATCGACACGTCAAAAGGGGTGGCATGATTCCCGTCGACCAGTCATGGACCTTGAAAATCAGGTGGTATCATTATTACTGTAACTTTCAAAGACTATGGCGCTATCAACCTCTAGGGGGAAGGTATTTGCTTATTGCATCTACAGTCAAGAATTAGGGTGGGGGATTCACAGAAGAACAGGGATGGCGGTTCGTCAAACATAGATCAAGGAGAAAGTGCATACCGCTCCATCTTTCCTCCTCGAATGGCGTAAGGCTTCATTTTCTAATTATTGTTCTTCTATTCCTTTTTTGCATGTCAATTTTGAAGCTTTGGGGGATTTCACAGAACTCTGTATCATTTTTGACATACGCTGCTCGGAAACACTGGGTTGGCTACCTATAATGTATGACTACACTTTCTGTCAATAAAGAAAATTTAAAGACCGGTGCTCTGTTTTCGCTCCCTATATCATCTATATCATTGGAAGGAAAACATGCTCGGCATAACATACAGGAGACATGTTCCGTGTCCTTTCATTTGGTGTGTAAGCATCTAACTGATTAACTGCAGCATGTGTTAATATACAAATTGCCAACGGCATTCGTGTGTTTCCACCTTGCTTATTGCCGTTTGGTTGGAAGTACTCGGGTAAAGAAAAGAACTGAATCTTGTGGAGCAGAGGACCCCGCGTCCATTGACTGTCTCAGCCTTAGGCACCGGATATTTCAACCTCAGATTTCGATTTCTCTGGCTCGTCCCACTTGGTGGTTCTGTAGTATGTTGCATAGAGAATCAGCTGCACCAGACCAGACAAGGCTCCCAAACTATTCGGCACCTACAAGAATGTATGGACACATTTACAAAACCAAATGCCCAAAAGATGTCTTCAAGAAGAAGGCTTCATCATCCTGGAAATCAGTTATTGAACTGAAAAAAGGTATACTTTCACTCTCTCTACTTCCTCTAAACTGTCGACTAGTATAGCAGAACATGATTATTCTCGAAAGATTTGGATGAAGTAAGTTACATGTGACTGAGAAAGAAGGTTCAAGGTTTTACCAGGACAAAGGGATCGAATTTGAGGAGCGCATAGACAGCCCAAATGACGCCGTTTAAGAAGTTGGCGAGTGACAAAAGAAGGGCATGTACTTGACGCTCTTTGTTTGGATGACTCGACGCTGTCAATACCAAAAAGAAGGAAGCTGATTGCCATTTTCTTGGTTATTGATCGGCAACTTATTAGTTTCCAGGAAAAGCCAACCAGTCGACGTACCATGATTGTCAATGGCGAGGTGTACATCGCTACGTTGAAGATGATGCACAAGATTCCAACAAGTGCGGACCTCCTGCCTGTGGTATGGAGAACCAACAGGGTGATTGCAACTACTACAGCCATGAAGATTAGTTCAACGAGGAGCGCAAGTAAAATATTCCGCTGTGAAATGGCGACAAAAGCACCACAAACAAATCAGAATGCCAAAGCTGTGAAATGAAGATAGGACAAGCACTCTTATTTTCTTAAACAACTTAGGTGTTTCAAAAACTTACACGTCTCTTCCATGGAGAGTATATGAAGAATATCCCAACGTAGATGAGCTCAAGAAAAAAACCGAAACCGTTGATTGTAGCCACAAGAAGGCTGTCTGGATGGACAAAGGGCATACCATAGAACACCCACATTGCACAGTTGAGTACCGTCGCAACGTATGGATCTGGCTTGAATCCTGATGCCGTTTTCTTCTTCCATATGGTGATGAATGTCGGGCTGATGTGATCCAACCATGATGCAAAGCAAATCGAATTCAAAAGTCAATCCATTGATCAAATTAAGCAAGACAACAAGACTTTCATTGGTTATTCATGAGAGGAGTAGAAGTTGCCGAGCAAAACTTACATGGGAGACATGAATAAACCGAAGGAGATAACATTCCCTGCAAAATGGTCACGTCAAAACATTGAAATCCATGGTCATAACAATGACATTTCGCTATTTATTACATAATCGATTAGTCATTAACTCTTCTCTGCTCACACTCTGCTTTATTTCATCATGTAATCCTTTGGTCGCTCACGGATTTTTCATACATATGATTTAACAATTCAATGATCACTTTGCATGACAATTTATTCAAAATATTTTAGTCAATTATATAATGGATTTTTTTATGGATTAGGATCTTTGTTCTTGACCTTTGCATCATATATTGTTCAGGTGTGTTGCATCAACATAATTTATATCTTTGGTAAACTTTTTCCGAATTCTAATTTAAAGTATTTTATCGATTTTTTAATTTTTTTTAAGGGATCTTTCCCCTTTGTATATATATATATATATGTCTTGAGTGTAGATACGTGTGCGTGTACGTGTGTCTGTATATATAAACAACAAGGAGGGGCTTCCAAAAATGGTTCTAACGCATAGTTAGCAACTTAGCAGAGCAGCTCTATTCACATATTCAGGTTCATCATCTTGATCATGAATGATCACATCATTACGAATCTCAAGCACCATTGCGAGTCGGCCTCAAGATCTCACATGAACGTATGCAAGAAAATAGAGAGGTCACGCATCGTCAGGTCTTCGAGAACTCACCGACAATGCCTATAATCGTTCTGGCTGTCTCGGTGTCCACCATTTTCGCAGGTTCTTGAGGACGAAGGACGAACGAGAGAGAAACAGTGCTGCTTGATCCCCGTCAGCTGCTTGATTTGAAACTGTCGATTCGGGGTTTTTTCGATGACTAAGAACTTCGTCTTCCCATTCCCTGAGCCTCACACTTGCGCAAAGGCGATTTATATGTACGCTTTTAGTTTCCGAGAAAAGCTGCCAACATTCTAAATCGGGGAAGGATTGGGGAATAGGAAATGGATCAACTTCCCGTGAACATTTCCGGATGGTTGACGAGTTTTGGCCCGAGAGGATCGGCGACATTTTCGGCTGCTCTCTGCAAGCGGTGCATGCAAAGTGCCCGGTATGCGTCCAATGCCATCCATAAAAGTAGGACGGCATGGTAGCTTCTCCGGTGTGCATTGTTTCTAAGCAAATTGACCTGAAGATCTGGATTTAGAAAAGAAAGAAAACGAAGAAGCCGGATGAGATGACGATTTGCGGTTGGGCCACGTCAGTGGGAAGCTCCATCCCTTTTTCACTTTCCTTTACATTAGTTTGAATCAACCGTTCAAATATATCAGATTAAAAAGCTTAATTCTTTACTTAATATTTAACATTAGTGTTCCTATGAAAAAAATAATTTAAACATATGCTTGAATGGATGATTAATTTGTATGAAATTTGTTACATTGGTCACCCCACACCAATTGAGATTATTTTTTATATAGGGTTTCCATTTAATATTGGATAAGAATCACAAAGTAACAAAAACTGTAACTAGTGAATTTTAATTCTGCTTTTAATTTATTTATTTTTAAAAGTATCATGCATTTATTTTGCAATTTAGAATTCATGTATTACAAAAGCTTAAATAATCATGTCCTCAGTGTTTGTATATGAAAAAAATACTTATTGGTTCAACTATTTCTTATAGTATTACACTCATTCCTTCACATCAACTCTCTCCATAAAAGTCGTCGGATCAAACAGTTCAATAGATTTAGGGAAAAAAAAATTAAGAGTATTTCAAATTTGAATAGAAACTAAAGAAACCTTCATATGGATAACATGTAATTCAGGATGAGTTTCTCCAAAAAAAAAAAAATTATTAGCCCTACTAATTTTTTATTGTTTGATTGATAAGTGTAAATTATTTGTAATGCGGAACGTTTATATATTTCATGTTTTGTAACAATACTACATTAACAAATAAAAATGATCATATATTACCAAATATTAGTGAGTCAATTTTCAACTCGGTGCAAAGCATGGATTTTCAACTACTTAAAGACTATGGAAGCGTTTGGTTAGACTTTTGGAAAAAGTCTTTAAGGAAATGCAAATGGCTTTAGGTTAAATGGGTTTTTTAAAATGCAAATTGTATTTGGTAAATTATAATATAAAAGTCCATTATAAAGTAAATTTGAGTAAAATAGTGTTTGGAGGACTTATATTTGTAAAGGAACTTTATTATTAAAAAAAGAAACAATTTGTTGGCCGGTGAAGGGCAGCAGCCGCCGGCCATCGGCCGTCATCTGAGGTCGCTGGATCTCAAGTGGCCCCTAGAGACCATTGGTGAGTGCCACCTAAGGTCGGGCAATCGCCGTCCAGGGTCACACAACCCCAAGTGGCCCGCCAAGGCCGCAAGGTCACGCGGCCTCGGCAAACGCTGCCCAAGGTCGGGCAACCCTCAGCAAGGTCGCGACAACCCAAATCACACAACCCTCACAGAAGTCACAACGAACAAGATGGCACTAAGGTTGCCATGACCCCCCAGCGACAGTTGCCTAGGTCGTCGTGACCATCGCAAACCTCCCTCTAGCTCATCGCTAGCCCCTCGTAGCCCTACAAACCCCAATGGTCGCCCTCAACGAAAAAGATGAACAGTGAACAAAGAAAGATGAATCGTCAATATTACCATGCCAAGAAGATTGAAAGCCCAAGGCACCCCAAAACTAACCTTGAACTTTCAGCCTTTAGAAGGCTAACTTTCCCCTAGTGGGGTTTATAAAATTTTTTCTAAATACCTAATATTTGGTCAAAGAGGCCAAAGCCTTTTCTCAAAACTATTTCTAAAGGTAGCCTATATTGTTCAATCTTCTTTTGGTCGAAATACTAGGCATTGCTGAAAAACATTTTCCAATGAAGTCATTTTTTAGGGAGAAAGTTAACATCCTCGAACTTTTGAAAATGAGCTGCAAATCCTTTCTTTATAATGCGATGGAAAAATTTTGAACATTGTTTTACCTTGTGGACTCACGATAAGGTTTTGAGTATGGTTGTCGACGACTAGGATCTGAGTGAACGTGCTAATGATCATAGGTGCGGCCATCAAGGTCCTACGTTCGGACCCCGGGTCAAATCGCCAATATCGGGGTCCCAAGTTCAGGCTTGTGGGACACGTAACGATGGCCACTTGGTTACTACTTGCCATGGACCCAGGTCCTAGAAATCGGGATGTCGGTGGCGGGAGGAGATCGAGGCAAACTTCGAAAAAGGATTTCCGGGATGTAACGGTGTAAATCGTTCATCCATGGCTCATAAAGGCACTGATTTGAGTGTTGATTTTATTAGAGTAATTAAATATTAAATTATGTTTTTTATCTAATAATTTAAACTTTTAAAATAGTCGATAATGATTTCATGAAATCTTACATAATATCCAAGTTCCTATTTACCTCTTCAATCCACGCCAAAATCTAGTTTACGCATAAGGGAGAGTATTAGAATATTTAATTATTAAATCACATTTTCATCTAATAGTTTAAACTTTTAAAACAGTCGACAGTAACCCACAAAATCTCACAACTCATTTCTCTAAAGAACAGCCAGACAATATAAAATTAGGGACATATATTTTTCAGACCATCTGAGCTTTTGCTAGGCAAATAGAAGAATCGGCCATTGTTGTCATCGTCATTGAAGAAGATTGGCTGGAGATCATAGACGTCGCAGATGAAAAAAAAAAGGAAAAAGGGAAAAAATCTTATCTAGATAAAATAGAAGGGGATGATGACGATTTGCATTGTTGCTTAAAAAGCCTTTAAATTTTGAAAATTCATAAGTTAATGAAGTCGAGAAAATAGAGAAGGAACATGATTAATATTATGAAAATTCAGCGAAAGTTGTTTTAATCAAGAAAAAATGAGTTAGTCCATTTTCAGATAATACTCCACGGTTATCCAGATGGGAAAATCAGCAATTAAAATATAAACCAAAGTTCGGGGGTCAATTTGTAAGTTTTGAAAGTCCGGAAGTTATTGTACAGCGTTGCCAATGTTTAGGGGAGTTTGAGCAATTATTTCTAAAAGGAAATCGAATCCGTTGATTTATACCATGGCCAAAACAGTAAGTATAAGTTATCTCATCTTTCTTTTTCTCTTATGGTCGCACGATTTTTCTCGCGACGCCCTCATCTGCCCTTTGAATCAGAAAAGAAATTACAAAGAAAAAAATTAATTACAAAAATTGAAAAAAAATTAAAAAAATTATCCACATTAACGTCAATAGCGTCATGTTGGACAATTAGTATTAACAAAACTATCATGTCAATAATTTCTAGTCAAAAATTGTTGAATGTATTATTTAGTAGTTTAATAAAAAGTTTGACTAAATTGACAAATCCTTAAAAGGTTTAAGCCTAATTTGAGACAACTAAAAGATTTAAAAGTAAATTGATAAATTATCAAAAAAATTTAAGAATTAAATTAGCACAATCAAAAAATTGAGGAATAAATTGGCTACTGTATAATAGATTTATGATATTTTAGACAATTCTGCCCGCAATGTAGCGACTAAGCTTGAGTTAAATCCTAATTGCTTTATGAAACTGTGTTAGCATTTTGGTTTTTTTTTTTTTTTTTTTTTGGCCGTGTGGTGCAAGTCTTTATGCTTGTCTCTAACTTAGGAAATTAAAAGACATAGTTGAAGCTTCAAAGTTTATACTTAAAAAAAGATTTGCCAATTCAATCTTAATTCTTATAATTATATCAATTGAGTACTAAATATTTTGACAATTTGTCAATATAATTCATTTAGTCAATTTCAAGTGAAAATTATAAACATGGATATCAACCATCCTACATAATACAACTAGCACTAATGTACACAAAATTTACAAGTTTTTTATATATTTTTCTGAACTTTTTATTCTTTTTTTATTCTTTTTTTATTCTTTTTTTTTTCATTTTGCCTAGCGAAGAGCTAGGGCCCACGAGCCCTCGTCAACAGCTAGCGGGCCCTCACCATATCTAGCAATGGCAGCCCTCACCCGACTATAAGGCCCTTGCTTAGGCCATAAGGGTTGAGCCCTCGCCAAGTCCAACAAGAGAAACCTCCCCGAGGCAAGTGCGGCCCTCGCCTAGGTTGTAGGAGTCAAGCACTCACCAATTTTGGTAAGGGCTTGACCCTTGCAAAGGAGCCAAGGTTGCGACCCATGCTTGCTAGAATGAAAAGGAAAAATTGAAAAATTAAAAAATAAAAAATTTATTAAAAAATTACTAAAAATTGTAAATTTATCCACATTAATACTAGTTATACTAATAGAATGATTGACATTCATGTCAACGATTTTCAGCCAAAATTGGTCAGATGAACTATGTTGGCCAATTGTTAATATTTAAAAATTTTAGAACTCTGTTAGTATAAATGAAATGATTAGAAATAAATTAGCACTAATGTAATAGATCTAGAGTTTGTTTTTCTTTTTCCTAATAAGAGAGTATTTAACAAAAAGGAGAGAAAGATCTTAGGGTTTGTTTGATAACGAGATAATTGGTCTTTCCCAAACTATTATCCCATTTAAATATGATCTAGCAGCCGGCTGGCCAGCCACTTTTCTTTTAAATTAGATGATGATTTCCTTGAAGAAGATGCAAACTCTTACAATATAAGTTCCAATGAAACATACATATGTATTTGTATATATTAATACCTATGTCTAAAAGTGAATCGGCATTCGATCAGGTGATACTATGTGAAATACTTGTTTTAGCAGATTCATCCTCTAAACCCTAACAAAACAAAAAAAGAAAAATTCAAAGTCGCAATTAAATATGACCTAAACTGCAAATGGATGCTAATTCTGCGGAGACCCTCGGTAGAGTACTGGCCAGACGCTCACCACCAAAATAGCTCTTTAAATCGGTACTTTAAAATTGGAATTAATAAGATTTATATATACACAGCTTGTATTTATTAAATTAATTAAATCGGTGGGAAATGGGTCCTCAGATCCAATAATCATGAGCCAGAGCTTCCCTAAAAAAAAACTCTTCAATCATCTCCTGCTTCAGCATCACGAGGATGATGACGTGGAGAATTTTGTGCTCGTGAAAAACATTCATTATTTTATGAAAAATGTTTTTAAAAATAAGAAAAAATATAGAAAGTATAATCAACATATAAACCCCATTTCACTTCACTTGCAAGATATCGATAATGGAGGCACAGCAATTATTGCCCATCTTATCAACTCTCATTTTTATAATGCTATAAGTTAACTTAGGAGTCGCACAATGTACGCTTTTCAAGCGTAGCCAACCGAAAACCATGGAACATACAAGAAAAACATGGAACATGCGCTGTATGCTCCTTATACTCCACGTCCAAACCTTATTTTGCCTTCGCAAAATTTAGGTATCCTTGCGGTCCATAGATGGGTACAACGGTGGAAAAGTTGTCTAAATCTAAATTCATCTTACTATGATCAATTCAATTATAAACTTTTTGATTTAGTCAATTTAATCATACACCTTTCAATGATATTCCTACCAAAAATTGCCAACACGGCCCAAAATAGTCGGCGATGATTAGATCGCCACATTAATGATTTCCAGCCAAAATTAGCCAAAAGAACTGTATCGAAAAAATATCAAAAGGTTTAATACAAATTTAGCCAATTTTAAAATTTTAAAATTAATTGGTTATCTTATAATAAATTTAGGATTTTCTGGACAGTTCTCCCATATAAGGATGAATCTGATTATTATCTAAATAACATAGTCATTGGATTGAATTGATTTGTAGGCATTGTAACTAGTACTAGACATTTCTTGGTTCGAGTATTTAGTAATAATCACTCATGAAACATCTGACTTAATCAAATGATTGAATTCGGTAGTCTAGTTGAGTATGATCAATCTGGAACATGCAAGCATGATGACAGAAATAATCTTTGGGGAAAATGATAAATAAATAAATAGAAAGTCTTTAAATTATTTTATTTGTGCTCAAACATCTTTCAATTATGTCAATTAAGTATTAAATATTTTTGTGTTTTGTCAATTGAGTCTATCCAATTAATTTTAGTCAAAAATTGCTAACATTGACGCTAGTAATGCCACTTAAGATAGCTAGCATTGACTTAAATAATTTTTATAATTTTTCTTTAAAAACATGTTTCTTTCTTTCTTTCTTTCTTTTCTTTCTTTTTTTTCCTTTTTTTTCCTACCAAGTCCGGCCAAAGTAACCGACCAACCCTTGCCGGCCACGAAGCCATCATTGATCGAGGGTGAGAGGCCCAAATTTGGCAAGGGTTCTTGCCCACAGCCGACAAGGGCGAGGCCTTTGGGTGACCCTCAACAAGCTTGGAAGAAAAAAATTGGAAAAAAAAGAAATAAAAATAAATAAATAATTTTTTTTAAAATTATTCATATCAATGTCCAAAGTAGCAATTTACGATTAAATTTGATCATATGACTCAATTAACAAAATGTGAAAATATTGAGAACTTGATTGAAAAAATAGAAAAATTTAGGATTGGTATAAATATAATAAATTTAAGATATTTTTGGTTATTTTCTCTGGTCTTTGCATCACGTTAGCCGTGAGTTAGGGTTTTAGATTCATAAAGTTAGACTTTGACAATCCACGAACCACTGTCAAGGTAGGTCTTTCCTGAGCACAAGTTTGCATAGCCATCTTCTAGGGGAATCATTATGAGAATATTGAATTTCTTTTTTCCCAGGTTCATCTCAGATATCACCTTGAACCTGCTGTCAGCAACTTTCTTCGAGAAGACCTTTCCCCTTAATGATCTATCTGGGGATTCAGATTTGGGTGAATTGGCTTTAATGTCATGCAGGGGAGGCTTTAACACGATCACATTAAAAGAGTCATATCTCCAACCCCTGTGGGACCCACCCTAGAAGAACACATGAATCGTAGATATATTATTCCAAAAAGTAAAAGCTTTAGTTCCTTTCTGATTGATTGAGGTTGATGCTGGAAGTAGGTAACGTCTGCACCAGCAATTTGACTTCCCTAGGGAAGTCGTGATCCTCTATCAAAATCTGGGGTCGGTTCCTTTTTATCACCACCAAATAAGGTTGCTTTCGTATTATCTTATAGAAATATCTAGCATGATCAATTTATATCGTATTGTACAAGTCTTTTCCATAAATGACGGAGCAATCGATATCATATATCGGCGATTTTATAATTTTGTTAACTTACCGACAACTTCTATGAAATTATCAACTATCTTTTGTAGCTTGCAATCACCAAGTTTTCTTGTATTTTATTAACTTTTGTTTGTCTTTCTTCCCAAAACATTAAACTATGAATTTTTACAGGTTTTGATGTGAGTGACTCACAAACCTTTTGTCCGATTAAAGTCCCAATAGTTTTGAATTACCAACATTCATTTAAGTTACTTACCAATGAATCTATATCCTTTTTTCAGTATAATTATAACCCACTTTTAATTTGTTTTTCTTAGTTCACTAACTTTATTAAGAAATTACCAATCTTAATTAGAGTGATTTATTCTCCAATTACTTTACCAACTAATTCTGCTTTATAACTCTCATTGAGTTAGCCATTCGTCGACTTTTCTTTTACCCTTCTTACTTATGCCTCAATTTTTTCGTGCGCCTTATAATTTTTCTCCAATTAAGTTACTAATTATTGTTGGGTCACTGACTTTCTTTTGAGTTGTTTACAGATGTTTAGTCTTCTTTTTTTTCTAATTTATCAATTTTTCTATTCAGTTACCACTTTTATTTGTCTTGTTTGTCAACCCTTTTTTTACAATTAAATTACCAACACTTTTTGACATTTACGACATGAAAAAACTTTCTCGAAATACATTTGTACTCTATACTCCCCCACGATTCTCAACTAATTAAATGGGGTTCAAAATTTTAAGTTTTAGTGATTCTATATATGGAGTGTTAAGAAAAACCTAAGTATTTTTTTTTTTTTTTGGGTCGAAAAGAACAACCTAGTTTTAGTCAATAAAAGAAATGGGCAGACAAAAATGTTGCATATGAACAATACGCAAATGGAGCACCTTTACGTGAATCGATCGCAAAAGGGCTTTTTGCTTTGCAAAGCTGTCTTACTACGACACTTCATCGGTTTCTTTTTCCCCCCAAATTCCTGTGGGTGCCTATGTGGTGCTCGAAAAAGAGACGTTTTGGTGCATCTCTTGCCCCCACAACGGCGGCTGATGTTGGATAACATGATCAGAAGATCTTCTTAGCGTCATCGATTTGATCTTTTGAAAATTCGCGATGCCTCTCGTGTTCTGTCTTGATTTCAACCCTTTCCTTGGCGTCTTCCTCGACTCATAACTTTGGGGAAACTAGTATAAAATTAAGCCAGCATTTATATATGTTCTTGAGTTTCAAGGCAATTTCCCCTCCGTCTCATTAGTTTAAGACTAAGGACTACATAAGATTAATTAGACAATTCTTCCTCCGTCTCATTTGCTCAAACCATGTATAGAGCCCGCCTCCGAATGATTTGTGCTCTTGAGTGTCGTCACCTCATTCGGAGAGATTACACCGGTCGAGTTGTGAAGATGGCTTGACATTTTTCTATTCTGGCACATTACGCATGCTCAGGGAATTTCGCGCGATTCAAATTCATATTAAACCTAGTTAACACCACGTCTCTCTTAATTTTAGTTTTGGTCATAACATTACGCAAACCCTTTTGAAAGGTTCAAACCTTGTTTCTTGAATTTGATTTTGGCAAAACCCTTTTGAGGACCAGCGTGGAAAATGTGGACGCTCAACGAGTTCGAGGCTCAGACAGTCAAAAAATATGATTCCCTTGGATCTTGAGCATGTTGAGGAAGAAGAAAAATCCGATCACCCCCAAAATCAACATGAACTCCAACCCAAAAATCATATCATTTTTTGCGCTATGATTTCATCATTAAGGAGACACGGTTGATCTGATAAAAAAAAATTAAGACACCTTTCGAGAACATGCGAATGAATCTTTGTTTCAAACAAGGAACAATGAATATACAATGTTTATCGCGATCTAAAGCCGAAATAGATATTCGATTAAATCTTCAGCATCGACATCGCGGTGCGCGAGTGATAGCAACCCGCCAAATTTATTTATCGTTGAATCCGATGCTCAAATTCTCCGGCCTAACTTCTCCTTTGGCGAATTTTTCACCTTGCCAAGAAGATTTTCTGAGCTTTGATTCTGTTCGTTAGGTTCAGTTTTTTTGGTTATAATGCATGGATAGCCTCATAATGGAATAGTGCTAAGCTGTTCCAACCACTCCTATTGCCAAGGCCTGGCTAATCATTGGAGATCTTGAGATTTTTCTAGAAAATTAGAATAAGAAAACAGATCATTTTCTAGGGAATTTTTCTTTTTTCGTAGCCTGCTAAAGGTTAGGAAGTCTTTCAAAATTTTAGGGGAAGGGGGGCCAACTGGTTTAAGAAATGTTGAGACTGACAAGACAGGATGATTGAGAACTTTTATATTTTCACTCTTTCTGCCCAAGAGAATCAGGGATTACTGGTCAGCTATGGATGCTCCCTTCCTATAATATTATTTCAGTAAGACTTGACAGAGACAAAAGATAAAACTACCCACTTGGGAGGAGGAAAATGCCACACTAGAGTTCCTCTGTTTGCCCACCAAACTTCCCCCTCGGGCTCTGTCATACACAACACATGTAAAAGCTCTAGCTCCCTCCTTCTTGCCCTCTGTTTCCCGTCGTGCCACTTCCAAATTTGAATGAGATCGATGATCTCCAATGCATGAGTGCAGCAAGAGAGGTTTTCGGCTTCTGGGTATTGCGGTGACGGGACCTAGAAGAGCGACGACGGCGACAGCATGAAAGAGGTCGCAGGGACATGATCTCGAAGCTGAAGCTCGCTGGCTGCGGAGAGGGAGGAGGGTTCTGTCCCTTTGTACATCCTTCTCGGCCGGTGCCCCTCTTTCTGGGATGAGAGCTGAAAGATTTGACCTTTACCTGGACATACTTCCTCTACCTCGTTTCTTGATTTCTCTCTCTATGCTGAAGCTCAATATGGTAACGGACATAGTGATCTCGGTGGTGCTGCTGCTCCTGGGGATCGCTGTGCTGGCGGTGATACATATGTGCATAGTGGGGAGGCTTTTTAGAGAAGGGTATCTAAATGGGGACTTGGTGCAAAGGGTCAATGCCCCGACCGTGACCATCTCGAGTGAGGATCTGGACAACCTGCCCTGCTTTGATTATGCGGGAGGGACAGGTGACAGGGGGACTAGTAATGGGCCCGGGGACTGCGCGGTTTGCTTGGAGGGCTTCAAGGTGGGTGAGAAATGCAGGTCCCTGCCCGATTGCAGCCACAGCTTCCATGCTCAGTGCATTGACTCTTGGCTCTTGAAGACACCCATCTGCCCAATCTGTCGAACTCACGTCGTTGTCCGTTCAAGGAGTTTCAAGAACTTGGTCGAGGAGACCAGGGTGCCCGGCGACGTCGCGATTGAATTGACATAGAAAGCGAGAGAGCATCTCGGTATTAAGGCTGCAAATTGTTGGATCCTCAGTGATTCCTGGGTAGCCAGGTGCTCAAGCTCTGCTGCCTTACTCATCTGCTGTTATCATTGCTTCTTTTGCCTTTAGGCCTGATGGTTTCTTTCGAAGGCCGGTTTCTTTTTATTTGAAGAAATTTTAGGCAAACTCGAAATTTTGTCACTCATTCTCTGCAAAAAGAAAAGGTTACACAGTTATTCTTCTGAGTAAAAGGGCTATGAGAGGAAGGCAATGGTGTCAACTGTGAAGTTCTGCACCTGTTTTTGGTAACATAGGGACGGCGCCAATTCCCAGCGATACATGTAAACCGGGCCTGGGCATGGTACGATAGGAAACAGAGAGGTTGTGTACAGTTGTGCATATTGTCATCTAGGCCTTCTTTTGTTTCCTTCTCCTCTTCTTCTTATATATATATACACACGAGCTGTAGCTTGTTCTTGCACTTTCTTGGGAGACATTGTACTGTTCCATTCCATTGTTTCTTTAGCTTCGTGGCGTACCTTTTCGTTTTCTCAACAGAAAAAGACAGGAAAAAGGGTTTTTCCGAACACGACAGGCTCATGGGACTTGGTACAGAATGCTATTTTGAAAATGATCCATGAAGACGTCCAAACCCAAGGGAGCGGAAGGCCATAAAATAAGAAAGAACGGATTTTAAGGAGACGAGATAACAAAGTTTTAAAACAAACTATGATTGGATTACACATCTTTATTCCCAACCAAAGTCGAGGGCGATGGCCTTCGCGAGCCCCTGGTGGAACCACCTGCTTGCAACCCACTAAAGAGAGTAACAAATTCATGGCACAACCAGGACTGTAGCGCCACAGGCAAGCTCGGCAACACGGTCCAACCAGCAAGATGTTAGGAAGGTTATCCGAGGTACCTAAATATTCCTCGTTTGTAGTTGTACCCGAAGTCACTCTTACAAGGCAACATAAGTACAGTTAATAAACGAACGCCGTGCAAACTGAGTACCCAACACAATGCAGGGGACTAGGACGATTAACAAATCCCCAGGCATTTTCATGTCACATCCCAAGTGCGCCACCAGACAACCAATCAAAGCGATTTCATGATATATAACTGCATTATGATGTTATTCCCTATCCAGTGTACGCAAAAATCTGAAAGGAAAGGAATCTACAAAGGCCAGCAGCTATCTGCCCAATGAGAACATGCAACTCCATGTAGATGAGCAGATCTCCTCAATCTGCCATTTTCTTGCGCCGGCAGTTCACATCAATCATCACTTGATTGCGCACATGCACAAATACAGACAAACAGATGATCAAAATCTATGCTCCCAATTGATTAATCCACTACCTTGCGGGCCAAGCACTCAGACAGGGACAAATTATGAGGAGTCAGCAGCAGCAATTTTTTTATGAAAAAGCAGAACATCTCTCTAGTATTCTGACAAACTGGCCCATCACAGCTTTATAATTTCACGTCAATTTAGAAGCATGGAAAGTCGAAGATGGACAGACGCCACTAAAAATTATTGTGATATAGACCCGCTGTATTGGATCTGAACTCGTGCGCTTTCAATTGCTTCTCAAATCATCATCAAAAGACAGTATTGAGTTCTCTATCAGTACAATTGTCTATTCGAGTGAAGCACCACTTGCAGTCAAATCCTGTTCACAATTCCATTTCCTCAAACTCAGAAGTTCGCTGATATTCTCAAAGAAAGAAAAGGCCAGGAATCATCCATGAAGGTCTAGAAGGCAAAACATAATGAAACAAGCATAGTTCTCCAAATCTGTCTCAGTTCTTCTCAGCATTGTTTTCCAGCTCCCTCCTCAGCTGCAGCGAAAAATCATCATTGACATCATCATCATCCCAGTCATCTTCCCACTGCTGAGTCACATCCTTCCCTTCTTCTTTTTCCTCCCATTCTGTCAAATATTTTTGGGAACAAAACACAATTTAAGAATTGAATGGCGGTCATCAAGATCACTAAAGAGGACGAGAAGAGAAGTCAAATCATACTCATCGACTGGAAGCCGCTAGCAATAAAAAAAACAGAAAGACAATAAGCTATTTAAACATTAATTAAATGGTAAGCTAAAACCACCGCAAGAATCAACAATTAGAAAGAGGCAGAAGTAGACCATGAACACTCAGAGTAAGTAAGTTCCTAAAATATTTTAGTATCTTCCCTCCAAACAAGCACAAATGAATCTGGTCCAGCCCTACAACATCAAATAAAAGACACCTTGGCCTGCAATGCTGCATGAACAATCCACGGTGACACCTATTAAGCATTTGTATCTGGATGAAGAGACCACAACGACGAAAAATTGCCCCTGTCAGTTTTGTAACCCCAGTACTCTTGAATCCCAATAATATAATCGCCAGTCCTACTAGAGATAAAATCAGATTCTCAAAGCCAGCAATTTTCTGCAATGCTCCGGCAGAATGTTCAAAATGTCTCCATGGCCTACAGCTTTCGACAACAGCATGCAAATAGAATACCGATTTTCCGACAAATTCTTCAATACTTGAAATGATCGATCAAGCAGATAGAAACGCGATAGTTCTCAACGACTGATGCATAACCCAATACGAACAGACAATCCAAAGGAGTACACATCAAAGGGGTTCGACATCCTACAACAACAGCTAGCCATTTCATCAATGAAATCCTCACCCCACATCCTACGGAAGCTCGCCATCTGCGCTAAACCTACAAAGTTACCTCCTTGCGGCCATTCCTACAGCCGAATTGCGAAAGAACTAAAACCTCCCTCAAACCGACTCCAAACAAGCAGCGCTACTACATCAACATCAGGTTCAACAATCATGGGTCGTGTCTAGGTTCGACAGAACGCAACGAGGGTTTCGCCCAAGAAAAGCAGTTACCTTCGTTGATTTCGAACTCCTCGAACTCGTCGTCGTCCTCGAACAGGTCCATCTTCGCCTCTTCCGTCGCGGGTTTCGTCTCGGTCGCCATGTGAGCTCGGATCAGAACTCAAAAACAGAACCTGCGAAATCGATGGGAAACGAATTGGCGACTTCAAGCGTGAGCAATTAGGTCAAGAAAAAAAAAAACCCACAATCGGAATCCTCGAGAAGAAGAACGCAGATTCAGAGCAAAACCAAGAGGCACCGACCGACACGACAACCGATGATCGAAAGATGATGAATCGACAAGAGAGAAGAGATTGCCCCAGAAGCTTACCTCCTTGAATTGATGCTCAAGCAAACTCAAACAGCAGAGAGAGAAAGAGAGAGAGAGAGAGAGAGAGGCGCAGGGAGAGAGAGATCTTTCTAGAGCATGGGAGGCCCATTCTTGGAGGCCCATTGGGCTTCATGGCGAATGGCTGGGCTGTATGGACAGCAACTTGGCCCAATAAGAGAGATGAGGCTTAGCCCTCAAGCAAATCAGAAGCAGAAATTTGCAAAAGACTGAAACTGTGGGGGCAAAAGGAGGGAAAATTTTTAAATCCCAGGTAGAATTCAGCCTCAATTAAGACAATGATAAGAAATAAAAGATCCAATAAAAGACAACTCACATCGTATTTTTGTGGAATCTTTGATTCATGTCAACTTCGTTTGTTTATATACTTTCGATATTTCGTAAATCATGCATTGATTATGCAGATTTGTGTTCAATTATTTAAAATAATTCCTACCCAGTATGCAATCTTGAATCTGTTATTAAAAGTTGTATACTTTGGATTGGGGGCATTTTCAACCTGATTCTCCTGTTGCATGACTTTTATTCAACACCATATCTAAATACAATCACAAAGGCTACAACAAATTGGGGCATTTTCAACCTTATTCTATAAGCAAAGATGGAGGCTGGCTCCTGCAAAAACTGAGCCAGTGTCCTTTTCATCTTGCAATCTCAACACACTAAAAATCATATCTATTTACATGGCCTCTCTCTAGATCGCCGCCAGTCGGGGAAGGTGGGAGCGCGCGACCGAATCACGAGAGCCGAAATCTGTTCCGCTCGTTGGAGTTGAGCAAGATCTTGAGGAGCGACCGCGCCTTCTTGCTCGCGTGGGAGGTCCCGTCGGTGAGGAGCGAATAGAGGGAAGCCGTGAGTGAAGGGTCCCTAGCCAGCACTTCGATCACGTCCCTCCCTCCGTGGCGGCATAGGGACAGCAGGATCGAGGCGCTGTATTCCTTCCCAGCTTTGGAAGCCGAGGACCGCAAGAACCCGATGATCAGAGGCAAGACCGGAGTCTGCAGGATCGCCGCGGTCCCATCGGCATTGTCGGCTAGAGACGCGAGGACTGCCAATGAGTCGACTATGAGTTCATCTTTTTCCGAGGAAGCGAGAAGGTTCGCCAGCAGTGGAACAGTTCCTGCTGCTATGACTCTACACTGGTTCCCGTGATAGAGGAGCAGCCCGAAGATTGCGACCACCGCGTTCTGTTTCCCGCAAGGCTTTCCGATTCTGATTAGGTCCGCGAGAGCTGGGATCGCGTCCGGCGTTTCCCCGATCAATTTCCGGTACCCCTTCACGGAAGAAAGATAAAACATCGTCGCGGCCGCAATTTGCCTAGCTTCGAGGCTCGACCCTTTCCTTAGAACCGACAGGATCGAGCTTAGTCCGCCGCAATCGACTATTACCCTTTTGCCGCTGGTGTGCTTCGAGAGCTTCAATAGAGCCGCGGTCGCATTCTCCTGAGTAGCCGTGTCGCACGAAGACAAGAGGCTTAGCAGCGGCATCACAGTGCCGGCTTCAATCAGGCACGACCTGTTGAAGATATTCGACTTCGCAAGCAGCCGGATTTCGTAAGCAGCCTTGTTCTTCTGCTCGGCAGTCCCGAAAACCAGCCTCCTCGCGAGAAACCTCGAGAGCTTCTTCATCGCCTCGGCCGCCACAGCGCTTCCCGGAACGATAGTCCTCGCGATGTCACTACTTCTCCTTCCTGAATTGGCGAGCGAGATCCCATTATCGGCGCAGAACTGTTTTATAAGCTTCCTGAGAGTCGAATTCGGCACGAGCTCGGTGCTCGTGAGCCGTTCCCCTGTCTTCGGGCAGGTGACGTTCCCGGCCTTGAGCCATCTTTCGATCGAGGACCGATCGTAGGTCTGTCCCGTGGACACCGTCACGGGGTCGGTCATCAGCTCGAGCGAGATCGGGCACCGGAAGTCCTCCGGGTTCAAGGAACTGAGAGTCTCCGAGCTCTGCGCCGCATCCGTTTGGTGGGCGCTCCCGTGGTCCAGGACTTCAAACAGGACTACCCTGCAATAGCTCATGAATGCCACCAAGCTGCTCAGCAATGGCGCTTCTCTCTCGTTTCCGTCCGAGCACTCGGAATCGATCTCGCCCTCCAGGAATTTGATCTCCTTGTTGCAGTCGCTCCAGCTCCTGATGTCGAGATACTCGAGAACCCGCCCGATCATGCCCCGGTCCGGCTCGATCCCTCGCTCGAAGTAATCGAGCATCGACCGGACCTGCCTCATCGCGTACTCGTCCCGGCTGTCTAGCTCGAAGCTCGCCCGCCGCGCCTGCTTGGCCACCAGCTCGACCAACTCCTTCACCTCCCCGCCGGCGTCGATCGAGTCCAGGGGCAGCACGTCCAGCGCCGTGCCGATGGCCCGGACCAGCACCCGGAACTGCGACGCCACGAACCGGGACCGCATCAGGATCCAAACCCGGGCGCCCTCGCGCGAGCAGTCCTCGAGCAGGAACCTGATCTTCTGGAACGTGGTGTGGAGCTCGGAGAAGCAGAGCAGTACCGCCGCCGCCGCCGCCGCTGCCGACCCGCCGGCGAGCACCGGCCCGCCGCCGCCGCCGCCGCGGACGTCCTCGAAGAACTCGAGGAGGATGCGGACCTGCCGGACGGCCTCCCGCGCGTTGCGGCGCTGCGTGGCGAAGGGCCGCGACTGGAAGCCGCAGATGGCGCGGGAGAGGGCGGCGAGGGAGTCGAGGAGGACCGCCGGCTCGACGGTGTCGCAGGGGCGGACGGCCGGGAGCGACAGGAACCGGCGGTCGGGCTTCTGGATCATCGGAACGGCGAGAATTTTGACGGATACCTTGGCTGCCGGAAATTTCTCTTCCCGGGGGTGGGGGGGAGCTCGAAGTTCCGAACTTTGAAAGATAACAGAAAGAGAGTTTCGGTTATAAGAACAAGAAATAGCGGACCTTGACGGACACGTGGCGCGAGGATGCGGACCCTCGTACGTGGATTTGGCGCGAAAGAGCCCGGGACACGTGTGTGGGACACGTGTCGGTCCGGGCTTGGGTGGGTGCCGTTTCTCCGATCCTGGTGAATTATTATTATTATTTTTTTTCTTCGGGAGATGATTACGATGCGAATTTCCTTTTTTTTTTTTTTATTTTTTTTTTTTTGTTTATTTTCCCGCGTGTCGTGAGATGAGGGACGGTCCTGTCCGAAAGCCGGATCTTTCGGGGTGGGCCCCGCCCAGACCGACCTCGGACACGTGGACGAATGGGGCGGGACATGTTCCCCAAGTCAAGGGGATGTCAGTCCGCATTGAAGGCGAAGTAAAATGCAGCTGTCGATTTTCTTATTTGTTTTCTTCTATTTTTTTAAGAAGGATCAGGTGAATTTTTCGGAATTTTTAAGGAACACAAGCGCGTGCTTACAATTCACTTAATAATATTGTTAACAATAATAACGATGATTGTGTGATTAATTTAGCTGAGCTTCATTTTCCGACAGGCTGGGTAAATGGAGATTGAGAGAGCAAAATCGGGGTTGGCCGACATGAATAAAGATTGAAAATTGAAAATGTACGGTTTTTTCTCGAATATAAATAAAATATAGATCGCTAAAATTTCATGGATGTTCTGATGGAGACGCGAATTATGAAGTAGTAGCGAAGAGAATCCTAGGTAAATGACGCGCTCTAATTTGTGGTAATGAGGTTGGTGGAAGACTAATGGAGACAACTCGAAGGTACCTGAACCTGGGGTGAAAGAGAGTGATGTGAGAATTTGAATAATGACAAGATATGTGATCATGGACAGAGCAAATTTCATTCGAGAGACGTGTTTGGAAGAGAGAGGGAAACGTAGATCACTAAGAATTCCAGCATTTGGTGTATTGGCTAATCGATATTTGTTTATGCTGGACAAAACAAAACAAAAAAGAAAGCTCACTTGGGTTTGATGTTAGTGATAGTGAAGTTTAGCAACTCTTAGATTACCTACGTTTGACTATAAACTATACAATTAAGGAAAAATATTTCCACGAAAATCATTTTTTCCTTACTGAAAAAGGATGTTGTTCTCCCTGAATCTAAGTTTGTTCTTTGCGATCTATAGAAAATATTCTACGTTGTCCAATAATGCCAAGAAGTCAAAAAATAATTTCTCAAAAATAATTTCCCTTCAGATAAATAAACCCTTTGTGTCCTTCTTTTTTCTTATTTTGGAATGATGAATCTCGACTCATGACAAAGAGCAACATGCTCGCCAATTCCGTTGATGTAATCTATATGTTTGGAGACAAATATATGCCGAGAAAATCTTTGCTAAACATGCTACGATATTGCTCGAGTCCATCCAATTTTCATCTTTATTTTGATAAAATAGTTGCTCGGTACCTTATCAAAGTTTTAATTAGCAAAGCGGCATTGAATGAAGATGTTCCGGTTAAGATGTGAATGCTCAACCGCACGGCATCAGTACGAATCTTGGTTTTTCAGACAGTTTTCAACTCAAATGTCATTTAATGATGCGGTCGTGCCTCGTGAGTAGACAAGTCATCTTAGGTCGCGTCCTAAGCCGCAGTTGCCAAATCTTGATCACCACATAACAAAGAATTGTTAATTAACTGGCAAAACCCAAGCCGCACATTTAGATAATTGAAATTTAGCTGAGCTTCATTTCCTGACAGGACAAAAGAGGGGTTGGCCGACGTGAATAATGATTGAAATATGAAAATGTATGGCTTTTTCATTCTAAGAGAAAGTGAAAAGTCTTTTCTCTCTCCTCTCTCTTTTCTTTCCGTCGAGCTGATCTTACCCTCCCCTCCCTCTTTTGTTGATTTTGTTTCTTCTTTTCTTACTTTTTCTTCCCTTTAGATTTAGATTTGAGAACTCTCTTCTCCCGATCTAATTATCAATTTGAGAGTTTGAACTCCCCCGATCTAGTTCTAAATTTAAGTGCCGTCCTCTCCCGATTTAAATCTAGGAGTTTAATAAATATGGACTTGGGTATTCAATACCTCCTTGCTCTATTTGCGTATAGATTCTTTGCCTCTAATTTCAATAATGATTGTAAGAGTTTTGTCATCTCGTTGAATTATAAAGATTTACTCCTCCATATATTAGATTTGTATTTACTAAACCTATTTTGGTTATCTCCATGCAACAAAGCAGACCGACTCCTGGATCGGCCCGAAGCCTTATCCAGGCCGACTCTTGATTATCAAGATAAGAAGTCATGATGTCCTCTTCTTATTGGTCATAGAATAACCATAATTATTTGACTCATAGCCAAAGGTATGATACGTCAAAATGTTTACAAGCCCTTTCTTTACAGGCCCTCTAATCTTTTTACATCACACTACAAGTTTCCACAAAAGACAAGTGGAATTCCCACCTCCTCTAACATGATATAGATGAAGCTGAACCTAAGCGTGTATTGCCAATAGGCAATGTCATAATTATTGGAAAAGAATTTTACAACATATGCTCATCATTAAAAAAGACACAAGATCTAATGATTGGCTGTTGATTTTACTTGACAAATCCATTCTTATGGAATGAGTGTGTACTTAACTTTATTGGTGCTTCATTAATCCTCCCTATTTTCTAGGTTTGGCTTTACTTTTCAATGTTCTTACTCTATTTCAATTTGCTTTGTCATGAAAATTATATACTTCCGTATCGTTATGAGTAATGAATAGAATTTTCTTTCGAACAAAAAAAAAAAAATCACAGATGCTCGTGATGGAGATGTGAACTATTAATTGGTCAAAGATGGTCCTAGGTAGATGACGCGCTCTAACTTCTGGTAATGAGGTTGGTGGAAACCAATGAAGACAATTCGAAGAGTGCCTAAACCTCGTGTGAACAACAAGAGTGATTGAGAATTGAATAATGACAACAAATCATATACGTGATTTTAATATCTTATTTGGATCATGGACAGAGCAAATTCGACTAGAGACGTGTAAGGACGGGAGAAGGAAACGTAGATCACAACGAATTCCAGCATTTGGTGTATTGTCTAATCGATATTTGTTTATGCTGGACAAAACAAAATGAATAAGCTTCCTTGAGTTCGATGTCATAGATAGTGAAGTTAAGCAACTTTCAAAATGCGTAAATCTCGTAGCTTTCATTTGTCCAATAGTTTAAGGAAAGTGGTTTGTTTTTTTTTTGTTCAAAAATGAAGCTATTTTCTCATATCTAAATCTGTTGTTTTCAATCTAATATCAAACCTGTAAACAAATAACTCTTCTAATTCTCATTTGTGGTCTAATGAATCTCGACTTAAGACAAAAGAGAACAACACATGTACCGGTTCCATCAATGCGATCTACATGTACGGGCAAACATACACCGAGAAAATCTTCGCTAAACATGCTACAATATTACTCAAGTTTCACTCGGAACGGCTTCCATTCCCATCCGAGATTTTGCCATCGGGAGTCTTTATGTTGATGAGACAGATACTCTATAGCTTTCGAGAGTTTGAATAGCAACGGCACTGAAGATGTTCCGATTAAGATGTGAACGCTCAACCGCGTGGCATCAATGCGAATCTGGATTTTTCCAGCGGTTTTAAGCTCAAAATGTCATTTGAGGATGCGGTCGTGCCTCGTGAGTAGACAAGACAAGTCATTTTTGGTCGTGTCCTAATCCACAGTGGCCAAGTCTTGATCACCACATAACAAAGAATTATTAGTTAACTGACAAAACCCAACCGCAGCCACAAGCTCTTTCCCTCTCTCTCCGGTTCAAGAAACTGCTGCAAGATTTCCTCCCCTTGGCTCGACAGGGACTGATGCGAAAGGGACGGGCCATGACGTGTGCCAATCACGGACTGATGAGTGTCACGCGGTATTCCCCCTCTCGTGCATAAGTTTTTTATGGTTCAGGTTCAGCTCGGGCGCGAAGCAAGGATTTTTTAATATGTAAATAAGCTGGTCAATCTTTGCATGCTAATCAATGGCGAAAAGGACAGGTTTTGTCGTCGACCCACCTAATGAAACGGGGTCGGTCGAGAGATGAGTGCTGTCGCTGGTCGATTCGAGCAGGCTTTGGCATCTGATTTTGTGGGCAAATTAATGGCGGGTCCACGCGGCTTTGGGCTTTGGGCTTTTTCGCTGAGATTGGGCTTGAGCATTGTGTTGATGTTTTTTGGCGCCGGGACCGGACCGGCAGGTTCGGTCGGTATGGAACGAGCGCATTCAGTCCGACCGGTTGAACCTCAACGCCGTATTGGTCCAAAAGAAGGTCGATGCCCGAGCTGCTCGATGTCCAGACTGGGTTCTGAGGACGCATACGGAAGTCGAAAATGATGGAAAGAGATGAACTGATTGGATAAGAAATTAAGCTAGGCGTGAGCATGATCAAAATTAGAGCAGTTCTCAACTTTTAGGACTGATGATCAGCCCTGTTGAACTTGAGACCAAGCACCAAACCAACCCTATGGATTTGATCTAGTTCTAGGGTTAATCCGGGACTAATCGGTTTTTTTTTTTTATTTTATTTTTTTATATTTCTTGAAAGACAAACATACTATTGAAAATTACATATCACCATCAATGTGATACTAAGTAACCAAATTATGAATATCGATACATATTAAATATAAATATAAGATAAGGTAACAAAAAAGTTTCACATTTGGTATAAGCAACAAACCATAAAAATGAACAAATAAGGCAAGCTGTAAGAGGCTAGAGGCAAGTGGACAAAGGCAAGCGATAAGGTGAGCGAGTGAGGAGGGTTCCAATTTTTATTTTTTTCCCTCGAATTAAGGCTGTGTTTCTTTCTACTTTCTAATTCACATGGCAAATTGAATTACGAAGAAAACAGAAGAGAAAGTGCTAAGATTTAAATTAGACAAAGACATATAATATATCATATACATAGGGTTGGTCCGGGGACCAATCCAAAACTTCCAAGAACGAGGGCCAATCCACACGGTGTAGGGTCTAGGGATCCCAGAATAAGGATCGAGGACCAAAGACCGACCTAGTCTCCCTAAGAACCAGATCAGGACCGACCAAGTTGCCAATCCAAGGTTGACCCTAAACCGATGCTCACTCCTAGAATTAGCTATATATGGGCTTAGAAAGTCTTCAGAATATACTTCTTTCATCACTGAGAGAGAGGAGAGAACATCTACCTCAAAGACAGTTACCACACTGCATGCGCAATCTAGAGTCTCACTTGGTGTTGCTGTCTTTCGTTTCAACAGTTCGTTTGCTGAGTTTTTACAGCCACGCTGGATTAGTCAAGGGCGTAACAATGGCTTTGACTTGCAGATAGTTATTGAGGCTGTAGATCCCCTTCTCCCGTCCTATCCCGCTCATCTTGTAACCACCGAACGGAATTGCTGCATCGAAGACGTCAAAGCAGTTGATCCACACGGTCCCGACCCTCAACGCCCGTGATAGCGAATTCGCTACATCTATGTTCTTAGTGAAAACGCCTGCAGCTAGACCATAACGTGTGGTGTTGGCCCTTCGGACAACTTCGTCGAGGTCCCTGCTCAAGAGAATATAGAAGTAGTTATATGGTGCTAAACGGAAATCGAAGTTGAGAAAAAAGATGGAGAAATACAGGGAAGGTGTTCTATAAATGAAATATCAGCCCGCAGATTTAGAAAAACCCTCATTGAAGCCTAAAATAATTGTTGAATAATGACATCAAAGCAATTTTTAGTATGCACTCACTTGAATTTCAATATCGATTGCACAGGGCCGAAGATCTCATCCTTTGCTATCAGCATATCATCCTGAATGACAAAAGTTTCACACAGGGTCACCAGTCAGATAACACTTTACCCCGATGCACAAGTGAACCAGCAACTAAACGACCGAGAAATACCTGGACATTCGAGAAAACTGTAGGCTGAACAAAGAAACCTTTGGAGCCTAATCTATCGCCTCCACATTCAAGAGTCGCGTTGCTATCTATTCCAGCTCTTATGTATCTAAGCACCTTCTGGAATTGCTCCACATCAATCTAGGAGATATGACATCACATGGTTATGACAGCATCAATCGAAAGCTCTAAGTATAAACTCTGACATAATTATGACAGATTATATTGAAAGAACAAAGCTGCAGCAAGCTCTCATGTCATTTACTAATTGAGAGATTTGAAAAGGTTCATACCTGAGGACCTTGTTCGATACCCTTCTTGAAAGGATCTCCAACACTACGTTTCAGTGCCCGAGCTTTTGCCTTCTCTACGAACTCGTCATACACTCGTTCATGTACGTATGTACGAGACCCAGCACAGCAGCATTGCCCCTGTTTAGACATCCCTTCATTCATTCATCTGTGGCAACTTCATTTCTATCCCATAAAACCGTCACAATACTAAGGTCAGACGGACCTGATTAAAGAAAAGAGCAAAGTGTGCAAGCTCCACGGCTTTATCAACATCAGCATCCTCACAGACTATGAAAGGCGATTTGCCTCCTAGTTCCAATGTCACAGGCTTCAGATTGCTCCTTGCAGCCAATTCCAGGACAACCTTGCCAGTTTCGGTCGATCCAGTGAAGGCGATCTGTACGGCAGAACACAAGTTTTTTGGCCTTAGAATGCACATATGCCCAAGTTCAGATTGTTCATTTTAATTTGTCAAAATTATGAAATAATGCTAGCCAGATGATGTACTATCATGAAGCCTAGACGAGCTAACATTCTTGGATGAGAATCTTTTCAACCCACGTGGCTGCTATATATTCATACCAGTCCATCTAATGCCAATTCACCATGGATTTAGCATTTCAACTTTATGAAGCAAGTAGACATAGGATCTCAGAACGAACTCACGACATTAGTATATCCATTAGGGGACAGAGGCGCTTTGTCTAAAAGCCATCATGAAAGAATAGGCTGTCTTTCTTATCTAGAATCCTTTGATCGCTTCCATCTAAAGTATGATGCTTACATTTGTGGACTGGGCAGTTGGTGAATATTCTTGGGGATTAGTAGAGAAGAAGGTTCGGATGCCCATGATATCCAATAAAGAGTAGGATGCTTCGCTTTAAATCAGAATACTACCAAAAGAATTATTTTTATGCCATCATTTGATAGAGGATTTTTTTTATCTTTTTCCATTCTTCCTTTTTCCTGTGTTGCACAAGAATCCTGAAACATCTTGTAGAAAACATCGACTTGCGTGTTAGAGATTATTGAGAACTCCAGCATCACATGCACATTGCAGCATATCCATTCCTCATATTTTTTACAAATTATAACACCTGAATTCATTGTACTAAGTACTCGTAAAATTGGCTTATTAGTTGAATTATCTCCATTCAGATTACCAAGCAATCCCAGATAGTAATTTCAGCTGATTGGTCTTATATACCTTGTCCACATCCATATGGCTTGCAAGAGCCGCACCAGCTGTAGGACCATAGCCAGAAACAACATTTAGAACACCAGGAGGAAGGCCAGCCTGCCACAAACACAATCAATTCAGTAAAGTACGAATGAATCTTGGCAAAACAGAGAACTCTTGCGTGAGTAAGAACTCCTTGTATAACTTGAAAGGTAATTAGCAGCCTGTTTGTCTGGCTTTCTGCACAAGTTACATCCTTGCTTTTCATAGTTAAGATATGCTGATTATTTTTCCACCTATACTATAAGTATTGGGCATTTTCATTTGCCAATTGGACCAGGAAACACTAGGTACCCATCTTGACCTGCATACACACTCAGTGCTTTCAAATTTGGACTACAAAGACACTGCACCAAGAAACCAAATTGGCTGAGAAATACTCATTTGCCGAGGATTCCTCTAGCATCTAAATGCAGACTGAGTCTGGACAAATATCAAAAGTGTCTCGAGATACCAGCTGTCAATTAAATTTTTTGTCTACTCTGATAAAGAGTGGCGATGGCCATGCAGACCTCACAGACTAATGAGTTGTAAACAGAAAAAAGTTCCAATCAAAATGTATATGAAAGAATATCGAAATAGGCTCTGTCCGAGTCTGGACAAATTATGCTCATGTCTTGAGAGAGAGAGAGAGAGAGAGAGAGAGAGACCTCCTGGAAGAGTTTTGCAGCATACAGTGCTGTCAAAGGTGTTTGTTCTGCTGTCTTTAGGACAATTGTGTTACCACATGCCAATGCAGGTCCGACTTTCCAAGCAAACATAATGAGAGGAAAGTTCCACGGAATGATCTGCCCTGCAACACCAATTGGTTCATGCAATGTTTGCAAATGGTAATTTCCATCGGCCGGGACTGTCAGCCCATGGATTTTATCAGCCCAACCTACAATATGAGAAAAAGAATCAGAAACACTGACAAGACAGGTTAGTCAAATGGCAATGACGTAGAAAGAATGCATCATTCCTTACCAGCATAATACCGAAACAGACGTGCCAGCATTGGCAATTCAGATTTGGCAGACTGCTCATAAGGCTTTCCACAATTCCATGTCTCCAGAGCTGCAAGCTCATCATTATGCTTTTCAACCAAATCAGCAAAGCGCAGCAGTATCCTCGATCTTTCCTGGAGGGCAAGCACAAGCACATCATCAAAACATGGACACGCTCAAGGTATCACTGACTTATGTAATAGAAGGAAAATCATGGCAGTAATTTTTCAATCTCACATAAGCAGTCATCTTTGGCCACGGTCCTTCATCGAATGCCTTGCGAGCAGCCGCCACAGCACGGTCAATATCTTTGGCATCACCCTCAGCGACATGAGCAAGGACATCCCCAGTACGAGGATCATACGTTGGGAAAGTTCTTCCTGAGATAGAATCAATTTTCAGACCTATTTCAAAACGGCTACATGCAAGAATCCTATCTACGAACAACAGCCAAGCAATTAAAGCTATCGCCATTAATTTCCAATTAATGTCGCTCACCTGACGCCGCATCCACGAAGTGCCCATTAATCAGATGCTGTGTGTAACTTATTTGGACGGGCGGCGAAATCAGCTCTTCGACTGCGGCTGCGGTGCTGTACCTGCTGATGCTACTTCCCACGCCATGGTTCCTTCCTGAACACACGAAAGTACCAACAAGCAAGCAGAACTTATCCCAAAATGAACCCGGAGAAGAAGAAAAAAACAAATATGGTGAAAAATTTAAGGGGAGAGAACTGAAGCTAATTGCATTTACGTAATAATTTGATAAAGAGCAGACAAAAGGCTAGTACTGCCGAAAAGAAATGAATGGCGGGCTGTACATGAACTCCTTCAGACAAAGTACAATCACCATGTTTAAAATTCTCAGTTGATATCAAATCCTTAACAGAACCCATCTCTAGGAGCCGAAATCCCACAAATCTCCAGGCCGATTTGGGTCTGCGGAACCACTTACTACAGTTCTTTCTTCCATCTTATTTAGTCCCCTCAAGAAAAAACATCAAGAATCACGAAGCCAAGAGTGTTGGCATCAGACTCGACGTTCGTCATCAACCCTGCGCCATGCAGGGGACAGAAAGAAAGAACCAGACGGCCACCGGTTCAAGAACTAAATTCCTACTGAACCCTTTTCTCTGAAGGGCTTCCTAAACTCAGCAATGAAAAGGTAGTCACCTGAAGACAGGAGCCGCGAAGCAGAGAGCGAACGAGTCAGCAAGGAAGACAATCTGCGAGCAGCCATAGCTCAAACACTCCCCACAAAACAGAGCAAGAGGGCAGGTTCCCTTATGCGGACACAGAAAGAAGATGGGAGGTAGGCTTTTTTCCTTTATGACAGAGAGCAAGAGCACCTACCACACACACGCTCTTATCTCATCTCGAGAGTACCTTTTTCGCCCCGGCGACTGGGAATGCACTCGTCATCGGAACTCTACATGAAAGTCCAAGAGTTAAAACGGGAAAAAAAAACTAAAGAAAAAGATAAAGAAATTCCCTGTCTGAGACAAGAAACTTGGACAATGAAGAGATTTTGACAGTAGCTCTCTTTCTCTCTCTCTTGTGGCTCCGCAAGGTGGCGAAGGAGATAGAGACGGGGACAGACAGAGACTACAGTTTTTTCCCGCACGAAAGCTCTGACTTCTGAGATGGACTTTCAAATACTCGTAAACTCGTTTAGGTAATAAAATAAAGAGAAATTATTTTTAAAGTAAAATTTATTTTCGAAAGCAGAATAATCATCGAACGCACCTCAAATCATGTCAATTGCTGAATGAATAACGAAGAACATTGAGCGAGATTATCCACAATTCAAATCTACCCAACACTTCCAATCCTTCTGGAAAATCAGACACGACCGAAACGGAACGACAGGTGAACTTTCGCGGGGGCCGGCACGGGGTAATGAGTAAAATGGCTGCTTGTACGACGGGTGGTCTGGTGTTTTCCTATACAAGAAGCGGTTGACCAAGTTAAGTTTGTGCTAAATTTGTCATGGCACTGGCCCCATGTACAGAAAAGATTCGTTCGTAGCTCGTTCATACCCCCATCATCCATTATTGGAGCCAGGTTCGTCCGGAAAAAATAAAATCAAATTGGAGAAAATAAAATCTTCTCCCAAAAAAGATGAGAATAAAGTAGAAGAAAATTTAAAAAAAAAAAAATTAAAATTTTGCTCTACTTCTATTCTAATTCTTACTATCAAATTTTCACCCGCTTCCTACGTTGCTTGTTGCTTCCTACGTAAGAATCGAAATCCATAGCTGAAGCTAAATCATTCTCATTCTAATCTTTGAAACCCACATTTCCCTTCCACGTGGGAAGGATGAACTCCAGTGGTTGAAGAAAGTAAACTTGAAGAGCATGAAATCGGGTTAAGGAAGATGCTAGAATGAAGTATTGTCCCACCTTTTGCTTTCGAGTTCTTGTGGCTATAAATTGTGATAAAGCCCTTTTGAGGAGAAGCCCGACCACACTAAGCAGGAGCCATCACCATCTTTTAGGGAATCGAAACGGGGAGGGGTCCATTTGAGGATGCGAAATTGGGAAAGAGACCTTCATGGTTTTAATTGCTGTTTAGATTGTGCAATTTGCTCGTTAAGAGGGAGGCATTGCATTGTGGACAAAGTACATATTAAATTCGAATATCGGTATCAACATGAGTATTTTAACAAATAATATGTCTCCAAAAGTTAATTGTACGATTAAATACTCGCCCATTTAGACCTTATGAAAAATCGACCTCCTCAAAATCGTGAGAAAACTATTGATTTGTATGACAAAAGAACATATGATTATTGAGTCTAAACCTTTGGAGGCCGTGCCTACCACCACCATACAAACAGAGTTTTACCCGTGCACATCGACAAGTTGGTTTAAAAATATATCAAAGGGATTAATTTAATACGATTCGAATACCCTTGTAGGAGAAGAGCAAGAAACAGCATTTTTTTATTTATTTTTTTGGTAGAAAGAAAAGAGCATATCTAAATGGTGGAAATAAGGGAATTGGATCATTCCTCCACATCAAATGCCATCATCGCATTTACAATATTCCGTTGACTTTAGGCAACGGTTGTCTCTCTTCTCCTTTCATGTAGTTAATATATATTAAATTTAAAAGTAATTTACTCATATGATATGCGAGTCTTTGTATTATACAACCATAGATATACTCCCAAACGAGTAATATCAAGCATGTTCAGTGACCCTTTTTGAAATATGAAGAACTTTATATGCTAGTGGCTAAAACAACATTTACACAATTTGAGTAAACTCTTTTAAGGATCAACGAAGGACCAGCTGAAATCAGTACGTAAAATCTGAGCAACTGCTTTCACCTCACGATCTATGGCGTCACGAATTGACTCTTGGAGGCAAGGACCCAACGAGGTAGTGAGATTTCAGCTGGTGTGTGATAATAGTAGGAAAGCAAAGTTAACTCTCTCCGAGGTCTGCGGAGAAATCAGGCTCGTCGGGTTTAAACAATTTAGGCATCTTCAGTTCTTGAGGATCCAGTATAGTGACCTTATGGTTGGCCCCTCTTTTTGTGTTAGCGGCGAATTTGGAAGCCAGTATTGTAGCTCCAAGGTTTTGAGTGCCGGCTGCATCGTCGGTCAACTGACTCAATTCCTCGTCGCCATTGTAGCTCTGTCCACACTCACTCCCCTTGTCCGATCCATTCATGTAATAGACGTCCTCGTATCTGGCCAACTCCATTGCCAGCTTTCTCTTCTTGAATCTTCTCCAAGCGACTTGGATATAGCACGCCCCCCAAGTTCTCCACTGGTGGGAGTAATATCTGGAAGTATTTTACATCACAATCAATCTCAATTTACAAACTTCGGAATGCACAAGAACGTTGAAAAGTTTGTAAATCTTCCAAGCAAGTGAGCGATTTCTCCAGTTGAATATCTCACAGAATACATATGGATACCTGAAAGCATCTTGGAGTTTCTTGCTGTGGAGGCGCTTAAATTGGGTAGAGACAAACTTCAGGTCCTCAGCTCTCAGCGCAAATGCCTCCAGTTCAGTGAGAGTTTTAACTGTTCTAGTTGAGGATGGTAGGTTAAGGCTCGAAGTAGGCACCAACGCCCAAGTGAGCAGCTCCTCACCACAAAAGTCACCAGCTCCAAGGGTGATGGAGTTGAAGAATCCTACTCTTCCACCGTCTGTGGTGCTGCTCTCTACCTCCCCCCTTATGATGAAAAGCATCTCATTCACCGGATCACCCTCTCGCACAATGAACGTGTCTTTAGTATGCAAGGATGAGACAAGGCGTTCACATATAGCATCTAAGAGCTGATGATCCATTTGTGCAAAGAAAGGGACCTAGATAAGAAAAAGAAAACAATTCAGATTTCTCAAGTTTGTATATGTCTTCAGAAGGATGAGAATGGATAAATATTTACAAGCACCTAATAGTTTCCGATAAAGAATATCTAGCATGCGTAGATGAGAAAATCCTAATGCTACCCCTTTTTTTGGAAGTAGAGAAGCACGTGCCTATTCTCCAACATATTTGTTAAATTATGTCAAACAGTATTATGAATTAAAAACCAACTTGAATTCACTGAAGCAAACTGATCCCCTCATGAAGGTCCTCCAGAAGCAAATAAGGATGCAATTGTCAAGTCAATTTTCCCGTAGCACATCCAAATCAATATTCAGAAGCAGAGAGCGGATGCTAAACTTGATAAATACAAGGAAAGCTATACTTTCTTTTTCAAACCAGTGGCTTCAGGTGCCACCTAATCACCAAGAAGACAGCAACCCTTAGACTTTTTGTGTTTCAACTTTCAAATAACCATCATACTTTAACTATGCTAAGATTATACCTTGATATGTACTCGGCCAGGAAAAAGAAAAAAAAATACACTTGACATCTATGTCTGTAACCTACCAGATGCTACTTTAAATATCTTTTGCATAGAGTTAATGTACTGGACTTGGTGCTAATATACTAAACATTAGAACAGTGTGATAAAACTTCTACCAAACCATGATAAAAACCTGACTTTATAGTCGTTTTCTTTAAATAGATTTCACTTTCAAATGTTAAATGCAATGACTGAGATATCTTACACGGCGAACAAGGGCTAGACAGAGATGCCTTTGAATTTGGCGTCGAAGATCAAGAGGTAACGATTGTAAAATGGTTTCCTCATCAACACCTCTAGTGGCAACCCATTTGTACTGAACAAACCGGCGGACACGTTCTTGCAGTTCTGGAGGTAGTTGACGATGCCGCATCCACTCCTCTGTATCTCTCCGTTTAATTCTCCATTCTTCAAGTCTTACCGTTGAAGATTGCAAATATGTCTTTAGAAAACAAAAGTTTTTCAAGAGAGAGAAAACTGTAAGCAGCGGGAAATCACAATACTAACTAATAAATGTCAAGGAGACTCTGGGAAACACGACTGCAACTGTTCAGTTACTGGTTAAACACCATGCTCCCCCCACTGGGCTACAAAGCTTCTGCAACTCTCTTGAGCTTTTGGAAACAATTGGTGTCACAAGTTTTAAACAGCTACAGATAAAACTCCACAAGAGCGAGAAAAATGATAAGCATATATTTATATGCAAGATAACTGTAAGACAATGTATGTGCTGGGCAAACACTCCTTTCAATTATTATCTATATTTATATCTGGCACTTCTCTGCTCTAGGAATACCAAAGAGGAATATGCTTAACCATAGGTGATTTTCATTAGAGAGGAAAGCCAATGAAAAAGGCTATAATCTATAGTTGGCACCTGCATGACAGCTTATCTGCTTAAGGAAATGTCGACATGTACTGATTGCTAAGCCTATGACTCCAGAAAATGTCAAATACGAGAAGCAAGAGACTTTCTTTTTTAGTCAAAGGAGAAGCAAGAGACTTGAAAGGCAGAAAAGATCGAAAATCCTGGTTCTGCTATGTTGGCACCACAATGAAAGTGGTCCCACTGATTTAAAAACTAAAAATTTATGCACTGTTCCTCAGACAAGTTTAGCAGCTTTGACCATGACATTACCAATGAAATACATAACAAGTGCAAGAAAGGCACAAACCTGCATGTTTCCAATGAAATGCGAGAAGAAAATCAAACCCGCAATGCAGATAAATATGGAGAATAAATTTTCACCACTAAGAGTGGTGGTCATCAAACTCTGCCCATATGAACTGCCAGTGAGAAAAACACAATGAGTACAAGAAAGGACCTGGCATATCATCCATTCTGCATTTGTGAAGACTGGGACTGAAAGTAAAAGCAGAACCGAACTTTATAGGGGAAAAATTAACAAGAAAGACTGCAATACAATTTCTAGCATATAGACATTCCCTCATATACTGGATAAGTGTGTATTCATAGATACAGAGAGAGAGAGAGAGAGAGAGAGAGTATTAGTTGTGCATTGTAAGATTATGCAGACGGGGTCCCATTTTGAGTCAAGAAAACCTTCTTCTGAAATGCACTGTAAAAGTAAATTGCATCCATGTCATTCAAACCCATATAATATTGCTGGCCAAAAAAATCCTATATGAAATTCCGTTTACTGATGAGCATTACTCAAACTGCATTGACATCACGCAACATATTACACCTCAAAAGCTGAAACTAAGGGTGCCTTTGGTAAAATTTTTGTTTAAAAATTGTTTCTGGGAACAGAAAAAGAAAAAAGTATTTCTGCTTTAGGAAACAATTTTTGAACAAAAAAACGCGTTTGGTAAATCTGTTCCAGAAATATAAAAATAATAGAAACGCGTTTGGTAAATTTGTATAATTTTTTTATTTCTTTTAATTTTTTAATATTTTTATTTTATTTTTTCTATTTTCTTTCTTATTTTTCTTATTTTCTTATTTATTTTTCCTTTTTTCTTTTTTTCTTTTTTCTTTTTCATTTTTTCTTTTTTTCTTTTTTGGCCGGTCGCCGGCCTCGGCCATGGCCGGCGACCGGTGATGAGGGCCGGAGGCCTCACCCGGCCACGGCGAGGCTTGCGGCCCCCGGCGAGGCCGAGCTCGCCTAGCGGCCGGCGATGCTCCGGCGAGGTCGCCAACCCTCGACGCCGATCGCCGGCCATGGCCGAGCCCAACGACCAGCCAAATAAAAAAGAAAGAAAAAAGAAGAAAAAAAAGGAGAGAAAAAATGTTCCTAAATTTTGTTCCAAAAACAAGAAACAACTTTTTTTTTATTTCTTGTTTCTGATCCAGATGTGTTTCTAGGAACAAAAAAATAATTTTAGAATAAAAACGCAAACAAACACGTTCATGTTCCTTTTTGTTTCCAGAAACAAAAAAACAAAAATTTGTGTTCCTGAGAACAGAAACACATTTTAACAAACAGGCCCTAAATCATCCCATGAATGGATGGTCAACACATAGTCCACATCTAGCCATCCAATTACGTGAATTTTGTAAAGCAAAACTGGCAATTGCATACCTCAAGTTCCGCAAGCCCCACCAAAGACAGTAGAAGTATTTCTCAATAAAATCTGCCGAAGCCACTTCATTTATAAAAGCACTAGCAAATATCCCAAACTGAAGATGGTCATCATCCTTGAAAGCGTCACATTTGGCCAACACCAGAGTGTAATTCAACCAGAACTTGCGTTGAGGGTCATCTAAGGTACTACAATCAAAAAAACGCTGTTGACAGCGTGGATAGCGTTTTTTTTTAATTTCCTTCTGGCATTCAATCCTCCAGCATGAATTCAGCCTCTGAATGGACCATAAATACCATACCGATCCTATAACCTGTATCAGAGTGGGGGAAAACTATGACCATAAATGCAATTACATGACAAGATCTAAAAGCAATAACAATCCACACATGCACTTCAGCATTGAAATAACATAAAGTAGTAAAAAAATGCTTACATGACTAGCTAGTGTGCAGAGAATGAGATTGTATGCTGCTCCTGTCCAAGCAGTCTTGGCTATCACCCCAGTTGTTTTCACAATCCGTCTATGCAGCGGGAAAATGAGGAAAAATCGAGGAAAATATTGAATGAGAACAATAAGAGAGACCGTGTGGTTGGCATGAACAGCTGTAGGATTTTGTATTGCTGGGATAATGAACCAAATAAAGATCTGCCAAAGGGGAAAACATCAATGGCCGTACATAGATATTTACAAAAATATCGTTTAACTCTTGAGAATTGTGTAAGATGGCAGTTAAACAGCATTTCAGCAGACAAGCATGTTGATTTGAAATTACAAAGGAAGATACAAGTCTATAGAAGTAGAAAGACTATCAAACAAAAGCAATATAATCATCCATTCTACCAAACTCAGATGTGTGGCAATTCAGAGGCAAGACAAAGAACATCTGGATGAACCGTCTAGATACAAAAACACGCTTCAAACTACTGACTAACATCCTTAAGCTTTTGAAATAATCAAAGTTCAAAGTGGGTTAAATCCTGCAATATCAAAACATAACTTCCGTGTACAAAGTAACAGTTTAGACTTTGGAAATATTTAGTTGCATACTCCTTGACACTGACAAAGGCATATGTTCATCTTCATTATGTGTAAAGCCCTAGTTACAACAGCTCTTCCTCCTAATGGAACCAAGCAAAAACACTGCTGAAGAAAACATCATTCATATTTCTTTCAAGCTCCCTTCTCAGTCGCATTTTATAGCCATACTCTAAATATCAGCCACTCCAGCAACCTGTTCCCTCATTTTATCACAAGTTTCGTCAGAATTGCAACATTCCATTTCAAAAATTCTTCATTTACGAAACCTTCAGACAAGAATTGCAGCATTCCATTCCAAAAGATTCTTCATTTACGAAACCTTCAGACATGAATTACTGAAATAGGATTAAAAAAAAAAAATCCACTAATGAATTAATGAACTTCTGTCGAACATATCACACCCTAGGCGAGGAGCACTCTTCTCGACGCAAAACGATCCAAAACCGAAACTTCCTGTCGAAATCACGCTGACCTGGGGAAGAGGAAGCGTCGCGGCGAGATCCATGACGAAATCCGTCTTCAAGTACCGGATCGCGATCTCCCGCGCGTCCATGACCAGGTCGCCCCGCCCGAAGACCCGGGAGTTCGGGGCCACGAAGGCGGTCCGGAACTTGAGGACCATGTGCATCAGGTAGAACAGGTCGGCGACGGTGCGGAGGAAGGTGATGACGGCGCCGAAGCTGTAGTTGATCTCGACGCAGCCGGGACCGCCGACGAGCGGGACGAAGAAGTAGAGCGGGTCGACGAAGAGGGCGACGAGGCAGGAGACGAGGAAGACGTGGTTCCACCGCGTGACGAACTCGCTCCCGGGGTCGAGGGTCTGGTACCACCAGGGGATCTCGCGGCGGAGGGAGAAGGACCCCGGGAACTGGCGGGGGAAGCGGCGGGAGGTGGCGGGAGCGGCGGCGGTGGCGGCCGGGAAGTGGACGCGGCGGCGATTCATGGTCTCCGTCCATGGCGGCGATTGGAGGCGGGGCCGTGGATTTATCGGGGCGGAGAAGGAGGTGGCGGTCGTGTAGAGAGAGAGAGAGAGAGAGAGAGAGAGAGAATTGCGCAGAGCCGGAGGAGTTGCAGGAGCGCGCGAAAATGGATGAGGAAGAAGAGAGAAGATTGAATGGAGTCGTTACTCTTTACTTTGGGCCTAATTGGGCCTTTTGGGCCTAATTGGGCTTTTGGGTATTTGTTGGGCCTCACACGAGGAGACCAAGCCCAACTCACTTTATGATTTATTTATTTTTGGTTATATTTTCTTGAACCGGCCCTAGAATTTTTCCTCTTTAACCTGATTCACTCGAGGTATCATTCGCTTTTGACCCGTCCCGTGTCGAGTTGTTCTACTGTTGAATTAAGTTCGTCACCTGAAGATATATATTGGTTTCGGTTTCACGTGTGTAATTCAGTGACATTTTTTCTTTTTTTGATTTGTAATTCAATCATTTCATGTCATTTTTGTGATCTTGAAAGCTTGTTGGAAATTGAATGTTGCTCAAGCTCTCTTTCACTTTTTCGTTCTCATCACTATATGCTCTTATTGAACCAAGACGTTACTACTCCGTTGCAAGACATTTCATCATTAGCCAGCTAAATTAGTTAACGTCAAATAAATTAGTTAGTGCATACCACCACGGCAATTTCACCCACGATCTTAAGAGAGATGAATAACGGGTCGTATTTCTTCCATCTCTAATTGGAGGATTCCTTCAAGTACATCATTATTTGGTGGGTTATGGATATAACTCACATACAAACTTAACTTAACTGTAAAGTGGGTAATATCTTTGATTGCAACCTCCAATCAAACCAATCAAAGACATGGTTTGGAGAATTTTCCTCTAACTAGATGGATGAAAATATAACCATGAATATTCAATAAAATGCAAAGTTTCGGAGGCAAAAAGGAAGAATGTTTGGTTCCAACATGAGCGGTAGTTATATGTCCCACTCCTTGCCTTCACTTGCCTACCTGTATTTGCACATGCTCTTCATTTTACTCACATGTAATCTTGACTTCATTGAAACTCGTGATTTATGGTTACTCGATGCTAGGGATGGCCCCGCTCCCTATTTTGGAACCCAACATTATTCCAGAAAAGAAAAACTGAGAAGTAGATTATTCTCTCCTGAAGTTACATACGCAGCCTCAGGAGCAAATGCTTTTTTTTAGTAACATCAGATATTCATAACTTTTCGACTCGACCAATATTAGCAAGGCTTCAAGCAATCGAGTTGCATCCTCATCAAGTCATACAGCACATGTATTCGACAATCATGATCAATCGGGTATCTGATGTGCATGTGAAACCAAGGCATGCACAAGAATTCCTAATTTCTTACATGATTCACAAAATCTCTCTCTCTCTCTCAAGAATGTCTTGGGATTCAAGGATGAAATCATATGTTATCTCCCTAACTTTGGCGGTACCCTTTTCCTCATATGGTAGTGTCGGTCCTCCCCTCCCCTCCAGGGAGGCCCCTATCTCTCTTCTCATTGATTTCGTCTTGGCTTGTTCTGAGAAGTAATCGCTTTGATTAGAGCGTAGACCCTACCTGTACACGTCCCTTAGCATTCAACACCAAGGGACGAGCAACTTGGCCAGTGCAATTATACCAATCCCCCTCGGTCGTTGCTTCATTTTGGTAACGTACTTGCTAATATAGAATGATGGGAAAGCAGCTTCCTCCGGAAAACGACGCCCTTGCTGGCGCATGTACATTCACTGCTGAGTGTTTTTCTATATAAAGAAATCATGCGCCTTGCTATATAAAGCAACCCTTTTGAAGGCTCTCGCTCACTCCCTCCTCTCCTCTCTCCTCTCTCTCTCTTTCTCTCGCGCGCGCGCGCTCGATTGATCTTTCCCTGTGGTGCATGTGTCGATTCTCGCGAGCGTTCTGAGAGAGAGGGAGAGAGAGTCGGCGATAAGCTTTCATAATTGCATCCGGTTGACAGAAACAAACGTGTCGCCAGGATCATTTCTTCCGAGAATTCACCAGAGGAGAAGCACTTGAGATAGAGATATATAGATGCCATGCAAGCAGTAGAGAAGCTGCAGCAGAGCTATCGTCCAGGGACTTTCTTGATCTTCGACAAAATGGCCATAGGAGACGAGGGTAAGTGCGGCGGCGGCGGCAAAGAAAAGGGTCGCGAAAACGGAGTTTGCAGCGATGCATCCGCAAAACCCATCGCAGAAAATGACGTACGACGCGACGACAACAGCAGCGATCTGGAAAATCCCCAGCTGCCGGGATGGTTTGCTGAGTACAGTCCCCTGTGGCCAGGTTTGTCAATTCTTTTCTTGTGAACGACGTTCTGCTTAGGGGAAATGCGTGATAAGGGTCGATCTTGATTAGCTATTCAGATTAGAAAACGCGTAATTTGTTCTTGTTCGCTGTTAGTACAGACACTAGTCAAAACAAGAAGAAAATATGTAAGGCATGACGTAGATATATAGGCGGTTTCTCGTTCTTGCACAACGGCGACAAGGAAATCGGAGGTAGCGAGGAACTTATCGTCGTGTAACGAAGTAGCTCGAAGTCGACGGCCCGTACAATGAAGTCTGCATATAAAAATTCAAACGTGACTCTCGATCGTTTCTCATTCGTTGAGGCCTAACGAGCGGGCGGGTGCGTGCTTCACGTTGTGCTTTTTGCACAGTCGCAGGTGCATGTGCGACATGAGAATTGTTCATTCAAAAAAGCTCCTGCTTGTCCAATGGCGTTGGACTTGCTCTCTCTTTATACCATGATTAACAACCGAGGGAGGCCAGGGAAATTCTTTTCCAAAGTAGTTCAAAAAAGTTCACAATCCTTTTTAGCCCGCAGAATCGTACTTCCCGATTGCTGTCTGCACCTTTTTTAGTGTTGATCTTCATATCCATGTGCTTTCGGCATGGTAATTAACCGCTCTTAATAGTCAATAGACACGTCATGCGTCGGCACAACGCTATACGTCGGCACGACATTGTGTGTCGGCACCATCTTAATTGTCAATAAACACATCATGCATCGGCACGACGCTGTATGTCGGCACGACGCTGTGTGTCGGCACCATCTTTTTTTTTATTTCTTTTTATTTTAGATACGTCTTGTCCACGTATATTGAGTAAGGCTCCACTTATAGGATGGTGAGTATAATATCCAAGATTAATATGAACAGTAGAGATATTATAATTTGATCACGAGATTTGTGGCATCTAAACTAAACACTTAAATATTCATACGACCCTTTTTGGGTGCAGGATCTTGCTATTTGACCAAAGTTCATAGTTTAGTATTTTAGGTTATGCCACGGCTTCATTTCTTGCATTATATTCATCATTCTCCAAGCAAAAAGTTTCGCCAATATAACCTAGAAATCTGCACTGGGTATGAATGATTTTATTCATATATATACCTGCATATTATCTAATTGCAAATACATGCATCTTTATCAAATTAATATGTAATTATTGATAACACCACATGTATCTGAATGTAGCGCAGGACAAGCACACTTCCTAAAGATAGAGAAGGTGCTATTCGAAGGGAAGTCTCAATTCCAGCACATGATGGTACTTGAGGTACGTAAAAGCGAAAAACCCTAGCTCAGAGACTCTGACTCGTTCCAAATGGCCACGCAGCAATGGCAAATTCATTGCACTCTGAGTTGACGACGATGATGTTGTCTCCGGACGTGCAGTCGACAGCATATGGCAAGGTTTTCGTCCTCGATGGCGCACTTCAGCTGACCGAGAAGGACGAGTGTGCATACCAGGAAATGATTACCCACCTCCCTCTTTGCTCCATCCCCAAGCCGCAAAAGGTCTCGTCCCTCTTCCTGCCATTTATATCTCTTCCTTACTCATCCGTCGTCCACCGTGAAAGCCTGGCTCGGTCCCCGTTCGCCGCCATGAGTTCATCGGTCCGGTAGTCGGCAGCATCCGAGAATGACATGATTTGCATATGCTGTGCGTTGATACTGGCGCAGTACTCGTATGAACCTTTGATCGGATGCTTAATTGACATAGTTTTACCATCTCTGTTCGTTCAGGTATTGCTCATTGGCGGAGGAGATGGAGGCATTCTAAGGGAGATCTCCCGTCACTCTTCAGTCGTGCACATAGATATATGCGAAATGGACATGATGCTTATCGATGTGAGTGACGATATCTTGATAAGTAGCCCTTCTCTTCCGTGCTTGGTTTTCATGCGACATACGGATCACATATGCAGTACCATACTGTTGACATGGCCTGAGCATAGTATTTCGAAGTTTTGTATGCATGGTTCACCATACATCATCGTATGTAGGTGTATCGAGAATTCTTCCCGGAGGTTGCGGTCGGATATGAGGACCCGCGTGTAAGGCTTCACATAATGGATGGTATGATATACCTGTGAAATGTTTGCTTCCATTAGTGCTAGCCATCAAATGACTTTTGTTCTCAATCGCACGTGCTAAAATGTTGCAGGAAGTGAATTCTTGAAGTCAGCGCAAGGAGGTACATATGACACGATCATAGTAGACGCATTCGACCCAATAAGTCTCTCTCTCTCTCTCTCTCTCTCTCTCTCTCTCTCTCTCTCTCTCTCTCTCTCTCTCTCTCTCTCTCTCTCTCTCTCTCTCTCTCTCTCTCTCTCTCTCTCTCTCTCTCTCTCTCTCTCTCTCTCTCTCTCTCTCATATTCGAAAAATATTCTAAACTCTTTCTACTTCAGACAAGATTGACCAAACCAATCAAAATTAAAGTGTTCACTATCTTTCTAGATATGTGCTATATGACTCCAAAAATGATAATTTACAAAGAGAACAAACTTTACTCGGTTCTAACAAAAGATATTCATTAGGGCCAGAACATGAGATTTTCGCGAGTCCATTTTTTGAAATGGTGGTGAAAGCTTTAAGGAAAGGAGGAGTGATGTGCATTCAAGCAGAAAGCCTGTGGTTTCCCTCTCTCAACCTCCCACAACTCATCCACACTTTCAAGAATATATTCAAAGGATCCGTCAACTATGCCTGGGCACCGGTTCCTGCATATCCTAGGTATCTATACACATAGTATATCCATCTCTACTTGTAAACTTGTGCACTATGCACGAGTTTCACTCAGTCAAATTTTGCCAAATTATATGCATTTGCTAGTTCACATCGTTAGGCAGCAATTCGATTCGATGAGTACCGTCTTTCCTTCATTTTTTTCAAGTGCTTTCAACGGCAAAATGAGCGTTAGGATCACTTCAATGGAAACAAAGGCAAGTACGTATGGTTTTACGTCGTGATGCGATTTGACTGAATCGAAATCTCTCGTGCTTAGCGGGGTGATTGGCTTCTTGCTGTGCTCGACGGAGGGACCCCGTGTCGACTTCACCCGACCGGTGAACCCATTAAACCATCATGATGCCGCGAGCTCCTTTGGCGTAGCTAAAGAGCCGCCCAAGTTTTACAACGCGGAGGTATTCATATTGCTTTTCATCGAATTCTCCTCCTTTCGCTTTCAGACAATCGATTGACCTTGACCAGACCGACACTTGCTTATAATTATGTCATCTTCTCTGTTGCTTGGTACGTGTCCAGATGCACTCGGCTTCGTTCTGTCTGCCACCATTCGCGAGGGATCGCCTTTGACTCCAAATCGCTTCAATGGAACAGCGAAAGCCTCTCTAAATCACACGAGACAAGACATCAAGATACGATTGTTCGCCACACTCCATGCATCAGTCCGACAACGATGTCCATTTATCTTCAACACGATCATGTTGTTGTTTTAAGTGGGTTTGCAACATTGGAAATTACTTCTGCAGAAAGACATAATCATTCCTTCATTCCTCTTGTGTTGGCTATTTATTGTGAGGATTTTAGAGGAGTTCCTAGGGATGTTTACACACAAAACGATCGATATTTTCCAAAATACGTACTTTGATTGATCATTCGAATCCGATTCATCACTTCTCTAATCAATTCTGTCTTATAAAGATGGATCCCCATTTGTTAGATAGCTAGTGAGATCAAGCCTTTTCGATTGCAAACCACAGGTCGAGCTCGATCTTTACATTGGAAGATGCTAATGGGTTTTTATGTTTGATGGGCTTATTTAAGCCCGTCCACCCATGTTGGGCCAAAACCCGGCCTATAAGTGTAGGGCCCATGGAGGGGTGCAAATACTGTAAAATAAAATAAAAATAAATGAGAAAATCTGAGCAATTGCTACGCAATATGAAAATAAGAGAAAACGCGTTATTTCTGTTTTCTACGCTCTCTTGGTTTCTCCCCAAAAATGTACGCTCTTTTTTAAGAACAAGATATCGAATTCCTCATCAAACTATGATAACGGTATCTAATCTGTGAAAGATAAGGTATGTTCAACTCCATAATATACTTTATAATTGGTGTAACATGTTTTCTATGATGGATGATTTTCCGCGTTTGTTTTTTATGTTCGATTGAGTATCAGATCGTATTTTGGGAATCTGTTTCCCAACAGACGCGAATGTGTATAAGATCTTCAATGCCATCTCGATATAAATCCTTTCGGGGTCCATCAAGGTTGGACCAACACCCGTCAAATTTGAACAAAGTTCCAGCATTTTGAACGAGGCTGTTGGGTTCATATGGTAAAGTTGCAGCCTTTGACCAAAAGAGAACATTTCTGCAATCCAATGGCCCCCAAAAGAGAAAGATTAAAGGAAAGATTCCAACCCAATGAATCAACAACGAATGAGATTTTCCTGGAAACAAAGAATAAATACTTTTCGTGACCCCCTCAGTTGTTCGTACTTCCAAATCCACGCGCACACCCCTTTTGCACGAAGCCAATGAAGATTTCATTGAATCATCGCTCCACTACTTTGAGCAAAAGGAAAAGAAAAAGGAAGTGGGAAAGAGAGTAAAGACTATTTTCACGCACTGTTGTAATTCATCTTTTGCAAATAAATAATTCATTTCTGGTGAATAAACCTAATTTTCAGTGTGAAACCTCAAAAAAAAAAAGGTTTGGATCAATGACATTTCCCTAGCTCTCAATGGCATCACCTAGGCTAAAGTTCAAGAGAAAAGGTGCATGCCTTCTTTTTTGTCACAACAAAATCCGAAAATCTCTATTCATATATAACCCTCCATAATGTACTCTATCATATTAAATAATGAATGATTTTGTAATCAATAACTAGATGAATGATATGACAACAAGGAACTATAAAAAAAAAAAAAGTTACAAAGATAATCTTCTAATTTTTTCCAACTCAATATATCGTACGAGACTCGCTTTGATAAAGGCATATCAAATAGCATCGTACCCATCATGACAGCAGCAGACACTTATGACCCCAATGTTGCATGTCACGTCCGCACGACTATCTAAGGAGGAACAAAATTACCAAATATTCCATCTTTGATTGGTGGAAAGAGAAAAAAAGAAAGGAGCCAAATTGGCTGTTGTATATGGGTAAAAGGGTAGTGGATAGGGTCTACCTCTAGTGCCATTTCATAGGTCAGACTAGGATGGGCCAGACAAGCCCATATCGTTCTAAAGCCTAGGAGTCCAGATATGGAAACAAGACTTTGGATCGAAGACGGCTCTCAATGTCCGAACCAATCCAATTTCAACTCGAATCCGGAACGAAATGGTACATCCTCCCTATCCATCGAGGCCTACATTGGTAGCCCTAGCACATAGAGAAAGAGAGATCTCTCGTGGAATCTTAGAGAAAAGTCATGAGCCGACCCTCTGATTTTTTTCAACTTTAATCGATTTATGACTTTTGAAGATTCAAAGGATTGGTTGGAAGGGACTGAGTAAGCAGTCCGGGGTCCGGTTTTAATGCGGCAGATTTCGTTGTCGGATCACGGGCTCTCCTGCTTACGGGATGATTAGAAGGAAAATGATGGATTTGGATAATTACGAGAGTGAAAAAGAGAGGATTTGAAAGGGGTGGGGCACAAAATTGTTTGGATGCTAGCAAGAGAGTCGAAAAGAAAGATGATTCGTTACGGTATTCATGTCCTTTTATGATTATAAATTAATATAAGATAAGGCCGTGAATGAGAACGGAAGGAAGAAAAAGTTGGTTGATCGATTCGAAATCCTTCGAGAACCAAACACGTGTTAGACTAATCTACTCGACGGCTCGATGGTCCAAGTCTTGCCCAAAGTAATATTGGAATGTGATTCATACTTCCTATCAACAAGATAATAGTGGAGATCACAAAATAGCACCTTGAGCCACTAGATAAATTTTAAAGTTTAAGCTCATAATTTATTGATATTATGGGCTCGAGCCAATGGATAGCTTTTAGGGATATAACAAATAGATATGATGTACTAATTTTAGTAGAATCCTATCCTATATTTATAATTTAATAGTGAATCAAGATAAAATATTGTGTTTCAAATTATCTTTCTCTTTTTTTTATTCTCTATTTCCTTGTAATTGTGTGACAAATCCTAATATGTATATATTCCATCATTTTTTCCAAATTTTCATTTTAAAAATCAAAAAGGATTTTTTGAAATCCTATATTGCCAAAATCGAACGTCTAATCCCTCTCAACAAAAGGGAAAAGAAAATACAGGATTCCTTCCTTACCAAGACGTGTTTTCGTGCTCTTGACTTAATTTAACTTATCAAATATGCTCAAATCATCATATCTGTTTCCTCCCCCTCCCCAGGGGAAATGGGGTTTTGTTAAACCGAGACCAAACAAATTCAACTCTCAAAATTTCCTTGTAATTGTACTACGAGTCCTAACATGCACATGTGCATGAAACCGTCGACGCTTCATGCCTCTAAAAGAAATCGAGAATTATATATATTCCACTAGTTTTCCTAAAATTTCATTTTAAAAACCAAAAAGAATTTTAGTATTACCAAAATTGAACATCCAAGAGCACAAAAAGCATCCTTTCGAACAAAAGTGTAAAGAAATCTAGGGTTTATTCTTTATTGGGACATGCTTTCGCACTCTCGAATCTAATCTAACTTATCGATACGCTGTTTAAACCGTCTTATCCCTTCCCTCCTAAAAGGAATGGGGTTTGGTTAAATCGAGATAACAACGAAACCAACTCTCGACATTATCATAAATAATCCTTATTCCGAGCCGTCTTAATCGAAATGTAGGAGGAGGCCCAATAATGCCTTGGCTCGTCGGCCTTGGGGAGGAGATAAAAAAAAAAGGGGGGGGAAGGAACAGATGATGATCGGGAGGAAACGTCACCCGCTTTTACGTCATCGTCGAAACGGATAAGGCCGTGGCGGATGAAGAGGAACATTCCATCGACGACCCGCAAAAGTCAATTCGGACAGACAGATAAGGGAGGGGGCGGAGGTGGGTGGGCCCCCGACCTTATTTACTGCGACCTCTTTTTTCGAATTTCGAACAATTTCGGACAATTCGTATTTAAATAGAATTCGGTCGGGGTTTCCTTCCTCCTTTTCTTTTTTTTTTTTTTTTTTTTTACGAGTGGATAAGGACACCGGGGGGGGCCCCACGCGCGACGGTTCTCACGCAATTTACCTCCGCCGGGGCCCGCCCCCGACCCGACAGGCCACCGCGGAACCCGCTTCCGGATAAGGTGGGGCCCACCTTGGCCTTTCCCTTTCTCTTTCTGCATGGGCGCGAACGATGAAGGGGAAAGGGGAAAAGATATCCTTACTTCCATTCCTTCCTCGTACACCCACTTCGCTTGCGTGGCAAGACTTCGCCCACGTGGCTCGTCCACCCACATATTTTATTAGGGTTACTAGTACTAAAAACGTCAAATTAGTACACTTATCATAAATTCTCAGGTACATATTCAGTAAATTTATCTCAAATTAATATTTTAATCAATAATACATTTATGACAAATTTATCATTCGTTAATTTCGTTTAAATTGTATTAATATTATAAAAATTCATAAATACACGTGTACAACAAATAGAAGGAAACAATATAATGATCGACATTTTTACCAAAAAAAAAAAAAAAATACAATGATCGACACCCATCCCATGATGAACGAGTTGGTTCAAGCTCTACCCCCTCATTCGAGAGGGGAGGGGTTCAAAATTTGTTGACCCCATTACGCGACTTAAGTGGGGTGTCATAAAAGGTGGGTGGCGACGCTAGTGCCCCACATTTACATCGTTGGTTGTCGGCTATACAGTGGTTCTCGGATCATTAAAAAAACAAAAATACAATGATCGACTATCACGCGTATTATTTAACTCAGCAATTTAACGAAAAAAATTAATGAAAACTATTAGTTTATAATTATTTAAGGTAAAATTATCTCATGTATACCAAATTTTTATTTTGATGGCATTAATTATTTTATTAACATAAGCTTTTGGGTAAATTAAAATCTCATTTTTCTCATGGAATTGTGTGATTGATTTTGGCTGTTTCCGTGTTTAATCGACAAGTGATTTCAAAGTAATTAAATTTCAAATCTTATAAAATCCATAATCAATTTGGCAAGAGGCAAAAAGATAAGGTCGCAAGATGGCCAGCGTGGCATTGTCGTGAGAATGCTTGTCAGGCGACGAGACAACGCTTATCGATTTGAAGATGCGTGTGGGAGATGTACCATGACCCCGATACATCAATGACTAGATTTGTCATGCGAATTTGATGTAATGAATTTGTGATCTTATCTATATATTGACAAATTATTGTATGCGTGACCCCCGACTTAAGGAGACAAATTCATTTCCGTTTTGATCGAGTCATTATACGCGTGGCATGATGATATATAAAAAAAGGTTGCATTTTGGATTTTATGATGTTTTCGAATGTTAATAGGTCAAAAATCAGAACGACATGTTATGCGTAAGATGGGAGTTTTTATAAGTAGGAATGGATAGCATTGATGCGAACCGCACAGAAAACGGCATTGGCAGAAAACTTTTGCCGGAAGTATCGTCCGACCCGACATGCATCTGCCAAAAAAAAAAAAAAAAATCAAAGCATGTCCGACAAAGTTTGATCTGTTAAAGCAAGAGACGGCTTCAATGTCGCGAGGAGTGCACCAGCGGGATTTGAATATATTGACATAAAACAAACTATTGAACCCCATTTTTTTTTTCATAAAACAAATGGGATTGAGCACAAAACATGGCGTGTCTTTCTTTAATTCGACCAAACAAACACCATGTTTTCTGGCAGTTCTTTTTAAAATACCACAAAACCTTTGAATCATGCCAACTACAATAAAATATCCCTTTTTTCTTTGTGTCACCTAAAACTTTAAACTTGCCTCCACGGTCACGCAAATATCTCAACTTTTTTGTGCATCACAAATAACACAAAAAAAAATTGAGGCAATTATGTCAAATTGGGAAGTCTAGAATTTTAGCAACACAATAAATAGTTTGAGATTTTATGTCATATGATATAATTTGGGATTTTTTGTGATATGAACCATTTTTTTGGAGGAAATTATTTAGGAAGTTTTAAAACCTATTGCATTTTCACTAAATCAAATCTAAACTTTTCAATCATATTAATTTATTCACGCGTTTTGTCAATTGAGTTAATTTGATCAATTTGATTAGAAATATGTGACTTGGACCCCAATTATTCTACTTGACACAACTAATATTTAAACGAATTTTAATAATATTTTAATACTTTTTGCATTTATTTATTTATTTTCCTTTTATTCTCTTTTCTACTCTTCTTCTTTTTCTCATTTCTCTTCTTTTTTTTCTTTTTTTCTTTTATTTAATTTAAATTAACCCATTTTCATGTAACGCAAACCTAATTTATGGACATTCATTTACCCATTTGATGGACCCACAAATAGTCACCATTTTGAAAAAAAAAAAAAAAAAAAGGAATTAAATCGTTTTTCAATCCTGGAGTGCTTGACAATTCTCGTTTTATCCGACCATAAATGCGACCGCAAAAAGCGAATTCCAAACTGACATCGCATTCAAACACCCCCGGGTGCAATTCCGACATTGCACCACCAAACACCCGAAACCCCAACCACACCACAGCTGGCGCCGATGACGTGGCCGCTCGCGCTTCGCGAGGCCCGGGGAAAGCGGTGGGCCCCGCCGCCGGACCCCTGTCGTGGACCGCAACAGCGAAGCGTCCGTCCGTACGAGGTAGCGGGCCCCGCCGCGGTGGGGGCTAAAAGTGGAAATTTGCAGGGTCGAAATCTCGGAAAGATCCTCCTCCTGTCCCCACGCGCTGGCCCGATCCTTATCCGCACCGAGGGCTCCGCCCCCCCCGCCCGCGTAATCCCCGAAACGCCCCTCCGGGTCCGGCCCTATTTACGGGCCTGCCGCCGAAAATGGCGCGGACCGGCGGGGGCAGTTCGGTAAAAACGGTGGGGGCCGGTGCGTCGGGAGCAATGAATGCGCTGTCCCGTCGAAGGCGGGTGGCGTGGTCGAGCAGCCGCGTGCACCTTGTCGGTCATTTTCCGCAGCCCAACTAATTCTAATTAAAACCGATTAATTAATAAATCAATTAAATAAATTAAATAGTTAATATAAAAAAGATATTAATTAATATAAAAACGATAATCTCTCTCTCCCTCTCTCTCTCTCTCTGTCTTTCTCCTGTCGTGGCGTTGATGGATGGAAATTGGAGAGTGGAGTTCCCCAAATTTTTACGCTCGGGCCCCAGCTGTTAAAACTATTGGCTTACAGCTCATTCGCGCGTCATTCCTTGCGTCATAATTCTCGATTTTTTTTTTACCGCAGGGGGTTATATCAAAATGACATCACCTCCGTTATTCGCTTTTTTTTTTTTAAGTTTTATCAAAAAATAACTTGCGTCTATTTATACACAGGGTTAATAAATGTCACTAAAATTTCCGAACATTTTTTTTTTGTATCACTAAGAATTTTAAACTTATTAACTGTGACACAAAACTTTATTTTATATCATAAAAATCGAAATTTACATTAGTGTGACAAAAAAATATATATAAAAATTAGGGTTTTTTAAGATAAAAAGAGTTCGAAATTTTTGTGCCGCAGTGAGCATTAGTAATTGAGGTGTTCGTGTCATTTATGTTTTTTCTATGATATTTGCTCTTATGTATGAGATGAGGTTTGATTGCGGAGTGATTATATATGTATATATAAGAAATAAAGGAAAGCGCAGCATTTCTTATTAGCTTCAAATCAATCGAATCATGTTGTCTCGGGTTGAGTTTGGGTACAACTCGGCATGTTCGTGTTGCACTTAAACCATATTCCTTTAATCATGTTAGAAATTGATATCACCATCAATGCAATAAAAGAGAGTGATTTGACATTTAGGACTTTATCTAAAGCGATAATTCTAGAAATGTTGGATATTTTGTTTATGTTGAAATTTGTTGCCACAACTTTTCAAAACATAAAAATGTTAACATCACCAAGAAGATTGAATCTTATTGAGTGACAACCCATTTGTTCACGTATTCAAAATCATACATCGAGTCGATATATCATGTCCATATAACATAAATAATCATGGATGATGTATGACATGCTTCGTGACAAATAGCGAACCAATAGCATAAGGCATCATTGTCTTCTCCATCGCTTGGCGGGTTGCAATTTCTAGCAAGGCTCTGTTAACGAGTGCTTCGAGAACATTCGTTAACCAACGAATCAAGACAATTATGCAATTTTCCAATGCACTGACCATTCTTGTCTCAATTCCGCAGTCGTTCAACACGACTTTCTTTAGCAAAGACCGGCTCTCCCTCGATCTAATTTCCATACCCAGTCGCTATTCTACGTCGCGGTCTTCAGAGGAGTCGAGACGATATTTTCGACCCATCGTGTCATCATTTGTGAACGAGCATCTTTCATACGCCCCCGCAAAAGCTTATCTAGCACGACAAGAACGTTGAAACTATGCCCCGGAAGCGACATGTTACGTGACAAGGAAACTAAAAAGATTGGACCACCAACATGTGCCGACATCGCCAACTTCGGACCCCCGAAATTCCATCAATCCCCTCGCATTTTTTTCTTCCGAATTCCTCGTTTTCTCGTTTTCTTTTTCCGGACGCAATTGATGACCAAAAAGAAAAAATAATAATAAAAAAATAAGAAGGAGAGAGAGAGGAAATTCCATTAAAAGAAGGGAAGGGGGGAGACTTATCTTCGAAGAAGAAGAAGAAGGAGCATCCCTTTTGAATTCGATACTTATCCGATGTTCCAAGCTGTCGAGTCGGGCGGTCTCTTTCCATACGCATGTGTTTGTGGGGAGGGAAAAATCTCCTCAGTGTGGGGGCACGATCGGTGTAGTCAAGGTATCCACGTGATGCATGTTCATTGGCCACTATAGTTGAAAAATAATCCATTATTCGGTGAATACCCCAAAAAAGAAAAAAAGAATCCCCCTCCATACGTAACGAATTGACGTGGTATTTTCGCATCATAACATATGAATAGTAGTGCCTGACCTTAAGATGTAAATCATCTAGGACGGCGGCGCATGGTCCTTTTTTGAAATTATTTTTATCAAAGAATCATGAGCGGTCGATCACAATTTCAATTTTTTATTTTTTTACTTGACTTACTTGAGAGAGCCCGAAAGGGACAATTGAGATTTTTTTAATAGGAGATTAGAGTGGTTTTTCTTGGTTTAGAACTGGGGTTTTGAATAAAACAATACTTTTTTCTAAATTATGTCTACCACGACACAAATTATCTCAAACTTTTTTTGTCACTAAAAATCATAAATTTGTTTATTTTTTCATGTCATAAAAACTTTCGAATTTATACCGGTGTGACAAATACACCATAAGTCTGAGTTTTTTCGTGGCACGAAAAAAGTTCAAAGTATTTATGTCACGATGAATATAGTTTTGAGAGTTATTTGTGGTTTTTATCCTTAATTTTTTTTTTCTAAATACCCACATAAGAATTAAAATTCCTAGTGGCCGTGCCAACTGCCAAGATCGAAAGGCACGCTGTCTTGAGAAGTAGGTTGAGGGACGCTAGTGCCGTGGTATATCCATGCAAATGGTCATATATTATAATGATTAAAAAGAAGAGTGGGGAAGGAAGCTGGATGTGGTGGGTCTACACGGCACTGTGGGAGGTGGATAATCTTGTTTATTTATATCATTAGGGTCCGACTTTCCCTTCGACGATGCCTAAAGAATTAGGTATCAATAGGTTACGACTCACAAATTTCGCTCTCCATTTTCTCACATGCTTTGTTAAAACATTCCACGTCACTTGTCTCTAAAGTTGGATATACCATTCATATCCGCATAGTCTCCCCTAGCCTATCGACTTAAATTATTAGATAAAATGTTCTGATTCGGTACCGGAGTTAGGTTCGATCCTAATTCGTTTCCCCTCGTTGTGCTAGACTTTGTCGAGAACTAGAGATTGGAAATGAAAAAAGAAGTTGAGGATCAACTATATGAAATTTTATGAAATCACTCTTAATTGTTCAAAAAGTTCAAGTTGTTAAATGAATACGTTATATATCATCTAAATATATGAACACTCCCCTTTACGTTTAGTTTTGTCTTTGATAGTAAATGTGGAAATTCAATTAGAGAAGTAAATGAGGCCTAAAAAACTCGAATTCAAGAGCTGTACCACCTTCAATATCACATGAAATTTTATGGAATTGATCGATAATTCTTTTAAAATTGAGCAAACTACTTGTGAGGAGATGTGGGGATTGAATCACGAGGCAGGATCTGTCCATGCCCCCACATGGCATACGCGGTTCTTTCTCGATCTTTGAAGCTGAGATTTTTTCTAGTGCAGCACGACATCTGAACGGACGTGGGGGAGTCATTATGGAGGGGGCGGATGGCATAACGGCCGAAGAGAGATCTTTCAAGATCTTGGGGGGAGGCTGGCTCTTATCTTCCGCCTCCATTTAAGAAGGGGAAATTAAGTGCAGATAAGGAAATCTGATATGCGTTTTCTTGATGTCATGGGGGGGTGGCAATGGTGAAATAAAGCATTCAAGAGAGGGGCAGTTGAGGGAAGGAGGAGGAAAGAAAGGAGGATAGGGAAGAGGAAATCCACCAAGATAATAACGTAAGACCAACCACAGTCAGAATCCAACTGTATAATAATAATAACCACAATCCCTACTGCTCTCTCTCTCTCTCTCTGTATCTCTCTCTTTCTCTCTCTCTCTCTTTCTCTGCATTTGTGCAGTGTGTATCTTCATTCTTTTTGACTTTTCTGATTCCACGTTTTATCCGCAGAGAGCTTCCTTATCGAATGAACAAAAACCCCAGGACACCAAACACCAGCCCGCACGAAACTGTGACCCCTCTCCCCCCCTTCTCCCTCAAGAAAAAATAAAAGATAAAGACTTTCCAGTTGTTCTCTTTTCTTGGGTCCTTCTCTCTCTCTCTCTCTCTCTCTACACCTCTCTGTTCTCCAAATCCCACCATTTTTACCTCACCCGTTTTGAACCTAACACGCCCTCTCTCTCTCTCTCTCTCTTTCTCTCTCTGAGAAATCTTGAGCGGTGTAAAGGAGCGTTCTTTACTCTACAGTTTCTTCATGCTTCATCTGCTGTAAGTTCCTTCCTCCTTTCGCATTGTTCTTCCTCGCAAGCTCTCTTTTTTCTCCCATGGTTGTCGCCGAGGACGAAAGGGAAGTCGTGGGTATTTCTTTGTTTGGACGCAACGTGGGTCGTTCGCGTGCGAGAACTGTGATTTCTTCCCGAGCCCAGAATTTCGCCTTTTTTCTTTTTTGATGATGATCTTGGCCTGATGATGGCGTTTTTGCAGGAGGGTGCAAATTTGTGCAGCGAAACCTCTCGCCCGACAAGCGCTGTGGAAAAGTTTGAATCTTCTTCTTCTTCGTCGTCTTCTTCTTCGGTGGGTGATCTGACGCTCTCATCTCTCATTGAATTCGGGGTCATCTGAAACGAGTCGTGCATTTGAGATTAAGCCCTTGAAGGACTTGCATTTCAGTGCCTGCTTGAGTGCAAAGTTCATGAAAGAACCCTCTGGGGAATATTATAATACCCGAAATGTCCCCCGCATTTCAAGTTCCTTGGCAAAGATCGATCAGTTCCTTATTATCTACAATACATGTGGAATCTGCCAGAACTCTGAGGCTACATCAGTTTGCCCCATTGAGAAGCAAGCCTCCTTGAGGACTTCCAAAATGCTGGTTGAGCTTCAATGAAAAAAAAAATCATGTTTTCTCTTTAGCATGACAATCCTCATTTAGTTTCTGTTATTATTATTATTATTTATTATTATTTTTTTTTTTTGTTGAAGATTTCATTCTAATATTGAAAATTTGGTAGCTGATCAAGATTGAAAATTGTAGGTCCCTCACTTAGTGCATTAACTAAGCGTATTATTGTAGCACGGTTACTGGACGGATAAGATAATTAATGAGTAATTGAGATGATTTATTCTGGGAACGGCTTGCTTTACTGTTTTTGATTGTATTGAAAGCTTAATGTTTAGCATATTCTTTCTGAAGGGCGATATTCTTAATCTTAATTTTGTGCAATCACGACCAATTTGGAAATTGGAACCCAGTACATCAGTTCAGTGATCTTTGGAAAATTCTAATTTTTTCGTATAGTATGATGCTCTTTCTCACTGTTGTTATGGTACTGTTGTTTTTTCATTTCTATGCTTAGAACCACCGCTTATCATGTTATTGAAGCCTATCCTGAATAATAGATATGTTTCCACCTCAAGTGAACTAGGAGCACCTTTTGAATTATCTGATAAAGCTATATTTCTTCAATCATATTACTATTGAATACCAAGCTTAGTCGTGTTCACGTTTGACACGGTTATGGATTGCAAGATTAGAGGGCAATACTCTATCCACAGGTATGAAAATTGACTCTAATCCATGTGTGAGATCGAGTTGCATAATTCTAAATATCCTTTTGGTGCCCGAAGTAAAAGTACCTAATGAAGAATGTGAAACTTGACATGGCATCTCTGCATCTGTAGATATACTGCATTTCCATGGGTAGTTTGCCATAAGTAATTGTCAGATCTAAAATGACTATGACTATAGGATGTGTGATGTGTGTCATTCCCTGCAGATATTTTCAGAGGATTCTTCAAGAAGGGTTTAAGTTCTGCACCGATTCAACTTCTTGAGGAGGGAATAACGCTGATACATTCGCTATGATGCTGTCAAGATCTTGCATAAGTTTATTGGACTTGGCATCTGGGGACATGATGAATTTTCCTCATACTCCAAGGAACCTTCCAAGAGTGATAACTGTACCGGGAATTATTTCTGACATTGAAGACGAAAGCACTAGCAGCGAGTTAAATATATCATTGTCCAAGCCTCAGGAAAAGATAATAATAGTTGCCAACTTTCTGCCCCTAAATTGTCAGAAGGACTTGGAATCTGGCAAATTGCATTTTAGTTTGGATGAAGACTCGCTTTATTTACAAATGAAGGATGGATTCTCAGCCAAGGCTAATGTGATTTACATTGGATCCTTAAAGATAGATGTAGAGTTGAGCAAGCAAGATGAAATTGCGCAGGAGTTGTTGGAGAAGTTCAATTGTGTTCCCACGTTTCTGTCTCCGGAGATTCAGAAGAGATATTATCATGGATTCTGCAAGCAGCACTTGTGGCCTCTTTTCCATTACATGCTTCCCATGTGCCCTGAGCTTGGCAATCGTTTCGACAGAGTGCTTTGGTTGGCCTATGTTTCTGCTAATAAAGTATTTGCAGATAAGGTAATGGAGGTGATAAATCCGGAAGAGGACTATGTGTGGGTTCAAGACTATCACCTCATGGTTTTGCCGACTATTCTGAGGAGACGGTTCAATCGGGTTAAGCTGGGGTTCTTTCTTCACAGCCCATTCCCTTCGTCAGAAATCTACCGGACTCTGCCTGTCAGAGATGAAATACTGAAAGCGCTCCTAAATGCAGATCTGATTGGATTCCATACATTTGATTACGCCCGTCATTTTCTTTCTTGCTGCAGTAGAATGTTGGGGTTAAACTATGAGTCCAAGCGAGGTTACATCGGACTTGAATATCTGGGTCGGACGATCTACATTAAGATTTTGCCAGTCGGTGTGCACATGGGAAGGCTAAAATCCGTGTTGAACCACTGCTCTTCTGCTGCCAAAGCCATTGAAATTCAGAAACAGTTTCAGGGTAAAAGGATTATACTAGGGGTCGATGACATGGACATATTTAAAGGCATTAGTCTAAAGTTACTCGCCCTCGAGCAACTCCTGAGACAGCGCCCAGATTTGCAAGGACAAGTGGTGATGGTTCAAATTATGAATCCTGCCAGGAGCACTGGGAAGGATGTTCAAGAAGTGAAGAAAGAGGTCTACTCGACTACCGACAGGATAAACGAAACGTTTGGATTCCCAGGCTACAAGCCAGTAATTTTGATCGACCATCCCATTTCTTTTTATGAGAAGAGCGCCTATTATGCTTCAGCAGAATGTTGCATTGTGAATGCCGTTAGAGATGGAATGAATCTGATCCCTTACAAGTACATAGTCTGTAGGCAAGGGTCTCAAACAATCGATGATGCTTTGGGGTAGCTGCTGAGACCCCTCGGACTAGCATGCTTGTTGTCTCGGAGTTCATCGGCTGCTCACCCTCATTAAGTGGGGCCATCAGGGTTAATCCATGGGATGTTGATGCGGTTGCTGATGCGCTCAACTCAGCCATCACAATGTCTGCAATTGAGAAGCAGCTTAGGCATGAGAAGCATTATCGTTACGTCAGCTCCCATGATGTAGCATATTGGGCCCACAGCTTCATGCAGGATTTGGAGAGATCATGCAAAGATCACTATAGAAAGCGTTGCTGGGGCATTGGTTTTGGCCTGAACTTCAGGATCTTGTCTCTGTCTCCAAGCTTTAGGAAACTATCTGTTGAAACTTTAGTCTCTTCTTATAAGAGAACTAATAGGAGAGCTATATTTCTGGATTATGATGGAACGCTGGTCCCTCAAATTTCCATCAACAAGACCCCAAGTCCTCACGTCATCTCCGTTCTGAATGATCTCTGCAATGATTCGAGCAACACTGTGTTCTTAGTTAGTGGCCGGGGCCGAGATTCTTTGAGTGGATGGTTCTCACAATGTGAGAATTTGGGTATAGCAGCTGAACACGGATATTTCATGAGGTATATTGTGTACACAGGTCCCTTGTCTATATATAATTGACAGTGGCTATGAACTTTCATTTGCTTAAATCATCACTGGAGGTTAAATTTAGGTCTTTCTTGCAGGTGGAGCAGGGAAGCAACTTGGGAAACTGGTTGGTTGGAGGCAGATTTCAACTGGAAAAGGATTGCTGAACCCGTAATGACACTTTATACCGAGACTACTGATGGCTCCTACGTGGAGACTAAGGAGAGCGCTTTGGTGTGGCACTACCATGACGCTGACCCTGATTTCGGATCCTTCCAGGCCATGGAATTATTAGACCATCTCGAGAATGTTCTTGCGAATGAGCCTGTAGTTGTGAAGAAGGGTCAGCATATTGTTGAAGTGAAGCCACAGGTGTGAACTCGCGGTTCTCTCTTCTGTCCTATGTTTTCAGTCTTCGTTCTTATTTCCTTTGTTCCTGGCAAAATTTGCAGGGAGTGACCAAGGGCTTAGTGGCGGAGAAAGTTCTTTCCACTCTGAACGAAGGCGGGAAATCGCCAGATTTCGTTTTGTGCATTGGGGACGATAGATCTGATGAGGACATGTTTGAGAGCATTACTACAAGCGTGGCTTGCAGTTCTTCAGCACCAGAGATTTTCGCATGCACCGTCGGTCAGAAGCCCAGTAAAGCTCGTTACTACCTAGACGACACGATAGACATTTTGACGTTGCTTCAAGGCATGGCTGCTGCCTCAAATTCAAATCCCTCATGTAGAAGAGAGATCTAGCCACATGAATAAAGCTACGCTTGCCGCTCGGGATGCAATGACAAGATTTTTCTCAACACAACCACACAGAATTGGATAGCGGGAGGGTGAAGCAGCCATATGATCAGGTAGGCTTGCTTTTTTCTCTGGCTGGACGAATCCTCATTGTTGGTTGGTCGAGAAAGTTCAGGCATGTCGTAGGGCCGCCGCATTCGCTCTGCACCTTTTTGCTGCAAAGCGAAACGGCTCGAGACCCTCTTGTCGCTCGCATCACGGGGGTTATAATTCTTTGTTGAATACCGTTCTCTCTGTTTTCTCTTTTCACATTTCACTGGGGGCTGGGTGGAAAAGCATGGTTGTACATATTAACTTGGCGGTGGAATGCTCTGGTTGTATACTCAGTTTACTGGCCAAATGTTCGACACAGCTAAGCCTGTAGTGAAAATGGCATCGATAGTGTACTCACTCGAACTGCTGAATTGCCAATGGTCGACTTACGCTCCGTCACCATTCATTGGAAGTTCGTAGCTGCAGAAAACTGCCGTTCTGCAGCACGAAGCATGGAATGGCCATATTTCTCAGTAATAATGCTCTCTTAAATCTGCATTTGCCAAAGCAGAGAGAAGACTTAAAATGCAACCTTTTGCCTTCAAGAACCGTCTCTCTCTCTCCCTCTCTCTCTCTCGGCGGCAGTCGCGGAGCTGCCGGGTTGCGTGGCATCTCGGGCCGATTCTCGCGTGCCAAATCAACACGACCCATTTCGATCCCGCCTAAGGTACCATCTGGGTCGAGATCAGAAATTATTCATTTGCATGAACGAAAAGCGTGCAAAGGTATCCTTCGCTTTGCCTTTACTACAACGTTAATGCGCGTTGATGGTCGTGGTGGCCATCGCGTGCCGAGAAAATCCATGATCTTTTCGGAGCTGGCAAGGATCCTCGGTGGCGGGGCCCGCCGGTGTCGAAATTCGTCCCTTTTTCTACAGGCCTAAAGGTCGCGATTCCCGTCAATCAATCATCCACCGCCACCCGGTCCCGGGGCCCACCTGGGAATCATGCTCTCCCGCGAAGCACCAGATCATCGCCCACCTACCACCGCCGCTTCCAGCGCAACGGGCATCTAACGACTACCTCCGCTCCTCGCGAACTTACCGAAACACCCTCGGCGCCTCGCCTAATAAAAGGGAGAATTAGGCCTTGAATTAGGGATCCGGACAATTCGATCATGGGTGGATGGTTGGTACTTCTATCTTTGCAATTAAATTATTTCGAAACGAAATCGGGTTTGTTGAATCAGAACAAACAAAGTTAGGTACCTTGTATGATTAGAAGTAGGAAAGATGACACAAATAGTTTAAAATTTAATTTAATGTGTAATATGATCTTTCGACCTTTAATTTATTCAATGCGATTTATAAACTTTAACCCAATGTGTAATAACATTCATGAACTTTTATTATTAAATATTCCCCAACTATATAAAAACGTTCAATATTATTTCTAAATTTAAATTAATGGTATGATAATCTTGGATAATTTCATATAATTCATATATTAGATTGACCATTTATCAAAAGCTTAAAGATAACATTGCACATTAGAAAAAAGTTTAGCGACTAAATTAATAAATTAAAAATTCAATGAAGACATTGTAGATTGGATGGTTCAAAAACTATGTGCATGCATATCTCGTTAATGTAACAATAATAAATAAAAACGATTATGATATGATTAATAATGCTCTTTAATTTTGTTGGGTAAGCAAAATGTTCGATTATGATAGCATGAGCTGGATCGCCTTTAGAACCATATAGGGAGCGCGGAAAATGATTTTTTTTTTTTTATAGATTAATGGTAACATGAAATATACATCATTTTTAATATATGGAAAGATACGATTAATGGAGAGAATATCTTTTGCAAGTGGTTGAATAATTGTTCAGCTTTGAAAGTTACATTAGTGGAAAAATATTAAGATATAGAATATAATTAAATTATTTCCCAATAGTTCATATATATTTTTTGTTAAAATAGGAGAGTAGTGCAGCCAAATTTAATGGTTGAGGATTAGGATGGGAATTGAGAAACCATAAAAGCTGTCATGTTTAAAATGGGAGTCAACCGTTTACCGGAAGAACAAGTAAACCCCACTGCCCTCGACAGCAGAAGAGACCCTCCGGAAAATCTCATAAAAACCGGGATTTCCGGTCATCCTATCTCCTCTATATTTATATAAAGAAGCCCACGATTCTCTCTCCCGTTGTAGAGAGAGAGAGAGGGATGACGTCGTTTCGAGGTCCGGAGATGAGGACGGAAGCATCAGCCATGGCGGCGGCGGCGGCGCCGGCGGACGGTGAGCCCGACCCGATGCCCGATTACCCATCGTCGCCCTCCACCTGCTGCTTCTGCATCCCCCGCTTCCGCGCCCGCACGCCGCCCCGCGCCGCCGCCGGGCAGTCCTACTGGGAGCGGGTGGGATCGGGCGGCCGCCGCGGGGGCGACGGCGGCGACGGTGGCCTGTGGTCGCGCGGGCTCCGGGCCCTGAAGAAGCTCCGCGAGTGGTCCGAGATCGCCGCCGGCCCCAGGTGGAAGACCTTCATCCGGCGATTCAACCGGAAGGCGCACCGGCAGGAGCGGTTCAACTACGACCCCCTGGACTACGCCCTCAACTTCGACGAGGGGCAGGGCGAGGACGCCGACGAGGAGGGCGGCGAGGGCGGCGGCGGCGGGTTCCGGAACTTCTCGGCCCGGTTCGCCGCCTTGCCCGGCGCGGCCAAGTCGGCTCCAGCGCCGGCGCGGGCGGTGGATCTAGGGAGGGTGGGGGAGGTGCCGGTTTTCGCGTAGCGGGGAGGCGCAGGCCGGCTAATTTTTAGGCGAATCGCGAGCGGAGATTGGCTGGCGTGCTGCGGCGTGCTGGTTGACGTTGCCGGCGCGGATCATGCGGCGGTGCCACCTCTTTTTTGCTGTTTAGAAATTCTTCAGAAAGATAGGATTTTTATTTTATTGAAAAGATCATTGTCAGCGTAGCGTGCATAGATGATGAGATGACGTTAATGTATGTATAGAGTTTGGGTTTGAAAGTACTTGTTGGGAGTAACTTTTATTTGTGACGATACAAAGGTTGTCGAATTCATTCGAGGATTGATCAATTTCAATGAATAAATGAGGCAAAACCAAAGTCCCCTTTTCTCTTTTTTCTCCTTTTCCCTCTTGCCATCGGCCGGCGAATCGATTGTGTTCTAGGACTAAATTTGTCCTTATTTAAGATGAGTACCAATTTAAGGGCTCTTTTGTGTTAAAAAAGAAAATGGCCACACTTTTAGGTCCCTTTCGAGATGGTTCCTAGTAAGTATGATGTGCCTTATATGACACGCCACAAAGTAATGATATGACCTTGCTTGATTATCGTACAAATACTAAGCTATAGAAAAAGAAAATTTGTAAAAATGAGCTATGAATTGGAGATTGCCCTTTGATATGAATGGATGGCAGTCAAAAAGTAGGATGATGAGGAGATAAGAAGATGCAGTCGTCAAGCTGCACTTTTGAAAAAGAACATGGCTGCTCTTTCCTAGTAAGTATGGCCTGGTTTCTATGATGCGCCACGAAGCGATGACATGACCTGTTATATAACATGTAGCCTATAAAAGAAAATTTGGAAAAATGAGCTATGAATTGGAAATTGACCTTGGAAACAAATGGACTGCAGTCAAAAAGTAGGATGATGAGGAAGGAGGAAAGAAAGGTGCAATCTTGAAGCTGCACTTACACATGCCTTGACATCGCAGGCAGGGCCGGCAGATTGCGCGGATCCAGCACTATTCTGGGATTAAATTTTAATCAATGATTGAAGCGATAGCACTTCCCCACAGGAATGAACCACGCCTACTAGCTTTGATGGCGACACCAGACGTGGAAAGGCAATATCCCTCAATCCTTATCTCCTAATTAAATATAATATCCCTCACTAATTACTTGCTGCCCACAATGAGAAAACATGGATTGCTTGCTCACTTTATCACTGTGGGCAGCGGGTTGGTCTTATCACTCAGGTAGGATGGGACAACATGAAAAGCATTTCCATCTGGGTGGGCCGATTCCGACAGCCCAATGAGCACGGCGTACGTCGAAACGGGCCGAGCTCATGGGCCATGGATCGGGTCCAACTTGAGCGAACGATTGCAGACAGTCCTAACATGTCAAGTTCACTCCTTTTCTCAGCATACTTACAGGTGCATTTGTGCCAGTGAACATGTGACCCGAGCCATAATCATGATCCTGCGGTGTGCGAGATATAGAGAGTTCTTTTTCCAAGTAAAGAGTGAGCCCAATGACGGGACTAGCGTGATGAAACACTGTGTAAGGATCTGGGGGAGGTTGAGATCAAGAAAAGCAGACAGAACAAAAGCTCAAGCATCTTCATTGATTCTTGAATTTGTCTGAGAGATTTGCAGGAATTAAAGATAACAAGAAGATAGATATTGAACAAGTATCTGCTTGCCTATGTGAACTAAAGAAGTCACCGAAAAACTACTCTTGCCAGCACCTAGGCTAAATGGCTCCTGAATGGGACATCTCAGGTTAATTTCGAGATAGCTAGAAAGAAACATGAAACTGTTGGGGTCTGCAGTAATCTATGTAAATTAGATCTGGAAACGAAAAGTCTCAAACTTCCTCAATCGCACCATCATTCGGTACTCCTGCTGGTTGACGAGGGACAACAACATGAGCATTCGGAAAACTCGGGCCTCTGCTGTTCTTAGACCAAAGCCAGATTTTGGAAACAGAGAAGCTTTCTCCCTTGACCTCCCGCTGATCTTCTTCCCCTCTTCGTCCTCCGGAGAGAACCGATACTGTCGTCCTCTCACATTTCCATTCTTCAAAACAACCCTCGTGTTGTGCGTGCAAGGAGTGGATAAAGCCACTTGCAGATCCATAGCACCCTCCACATACTGATATGAACCCATTGAATAGCATCTTCTCGAGTCCAAACGGCAACTACTAGTCTCTTCTTTTATCTCTCTGCTCTCTTCATCCACGTTCAAGCTCTTAAACTTTCCAAGCCTCACAGAAAAGACCCTCTTTTGGCTGTCCTTTTCTTCATCTATGGCAAGTTTTGGACCACAGTGAACTGAATTTTCCACATTAATGGGAAATGCACTAGGCAATCTCCAAGAATCATCTAAGTTGAGCGCTTGCGGGCCAGCCACGGCATCCGTGTTCACAAGGGACCCTCGACAAAGTGGGCACGTCGAATTGGAAAGAAGCCATGTGTCGATGCAACTTATATGAAAGGCATGGCTGCACGTGGGAAGCAACCTGAGCTTGTCATTGTGCGAGAATTCACACAAACAAACAGCACAATCAAATGGTTCCTTCAGCCCGATGATTTCTTTGTAGTAGAAAACGGGCAAAGCATCTACCAAGGTTTGTTCGAGGCCGGAATCGTGCAAACGAAAGAGCTGCTGAAGCTGCCTCTGAAGGGCATGAGAGTCCGAGCTCTCCGTGTACCTATTGGAGTCATAGATGGATGTAGATGGCCTCCTCAAGAGGAATCTGATGAGCAGATGAAGCAGACCGGAAATGAAGACGACAGCAGCTAGAATTACTATGAACAGGAGAAGTGCGGGGCTAATTCGAGTGGAAGATGATTCTGGAGTTGATTCTGTGCCGTAGCTCATGATGTAAGGACTTGACGATGAAAGGAGAGGTGACTGAGGAGGAGCATATGTCAAGCTTCCATCTTGTTGCTTCCTCCTATACACAATACTAGACATCTTTTCAGCTCACAAACTTGGAAGACTGACCACTCTATTCAGCAGAAGCAAAAAAGCTCGCTCTGGACATATCTACCAGTGCGTGCTACATAACAGGGAATCATATCAAACCTCAACTTGTTAAAGCTAAATGGTCTCAATATGGAGACCTTGTGGCACGAAAGCGACTAACTTTGCGAATTCATTTTGGTGTTTGGACAAGAAAGACAGGCATGTGAAGAGCAAGAGAGTTCAAAAGCAAAAAAAAGGGAGACAGAGTTGGAGAGTACCTGCCTTTCTTCCGAAGAGAAAGAAGCGTGAATGGAATGGATTTTATTATGCCGCTCTCAAGGCCTCAAGAGGGTTCCATCGTCTTTGGTTAGTTGATGGCTGTGGGTCCTGCTTTGAATTTCTTTTGCGCCACAGGAGGTCCCTGAAACAGGGATTTTTCTTTGTTTGTTTCTCTGATAGAATATAGAAATGGAAAGTCTCACAAAATAAAATAAAAAAAAAAAAAAAAAAAAAAAGCTAGAAAAGGGCAGTGAGTGGTGTGATGGCTTGAGGAAGAAAACCTGAGAAAAGACTCGGCAGTCAATGCAGAACCAGCCCCATATCCTAGATTTTCAATCACAGCCCTGTCCAACTCTCTTGATAGTCCAAAGCTTTTCGAATTTGGCCTTCCAACACCAGCTATATTCAAAGAACGGTGGCCTAACGTGCTTGACGAGTTTACTCCTCGACACCGAATTACTCCTGGTCTACCTGGAAATTATCGCGTCGGAAAGGTCATGCTGACACTAGAAAAGGGCTCAAAGCCGATGCTTTTAACGTCATTCCCGGTCTCCTCCATATCATTGGGCTCGGAGACATTTTATCAAAAAGTTGGGGATGAGGCAGACCAAGGGGGGAATTGAACCATGATTAAAGGTCCACCATTACACACAACTTGATTGTCCACAGTTGCGTTCGTGACTTCTTTATTCATCAAGAATCTATCAAAAGCAACACCAAATGATGGGTTTGCCGTGTCATTACATTTGCCTAATCTCGGCGGCAAGGGTCTGTCAACCTTGGCCTATAGTTTCATACGACCCACGAGCGCAACAAGAACATAATTAAGCATCGAATTTTCCCTCTTCTTTGAGCTGTGCAAGACCTGTAAGATGAAGACAAAAATTTGTAAGAGGGTCAAAACTTCACTCGCTTAAAGGGACAATTTGACCCCGCCCTTGATCACGGGTCTAGCAGGAGGAGTAAGCACTGCCTGCCTCCGGTTCATGTGAGTCCTTCCCAACATGGCCATGGCATCCATCCAATTCCGATGGAGAAATCTCTGGGGGGCCTGAGAAATATCAGGTGAAGTCCCTGTCCTGAATCAGGAATCCAAAACATGGCAGATGCCAATGATGATGACAGAGGAGAAAATCAGCATTGGTTGTAACCAATTATTTTTTTCTCATAATAAATGATGGTGGGACCAAATGAGCCTTTTCCCATTAGGCATGGAATGGGATCTGTCTGATCTGATGGATTGTGCCAACACGAGCAGGTGATCATGGCTAAAACCTCCACGCTTCCTGTTAACGTTGACAACTCTGGGGATGTTAGTTGATGATGCCCCAGACAAGAAGTCACCCCCTCCAAGATGACATTTTTTTTGGTTAGCTTGGATCTTGACTTTGACAAAGACGGCCAACCGAGGTTGGATGGCGGGAGAAAATGGGGCTGTCCACTGATCTATTGACACGTCAACTCACGCATCAACCACTACCGTGTGATGTGAAGACTTTGTCGTGGATAATTTATTAATCACCGCAAGACCCTCCACCAGTCATGATAACATGGGACGACCTTGCTTTAACTAAGTCAAGTTTTTGTTGGGCAACAGGTAATCAAATGGAATAGGCTGGGCTGGAATTGAGTTAGGCTAGCAGGGCTTCGGCTCGATACGGGAAGCTGAAGAATATGGTATAGATGAGCCCGTAAAAGGAGCCCTTGCCTAGTTCCTCTCTTACACACTTAAGTATCTCAAGGGATCTAGCTTGGGCAACGGGTCCGGTTCGATGCCCGGGTTCTTGGGCGGCCCCCTCTTCTCACTAGGATGTTGAAGTTACCCTCTTTTCTTATCCCCTGTAAAAAGATGATGAAACAAAGGATTAAGGCAGATCTAATTGATAAGAGTTAGGCCTGATTCATGAGCAGATTCAGTGAGTAGGATGAGAGCAGGCTTGCATTTTGTTGTTACTTACCATGGGAGCCAGGTAGCAGTAAGTAAAATTGTGCCGGATGTAGTAAATGTCATTTATTATACTGATTATCCCTCTAGGATTCCAAGAAGATTGCAGCTCAAATAACATTGCAATCATCCAATCATAACTTCAACTCAAGCAGTCAATGCTCCACAATATGAAGTTATACATTTCCTATGGTTGAGCAACAAGTGCAATGACAGAAGCAGACACAGAAGGAGCTGAGAATCGACAATGAGTTTTCTCTAGCAAATGCTTATAACTCATCAGTCATCATGCGCTCCTTCAAATTAACTTAAATGATCTCGACTCCAAGGCGATGGATCTCTCGTCTCCAAGGTGATTGATCTCTCGTCCTCTTCCTTGATTGCATTTATCATAGCCGAAACCTCCTTTGTGCTCGGCCTTTTGGTTGGAGAGGACGCAACGCACTTTAGTGCTACTTGCAACAAGTTCACCATCCTTTCTTCGTGGATGCCCTCTGCTATCAGGGCGCGGTCAAACACCTCTGCAGTCCATTCCTCCCTAATTACAGAGTGCACCCATGTTGCCAAGTCGAATCCACCATCTTGGACCATTTTACCTGTCTTGGGCTGGTGTGATCTTTGCAAAACTTATGCTTCGGGAAAGTTCCGGCTGTACTTGGTTCTCAGAGGCCTTTATTCCGTACTGGCTGATGCACGGATCCATGTTCTTGTTGAACAAAATGTTTGTGGATTTGAGGTTGCCATGAGCAATCCCATCTTCATCTATGTGCATGAAGGCCAAAGCCTCAGCTATTCTGGATGCTACGTTCAGTCTGCTTCCCCAGTCAAAGCTACCATCATTTTTAGACCCCGAAATCAACAGTACCTCTGTAAAAATCTGATGAACACGGATGCTCAAGCAATTGATCTTTTACTTCTAGATCCTATCAGCAGGAGTTTAATGCTTGAGAATGAAGCGATTCAACTTACCATGGAGGAGTTTGAAGAGGCTGCCGTTGGATTGATGCTCATATGCCAAGAGCTTCTCTTACTTTGAGCAATAAAATGCCATTGCCGGTAGTACATTCGGATGCTTCGCCTGGTCCATCTTCAGCATCCTCCTTTTTAACTCTTCGTTCGAGATCGCCCTCTCTTTGATCCTCTTCACAACCAATGTAGGGCCATCGTCAATCATGACCTTGTAGAGCGTCCCGTGCCTTCCCCTCCCAAGCAGCTCGGCTGGAACTCGGAGCAAGTCCTCAAACTTTAAATCTTTTGCCAAGGAACTATTGAGAATCACAAGAGCTGCGGGAGTCACTTCGCTATCTATAGATGTCATCGAGTACTCTGACCTATATTCACTGGTTTTAAATTCATCACTGGAAATGGCATTCATCTTTATGCTATTATCGTCCGTGTTGGATTCTGCATTCTCTACATCATCAGTCTTCTCATCTTTTGGCTTGCTTTTACTTACTATTTGGTAAATGATGAACAATCCTATCACTGAGCTGAGGAATGCGTAGCCAGTGTATATGAGGAAGCGATCTGTCGACCACTTCTTCAATGCAGCCTTTGATGATAAGGATGGGGGACATGGATTCGGTAACGGTTGCCCACATAAACTAGGATTCCCAGAAAAGCTGTCTGCACTAAAACGGCCCCTTATGTCGGGAATTTGGCCGCTAAATTCGTTGTTAGAGACATTAAATGCCTCCAAGTTTGCGAATCCGAACTCAGGAAGCTTCCCCCAGAAATGGTTGTTTTGAGCTAGGAACGATAGCAAGCCGGGAATTTTATGCAAACTCGGCAGTTCTCCAGTGAAGTTATTGTACTATATGTCCACCCTCTTTAAGTTACTCAAGTGAGAAATGCTTTTCGGGAGTTGTCCAGCGAACCGATTGCCGCTTACGTATAGGTGGGTCAGATGCTTGCAATTCGCAATCTCTGCAGATATTTCTCCACTTATGCCGTTGTTGTTGAGGCTTAGGACTTGAAGAGATCTTGCACCGCAGAGAGAACCAGCATCAAATGTCCCAATGAGATTGAGCTCGTCAAGGACGACTTTTAGTACAGTTTGGGTGTGCGAATCGCAAGTAAAGCCCATGCATCCGTGAGTACAGGGGTCTGAATTCATGTTCCAGCCCCAGCTCTCATTTCTATTGGCGTTATCTGTGGGTAAGAGTTGTTCCATGAATCGAACTAACGATCGCTTGGTGTCATCTGCTTCTGAAGCTGCTGATGTAAACAGAAGAGAAATTGGAATAAGGAGTACCCAGATGGGCGCTTGCTCCATTCGGGAAAGGACTGAAGCTAGTAGAAGTGGCTTGGAATTTGATAAATGCATTTGCCCAAATCTTTATACTCAAGCGGGTTTGGCTATCTGGTAATGTGGAACGAGGAGTACGTGACAAGGTTGGCATACATAGAAAGATTATGAGATTGAACAGAAGGAATCAAAAGTGAGATAAAGGCATATCCCCGGAAATTTTTTAACCGGGAGCCGGCGCCTGAAATGGTCTATTTTAACCTAATCAGATGTCCTGAACAGGCACGTTGCCAAACACTACTGATTGATGGCATGGGTGAGCATTATTTTAACCACAGTAGTAGCTGGTCAAGAACTTCATGTTTGTATTTTAAGGAGAATCTGGGATTATGCGTAGTTCTTAGTTTTTTCTGCATCGATGGGGTAACAGAATATGACAAATCGGAAATATTAAAGAGCACCTGCATTTTCATGAGCAAATCAAACCACAGAAGTGAATTTCTTCGGACGGATGCTTGAAGACGCAGAGTGAGATGTACCTATTCGGCTCGATAGGAGTAATGCTAAAGTTACGTTGTCAGAATAAAAACACGTCCGAGTACAATGGGGAGCTCCAATTTGAGAGGAAAACAGGAACTAAGTGACAATATCTAAGTGACAAGGATCATTCCTATCTGTTACTAATCTAATCATACCAACATTTGACCAATTCCAACTAACCTATCATTACTTCAGCGGCCTTCTAATGATTACGGCTTTGGTCCGAACCCTCGCCGTCGATCACCCCTAATCTTGACCACGTCTTAGCAAGAGTTACAGCACACTCAAACACGCAGAAGGAGACAAAACTGTTGATGTCCATGTTCCCACTGATGAACAGAAACATCCTACATAGACATGTACAAGCAGATTACATCAAAAAAATTAAGACATCAATTGAAACGCTTAATCTGGACCGGATAACGTACTATCAGCAGGCCTTAGGACGTTATACTTCAGCATAGGTTGAGTAATTTAAGGAAGCAGTTACGGACTTCTGGCCACATCTTCCACAAAACCCGAATTTCAGTCTTCTGCTGAAGCAAGGATGCTTCCGGCAGTCCATCTTTGTCGCATCGATCCAAGGGATACTATCAATTGAACGACGTTGGTCATTCAGAAATCACTTATTACCTATCAGTAACCCAAAATGGGCATATAGTGTTGCAGTGCATTTTCATATTACATCGAGCCCGTTCTACTTTCACAAACTCAGCGTTAGCTTGCTGGCCGGTTTGTACAACCAGAATCAAAAAAGGAGAAATCCGCATCTCCTGCAATGAAACGCTTTCCTTCCTCAATGAGAAATCTACGGATCTCAGACCAAAGAACTTCCGTTTCATCTTAAATTAAGTACAACCTAACGATATCGACCTCGCAACCATCTTCAATCACGTGCTCATTCTAACAACCTCAGAAGACTCTACTCTAACCACGCCTTTGTCCTGTGCACAGAGCTTGACTGGAATCTAATCAATCCTTAGAAAGGCACGAGGACCAACCGGTCAAAGCATCTCCAAAAACAGAGAAACATTGGCAGCGCATGCTAGAGTACAGTAAACTGATTAAAGGCGAAAGATTGCTCAAAGCATACGTTTGAGTCGTCATCATCGTCTCCTTTCCGTAACGTGGACCATTGATTAGATTTTCATGCGCATTTTGCTTTTTCAAAGGACTATGTCAGTGAATATCCTATAACATCGGTTAAGCAGGCCAATTTCAATTCTACTAAATTAAAAAATTCGCAACATTCATACTGAATGAATTTTCATCATCATATTTCGGATAACGTCTTTTCAAAATTAGCCATTTTCCGCATAAAAGAAACAGTTTTTGAATCATCAGGTGATTCCAATCTTTGTCAATCGCCTCTGCATTCTTAGCATCGGCAAGTACTTGAAAAGAAATGGAAACAGTGTATTGGCATACACTGCATGCATATCCTGTACATGATTTCCGGATGGTTGGCTCTTTGCCGACCCAAATACCAGAGTTGAGTACCATTTTGAATTACTCTCAGCAGGTGTGGATGCATGTGTAGAAAGACAGGGAGACGAAGAGAGCCTGATCACCGCCGCGCCGACGGACCCAATAGCTGTCGGAGCCTCGAAACCGACTCCGACGCCGTCCCGCGGGCTAAACACAGGCCTCTTCCAGTCCAATGCTGCTCGTTCGACCAATGAGCAGGCCACTTTGCTCGACTCTAACGAGTCGTTTGCCAATTTTGCGCGGTCGATGAAAGAGGACGGGCTCTATCTATGTCTACACGGGAGTGCTACGGCTGCGTTTGGCAACCACTTTGCCAAGGATCTTTAGGGGTCTAAAGGCCTTTAGGCCAAAAAATGGGTGTTTGGGAACCAGCTTTGGAAGTCCCTTATGGGAAAGCAAGTACTTGGGAAGGCTGAAAGCCCAAGGCAGCCTTGAGGCTGCCTTGGGCTTTCAGCATTCTCGGCATGCTAGAGATTACTGTTTATTTTTTTTTTCCAAATTTGTCCTCACGAATTTTTTGTTTTTCCGGTGCGTGCCCTTGTACGTCACTGTTCATCTTCTCCAGGACTCCGCGAGCCTCAGCGTCGGACGACCTCCAGCGAGGGTCCGCCGGAGGTCGCAGGTCCTCGCGGCTCTGGGTCGCCGGAGGTCGCGCGACCTCGCTGCGCGACCTCTGTGCAACCAGATCTGGTTGCCGGAGGTCGAGCGACCTCGCGGCGACCAGATCTGGTCGCCGGACTGGTCGCCGCGAGGTCGCGCGACCTCGCTGCGCGACCTCTGTGCAACCAGATCTGGTTGCCGGAGGTCGAGCGACCTCGCGGCGACCAGATCTGGTCGCCGGACTGGTCGCCGCGAGGTCGCGCGACCTCCGGCGAACAGATCTGGTCGCGCGGAGGTCGCGCGACCTCTGCGCAACCAGATCTGGTCGCCGGAGGTCGCGCGACCTCTGCGCGACCAGACCTGCCTCCCGCGACCCAGATCCGGGGTCGCCGGAGGTCGCGACGGCGTCGCGCGACCTCGCCGGCCCAGATCCGGGGTCGCCGGAGGTCGCGACGGCGTCGCGCGACCTCGCCGGCCCAGATCCGGGGTCGCCGGAGGTCGCCGGGAGTCGCCGCCGGCCGCCGGATGCCGCTGCCCTTGCTGGTTTTCATTTTTTCATTTTTTTATTTTTCTTTTAATAATTTTTTTTTTTTTTTCACAAAAGTCCTTTGTCTCCCAAACACCATTTTCGCTTCCGTGTCTTCACAAGCGCTTTTAAATTACAATTTACCAAACACAGTTTACGTTTTGAAACACATTTAACTCAGCCGCCTTTGCAGTTTTCCTAAAGACTTTCCCCAAAAGTCTTCCCAAACGCACCCTACGTCCAAAGATTCATAAAAGATGTCTTTTTTCAGCACTAAAATCCTAAAACTTGTTGCCACAGTGCATTTATGTCCTAAAGTTTCGATTTTTTTAATACATTTTTCCTATTCGAAGAAATTAACGTTCTTGTCGTCTCTCTCTTCACTCTCCCAACCAATGGGGAGCTCGAGAACCGCGCACGCAATCCTTCTTAACTACTACTGGCGGCCAAGCTTAAGCCACCTCCTCCCAGCACCGACGGCGACGCGCGGCGGCGAGCGACGGCGATGGAGGCGAGGCCGTGGCTGCTCCGGTCGCTGCCGGTGGCGGCGATGGTGGCGATCGAGTGCCTCGACGTGGGCCTGACGACGCTGAGCAAAGCGGCCATGTCCAGAGGGATGAGCCGCTTCGTCTTCCTCGTCTACTCCAACGCCCTCGCCTCCCTCCTCCTCCTCCCTGTCTCCTTCATCCAAAGGTAATCTTTTTCCCCACCATTTCCGTCGCCGTTTCGTTTGCTCGTTCCTCCGCCGGCGTTGCTGATCGGCGGCGGTTGCTTTTTCGTGCGAGCTCGTGGCAGGGAGAAGAGGCCCCCGCTCACCTTCTCGGTGCTCTGCAAGTTCTTCTTCCTCGCGCTCGTCGGGTAAGTGATAAAGGACGGAAGTTGAGAGGTTTGATCGAGTGAGTTATGTTGGGGTTGCTCTGTCTTTGATCATCTGCTTTGATTGAGAGTTCTGTTTTGCAGGATAACGACGATGCAGAACTGTGTGTTCGCTGGAGTTAGCTACAGTTCGCCCACGCTCGCTTCTGCTATGGGGAATTTAGTACCCGCTTTCACCTTCTTGCTGGCGGTTAGCTTCAGGTTCGCCTTCGATTTTCCGGCATTTAGCACCGTTCGCGACATGGGTCATTTCTCATGCGCGAGCGAGTGATCGAATAGGCCTGCAATTCCAGGAGCAAAAGTAGTAGAAATGAGAGTACCTCCGTAATCTCGATAGGAACTCCGGCTCGATGCTTCCGAGTGGGAATTCGGTGTAGAATTGTGATCTTTGTGAGTTGAATTGATGCCATCTTCTTTTGCCGCTCCTGTAGGATTGAAAAATTGAACTTGAGGAGCTCGAGAAGCCAAATCAAAATTCTTGGCACCATGGTGACCATTTGCGGAGCCTTAATCGTGACGCTGTATAAAGGTCCTCTAATAGGTGGTGGCATATCTGCTATTCCTTACCCTGATGAGAGCTTACCAACAACACAACCCAGCAAAGCTTCGTTGGCTGGTGTCCCTAATTGGGTTATCGGTGGCATGTTCCTGGCAGCCGCTAGTTTATCTTTGGCAATATGGAATACGGCTCAGGTAGTGTGCGAACTTTCTTTGCTATTTCTCAGGGAAATGGGGCCAACTGACTTTTTCTGTTCATTTAAAGGCAGCAGTTCTGAAATCGTATCCATCAGAGGTGACTTTGGTCTCCTTCTGTTGCTTCTTTGGGACTCTTCAATGTGCAGTAGTTGCTCTAATTGCAGAAAGAGATCTAAAAGCTTGGAATCTAGGGCTTAGTATTGAGGTCATTGCAGTCATCTACACAGTGAGCATTAATATAACTTTCAAGTTTGACAAATCTTGTTTACCATCTTGCTGTAAAATTTACATGTTTTTATTTTTGCCCTTTCTCCAAAGGCGATAGTTGGGAATGTGGTGACCTTTTGCGTTTGTTCCTGGTGCATACACAAGAAAGGTCCTACTTTTGTGGCAATGTTTAAACCCTTAAGCATTGGTATAGCTGCCATGATGGGTGCCATTTTCCTTGGTGATGCCCTCCATGTCGGCAGGTAAGAACCTTCTTCACCACCCCTTACTTCTCCACTACCAGTCACCCCGCTTACTGTCAATCCCTTAGTGTCATAGATGTTGTGTAGTTGGTCAGCATTTCAATAGAAAGAAGTTAACATGAGATCAATAAATATTTTGAGGCGAGGAACATGTTTGAGTGTTACACAAAGGCTATATTGGAAACCAGCCAAGCAAAAGAAATATTTGGAAAGGAAGTAGCATGTCTTGAATCTAATGCGCTCTCCTCTTTCATTTTCTACAACTGTCGATAGTTTACATTCCATAGCATCGGAAGACAGTCACAAAACTAAAGCGATGGTCAGTTTTCTAAAGATCCTCTATCAAGTAGATTGGGTAAATGATTGGCTTGTTGAGATTTATTAGTAAGCATTCCCATCAAGTCAAGTGCATTGTCAAGCCATCACTCCAGTTTCAGAGAAAGAATATGGTAGAAGTATATGGCATTAATCAGCAACTGTCTAAATGGATGTCACCAAGATGCAGGAAGTACTTCAACTCTTATTCAAACCTCACTTACATGCTGAGGAGCTCAAATGAGGCATCATGGAGATTGGCTATGGACAACTGAGAAAAAATCTTTTGTTTGATGATTTATTTTCTTGATATTGTTGTTTGTGATGATAAAAGATCCATTTTCCCTGGATAATGAGCTTCCTTGAAATTCTCAATGACATAATCCCTGCTCATCAAACTTTTGACACTGCTTACAATATGTAGAGTATTCACAACTTTTTATGCTTTCGTGTGCAGTATCGTTGGAGCTGTTGTAATTGTGGCTGGCTTTTATGGCGTTATTTGGGCGATGTCTCAAGAAGAAGAGCATGGTAGAAATTGCACAAGTGGTGAGCTGCAATCACCTTCCCAGAAAACCCCGTTACTTGAGAGCCACGTGAATATAAATTAAGCTGGTTAGTTTCTTTTCTTTAAGATTTTTGCTCCATGTATGCCGACTTGTGCAAAATACTCAAAATTATGTGCAATAATTATCTTAGATCGCAGTATTACTTCTACTATCAAGAAGGCGTGCACATGCAATGGGGCTGTCCTTAGTACAAGTGTTGACAAGTGGTCAGCTATTCATAAAAGCAATGACCTCAATCTAGTCTAGGAATGACCTTGTCCCTCCGTTGGTCCAGATAGAACTGGCAAGTGCATTGTGAAGTTGTACTTACGCATATAGAAAATTGCGATGTTGCTTTTGTTTTCCCTGTTGATTGTAATGCTTTCTATAATAAGAAAGGTGGACTGGGCCTTGATCTTCCTATTCATCTTGTATGAGTTATTCACGAGCATATAGTGAAAAATGGTGTCCGTATTTATTCTGGGGCTCCAGGACGCTTTTCTGTATATGTTGTTTGATTCTTGAGCTGGTAGTATAAAGCTCCTTCCTGGTGCTAAGTAAAGATGGAGTACCAACTTGCACTTTATGACCAGGCAATCATGTGGTGCATGCCTTTCTCTCTGTACTAGATACTTGCAGCTTGCGGTTGTGTTTGGTTGAACCCTGCCACCTGCTGCCACCTGTTGAAGGTAGGCAATCTACATGAATGCTAGATTACTAATGGCATGGGACAACGAGCATAATTTTAGTTGGCTTGACAAGCTTCCAGGATTGGATTATACGTGTATATCTCCCTCTTCCCATCTCATTTTCTTCATCTCCACAGAGGTTTATTCCAAGACCAAAATTCATATTGCCGTGGAGGAAGATAATTTATCTAGCACTGATGGTAAAAGAATAATCTTTTCGCTTGTTATCATTGCTTACTTTTTCTCCGGCTGTTAGAATCCCGCGGATCCCATTGCTTCCTCATGGATTTGATCCCAGGACGTGCCCATTGCACGGATGTGTGGCTTGGCATCATTGCTTAAACCTTATTTATGCCTTCCACCAAACCCTCTTAAAGCCCTGTAATTATTCTAGTTTTTCACTTTGTCGATCTTCAGAGTTATCTTTTGACTGGTTGGTCTTGAGCTACCTACTCTCTCTCTCTCCCCCCCGTTATTGCACTCCAAGCTTTATTTTCTTTTGATGAATCTCTTAACCACAGAAGTTACTTCAGTTCTGTTTTCACAAGATTGAGGAACAAGCCATGCTAGAGATCATCATCAAGATAGACGTGGACTGTCAAATAATATTAAACTTGTTGGACATTATCCGGGACATCGATTAAAAGTTGCTCCATATAGTAAAGTTGCAATTGTTGGATATTTGATAGCGGAAAGAGATCATCGAATAGCGCTTCATAAAGGGAAAAGAACAAACGAATCTCTCTTTCTTTCCCTCTCATTTTTTTGCAAAGTTATTGTCGTTTCCACAGGTCGGCTTCCAGAGGTCGGCTGGTAAAAAGAGCTGCTTAAGGTCCCTGACATCTCCATCGGTCCGTCTTATGGAGTCATTGATGTTTTTAGAGTCGATTCGGGCTGGATCTTGTCAGTGTTTCATCGTTGATGGGTCCGTTGATCATACGTTGGTTATTGGCCTTTTCTGAGGTTGCTCATAAATGATTGTCGGATTGCAAACGCTATTCAAGTCAAGTCAAGCGTTCCCAAAACGGTTGATTTCGGTGTTGCGTTGACTCTGTCTTGCTCATCACGGCTCATTGCCTGAACCAGAGAAAACATCGGGCCATCATGTGATGGCATATGTAGAATTTTTTATTTTTTTTTACTTTGGTTCATTAAATGTGACAACCTTGAAGATTCCTATGGATGGTCCTTTCCCATAAATTCCCAAAAGAGTGCGGTCACGCCCTTGCTTAAATCATACTCATGCACACGACGTGCTACTTTTTGGTACCGAGGTTCCGGGTTTGAAATCACATTCGCATCTTTTCTAAATCGAAAAAGTTGCAATTCATACAGCTACCTTTCGTGAACATTTGTTAGAGTTATCTTGCACTGCTAACATCAGATCATCAAGACCTTTTTTTCTAAAGAATTTATTAATAACATGTGCTAAAAATTGGGAAGGGAAAAATAATCCTAGCTAGAACATTTCTGCTAAAAAGCTGAAAACTTTACTGCTAGTGCTTACATAATAAAAAGGCTTTGCTTGGGCGTTGGCAAGTTGATTGGACTCCTAGGAAAATCCAAGTCCGCAGTCTCTCTCTCTCTCTCTCTCTCTTCTCTCGCTCTCTCTGTGGACGTGAGGTTGACGAATGGGGAAGTTGTCTATTATTAAGAGCAAGGCGATATTGTATTGAGGAAAGATCGGAATCGAAGGGAATCCCATGGCCAGAGCGTCCCGGGTTCTTCAGTTCGCCAAGTGGGTAGTCTCAAGAACGACGAAGGACTGCGAAGGACGATCTGCTCTGCGGCGGCGACAGCGGGCGAGCGAGGATCATGTGATCATCAGCCCCGCTCACTGACTTCCGCTGTCCCTTTGGATTCAAGAAACCACCCCCATTAAATCCTCCCCACCTAACCCACCGCGAGTTGGGTTTTGATCCTCCGAATTTTTAGCTTCTTCGGTTTCATCCTGTCTCTCTCTCTGTCTCTCTGTCTTTGTCTCTCTCTCTCTCTCTCTTGACGTTCTTGAAATGGCTACGAACGCATCGAGATTCATCAAGTGCGTGACGGTGGGCGATGGGGCCGTGGGCAAGACTTGCATGCTCATCTGCTACACCAGCAACAAGTTCCCCACTGTATGTGTGCTTTCTTTTCCCCGAAAGATTTCTCTGGGGAGCTTAAATTTTTTATCTTTCGTTCGGCTTTATGTTCCCTGTTTCTGGGTTTTGCAGCTTTTGCCCTTTTCCTCATAGCACCGATTGCTTTCTCTTCACTTCTGTTTTCATCGCAAGAGTGTTGTTCAGTATTGGTTTGAGATTTCACTGAAAATTACGTGTTTGTGGAGAGGTTTCCTTATCTTTCTTCTTTATGTAATTTATGCAGGACTCTTAGCTTTTGTCGAGCAGTGCCTTTTACCACTTTGTAGCGTTTCTTGTTATTCCAATCTAACCATTTGTATATTTATCAGGACTACATACCCACAGTGTTTGATAATTTCAGCGCTAATGTGGTGGTTGAAGGCATCACCGTCAACTTGGGTCTTTGGGACACAGCTGGTGAGGAATTGGGACTTTCAGATCAATTCCAGTTTTCCACATATATTTTATATTGGGTAGTTTCACACATATATATCTCTGAGTCAGAACTTACGAGGGAACTGGGTTTACTGCGACTAATTTGCTGTGTGGGTCATGGCATTGTGTCCCGTGACGTACTTTTACCATTTTGTAGGGCAGGAGGATTACAATAGATTAAGGCCCTTGAGCTATAGAGGAGCAGATGTCTTTGTCTTGGCCTTTTCATTAGTTAGCCGTGCTAGTTACGAGAATGTCCTGAAAAAGGTAAGCTGGGAATTCGCACATTTAATTTCCTAATTTTTCTTGTGCGTGTATCTCAACTGTCCGCTCCTGTCTTGGCCAGTGGATCCCAGAACTCCAGCATCATGCTCCTGGCATTCCTCTTGTCCTTGTAGGAACCAAAATGGGTGAGTAGAAAGAATTTATTTTCACAGTAGCGGACAGATTTCAAATAAGTCTTCTTTTGCTTACTGTTGCTTCTTATCAAATCTGAATGTCGGGTACAATACACAACTAACTGAATATTGTTATTGCTTGTTGGTGGATATCCCCAACTAATGCACTTACTAATGCCTCTCACTGGGTTCTGGCTTTTCTATTGACATTTAGATCTTCGTGAGGATAAACACTATATGGCTGATCATCCTGGACTGGTTCCCGTGACCACTGCTCAAGTTAGGTTTCCGTTATCGGTCAGCAATATTTTTCCTGTGGTGTACATCGGTCCCTGTTGTTGATTGCCATTTTTTGTACTCAGGGTGAGGAAATGCGCAAACAGATTGGTGCCATGTATTACATAGAATGCAGCTCAAAAACTCAGCAGGTAAAGTACAGACTAGCCTGTATTGACATACATGATTTCTTTAATTGCATCTAGTATTATGACGGTTAGAAATGTAGGGAGTCTGGGAAATGGTTGAGTTTTATTTATGAAAAGATAAAAGGAAATCATCAAACATTAATGACTGACCCAGACCTGTCTGCAACCCAAAAAAAGAAAAAAAGAAGCAAAAGAATTCTTTACTGCCAACTAAGAAACAAGCTCCTGGAACTTGGCTTGTAGTAGTATACGAACTTAATTGTGATTTCGAGTGAGCTGATGAGCGTTTCCTGAAGTTGAAGAAGGGAACTTTACCTGTCCTTAGGGTGTCATCTGATGAACTCCATACCAAAGCATTCAGTGGAATCTGATATTAGATCCTCTAGGTATATTGCTCTGCTAGCTATTTGACCTTTGATTACTCTCAATAGCTGACTGTGTCGTCACCCGATATCTTGATTCTTGAGATTGTGGGTGCTTATCCTTGTTGTTGCTCAGACTTGTAACTTCAAGTGATGTCCCTATGCTAATGATCTGATGCATAAATACATCAGCATACTGATGCTTGCTCTCTGATGCAAATGCAGAATGTTAAGGCAGTGTTTGATGCTGCAATCAGGGTAGTGATCAAACCACCTCAGAAGCAAAAGGAGAGGAAGAAGAAAAAACCACGTCGAGGATGGTTTGTGTGAGTGCTGGAATTTTTCTACCTCTGAGGCTTATTACATTAACTGTGAAGGATATGCAGACCGTGTGAAGCGAATATCTAGTGCAGTTTACTCTGCAGCACATATAATTGTGGGTGTTTTGGGTGAAGTGCAAGTCTGTGAGAACCATATATTTGTGGTTATCTATATTCATCTCTTAGCCGGATTGAGAGAGACTTAATTTCACAAAAAACACAAAGGCTTGCAGTTGAATTACCACTGCTTAATTTGAAATGGCTCACACATTTGCCCTTTCTGGCAGAGGGTGGTTTAGTCTAGCATTATTAAAAGAGTTAATTCATTGATGACATCCGCAAGTATAGAATTGACAAGTGAACCAGTTGAACTGTTACCTGCCTCTACTGTTTTTCATGGCTGGTTCAGAAAGCACTGATTAGAATATATCTTCTGTTTAATGGTGGTAGGATGTTGAAATAGTCTTCTTACATTTTGCCATTGCCTTCCATTTGAAACTTTCTGTGCTTCTGGTACTTCACCTCTAACAACTACTTAGTACAGTGGTCATGCCCTAGTTAGTGGTCAAACTTGACTGCTTGAACTTTTTCCCCCTTATCCATTCAGCCATTGAATTGCTTTTCATGTTCGAGCCAACCTAGGTTGGACTTGTGATCTACAGCTACCAGTAACTATATAGCATTTTAATCTTCCCATAGATCTCAGTTTCCCTTATAATGCGTATAAGCTTTTTTTGGTTCAGCTTGCTCCTATTAGAAACTAAGGATGTATTTGGGTTGACATCACTTAAGTCAAAAGGTAGTTATGTCTCTTTTGCCTAACAATTCAGACTAGGGTGTGTGGATTAGGCGTGTGGCACAGTTTAATCTTTTCACACCTCCAAGTGTAAATGATTACATTTTTGAGCCATTTAAGGATTTGGGTTACATTCTACCTGGCCCACGAAATTAGTTGCATGTGAGGTTTACTCACCTCAGGTGGGTTTCCTCATCATTAAAGAACATGTGAATTTCACATGATTTCAAATGAATTTTAACTTTGATCTTTATGTTTCTAAGCACTTGATTCAAGTGCATAACCATTTACTCTAAACTCGAAATTAAGTGCATAACCATTTACTCTAAACTCGAAATTAAGTGCATAACCATTTACTCTAAAAGTTTAAGTTATTAAAATTCGACACAAAATGTATGTAATAGCTTAATGCTCTCCTCTGCATGAAGGTCGATTTGATGATGAAGGCCTTATTTGAGAACCTGATAATGGGGAGTGAAAGAATTGCTTGACCCTGCTACCCCTAATGAAATGGAAACTCATAAATGGGTGGAGGACAGTATGAGGAATTGAACTCGAGATTTCTAACTCTGATATCAACTTGAATTTGAGTGCACAAATGTCTAATCCAAAACTAACAATTAAAATATGATGAGATGTATTCATTGTAACAGAGCATAAATACTTCTAATATTTGATATAAAAGTTATATCATAAATACTAGAAGGAGAAGTGAAAAGTGAAAAGTTAAAAAGTATGAGCCACCTCAAATCACCTAATAGTATTGCCAGTTTTAACATGGCTTGTCCCATGGTCCTCCAAAAAAAAATTTCCCTGATCTCCTGTGCATTTACTCTTAATTTTCAATTTGAAATATGCTTAAGACACTTCTGACAGAAATATTTGAGAAACCAAATGATATTTATATGACCTTCATCCTTGTAGTTATTTTTCAGCCTCGCTGTCAATGCTTACCTGGCCATTATCACGTTATCCCAAAGCCTAAATTGTCTGTATGATCTCTGATTTCAAACTTCCTTACCTCTTTGCATACTTGTTGCCTCTAGACCTTTTTGCTCTTGCTGTTAATGCTTCTATTGATTCTGTCAAAGTCCCATGAAGTCTCTCAACTATCTCTTTGTGGATAAATGTTCTGCGACCACAGTAATGGATATAGCACAATTATTTGGTGCAAAAGAGCATAGCCATGTCAATGTATCTACCTTAAGAGAGGTGGGTGAGATTGAGTGGAGTGAAGCTAGGTAGGTGGCAATGCTGCAAGAACCAATATGCTCATGAATGGAAATAGAAATGCCAATAGATGGTGTTTGGTGATGAAAATTATGAGAGGAAACAACAACACAGCATCAGATGCATCCTTTAGATCACGCTTGTAAATGGAATAGTACATCAATTGTGTTGGAGAAAAAGTTGTGAGAGGAAAGGACAACCTTGCGTCGGGTGCATCCCATACATTATGCATCGCCTTCCCAACCCCTAACTAAAAGAAAGTACAATCTTTATGGTACTTCTCAGATGGAAGGGCAAGGACCATTCTCTCTTCCCTTTGCCTCTCTGTTCAATTTCTGTCCTTCTGAGGCTTTATTTTATGAGTTAATAGAGGCAAAAAGTCTTTAGAATTCATTGCTGCCTGTTCTTTCCTGTTGAACTGTAGTAACATATGCTGGTGCTTGTGTGGATTGCAGGAACATCTTTTGCGGTAGGAGCTTCCCATGTCTGAAGTGAATTGCGCCTAAGCTGCTAGGATGTATATGTCTGCCATCACTTCTGGTAATGGCTCTGTGTGAACGCTGACAAGGATTGGTTCGTCATCAGACTGGCTAGTTAGCTGTTCATGTGTGTACTTTGTAGATAAATTTTCTACTTGCATGGCTTGTTTTCGGTTTTATTCACGTAGCATTCGTTCTACCATTTTGTGGCAATGACTGATGAAGTTGCATCTTTCCACTGATTTCCCTCTTTTGGTTGTGTAAAGCATTGACTATTCTACAGAGGAAAAAAGAAGAGAAATTTAATTTCTTAACGCTAGTTTTGCGTGCATCATATCTTCTTTAGTTATATCCTGTTCTCACTACTCACCAGTGTGGAGTGTGGTTTTAACTTTGCCTGAGTCGAGTCCTGATAAGAAAAATGGTAATTCAAAGCTTCACATGATGCTGATTGCTGATGCTGACTCATCTCAAGCATAGGATTCTCACCTTTATGGAATCTAGCAGAAATTGCTAAAGCAAAGCGTCACCTGAATCTGCTGAATCGAGATCTTAAGACCCTCGTTCATCCACCCAAAACTTTTTAAAGTTGATTTCACTGGTGTTTTGCTTTCTTCACTCGCTCAGGAGTGCAAATTGTCTCCATTTATCAGTTTTATTTCATCAGTTGGAATCTCTTACTGGCTTTGGTCCTTCCAGTTCCTACGATTATCCACAATCGTTCAGTTTACGCTCTTACTTCTACAGTGGAGTAAATTGAACAGGACACGCTTGTTACGCAAAATATAATTGATTTAAGAAACATTTTTCTAAAAAAAGTTTTTAAGTCACTTAGAAAAACTTAATTCGTAATTTTTTTTTCATCACCAATAATAATTCATGCTTGAATGTTTTCATAATGAAAACATGTTTCATCATTCTATGAATGACATAAGAGATTATTAAAAAAAAAAAAATGCAAATCATTTATTTTTCAAAAAAATAGCCCGAATTTTCCAATGCATGGCATATCTGATAGTGTACTTCACAAACTTTCCAAGGGCAATTGATAATACGATCTATAGTTGCAATGGATAAAAACCATTTGGATATATCAGGCCGAAAAGCAAATGTCGTCATGTGATATTGTGCATGCTCTTTAACAAAGTGGGCATCTCCACACTACTATCATGATTCATAAACAAAAAGAAGTGTTTCACTGAATCAACATGTATTCTGACCTATGCGGAAATAAAGGAGAAAATCCATTCAGAAGGTCATCAGCAGGATAACAATATGTTTCTTGTTTCTGAAATGCAAAAGACACGAAGATCCCTCGCCAAAAACTTGCAGTCTTGCGGGCTCAGTAGTCAGTACCAGAGAGTTTCCGTCACCTGGTAGGATACGGAAAAACTCATAAAGTGCTCACAAAGCATTTATCATTCTTTTCATCTCAGCAGACCTCCTGGGATCCGGTTCTTCAATAGCTCTCTCGGTGAGCACATGCTTGATACGACACATTGATTTCCTCACCTGAATCCATTGATGATAAAGAGATGCTATTAGCAACAGTGCCATTTCAAGTCAACTTTTGTTTGGGTCATAGCACCCCGATGCCAGTCCGAGCGTGAAAGAACACTTTTGAGGACTGACAAATTCATTTAGACAAGGAAGGAGCAAAGGCAACATCCACCTTGGGGAGGCGTTCTGGATTGGGAAACCTAAGATTTTGTGCATGAAGCATCTGCCGTTGAGACATCAGCATGTTTTTTCCTTGAGCAGAACATACCAAAGCTTGTGAAGATCATCCCACGACTTTAAGCGCAGTTCAGGCGCCTTCCAACTTCGACCTGAAAATTATCAGCCAACGAGGGAGGTAAGAACATTCAATTGCAAGTACCCATTATCCATCAAAGAGAACGAGGACTTAAGAATGATGGCTCAATGACTTCATATCAGACCCTCTAAGAGATAAAAGCTTTAAATGGTGTTGTTGGCCTACAGAATAAATCAAGTCCTGAGCGATCTCATCTATCTAATGAATGGATAGGCTGAAAAGGAAGAAATGCACAGGATCATCATTAGTACCATCACACTTTCCAGGAGGGTAGAGTACCAGGACCCCGATGAATGTTAATCACCTACATCTTCATTATAACTTCAGGCAATCATTAGGTTACTCATGAGCAAATTAATCAAACAGTTTTCATGAAGATGCGCAATTTTCTGTGCTTGAGTCCTGTTAGTGTACACCAATAACTGAACTGAATCTTCATAGTCAAGCTACCTCTTCAATCCCAATCCATATCTTAGATTCCTCAATTGTTGACCAGATAGATATCCTTAAAAAGTTGCCTGCCTTATGCTGAATTTAGTAAATTGAATAAACTCAGTTCATGGATTTGTGTCTGTTATGTGGGACCGAACATGTTATGCCTTTTATGAGTGAACCACACAACCCCACATTATGACTATTAGTTAACCGGACAATCTATACTGTGCCTCTTAAGTACAATTCTAGGCCGGCAATACATGCTCATTCACTGAAGTCCAGCTAGTATTTACACAATGCACAGTCTTTTTTTTTTTTTGGTCACACAATGCATAGTCTAATACAGCCTAAACATACCCATCTCCCCAACACAAATAACCACACACAGTATCCCGTCCTGCACTGTTGCACATCTCAGTCATTTTAACGGGCACACATAAAGCTGCTACTCTTGTAATATGATGCTTTTGAAATGCTTGTTTATAGTGTGATTCAAGATAGTATTTATACCACAAGTTGAATCCCTTCCTAGTGGTGGCACTGCCAATATGCAAGATGATGGCAGAAACTACACTTATTCATGGCCTGGACGAATTCAATCACTGTAATAACCAGAACAGACGGTCTACTCTACATTCGACCACATAAGCTCCCCTCTCCTTGTCCAAAAAGAAAAAAAAAAAAAAAGCTCCCCTTTCAAAATGCCAGTTCCTTTACTCATGTGGCTACATGATAAGTGCATGGGCCACACGCAGGTTTTTTTGTCTTCAGGGGCCAGATAGGCCATGTGATGGTCAACTGTAACTAAAAGCTGTTCAGTACAGAAGACAAGCATATATATCATCTCATGCAACTTCCAATGTGAACTTGGCCTCCTACAAATTCAACACATTCCCACTCGTATCTTTTCAAGCATCATATAGTCTTTCCTTCTTAATTGAACATGCATGTGAAGCGAGCATTCATTTAGCAAAAGGAGAGGCTTGTACCATAGACAACAGGGGTGTCATTCTCTGGGTTTCTATCTGCCTCAAAGAATGCCTCAAGAGGGTTGTGTCCCGTCCTAGATGTAGCAGCCGAAGCGGCGGCAGTCCCAGCAGAGGACTCTGTTCTAGCAGCAGCAAAAAGTGCTCTGCCAAAAAATCTTGACAATAACATTGATCTTGACCAGATGGCTGCATAAGAGAACACATAAAAGAAGAAGTCATATGATCATAATAAACCAATCAGCTGCAAACAACGGCACTCACATATCAATTTGAAAAAGAGAAACGAAGCGAAACCTTTTCAAATAATTCCATCATCAAAGAACTCAAAGAGACAGCTAAAAGACTACAATTTTGCGAAATCAATCAAAGTGTTATTTTTTTCCTTTAAACTTCAACTCTTCAAGGAAGGTACTTCATGGGAACATTGCAAGATCGTGCCCTGCTCCGTCAAACATTGTCATCTGCCGCACTCAGTTCATTACGAGTATCTTCTCAACTCTTCTAACCACCCAGAGAAATCAAGTTAACAATAGTTAAGTTGTGCCTGATTTTCCCCATCGAAAATTAATCCGGAAGCACGATCAGGTCAAGATCAATGGATTTCATAAACTTCTACCATAACGAGAAGCATGTTTTACTTCCCTGGTGAACATACTCAACCGAACTCAAAGAATCGGTCAGCTCCAATTAATGCAACTTCTCCAGCCATACCGACATGACATTCAACCACAAGGCGTGGAAAAGAGGGCGACGAAGTGGACCAGGGGAGGATGGGTGAGTAGTTCCCATCATTTTTGATTGAGACATTTCACCGAACACTTGGCGCATCAAAGACGAGCGCCCACACAAAGAGACCCGCCCACGAGCAGTTTCCAAATCTCACGCCATGGGTTAGGCAATTATAGCGAGACGTACACAAGACACTAGCCGAAAGTCACATGTCAAGCGCCTAGTGCAGTCGGAATCCAATCGAAGGAGGGAACAAGAACAAGAACGAGAAAGAGAGAGAAAGAACCGGGAGAGACGAAGTAGAGAAGTCACGCGAAATTAGAGCGAGAGAGAGAATGACTGGGACGATACCGTTGGAGGGTTTCTTGATCTCTGCGAAGCAGAACTCCTGGCAAGCGACAGAGGAGGGAGAGAGAGAGAGAGAGAGAGAGCTGAAGCTGTGGAGTTCTTGAGACTGTTTGAGCGGGTTGCTTTGACAGGAGGAGGAAGAAGATAGTTGCAGACATGGGGGCCGTTGGGCCCAATAGCCCAAAAAACTGGGCCCGATTTGAGCCCATCCGGCCGCAAAAGGAGAGGGCAAAGGGAAACAAGCTAGGTGTGAGTATGATCCGGATTGGAGCAATCCAATACCTAACCTAGGGATCACAATGTTAGGGTGCGTTTGGGAATGCTTTTGGGAAAAGTCCTTAGCAAAATGCAAAGACCTTTGAGTTTAATGTATTTTCCAAAATGCAAAGTGTGTTTGGTAAAATTGTAGTTTGAAAGCCCATTTGAAGTATCTTTAAGCAAAATGGTGTTTGAAGGAATTATATTTGCAAAGTGCTTTGGTGATAAAAAAAATTATCAAAAGAAAAATAAATAAAAAATTGATCGGAAGGGCAGATGGCCGGGAAGGGCAAGTGGTCGCCGGACGTCCACTAAAGACCACCGGCGAGGGTCGCCGGACGTCGGGCAACCATTGAAGACCACCGGCGAGGGTCGCCGGACGTCGGACGACCACTGAAGACCATCAAAGAGGGTCGTCGGACGCCGGGCGACCACTGAAAACCATCGGCGAGGGTCTCCGGACGTCGGGCGACCTTGCCGCGACCTAGATCTGGGGCGACGAGGTCCCTGCGACCTTACGGCCCCAGATCTGGGTCGCGGCGGGGTCACGCAACCGCGCTGCCGTCGGATCTGGGTCGCGGCGAGGTCGCGCGACCTCCGGCAACCGCCGTGACCAAGATCTGGGGCAGCGAGGTCGTGGGAGGACCTCGCCGCCCTCGGATCTGGGTTGCGGTAAGGTCGGCGACCCAAACCTCGCCGCGACCCAGACAGGGCGGCAGTCGCACCACTCCCCGGCGACGGTCGCCTGGGCCACCGCAACCATGCTGAGCCGTCGACGGCCACTCACTCAGCTTCGAGGAACATGTCGTCGGCCTTCAACGGAGAAGAAGATGAACAGTACAACAACGAGGGCAAAACCGGAAAAATCAAGAGTAGGCGAGGATATTTTTGGAAGAATTTTAAAAAAAAAAAAAAAAAAAAAAAAAAAAAAAACAACAGTGCCACTTGTATGCCGAGAAAGCTGAAAGCCCAAGGCACCCCTTCACCTGCCTTGGGCTTTCAGCCTTGGGAAGGCCAGCTTTGGCCTAATGGAAATTCTAAAGTTATTCCCAAACATCCCAGCTTTAACCCAAGTATCTTTAGAAGCTCAGAGTCCCTTGCAAAGCTGATTCCAAACGCACCCTTAGTCCTTAACTTTTGGAATCAAGAATCAACTCTATTGAGCTTAGGATCGAGGATCAGATTAACCCTATGTTCGAAGGTTAACGTTGGACCAACCGATTATGTTTTTCGTTTCATTTTTTGTATTTCTTAAAAGGATAAACATACTGTTTCAAAACCCACTCTATTGGTGGTCGCGTGGTTTGCGCTCAATCCCTCTCTCGTAGGGGAGCGAGTTTGAATCCCCACGATCGCTTATGCGACTCACCCGTGGTTCAGGGGAGGTGGATTCCCTTGAGTCACCCCGAGTTTACTGTTCTTAGCTATTGGCTATACGATGGTTCACAGGTCAATAAAAAAAACATACTATTTCAAATTATATATATATCCATCAACAACGTAACACTGAACAATCAAATTATGAATACTAATACATATCGAACATGAATATAGGATAAGGTAATAATAGAATTTTATTTTTTTTGGTAAGAAGGTAATAATATAATTTTTTTTTGGGTAAAGGGTAAATAATAATAATAGAAATTTCATATGTACTAAAAGCAACAAATCAGAAAAACGAACATGCGAGGGGAGTGGTGAGTAAGGTGAGCGGGCGAGAAAGTGAGATTGAGGCGAGTGAAGAGGGTTTCTCTTCTCTCTTTTTTTTTTTTTTTGGGTCGAATTAGGGTTGGTTTCTTTCTACTTTTTAATTTACATAGCAAATTGGAGGCGTTAGGATTTATAGTAGACTAAAGCATATAATATATAATATATCAAATATAATTTATGATACGTATAAGTTTGACCAATTCTAAAATCCTACAACCGAGGACCAATTCGTACAATGTAGAGTTTGGGGGTTTAAGACCGAGGGTCGACCTAGTCCCCCCGAGGAACTAGAGCACCAAGTCCTGTCGAGTTGGGCCGGTCCAAGATTGACCCAATATCAATGTTCACCCATAAAAAAATCACTGTTAGGTCTATAAGAAGTGTTGGACTTTTGTTTATTGAAGATTAGAACTTTAGCTACTATATTACTTTCCCATGAAAATTTAAATTGAATTTCCATTTTTTGTTTTCATTTTTCACTTGTGAATATTGGTCCTTTATATTTATTTTGGACCATTTTTGGATAGAGAAGGGTTCACGAGGATGGATTCGAGATTAGATTGAAGATTAGTGATTTTTAGAAAAAAGAAAAATTCGAGACAAATCTGGAATTGAAATTGAAGTCTGGGTTTTTCTCAGGACAAAAAAATTGTTCGAGGTAGAATTGGGGTAGAAGTAAAGTTTAAATTTTTTTGTGAAAAACGTTCATGGCGAATTGGAACTAGAATTGAAATTTAGGGTTTTCTTAAAGAAATTATTTAGACCCATAAAGTTGTACATTACTTTAAGCAATTAATAATAAGAAGTCAAGATTTTTACGATTCATCTTACACTTAAGTGGTAAGGGAATTGAGTGGGGTGGGATGAGATAGGGACGTTTAGTTTAAGGTCAAATAATTGAGCAATAGAGGGGTGGTCCAGAAAAAAAAAACAAAGGAATATAGGGGAGATAGGAGTTGAATTTAATGCTGGTCGTTTGAGGGTCTCTTTCTCATCCATCTTATTGACCAGATTTAATGCACGCGTAGTAGCAGTTCTTGTTCAATAATATAGATTCCACACCAAGTGACATTCATGGTTACGTGTAAAAAAAGAGGAGTTTATGTCACAAAGAGCAGGTACCGTTCTTTTGATATGCAAAACCTGCTACACCATAGCAGCCATGAATGTAGTGAGCGAGAAATTAGGGCAAGCCATAGCAGCCATGTCCCTAGGGTTGTCAACAAGTGTGTCCTTAAAGGGTCAATTGAAACTCACCACGTAGCTGAAATTGCTAATTTTGCAAGTCAACTATTGTAACCATAGAATCGTTCTTACGTAGATGGGAAGCTCACTTTCGTTGCGTCTTTTGGCAAGAACCATGAGCGGTTTTTGCACTTTCTGTCCCCACCTCCTTGGCAAACCCTCACGGCCTAAGATAATCCCATCGAGACCCTGGTCCCAATGGGGGAAAGGAGAGTGCAAATGAAGGAACTTCGATGGCATCGATGCATGCAAGAAGGCGAAAGAAGCCTTCTCTGCCATCGTTCTGATTTCCTGAACCTCCCCTTTCCAGACCTGAAGACTGAACGAATGCCATCAGAACTAAGGCCAAAAAACCAAGACACTTGCAGAAGAACTTCCGCAGAGAGACAGCGAAATACCCATCAAGAAAGAACCAGCCCAATTACCATATCTCTCTCCCTCAGGACCCCCAAAAAAGTGCTGGACAAGCCAGAGAATTTTGCAAATCCGACATGTGGTCCCTTTTGCATGGGGAAGCCCACCAAAAGTATGATATATTATTTTGGATTATCTTGCAAAGCAAGTGAAAGCAACTTCCACGTTCCTTCCCTTGTTTTCATCTTTGGATCTGTTCATTTTCTCCCCGCTCTTTTTTCCTTAGTTTCAAGAATGCCCATCGTTTCCCACTTTTTACACCCTCTGTACTGTAGTTTTGGCTCCAGTGCACACCCTTTCTTGCAAACTTTTCAAAATCATTTACACAATCAGTAGTTTTCAAAGCGTTCTTGATATCTTTCTTTGAGGCCCCCTACAGATCCGATTTTGACGTGTAGTGCTGCCCTCTAAAAAACTCGATGGGAATATCTTCAACAGGGTCATCACTGAAGAGGACAAGATCATCCCGCTCCTCTGCCCCTCCAATTCAAATTTCCCCAACCAGATCTCAACACACTCTATCTCATTTTTGTTGCTTTTGTTTTCTTTCTCTGCCATTTTCAATTAGATGGGTTGACAAATCTGTCAAAAGAACGATCAAGTAAGCCATCCCCCTGGCATGATTACCTTCACCTTAAAGCAAAAAGAGGGAGAAAATCATGCTGGTGCAGGAAGTATGTGGCCGTATATACAATACGAAATTCATGCTGCATTTGTCATTACTCCCGTTCCTTGTCTTATTTAATCCCTGTCTTTTGACTGACAAGCATCTTGCTGAATTGCCTTTGATAAAACTATTAGATTAGGTACATACAATCTGATGTACACGCAATGAATCCTGAACCTCCGAACCCCTCGGTGCCACCCTCGAATGCGTAACCGCGAGTTTCAAAAGCCTCTCGGACTTGATCAATCCAAAGGGTCAATGATGCTTTCCATGCCCTTCGTCCATCTCAAGAAAGCGACCTCGTCCAGTCCAGGATGACAGATACCACCACACCAGAAGAAGTCAATGGAAGGAGATGAGCACGCGTATGCGTCTGGTTCAATGACCATTGCCCCACGCAAAATCTTACATCACTTGTCTTTTTTTTGGTTCAAAAGGCCTAATCACCGCCCTGGAAATCAGCAAAACCGGGTCAAAACTTTTGCAGTCCATTGGTTAGCTTTCTATCTGTTCTGCACTTGTCAAGCTTTATCCCTTTTATACGGGACCCCACGCTAAAGCCCTTTTCACTTTAAAAAAAACAAAATCCTCGGATCTATCAACCAGTCAATTTAACTGCTGGTCTTATTTCCTTGCACAGGGTCAATGTCTTTCCCTACCTGATAAAATTGAGGAACAAAGAGATCGTTTCACGAACCTTGTCAATGGATACGTGTCGCGCTCAATTGGCGTTTTCCAATTTGAAAAAAAGTGCTTTCTTGCATCACCATGTGATTTTCCAAGTAGACTTCCACATGTTGCATAGACAAATGCACTTGGAATTGCACCCACAACCTTCTATGGAAGATTCCGCCTTCTTCGTAGAAAAAAATACTTCCATGGGCGTGAAGAAAAAGCAAGCCCTGAAACTCAAGGAAGTTCGGCCTGGATGAAACCTGTTCTCGCGAAAGATTGTATAAAAAGGTAAGTTAAATTATTTTTTTGAGCCAATTCCCTAAAACAACCTCAACATATTAGGTTTAATCTTAATTTTGCCCATGATTTTTTTTTTGTCTCCTAAAAAAATTCATGACTTTCACCCTAATATCAAATCTACCTATCCGTATAAAATTCACTATTAGTTTACTCAAAATTATCGACATCGGAACTAGTTGGATGTTCATTATCAAGACTCACATTTTCCATCCAAACCTCTTTCAATGTTTTGGATGCATGGGGCAAATTTATGACTAGAGCCAGGAGTTTAAGTCCAATCTTAATCCTGCCTTAAACCTATATTTCACCTCATAAAATATCCCAAACTTTCACTTCTAATCTTAAATTCGTCAACTTGTTCAAAAGTCAGAACTAGTTAGAAATTCATTATTAGAACTTCATCAATACCCTCATCTTGCAAGAAACAATAGTAATCTCCTAACATGGATAATATTGAAGAAATCAGTGATGGAAATCTAGACGTGTGAGTAGATTCGAGTTAAAGTTCAGCGCAAATTTGGGAGGACCGGACATGGAGTCGAAAGCTTCTGTAGCGGTTAGCCCTAATATTTGGGTTAGAAATGAGAGGCCAGTGACAGGCCCAATCGGGGTCCCGACACTTTTCCCAATTGTCCTAAAAAGTCAGGAAGCGTTCATTTTTCAAAAACCGAGGTAACCGCACGGCGCATGTTCCTCCCCTGAAGAAAAAGGCGCGCTACGGCACCGCCCCCTAGACCCAATGACCAATGAGAGCGCCCCAAAAATTCCGCCAGCTGTGATGTGATCCGGTGGGACGCGCAGTCACGCCGTCCGTACACGCGTCCCGCGTACAGTGGCCCAATCGCGGATTGGGATAGCGTAGATTTGTCGGTCGGTGCCTCGTTGATCCTCTCCCCCCGCGACCGCACGGTAGCCCCCCGTGTGGAGTCCCGCAGCACCCCCGCCCGCACGTGATCGGGGCCCCGGCCGGCGACGAAATGACCGTCCTGCCCTCGCCCTCGCCCTCAATGATTGATTTCTGTGGGCGCGCCGTGGGCAGTGGCGTCCTTTCGGCCCCCATCAGCGGAACGTGCTGGGCTCATTGCCACGAAGTACGGAGGAATGAGGCTCGGACATTTTTGGGTTTTAAAGGTGGGAACTTTTGTTAGGATTTAACAAGGCTTCGCGGATTTAGTGGGCATTTTTGTCGTTGTTAATCTTTGGAATCTGATGGGTTTTCTTCCCAGGTCAAAATGCCGGGGAGAGGACGTCGTTTCGAGGGTCCTCCGATGGGTACATGGAGGCTGTCTGCATCTTCCTGCCCAAGTTCAAAGCTTTCCACTCCACCCCATGTGGGAAGCTCCTGGACAATGAACCACACCCTCTAAACTGCATTGGCTATATAATAGACACAACAATTATCAAGGTTGAAAATGGTTTCTTTGGAGGTGGAGTTCCTGTTATAGAGAGAGGGAGGAGAAGGGGAAATTAACAATAGAAAAATACTTTCTTTTTTAACACAGGTAGAGAGAGAGAATGTACCGCGCCGTCTAACTGCACTGGCTGTATAAGCACAATAATTATCAAGGTTGGAAATGGTATTTATGGAGGTGGGTTCCTGTTAGAGAGAGAGAGAAGGAGAGGGAAATTAACAAAAGAAAAATACTTTCTTGTTTCACACAGGCAGAGAGAGAGAGAGGAGAGAGAGAGGGCAGGAGAGAAGGAGGCTAAGGTAAAGGGGGAGTTTCATTTGCTGCTTTTGGGTTGAGTAGGTAGAGTACAGCTACTTTACCTGGTAGCACTGGCATATGCTATAACCTTCTTCGCTTTGGTGATACATCCCTGTTTCTTCTACATTGTCTTCCTCTCCCGGTGTAGCCCCCATCTGGGCATAGCAATCTTTGAGCCTTGTGGGGTTGCATCTACTAAAGTCCTCGACTTTATTGATCTCCACTTGATTCTGCTCCCGAAAGATTGATTGAAAAGGTCCTTTCCTTTGCTCCCTCCCCTCTTTTCTTCCATGTTCTCCATCCCATCTACCTCCACTTCCCACTGTAATTTTTGGACAGTGCCTTTTTCTCTGTTGTTTTTATTTCCCCTGTCTCCATCTTTTGGGTTGCTGTCGTTTCCTAGTGTGTTTCTCTGCTCTCGCTGGCTTGGCTTGGGGGTGCTTGGGTATGCTATGAGCAGGCTATTGCTTAGATTTCTGCTGGGCTAGTGGCTTTTTTATTCTCTTTGATTGAGTGGGACTATTTCTTTGTTATTGATTAAGAAGGACAGGGCTTTTTGCAGAAGCAGTGATTAGTGAGAAGAGAAAATGGCTGGAGGCGGAGGAGGAGCAAAAGCAGATGAGCCAGCGCCACACCCACCGAAAGATCAGCTGCTCGGCGTTCATTTCTGCATTACTAGTCCTCCTCCATGGCGTGAGTGTCTTTACAGTGAAATGTTTGAGCTCTTTTTTGGGCCCTCGAAGAACTCTTTTCTTTTGCTGTTCAAATTAAGTATCTTGTACTTTAGGGGATGATTCTGCTGATCTGATGTGGTATATCTGAAGGAGGCTTGCTCGTGTTCTTTTTGTTTGGTGCTGTGAATATTCTTACCTGTTTTTAATTGTTGAAAGTGGCCTTTTTGAAAAATTCACTTTCATTTGCGGGATGCCTGCTTTAAAGTTGGGATATGCTTTTAGGAAAAGATAATTGTGCTCCCTGAAAATTCTAAGACCTATAAGTATGAACGCAAATTTCCTAATTTAGTTTTAACGAGCAATTAAATTTAGTTAGAATTTCTATCATATTGATGAATAGCTTTATGCAAATTTTCTAATTTAGTTTTAACGAGCAACTAAATTTAGTTAGAATTGCTATCATATTGATGAGTAGCTTGATGGTGATTTGGGTCCTTGACTTTTCCCCTTTGTGCTTCTTTTTCCTTAAATTTTTTGTTTCATAAAGTTGTGCTTGAACTGATATTCTTCAGCGATTCTTCGATTCTCTCTGGGTGCCACTCGATCCATTCTCTTTTCAACATTATTTGTTTAGGGACTTGCTGCCAATTTGTCCTCCGTATGAACTTGCCAACGCAGGCTGAGAATTCTTTATTTCTAAAGCGTGATATTCTTTATTTGTCCCATTTCTTTATTTGTGATCGAGATTAATGACATATGTGAAATCTATGTGCTGAAATGTCTTGTTTGTCTAATACAGCGGAAGCAATTCTCCTCGGCTTCCAACACTTTCTGGTGATGCTCAGCACGTCGGTCATCATTCCCACTGCCCTTGTCCCCCAGATGGGAGGTAGAAATGTAAGATGATATTATGGATGTAAAAGGCAAATGTGTTAACTTAATGCTGCACCAACTCAAGTTTAAATAATTGGCTTTGTGACTCATCAACCGCCTCTGATACAGGAAGAGAAGGCGGAAGTCATCCAGACGCTACTTTTTGTTGCTGGCATCAACACGTTGCAGCAAACGTTTTTTGGGACCCGATTACCTGCTGTAATAGGAGGGTCTTATACCTTTGTCCCGACCACAATATCAATCATCCTTGCTGGTCGATTCAGTGATAATTCCGACCCTGTAGAGGTACTGTCACTGAACCTTATTTACTTCTATTTGACATCTTCATGCGATCTCTGAACTGATTGTGAACTGCCTCAATGCTCCTTTTAATCTTTGCATTGCTGTATCATCTATATCCGCCCTGTAACATATTATCTCATGTTTAAAGTTGCCACTGAACTTATATCTTGCAAGATATGCAATCTGTAGACAGCTCCAGAGTATGATATTAAGGTCTTGATTAGCTTTTTACTAGAAATATTTGAATTATCATCAGTCATAATGTGGTTGGGATTGAAACTATATATGGTTCTAATACAAGTTCAAAAACTCGTCTTCTCTTTTGCCAGAGATTCAAGAGGATTATGCGAGCAATACAGGGTCCCTTATTGTCGCTTCTACTCTTCAGATTGTGCTTGGCTTCAGTGGCCTTTGGCGGAATGTTACAAGGTCAGTCTAACTAAATGAAGAAAAAAACTTAAATTTGGTGGATGTCCTACTTTGACTTGGGCTTGCATTTATTTATTTATTTATGAGTGTATCATTCTATCTAACTTCAAGTTGACACTTTTTCAACCACAACAGTATTCCCTGCCTGAACATGTTGGAACATGGGATGCTGCGAATTTAATTATGAACTTGATATGGCTATAATGAACACCACTTACTTTTGCTTCAGTCTAAGCTATTGCTGAGCTGACTGAGATAAATAAGTCTTGTAGCACCGGCTATGCTGTTTACTCGTGCTTGATGATTTGATAAGTTTTCTGCATTGACAGTCTTGTTAACTTGTAATGATTCCTTTTGTTCTGTCCCGCCTTCAGGTTCTTAAGCCCATTATCAGCTGTCCCATTGGTAGCACTAGTAGGCTTTGGTCTCTATGAGCTAGGTTTTCCTGGTGTAAGTTATCTTTACTACAAATTTGGGACATATGCATGTGCCGAGAGCACTGTCTTGTTCACTATTGAGAAATTCTTCCTTTAAATGTCAGGTCGCCAAATGTGTGGAGATTGGACTTCCAGAGCTTGTCATCTTGGTGTTTGTTTCCCAGGTATGATGTGCACAGTGATCTCATTGTTGTCATGGTTACTGTGATTTGTACCATGGGTCGTTATACTGTAGCTGAACTGGTAATTGCGAATGGTTGTTTTGCAGTATATGCCTCATGTGTATAAAACGGAAAAAAAAAATATATGACAAATTTTCGGTCATATTCTCCATTGTGATTGTTTGGATTTATGCTCACCTGCTCACCGTTGGAGGGGCTTACAACAACGCGGCACCAAAGACACAAATAAGCTGCCGAACTGATCGTGCTGGGCTTATCAATGCTGCTCCATGGTAACTTTGCTTATTTTGATATTTCTGCTCTGGTTTTATCAGTTCCTGAATGATCCTCATATCTCGTATAAGGAATGTCGATTCAACCTTTTAGGCTTGCTTTTTTTCATGGAAAACATTATGTTGAAAAGACATTTTTGACCTTTTCGTGTTGTTGCTGATAATATACCTACTTCGGATCAAGGGAAATGCACGCGCAAAGTTCACTACAAGACTTTGTGGCATACGATAGGTGTTCCTCCTGCTACCCATTGGTGGCTCTTGTAGTACAAGGTTGAAATTGATTTCTGCTGTTCCACTTTCTGTTTTTCGGTTGGTCAGGAAAGAATGGCCAAAAAAAAAAAGAAGTGTGTTGTGGGCACTTACTGAAATTTGGAATAAAAAGTTTTGCACTTTTTTGATCTGAAGAGATCTGTCCCAGATGTAAATGCTTTTATTGATTTTGGAAACTTTTCTTCTAAATGAGCTCTTTTCATATATGGATTGACAATCCCTTATCACAAAAGAAAAAGGGTAAAAGAGAGAAATTTTCTCATGCATTAAGCGCTACTCCACTCTAGTATACTTTGAAGCCTTGCGTGATACCTTCGCATGCATTGATTACTACCACATATAGCCTTTCAGCCACTATTATGATTGATGACTTGTGTCTGCAGCTTCCATAACTGGCAAAGTAAAGATTTTACCCTTTTCTATCTGCATTCTCTCTCATTTCATAGCTAATTTTGACTTCCAATGGTGATAGATATTTTGATATTCCTAGCATCTAGTTGTCGGTCATGACCTATGTAGCATAGACACTCTCCGGAAGTCTTCGTGTCGTGTCCGACACTCCGACACGTGTCCGACACACTCCAACACGAGGTCAACGAGTGTCGAAAAATCCGTCACGTGGTCAACTCTCTCCGACATGCTTCAACACGCGAGTTAAGAATTCCGACACGCGATTCCGACACGCATGGGGTCAATTTTAAATTTTTTTAATACTTATGGGGTCAAAATATAAATATACACAAAAGAAGTAATAAAAAAAGTAAAAAAAATGCTATAAATATATAGACACGGGGTCAAATTTTTTTTTTCAGTTTTGTTTTTTTAGAATTGTTTTAGTTTTTTAAAAAGTCTTTTACTATGAAAAGAAGTAATAAAAAAATGCTATATATGATAAATAAATAAATTTAAAAATATCATTTCGGTATTTTTCTTTAAACAATGTTTTTTCCTGTAAGTTTTATGTATTATTGTAACAAATTAAAATAATGAATGATATTATTTAATACTTTTCGTGTAAATTAATTGTAGGCTATTTTTATTATTATTTATTTATGTATTTATATATAAAAATATATTTAATATATAACATGTCGGAATGTGTTGAAATTCTCTTTTTTTGAAAAATGACGTGTCAGTGTGTCATGTCGTGTCATGTCGCGTGTCCATGTCAGTGCTACATAGGTCATGACAATATCTCATTGATGGAGCCTTATATGTGGGAAAAGTACATCTAATTTTAATTAACTAAGCAGATGCCACTCTTACTCTTAAAGACTTCTAAGCAAGGACTCCTCTTGGATGAAACTTTCCTTTTCGACATCATTCTCATTTTGCAAGAGCTGTCGCATTAGATATGGGCTTGTTTGTTTAGAATTAAGTTTAATTAAACAGTGCTTTTTGCTTTCCCGTCAAAATTAAAATATTTTCCAAATTTCAAAAAATTATAAAATAATTAGTTGTGAATCTACATGTCGACATTTGTATAATGTGAAAGTTTCAAATGATTAGGATTAGAAGAATCAAAGTGCGTGTATTGCAATGTTTAGATTAAGCAAAAAGTACAAGGTCCATCTGAACACGTCCATAGTCACCAATATAGTGAAGATCTGTGTTGCTTATTCAGAAGGTGGAGTTCTCTCTGCTGTGGTATGATATTATTGCTCGAGACTAGGATGGTAGTTATCTTGACTGGGTGAGTTTGCAGGATAAGAGTTCCATATCCATTTCAATGGGGAGCGCCTTCATTTGATGCTGGTGAAGCCTTTGCAATGATGATGGCTTCTTTTGTCGCTCTTGTGGAGGTTCGTTGTCATTTCTATTCTTTTCCTGTTTTCTATGCTTCTGAACTTTGACTTTGAAACATGAAATGTTCATTTAAATCTGTGTGCTCATCCTCAAAGCTTTGAGTTGCATATTGCCTGATCCATGGGTTAGTGAGATGTTTTATAGACATGGGTTCCATCTGATGTGGAGTTCCCATGTCAAAAAGAAAATCAATAAATGAGGTGTTGATGGCTTAATTCTTCTTATGGACTAATATCTTTGTTTCTTATCTTGTGTGGTCTGAAATTAGTTTAGTATTCATTAGTATAATGCAAAATTCCTTGAATCACATTCATCACTTAAATGCAAGCAGTCGACTGGTGCTTTCATGGCGGTGGCAAGATATGCGAGCGCAACCCATTTGCCTCCATCTGTTCTCAGCCGCGGTGTTGGTTGGCAGGTAATTTAAAGGCTTATTGTTTTCTCTTCTGTAGCTGTTGCTAAACAATGTGAGTTGTGGCACTTGGCAAGTCTAATTCTCATAGATACAAACATATGAGCTCTCTTTTGAATGTTTGAATGTTAGCCAATTGTCGGGGTCCTTGGATTAACTGTCCAAAACCATTTTTATAAATCCATGTGCTGATAGGTGGGAAAGAGAGTGGAAACTGAATAATTATCTTTCATGATTACTTGAAGACGCCAAAGTAGTGCATGGTTTTCACTGGCTTCACTTTAGCTGTCACTGAACTGGTTCAGGAAAGAGAGATTACATTTGTTATTTCCAGTCTAGCATTTTTTAGGAATTCCCTAGCTCCCTCTAGGGATAGCTTGCTTACAGACATGCAGCTTTTAGTGGTTTTCAAGTTATTTTCCCAGTTGCCTGATGTCTAAATCTTCCTTCAGGGAGTCGGCATTTTGATCTCTGGCCTGTTTGGAACTGTCACTGGCTCCTCCGTATCAGTGTAAGTCTTCAATCTGGGAGGACATATTCTATGAACATGATAAAGAATTGAATTGGCCCATCAGCTGAACAATTCTCTTCCGGTTTCCCTGCAGAGAAAACGCTGGGCTTTTGGGCTTGACACGTGTCGGTAGCAGAAGGGTCGTGCAAATAGCTGCTGGGTTCATGATTTTCTTTTCCATTCTAGGTGCGTCAGTAGACCCGCCACCCTCTCCTCCCCCCCCCAAAAAAAAAAAAAAAAAAAAAAAAAGATTAACTTAAATGTTCAGTTGGATTTTGTTCTCATAGCCGGTTTGTTCGACTGTGCAGGGAAATTTGGAGCCGTCTTTGCTTCAATTCCTGCGCCCATCTTTGCTGCCTTATACTGTCTGTTCTTTGCATATGTGGGTAAGGTCCATACGTAGCACTTCAATGAGCAGCTCGCATCTCCTGGTTAATGCCGCTCGATATAATAAAGGATCTTGATTATTAATTTGCATCGCTTGCATGTTCAGGTTCTGTGGGACTAAGTTTTCTTCAGTATTGCAACCTCAACAGCTTTAGAACAAAGTTTATATTAGGGTTCTCCGTCTTTATGGGCTTGTCCATTCCACAATACTTCAATGAATATACGGCAATCAATGGATATGGTCCAGTTCACACTGGAGGCAGATGGGTATGCAAAAGACTTTATTCATTTCCCCTCCCTTTATGCTCGATAATTGAAGAGTTTGGCCCCTCCCTTGACGAATGCTATTTACCTGTTTCTCTTGACAGTTCAACGATATAGTCAATGTTCCCTTATCTTCAGAGCCATTTGTTGCTGGATGCATAGCATATTTCCTCGATAACACATTGCACCGAAAGGATGGCACTGTGAGGAAAGAGAGGGGCAAGCACTGGTGGGACAAGTTCCGGTCCTTCAAGGGCGATACGAGAAGTGAAGAGTTCTACTCCTTGCCTTTCAATCTGAACAAATACTTCCCACCGGTGTGAGTCATCATGCCACGGTGCTAGGTATCTCCCCCACCCCCATCAGAACATCATCGAAAGCTAATCAATTACTATGTAATGATGCTGTGGTTTGTTGCGTTGGGATCTCCCGGCAAGGTTATGATATATGTATTATGTAGTACTTCCTCTATAGGAAATCCGAATCATTTATTTCATTGCTTTCTCTTCTTTAGTAACTTGTAAATCAAGTGGGAGAAATGGTTTTGAAGCTGCAGTGAAGTGATTTTGCATTTGCATTTTCTGTGCTCTTCCCATTTGTGCATCTGTGAAAAAATGCGAGTCTTCTCGCTTTTCTATTGTTCTAATGCGGTGTTAACCTCACTAAATCTGGATTCTAATTTAACTTGTCCGAACCCCAAAGTGCCCTGCATATTTCTCTCCAAAATTTAGACAAATCCATGGGTAATTTGCAAGTGTGCAGAGCTCCCAAACTACCAAAACCAACGCGAATTTTCAAAGAACGTGATCCATGGAAAGTAAATGCGAGGTCCCCCCGAATCATTCTATCCGCAGTTTTGGAGGGGAGAGAGAGAGAGAGAGAGAGAGAGAGAGTAATGGGACCAAGAAAGTTGCGGTCATACCATTTAATTCCAATGAAAAGGAGAAGCTGGATGCTGCCCACAAGGCTTTGAATACCAAAATCCAGGGACACATAAACAACTAAAAAGTTGGACCTTTCCATGCATATTTATGTGGCTGTCCTGATACTCCACCAAAGCAAGAATACATCCAGCCCTAAACTATTAAATACAAGTAGCCCCCCCACCAATTGCAATTATCTTCTTTCTTCTGTAAACCACCAATTCAAACAAAGAGACGAGAAAAAACTGCCCAAATTCAAGGCGGGAGGGAGGAAGCCCGCGGTACCAAACAAGCACTTCATGTGGCTGCAATTGCTTTGACATCAAGCCACAGCGTCCATATCAAGAAGAAAATTCGAGGAAAAAAAAAAGAAACCAGGGGAGGTCCCTTGTCAGGGCCAGCTTTTCTCTCACCGACATTGGAGAGTGCACAGGAACTGCACCAGGTGAATCGTTTAAGGATCTGCAAGAGTCAAAGCTGCATCATTTCATGGGTCGCTGCTGTTCTCCTCAAGAATCGAAACTCCAAGATAAGGAAAAGAAAAAAACGGAACTTTAATCAAGAAAATCAAGAAAGCATCTCTTACTCCAATGTGGGCCTAAAATATACTAAATTCCATTGCTAATTACATAATAAAAACTTAGGCGACTATGCTAATGATGTTAGCTGGCGACTCCTCGAAAAGGGAGACGAGAACAGGGCAGGAGCGTACGGATTCTCGAGAGGAGAGACCAGATTCACGTGCGGGTTTGCGAGTGTTGGGCGGGGGGAAGTTCAAGATTCGAGAACGTGATGATTCTGCAGGCTTGTGTGGAACTCGAAAGATTTGTGAAACCCCAGAAGCAAAGAAGATGCAGGGTTTTCTGCACATTCCACCCCCACTCATCAAGTCTTGCAGATGACAGAGGAGGTTTAGATCTACCGTTGATAGTTGGGATGAACTTCCACTAATCAAATCACTAAAAAGCAAAGAGAAAAAAAATTCAGTACCATCTTTACGTTTTCTTTGGATTTATGCGTGTTTTGAAAATCGTGATATCTGAATTCAAGCCGACGGATGATGTGTGCGGCATTGTAAATTATAATTGGGCGTGCAAATGGTCGTCACCTTGCGTGTTTCAGTAAGAGAACTCCTGTTAGGAGGCTTGATGCACGTGTAAGGGGTGACCTTTTAATAAAAGCGACGAAAGATTGACATTTTTGTATTCTCGATTGTACAATCTAAATGTTGCAAATCTTGAGGTCGGCATAGGAAGGTACTAATAATGCACAGAGGCACCCTGCGAATACATTAGGTTTTGAAAAAAATAAGGATAGTGTGATAATCATGTTTCCAGATCAGGAGATAGAGAAATTGAGAATACTCGTGAACGAAAAATGATTTTTTGTTCAAGAGTTGAGAGATACATTAACCTTGAATAAAAGTGAATTAATATCTTTTTTTTTTTTTTAAATTATGGAGATAAAGAAACGAGATTAAACATAATATTTTATTCGAATAAAAAAATGACTTGGTTTAATTTCAACATGGAGAACCGACCAAAAAAAAAATCATCTTTTGGAAGTCTTCCGTGCGAGTGGAGATTTCAGATGATATGACAAACCTAGGAGTGGGCTTAATAATATGAAAGACTGACTTTAGGTTGAACGGAATGAGGGGCTGAAATTTAATGTATTCATATCTACAAAGTCAATATCACATTAAATTCAATCGATAAGTATAGCGACGGGTGTCATTCATCGGGACCACTACTTTCACAATGATCATAATCCATTTTCTTGGTAGCAATATCGCTATTTTGACATATATTACTATAGTCGTCCCATCAATGCCCGTTGTTATTGCGACCATTTTCATGGCCGCCGCCACCGCCACGACTATCTTCCTTCACCACCATGCTATTCACAACACTAGTACCGTTTCACCATCACCATGGTCATCATCGCTCGACCCCAATCCCATTTGCAATTTCCCCTATCGCCATCAATGTCCTCATCGCTACCATTGCATTTTGTTCCATGATCGGTACACTCAACCGCTTATACGCCCTTTATACACATTGTCACTATTCCAATGACATGCCGAATAACTTAACCATGTCCCTATTAATATAAGTTTCAAATAGTTACATCAACTAATTAAATTGCATGCCGCTAGAAGTTATCAAATGCACTTAATGATACTAATTTGGTATTGATCAATTTATGAAGGTATTAGCGGGTCAATTTGGATCTGCCCATGATAACCTAATCCAAACCTAGATATAAGTGGATAATTCTTTTTTAATGACCCAAATAGAAACACAAACCATATAAAATCTAAACCAGAATAAGCTGATCAGATTGAAGTCACGCCATGATCATAACACAAGAGCTTAAAGAATTTATAGGAGGATACCACCACCATTTTCATGGCAATTGCCGCCACCGCCGCCAAGTGACCTCAAACTTCCCCCGTCACCACCAATGTCTCCGCCAATGTCTCCACTACCACCATCACACTTGTTCCTCGACTAATTCACTCAAACCACTTATACACTCCTTTATACATATGGCCAATGCTGCACCGAATAGAATAACCCACTTAAGGTGACTAATTGAATTGCATGTACCTAAAAATTATTGAATGTGCTTAATGATTTTGACTCGGATTATAGGGGTGTCTATGGTTTGATTGAGGTCCGACAAACTGGATATGAAGAGATGATGTGTTTTTTATCACCCGACTTGATACAAGAACCGTTTGAAATCCGAATCAGAAAAAGCTGATCAGATTGAAGATCACACCCATGATCGTGGAGCAAGAGCTTTGAGAGGTAATGATTTTGAAGAACTTACAAAGAGGAGGCAAGCAACACTTTTACCAGCCCAAAAAAAAGAGTGGTGAGATCTCTCCGAAGGACAAAAATTCTGACAAAGAGCAGAAGACAAAGGCCCCACGAGAGATCGACCGGTGATCTGTATGTTTTGTCCCCAGATCGAACGACCCAGCGTGGGACCCTATCATGGTCCTTCACACACCAGAAAAAAGGAAAAAAAAAACAAAAACAGAAAAAGACAGCCATAGAAAATAATCATATGGTCCTCCCCTTTGGTCTCATTTAATGTCCAATTTGAATTTTGCCATTCGATGTCTCCATAAAAATCCTGTCCCCCTCGCCTCTCTTTAAAAAAAAAAAAGATAAAATAAAATAAAACTCGTAGGTCAAAAATGGCAGAAATAGCGGAAATATAATAATTTCTTTTTCTTTTTCTTTTTTCTAAAGAGGAAAGAAGAATATGCCGACGCGGGGCCCGCCGCCGACGTCGCTAAGTTAAAAAATTAACATAATGTAGGGCAAGATTTGTTGGGATATTATATTAGTTCGTGATACGGATTCTCCTCAAATTGAAGTGAAACATGGGTTACATGTCAGCATCGCGATATATAAATTTTGTATAATTTGGTCGAAACGGGTGAGATTGAGATAATATAAAGTAGGGAAGGACAAAAGAAGGGCCGATTCCATGCGTGCGTGCGCGCGCCTTTTAAGGTAAAACTTAACGTTGAAGGTCTTCCCCACATCGACTTGGATCCGATTCAATATCCATCGCCTAGACCAAAAAGAAAGAAATAAATAAATAAAACATCGATCTATTTATCTTACCGACAGGAGAAAAGAAAGAGGATCCGATGGGAATTGCTTATAGTAATCCACAATTAATTGAGATAAAAAAATTGCTATTTTAAATTGCAAAATTTTGAATTGATACCATCAAAATCTTAAATTGGTAACTCTATGATAATTTTACCCCAAACTGGTACATTTATCATAAATTTATTATCCGTTAGTTTTAATTATGTTTTACTGTCAAATTATTAAGTAAGATAGCGTGTGACAACTGACAAGTATATTAATTTAAAGTTTTATCCTCAATTTATCATAGGTATATCAATTTTTTTTTTTCATCGTATTAATCCAATTTATCCAAGACTAACAAAAGGTAAGATTTATTACAAATATACTAATTTAGAGTTATTGCGATCAAAAAAATAATTTGAAACAAATTCGTTACAAATGTGCTAATTCAGGATTTTTCGTTGTTAAAAAATTGATTTGAGGTAAATTTATCATAAATCTATTGGTTTTAGATTTTATTGTATTAACCTTAAATTTTTTCAAAAACTAAACACAAGGGCATTTCTAGTAATTCAATGAATAAAAAAAGTAAAGATTCGCGTATGGTTTTTCATAATTTTTTTTAATGTTATGATAGTATTTTAAATTTTATTATGGAATTCAAAAGAACCTTAAATGAAATCTAAACAAACATACCAATTTTGTGATTTTTCTTTGAACAAACTATCATAATGGCCAAAATGATTAAACATTACAACTTTTTTTTTTTGTCTACCTTATTCTAGCTCTTAATTTACTTTTAGACTTTTGTTATGCTTCTTTGTAGAGCATGATAATCAAATTTCACACTTGAAACTAAATATCCTCACTCTCGCTCTCTTGAAAAGATGGAGAATCAAACTCTCCGCCTCTCCCTTTCCATGTGGGAAAGGTGGGGGGCAACCCCTAAATGCCATAACTTCAAATGGGTAGTTTTGAACATAAGGTCACTCATGTATCGTCTAGGCCCTCGTCTTATATATTTTTATTTATGAAGAAGACACTACAAGTGTCGTGACTTTCATAGAAAACTCACCCGAATGCCACAAATTTAAAAACGCATCCTCAAGAAAAAAAAAGAAAAACTTTATTAAGCTATGCTATGCTAAGTAAAGAACTAGAAAGATGAGGACTTAATGATTATTCAATCATGCGATGCTTAGCTGACATTCATAAATAGTATCTAATGAGTCATTCCAATTCTATGAATTTTTCTAGAATATTATTTTCTTGAATATTGGTTGTTTTATTCAACACCTCAATTTGGAAATCCCATCTTTTCGAAAACTATTCATGCATAAAATATAAATTATTTATTTTGATCCATTACCAAATATCAATCTAGGCTTCTTCGGTACCTCGAGCAGGGATCTCTCCTCAATAGGCATGGCATAACACTTACAATGAACTTTTTTTTATTTTATTTTTATAATTACAACATTCAAGTAAGTACCGTATAAAAGTCGTGATGTATATAACGTCCTTATGTTTATTTTTATTTTTGACTTTCAAGACACAAAAGAATCTAACAAAAACCATCACCTGCGGTGGCCCAGTTGGATAATACTCCCATGACCTTTTGCGAAGAGGAGAGGAGTTCGAATCTCACTGGCTATACGAGATCTTAAGCGTGACGTTGGGGTGGTGGGTCCTTCGCTAGTGTCACCCCGGGTTTACCTCGCCGGCTGCTAGCTGTACGAGGGTTCTCGGGTTTAAAAAACAAAAAAAAGAATCCAACAAAAGATGCACAATGTATACAATTCAGAACCAGTGGACTGTTGATCCACCGTTTCCCTCCTTTACCCTACAGGTTTCAAGAAAAGAAAGATAGAAAGCAAGCAAGGAAGGAAGGAAGTGGGGGGAAAAGACAGCTTTTTTCTATTTTTGGGCAGGCTTCAAATTCACTGAATTCCCAAAATCCAAGGAAAGGGGCAGGGGAAAAGGAAATTACTTTTGTGACTTTCTGCAGCGTGCGAGTACAAAGATGAGAGAATATTTTTGTTTTAGGAAAATATTTAGTTTTAGGAAACAACAAAAAACAAATAATTGTGGGCATTCGAAGAAAACTGGGTGCGTGTCAACCTTTCCCACCTTCATAAAATCCTTTTTTTTTTTTTTTTTTTTATTATCATTGCTTTTCTGAAAAAGCCTTTTGGAATGTTGGAGATAACTAAGAATTCCACATGAAAAAGAAAAAAAAAAGAAAGGCATGTCTTTCTCTTATTTTTTCAATTTTATTTTTTTAATTTTTATGTGAGTGAGAGGAGTGAAGCCACGGCCACGCGCGACACCCACTTATGCTGTTGGATTCGGGACTTTGCCTGTGATGTAATAAGTGGGGCCGTGCCTCCCACCACGCGCCGCGCATGCTCCTATATTGCATTAACGAGATTCCCCCTATCCAGTTATTTTCTAGATTTTAATTTATTTCGCAATCGATTAAATTTCGCTTTTTACATAGAATTGCTAAAAACCACCTTGAAGTTTCTACTTACGTGTCAAAAATCAATCATTGCTTCTGAAAAAAAAAACATCCAAATTATATATATTCAAAAAATACATTAACTTTTATTCGATCACACCGTAGTTTCTCGGCAAAATTCACACTATAATGTCTCTTAGCATTTTGCCACTGCTGTTGTTATTGCTCGAGATTGCCTCCAATTCCCTCGACCCAACCACATGCTCGTGTTAGGATTTGTGGGTTTTTGGTTGATGAATGGAAGAAAATTGGCAATATTTGAAAATAAATAGGGTTGTAAGTATGCCAATTAATAGGAAAGGCTCAAGATGTGGATTGTAGATTTTAAAATTGGGGATGGTATATGATATGCGAGGGCAAACCTCATTAGACCTTTTTTGCGATTATCCCGCCATTTAAATTATCTGATTAATTGTTTTTGATTGGAACTTAGTAAAATTTTGTAGACTATATGTCTGAGATGGTTATCTCACGGAAATCAAGACTTCTGAAGAAAAAAAAATCATGTGTTTGTCATGCTAGCACTTTCTCCAATAATACGTTGGATATTTGGTCAAAGCGCATCAACCTTGAAGGAACTAAATTTGATGCTTCTGATGACTAGAATCAAAGTTCAATTATCTCAATTTAAAATCCATTAAAGTTTAGTGACCAATCGAACTTCACAAGACAGGCCCCCCTAATCAAGTCTAGTGACATGGTGGAATTTGTCCTTCTTTCCAGATTGGCTAATTTTTTGAAATATATTACGGTAAATAATGAAAATGCAATTTAAAATTTCGAATTCAATTCTTTGCCTCCTCCATCAACTACTTAAAATACTTTCTCCATGCATCTTAAGCTCCAACCATTGTTGTTTTTACACATGCATATTTGCATATCTGAGTTTTTGTACACCATGAAAAATAATGGAGAAAAATTATGAGAAAGTTTTATTGCACTGAAGTTATCTTAAGGCCATTAGTCACTATCAAATGACGTAAGGCAATACGTGTAGACATAATTGCGATAAGGCCAAAAAAAAAGGGGGGAAAAGAGCGGATAAAAAACTTTAAATAAAAAAAGGGAAAATCAACGTACGCTTTGCAGTCTGCACAGATCGACGTTCCCCAGGTAAAACTTTAATATCATAGTAGTGACGTATATTTATGGTCGATAATTTATTTTACTGATTTATTAATTTTAATTTAACAGCCGTTAAGTGTTGCGTAACTCCTCATCCACGCGGCAGCCCCCACGGTCTTCTATGCAACCGGTGACCGACCCACCCCCAAGCCCGGCAAGTACAAATAAAATCGAATTTAAGTATTTAATAAGAGTGATTTAATTTTAAAAAAATTATAATTTTTTTTTTGTGAAATATATGAATCTTAATGTTTTTACATATACTGAACCTTTTTTTTGTTCAAAGGTAGATACTAAAGTTGGGCTTCATTCCCTAAAAAATAATTACTCTTGTTTAATCTCAATTTTGTCTTGAATTTCTTTTTTTGTCTCTCTGAAAAGTCCTATTACTCAAGCTCGAAAGCAAGCTGCTAGAGTAAAGAAAATTTCAAAACTTTCATTATAACCACAAATTAGCCTCAACATCCAAAAGTTGCCACTAGTTCTTTAAAAATTATTAATATAGGAGCCAGGTGGAGATTCATTATCAAAACCTACATATTCATCAACACCCTCACTTTCATGCGGAATTACAGTAGCCTCCCAATGTTGATAACTTTGAATAAATTGACATCAATTATAGAATGCCAAGTAGGTTAGGAATTATAGCGAAAGAATTAGGACTAAATTTAAAGTCGACAAGTTTTTTCTTCGAAAACGATAGTTTCTAAAGGGTTTTTCTTTTTGTCTGGGGGTCATAGGCCCTAATTTTGTTTTTATAGGCTGTAAAGTTGACACGCCATCATTTTCACATGTTAATCGAGTTTAACATTTTTTCCATCATCCAATTGATTTTGTTTGACAACAATGGGGAATGGGGAGTGGTGGGAGGAGCAATAACTTCAACCAAGTCTCCACGCAAACGAGCCAAGAAAGTACTGAAGAAAGAGAGAGAGAGAGATGGTGCGTCATCCTGTGGTACTCTCTCTTTCTGCATTTATACTCAAAGACGCCTCTTCATTGCGAAAGCGACTCAGGGTATGTCCTTGTGTCCTAATTTCCCCCCCCCCCTACTCCTCCCCCCTAGGAACTAGGGGTTATTACACACACACACACATTACATATATTTCCAGATTAGGGTAATTTATTACAAGCTCACATGCAAAATTCAATTACCCTATGAATCACTTCGATCCCGTCGGGCGCTGACAGATTATTCTGATCATCGAGCATACTTATGTTTCAAATATCAGGTCGTTACACTTAACATTCGCTCATACCTAAGAGGCATGTACTTTTTATGATGGTGCATGTTGGTATGATGATGATGAGATCGAGAGAGACGGTCATTAGAGACATGCTGAGCTTATCGAAAACGGGTTTTGCTCAATTGATTTATTTAATGACGTATCGGACCAAGAATGGGATCTGAATTAAGGGGATTGGATCTAATACCATGTACAGTTAAAATCAAGAGACTATGGTAAAATCTGGCGTTTCTCCAAATAAAAAGGTTAAGTCCATTGACTTGCTTTGCCATTTGAGAAAAAAGGGGGGGTGGGTGGTAGCTATAAAGAGCCTTCATATTTGCTCTCACCACCGCCTTCTTTCAGTTCTCTCCTTCCTTTTCTCTCGCCCCTGTTCTCGTTCCCCTGCTATTTTAGCACCTCCTCTGCTGCAAAAGCTTTGAAGCCGCTCTCGCCTCGCTCGGCAAGGAGAAGGAAGAAGGAAGAAGCAGAGACGAACGCGCAGAGAGAGAGAGAGAGAGTGATGGGGAACTGCCAGGCCATCGATGCGGCGACGCTGGTGATCCAGCACCCATGTGGGAAGGTGGACAAGCTGTACTGGCCCGTCTGCGCCGGGGAGATCATGAAGATGAACCCCGGCCACTACGTGGCTCTCCTCATCTCCACCGCCGTGTGCCCGCCGCCGCATCAGCAGCAGCCGCACGGCAGCAACGCCGCTCCAGCCAAGGAGAAATGCTCTGCCCCTGCCTCTGCCGCCGGCGCGGGGGCAGATAATAATTCCGTCCGCGTGACCCGCATTAAGCTTCTCCGGCCCACGGATACTCTTGCTCTTGGCCAAGTTTATAGGCTCATCACTGCCAAAGGTTCGAGTCGCTACCTTCTCGTGCCAGTTCTGTTTTGGTTTCTGAAATTGAGTGCGCTTATTGATTTTCTTTTTTTTCTCTCTGCGTGTGGCTTTAGCTGAATTGGTGCTGAGCGTTTGTACGTTTCCTGTTCTGCAGAGGTTATGAAGGTTTTATCGGCTAAGAAGCATGCAAAGATGAGGAAGGGCCAGCATGAGATCAGGGTGGAGCATGAAGAGAAGCTGTCTTCATCTGGGCTGGAGATAATAGCACCTAGAAGATCTGATTCCTCTGACACGAGGAAAGAACACCAGGTAGAAATCTAAAAAAATAGAAAAAAACAATGTCATCCCATTCTTCAGTACATACATCAACAAAAATATTTAACGGAAGAACAGAAGAAACTTTTTCCGATCCCTGTTCAAAGTTTTGTTTTTTTGTTCCTCCTCTGGCTGATAACTTCTGGGTACTAAGTTGTATGTGACTTGCGAAATTCTGGTTGAAGAAAGCTTTGAGGGAGAGTACTACAAGAAAGTGTTAAAATTCGTTTTGTCCATTCCTTTCTCTTGTCAATTAATCATCTTTTGATGTAATTTCAGGTGGCGAGACATGACAGACACAGGCAGAAGACAAGTACGGCGACAAGTAATTCAGCTGTCAACAAGCCAAGAACATGGCAACCCTCGTTAAAGAGCATCTCTGAGGCGGCAAGCTGAAGTTTTCTTCTGGATGTTTGACAGATATGATTGATGCGTCTTGTGGGTTCTGATAACTCTGCTATATGCACTCGACGAGTCTTTCTTCGAATAGTGGAAGTTCAAATGTTTCACAGAGAGGGGGGGAGAGAGAGTGTGTAAGAACTCAGCTGGAAAGTGTTGATATTGGCCAAATCTTTGCTTGTATAGAGGGGAAAAAGAAACGAAGGAGAAAAAGAATTGAAGCAATCCCATGTAATCAATTTGCTGCTCTTCTTAATGAAATTTGGGCAGTATTACAATTGACCCAGATTGACTCAGAGCTTGGATGACATAATCTTCTGCTCTTCTGGACTTGTTCATTACTCTCCTCCTCAGGAGCCCTCTTATTTAAATTTTCTGATTCATGTCAGAAAAAGATTTTCTATTTTGGCCTTAATGCAAGAAATAATGCATAATTCTACCATCAGCCATCCCCACCACTTCCATGGATGTAACTTATTTAACATTTCTGAAGCTCCACTGCATAATATTTGATGCAGAGAATGCGTCTCCAGCACTCCAGCCAGGAAATAGCTTGTGAGAAGGAAGGCTGCAAATCTAACCCAACTTCGAGCTTGGATAATTATGCAACGGTAAACGAAAACGAAAGCCAGTAAAATGCAAGGAGCAGAGCGATAAGAGGTCAAATCGTCCATTAAAAGAGCATAGTCAATAGTCCTCTTTAATGCCTTCATTTGAACGAAACTTTGGAGTTTGAAAGACCACCTACACCGAGGCATCATGTCTATAGCTGTACCATGTTTTACCGTAACTTGGGTGAAAATGATGAAAACAGGGGAAGTGTTTCTGTCGGTTTCATTTATAATTTCCATTTCCAGATGGGTTTGGGACCAATAGGCATCCAAAGTTTTCTTGAAAAAGCCAACCTGAGCATTTGAGATCGATCCCCTATGCCTTAACCCTAGGGAGAGAGAATAATAGTTATTATTTGCTGTCCCTTCTTTCATAGCTCCATAATTGAATTGAATATTACCCTCGCCTAATCCTATTGGGGACCATAGTTTCTTCAACTCCATCATGCTCTAAATCACCGAATGTGCAGGAATTTTGTTCTCTCTACAAGGGGAATTAGGTGAGCAATGTAATCTGAAGCACCAAACATGTCTCTTGAATAAAACAAAAACATGTTTTACAACTCTCAGGGGGCTCGAAAGGGATGACGGGTCATGCTTTTTTCGCAGTTGTATCAAGTCATGCATTGCTTGAAACTTGCAAGCATGACTAGTGTGATGGTGCTGAAAAAAGGGGTTACTGGCTGGCTGTCCCTTTGTATCCTTCTAGCCTACAAGACTTACAAAAGTAAAAGTTGGAAGGCAGGGACAAAGGCTATTTGCGAGGGACAAAGTGCCTTTGTCACATGAGATATCACTCTCTCCCAAGCAGCATGATTAGGGTCAAATGTTCCATGGCCAACACAAGGAGGAAGAAATCATTTGACCACTCCATGCTTTTTGTGGGCATGAAAAGAGAGCGGCTACCTTAAAATATATTTTCTTTTAATCATGGTTCAAGCCCTTTTTTGACTTCAGGACAGCCATCGGATGGCTGCTAATTATATTTGGCACGCCAGTGGTGGCAGAAAAATTTGCTTCCCACCAATTAAAAGACCTGTAATGCCCCATCTTTTTTTAAAGTATACTCATGGAAGGCAGACTAATTTTACTGAAGACTGAAAAAAGAATTCCTTTTTCCTCTTTTTTTCGAAAGAAGAACATGGGTTAATTAGTTTCTTGCTTTTTCAAAGATATTTCTTTAAGGAGGCAAAAAAAAAAAAAAAAAGAAGAAAAAGAAAAAGGAAAAAAAGAAGCCTTCACTTCAGCGCCTTTTCAGTGAACAAAAAGGAATTATGTAGTTTATTAATGGAGGCTCTTGAATAGGCCAACCACAGCCAACTCACCTTACAAAAACACTTGGGCAGAAAAGAAAATGAGAACTAAGAGCATCGCAAAGCGTGGATCATAAAAAGAGTTCCAGATTCAGATATCTTGCTTAGTGGGCCTTTAACCGCTGGCGTTTTGCACCAACTTTTGTGTCATATATCCTGTAAAACTTTGTCTCCACTCTGAACAATCATTGAGAAAAACAAATCAGGGCTGATAAGTAGGGAAGGAAGCATATATACTTTGCTGTACTTTGATGGAGCTGGATGTGGTGTACATGTTCTCGCTTGTCAGGATCTCTCTCTCACATTATTATGGAGACAATTCCTAACGCTTTCCACAGAGCATTTCAATGACTCATGATTCTTGTTAGCTTTGAGTATGAAAACAAATTCGGTTTGAACTGACCCCTTCAAAAACTCGCTTCAGAGATCATCACTTTCATTGAAAGTAACTGCTTTCGCAACCAACTTGCCATCCTTGCATTAAAATCATGAAGGAATAACCAACCACCAAAAGTTATTGCAGCCCAGCAAATGGACTTTCAGATACAAAACAACCAGCTTTCCTTAAAAGTATTTGGCTTTGAGTTGTATAGCGTTAACAAGAAATAACCTCCAAATTCCACATTCAAGATCACCAATTATCTTCTTTCGCCATTGCTATGTACAAGTAGAAACATTGAACGTGGGCGATTGAGACAGTTCAACACACAAATAGGCTCCTTTCTTATCACCAGCAATTAAAGACTGACGGATAGCAAGCTCCGATAAAGGAGGGAGGATCTATGTGAGACGTGCCTAAGGAGGAAGTTGATAGATTTATTCGAGCAAAAGAAGAATCAATGCTAAATTAGCAGTTGAAGGTGACATGGTGCCCTCAAAGGCGGGGAACTGATAGCGACGGAACAGCCAGAAATGGTACCAAGATGAAATGAAATATTTCTGGAGTGCAATGGAAGCCATGTGAGTGAGGGTGGAGAGCAATATGCATGGACTGGGTTGATGTTACTATTCCTCCCCGCGATTGCCCACCTATTGTCCTCTTACTGGTGCTCGATCTTATCTAATAATGACTCACTCCAACTCTTTCCAAGTCTCATTTCATAGGCTGGGAAGAAAAAGTTATTCCTATAGGCATAATTCAACACGCTCTCGATTCTTTGACCAAAGTCGACGGACAGAATCCAACAAGGAGAAGAACAGATTCCTTTTGGCTAGAGTTCGGGAAGGTGATTTTGAAAGGTGGCAGTGGAGGGATGGGAGTGATCTATGCCAAGCAGCCGAGCTTGTGGGGCGACACAGCACCCACATTTCACTATCAACCTGACCTGCTTTTATGGGAACTTGATTTTCTCTGTATTTGACTGGAGGCTATTTGATTTTTTGTGGAGTGCAGAAATGTTTGGAATGGATTAATCACAAACAAACCATGTGTCATCTACCTTTTATTCTATTAGGATGAAGGTAACATCAGTGAAACTACTTAATTCACGTGCCCTTTTTCGTTTTTCCTTCACTACCATCAGTCAATCCCAGTAAGGTAACTGAATTTGCTGCTTAATCCTGCCTGGGTATCGTCGATGATCCTAGACAATCCAATTCATCCTTAATGACATTTGTTTTATGCACTGTTGCCGGAGATTAGCAATCCACGTCCGCGTATGGCTGCATATGCAATACAAATTTTTCTAGCTGATATATGGTTTAACACATGCAACGGGCATTATCAATGCATAGCATACGAATGAAACAAAGGAAGAGGTTGCTAACAGATCTATGGGAGGGACAAGAAGCGAGAAGGTATCGACAAAGTCGATTAATAGTGGGAATGTAAGAGTCTAATTTTCCAAATGCTTGACAAGTAGTACATCAGAGCGAATGGAAGGGAGTTGGCAAAATAAAGGGAAAGACTCAAAACGGATGGAGAAGATCGGAAAATAAAAACAAGAATTAGACAACCATCTTGAGTATAAGGATATGTCTCTGTTCTTTCCAATTTCCACGTAAAACCCACAAGAACAAAATCACACGAAAATTTGTTTTACCATGTTAACTCGAGAAACCGAGCAGCAAGTCTCTAGTGGTTAGCCATTCAGATTGCACGCTTAAAATGTAAAACAAACTTAGTTGTCTCCATAAAATAGAAAATCAACACTTAACTTTTTTTATGCCTTAGAACCGAATCCGCATCTTGCTGATAATCCATGGTTTGTGTCAAGGAGACCGATAACTGCATTGACTTGACTGTCAAAGTATGACTACTCTGCCCCTAAATACTCCTTAGGCTGTTGTTTCTTCATGGCTGTCGAGCTGACTAAAGTTTCCTTTCTCCTTGAATAGCTGATTGTGGTGGTGCCTGCAGTAGAGACGGTGCTCGTGGGCTACATAGTTCGACGGACTGATTACGCAACCGCCGTGAGCACACCTGAAGCATGCTTTGTGATATGACGTGCCATCAACAGCCACCTGGTGAAGCAGCAGTCAGTCCATGAGCACTACTGAGGTTGATAAACTATTAGGTTAAACTCAGTGTTTGTGGACACACGGAGAGAGAGAGAGATAACTACTTATTAATAACATCTAGAGAAGTTTATCTTATCATATGATGAACTTGACTCCGATTCCAAATTAAATTTACACTAGATATGGCAAAATAGATGCATGCGCCCACACACAAGTGCTACATCCAAAAGCAGTATCAGATTAGTAAAGTAAATAGTTTAGGAATATCGACAGATTCATGCTACATCAGGTTAGTGCAGTAAGGGATTAAAGATGAGTAGGCCTTGCCGGTCTTGTCAATAACTAGGGGAATATTGACATTACAAGGCGCAAAGACTTGGCATGGCATAGATTGAAATTACAATGACAAAGGTTAAATTGGCAGGAAGAGCTTTCCATAGATTTCTCCTAGATTTACCTTTTCGATGGGATAAACAGTCTTCTTGCAAGCAACACACTTGTCCTGAGTTCCGGCAAACATACTCGAGACTTTGGCATTACTTTGGCCCTGCACAAGTCCAGACGTTATTGGAAGCAACTTGTGGTGATGTTACTGACATATAAATGGGACTAACATTCCAGAAACATCGTGAACAAAGAAAGTAAGTGGAAGATTGAAGCTTGAGGGGTACCTGCTCAGAAGATCTATTGACAGTTTTTGGAGTGCCTATGGAAGAACAATTTATCTGTAAGCATAAACGGGGCTAGAGCAGCAGGGATACGTGAATAGAAGGGAATAGAAGCCATCTTTGCGGATTACCTTCAAAACTTTTATCCAAGCTCCCAGTCATCTTAAAGAGCTGATTGAAATGCGGCTTGCAATATAATACACCCTCGAAAGAGCAATAGTTACTCAACTGCAGAATGCAGAAGCATAAGAGATTTATAGAGATGTATCGCCAGCAACAAATTGCCTTCATGGGAGACAAATTACGCACAATATCTTACAAACAGGATGATAATTCTCGTACTGAAACTACAATTATCCATATATGAAGACCCTAAACAATAAAACTAGGCGAAGGGATCACCTTCTAGGCTTCTAGTACCATGCATGCACTAGCAAAGACTGAACATGTCAAACCCATATGATAGATTAAATCATTTGAAAGAGTCTCGTTAGCATGTGAAGGGTGGACAAGCAAGACCGTCTTTTCCATCATAATTAATAGACATGAAAACTTCAACTCAAAGGGGTTGCCCGAGTACTCCACTAGTTACCTAGAATATATCTGGACAGAGGGACTGCCGCACTCAATTTGGATTAATTAGGTACTGGAAGAGCATTGAGATCTCATTGCCAACCCCTCCAAAGGAAGGAAAAACACAGAAGAAAGGGTACAACGTAGAATTCGTCTCCCTCTCACTCTCCCTCCCGCGGTGTCCTTGACCAGGCGACACCAGCCTGAAACCTCTCTCTCTTAAATCCTCAATCTTCATAAGGGAGATCAGATTAAATATCATAATCTATAGCTGATAGATTCTGCTTTTCATCACTTAGTTGTTTCTGGCGAGTTGATTTAGCTTCAGAGTGGCAGGCAGCGTCATTAGTTGTCACGGATGACGCAAAAAATCAACCCATCATAATGCCTTCTCGTCTAATATGCCATCCCCAACTTTAAACACTACCCACATGACGTATCCAGATTCAATCAAAAGAACCTATCCGGTTTTGACTACCCCTGAAAAAAGATACCTTCCACCTTCCATCCAATCAATAAGTAGAGACAGCAGACTAGAGTGCTTTCAATTTTTTTTAAGGTTCTGTAGATGGAGAACAAGGTAGTCATGCATATGGACAAGCAAGACTTCTAAGAACCAAGAAATGCCACTAAGGAATTAGCCATGGATGATGTTCAACATAACTTCCATGTATTAAATAACCATGAAAAAGGGAGCATTTACAACGCCAAAGACTAGATTAAGCAGATCCACACAAGCGTATCAATGGAATAGAATGAACAAGGGAGAAGAAGAAAAGATCGACCCAGAATGACCATCAACATAAAAAAGCCAGCTTGGGAATTCGCAAACCATGCCTTGCACAAGAAACAGCTTTCCAGCAATGAAAGAACTTCATATTCCCAAACGAGAACATCCATGAACAGCATAACACTACAAAAGCAATAAAACCAGAGAGAGAGAGAGAGAGACCTTGAGAGTGCCCTTGCAATGGTGGCATCTGAAGCAGGCCTTGTGGAAGACCTTGTTGTCAGCAGTGAGCTGATCTACTAGATACACGGTCTTGTCGCAGGCCTTGCACTTCTGCTGCGTCCCTGCAAAGGCCGTCGCCATCTCCGATCACCACTCTCACAGGCTCTCTCGTCTCTGAACGAAGTGAATTCTCAATACAAAACCAAAAAAGGCTATCAAGAAACCAGATAAGACCCTTTTCTTGGTGACTTCCAGTCCTTCTCTATCTATCTAGACTCAGAAGAACACCAGTGGCATCGACAAACAGGCCACGGGTCATCGTTTGTTTTAGACTTTCGGACACAACAAAAGCAAAAGAAAAAGATAAATGATATCATTCTTGATATATTTTGGTTGTCTATACTAGTGGACATTAAAGTAACTTCAAGTGGGGAAGATCAAATGCAGATGATATGATTAGTGGACTGAAATTTACGGAAATGCCTTCGTTCGACCGACTTACATTGACCCCGTCATAATTCCGTTGTAATCACATGTATCTTACTACAACTTTGATGTAAACTGATAACACAAATTTAAAGAAAATTTATCATCAGCAGGTGGATTTTATTAGCATTTTCATTTGATGGTCAGGTGGATCTAATTCCTAAGGAACTTGGCAGTGCCAATGCCGTCGGACCAATCTTTGTCTCATCTACACACGCAAAAAATTCAAACTTGTCGAATTTCAAAGTTCTATTTGAATGCATAATGAATAATCAAATAAATGAGACATTGCAATCCTCAATGGGTCGGTCCTCCCTCCTGGTATGCAGCATTGATATTTCAAACCTCGAATATTATTTTCTTGTAATTGTTTTAAGGGAATTCCTTAGCAAAGTCATGTCAGAAACCAATGGATATAGGCTTAATTGGCCGGATTATAGTACATGACACTTGGAAACAAAGTTGGGAAGTGGAGAGGCGAAGGGCACGTGATTCGGAGCAGATTACGTTGTTCTGTCTGCAAGTGATTCTCTCTGTCTTGGGGTCTTTGGTCTCATGCTTTTCCCTTGTTGGCTGTATTATTCCCTTCTCTGGACAGCTAATACTTGGAGTGCATGCACGACGCGCTGCTCGCTTCCCCACTCCTAATCATTCTACCTGCCATTTCAAACGAAGGAAAGAGAAGCTCGTGAAACATTGACAGCAGCTCTTGTTGAAATGACCAAAACTTTCAAAATTCCGTCCTCTCTTGATTAGTGTTTTGGGAGTACTCGTCAACGTGATTTGCATATTTAGAGGAAATAATGCAAACAGTCGCCAAAGTCTGACCTGTTCGTGCATTTGCAATGTTGTCTTTGGATTTTGGTTTTGTTCAATATAGTTCTTGAAATATTCCAAAATGTTCAATCTAGTCACTAAACTTTTGATTTGTCCAGTCTAGTGCCTTGACTTTCCATAACAAAATCAATCGGCCATTCGATACTATTTACAAGTTTTCATAATTACACAATTACCTTAACTTTAAAATGTTTTTTTTTTTATTTTTATTTCAATCAATTTCTAAATCAACAAAAAAGATGCTCTCTTTTTTATTACATTGTCACCTTTTTGGTCTTTATAAATATTACTATAGTTTTATTTAAGTATATTATTAACTCAGTCCCCATAATAGTAAAAGGTCGACCTCCTTTATTATAAAAGTAAGTGTTTTTTTTTTTTTGTTAATTTAGGAAATGAATTGAAACGAAAGGACATAAGAATTTTTGACTTATTTTTGAAAAGTCCAGAGATTAGGTTCAAAATTCATATTGAACGAATTAAAAGGCAAAAGATAACATGTCAAGATTTAGGGATAATTCGTGGCATTTTTCCGCATATCGATGATTTGTCTGTGCCAAAGTTCGGTGGGACCCAAATTGAAAGGATAAAGCTTCTTTTGAGGAGATATGGTTGGTGAAATGGGTCGCACTCGCAGGACACATGAATCGCTCTTTTGAATTAGACAGCGCCCCATCGCCCATTGTTTTTTCTCTAATTGGGGGTGAGGGGCCTCACGGAACGGAATCTGACTTTATGTCTTTTCTCCGTCGTTGTCCCTTTCTCTTTTCTTCCTCGCCATAACCCGACGGAAAAGAAAGATGAACTTTCTTTAGCGCCCATGCGCCTGCACACACTCTTCTTCAGTACCGACGACACTCGACACCCGACACGATCTCGACAATTTCCTGCTACTTAAGGCAGTGAGGTGAAACATCAGACATGGTGCCGTTCTCTTCCCCTGTTTCACAACAGTCGATAATAGAGGGAATCACAAAGATCGGGGGCGGAAGGGAGACAGAGATGAAAGCGCCCTGAAAAGATGTTCTGCGAAACCGGTTCATGTGAAACCAGCCTGTTCAAATGATCCCTGCATAATCAAAGAAACTACATGTTTTCGGTCCAGCTTCGAACAAAGATGCAAATATGTTGATGCTTGCATCAGCCTGCTCACACAATGCAATAGCGGTTTCTTTATTGAAGGACGAAAGTTTCCACGTTAGATAAGAGTGTCAAGGACGAGGTAAATTACTCCTAGGAGTGCAACGACACAAGGACAAGAGGTAAATTACTCCTAGGAGTGCACCGACTCGAGGAATAAGGCAAGTGCAGTAGGAAATTTTCCTCTTGCTTCTCGCTACGCAACCCTCACTAAAATCACCTTAATCCAAAGAGAAACAAAGGAAACACAGTCATGTACCAATTGTGCACTCTCTCCATTTGCCATCCGAAGAGTTTCTTATCTTGCAAACCAAGCAAAGTTGGGCAATCTAACCTTTCATGACAGAAGAAATGTGCTCCATCCAATAAAACGAGATAAGGATATTTGAGATACAAAACTTCAAACTGAGGAGCATTTCTGTCCTGCTTATTGGCCACTGTTCTCCCAAACTAAGGCTAAACAAACATACAAGGAACACTTGGCTAAGCACTTTCACCAGAGGCACTCCCCTGTTTTCGAGCTTCTTCTCGCATCACTGCTTTCACATAGATCTCATAGCAACATCCTGAAACATTATGCAGCATGAAATGCATCAGAGCTGTAACATTACACAAAGAAAAAAGAACTCTATTCCACACAATATGGCGCATCGTCCAATGACGATGGTACTCTGCATATGTTCTAATTTCCATTTAAAATCATGCCAAATTGAGAATATATCATATAAAGATGCACGTGAGTTGATATCAGTAGCATTTTAACACTAGAAAATGCATCATGATGAAAAACTTAAGTAAAACCAAATTGCAAAACAAGAAACTTTATCATTTTAAATTGGAACACAAAGATATGAAATGAGGCAATGAGCAAGGAAACAAACTTGGAGTAATACCTCACACATTGACTTATTAATTGTAGCATGTTTCAAGAAAAGAATGATTTGAAAGAGTTTTAATCAGAGACCAGGATTTGGGGTAAGCAGAGCTTTCAAAAGGAAGGGATTTCGAATCTGTGATCAATTGTCTACATCTTCAACCCCCAATACTAAACTGGTTGCCCAGTCTCAGAGGCATTGTTATGATTCTAGGGACTTTGTGTCAAACTACTCAAGATAACATAAGTACCATGGTAGAACCATTGTCATCAATTTAAAAGACAATCAAAGCACGATAATCTTAAGCTTCATCTAAGTACTGGCTTAGCATAATTGCCCTAAAAAGGTGCAAATTGGTGATGCTGAAAAAAGCTCTTGGACAAATTTGCATTAACACATGCTAATATCGATGAAGTTGCATAGTATTACTCTGTACGATGGAGCTCATAGAAGACCATCCAAGTACAACCTTGGTCAACATGCAACAAAAGCAAAGTCGGCAGTTTTTCAAGGAAATTATTGAAGTGGAAAGATAGAAAGGTACTCCACCAGAGAGTACTACTACCATTATGAGATGATTGTGCTAAAGAAGCATTTTCTAACAAAACAAGATTACAGCAAGGTTCCCCCATTGAAAAGCAAAGACAATTTAGGAATCAGTTAAAAAGTCCAATTATCCCAACTTGCCAAATGTAATAATATAAAATGTTAAGATCAAGCATGGATGACAATATTGAGAAGATTGTCCAATCCACATCATAGTAACTAAAAGCATACCAGCAACGACAACAATCGTGAGGACATCTCCAATTCTTTTCAACTGCTTAACGCCCTTCTTATGCGACTTGAAACGGCTTAGAATCGGATCTGGTGCCAGAAGCTGCAATTTGCAGTCGGACAAATTACATAAGTCCATAATCAAAAAGCCAAAAAGAATCATAATCAAGAACACGCTCTAAGCCAGTTGACCGGAAAAGGGTACATGTCATAGAACAGACCAATCCACTGGAAAGCACTAGGTAGATTTTCAAATCTTTATTATCCTTGTTGCAATGCATCTATCCACCCTCAGACCGACACCAAGAATGTGGCAACGTTTGAGACAGGATACAAAGATCAAAAAAATCTCAAAGCTATTCGAAACCTTACAAATGGAAGTGCGCAAAAAGTACACCATAAAAGCTGAGAACAGAACCACGGCATGCACGAACGCGAACAGTCTCAGCAATTCATTCATTCATCGGACCAAGTAAAACTAACCAAAGCCTTCCACCAAAACTCCGGAAGACCAATCAACCAATCCGAGCTAACCAAAAAAACAACAGCAATCACCTAATCCAAGGTACTTATCACGCCATAAGATTTTGTACGACCACTGCCGACTGTTCTAAAAACTGTCTAATATTTAATTACTCTAACACTTCCACTCACGCTTAGTCTGGTCTTTCGCCTAGCGCAATCCGCCCTTCACGAATCTCGCGCGTTGACATCCGAACACGATTTACTCCAAGAAATCAGACCGAAACGCACGCTCGGGAAAGCAACGGAAAGAGAGCGCAGCAGCAACAACAAACGGGGGAAGAGAGAATCTCACCGCTTTCTCGCGAGCCCCCGGCTCGACGTGGAATCCGCGGCGCGGCGGCAGCGGGATCGCGCCCTCCGTCCTCTGAACCGGCGGCGGCACGCGTTCGGAATCGAGAAGAAGGAAAAAAAAAAAGCCACAAAAGAGTGAGCGGAGAATCGAGAGAGGTCAAATACGACGCGCCGGAGAGAACCGAGGCGCCGATCGGAGCGACGGGGAAGGACCGGAAGACGACGGAGCCGGTTCGATCGGAGGTACCTGAGGATGAGATCGGAGGTGAGAGAGGACGGCGCCGGTCCGGTTGAGCAGGAACGCCATGGAAGCTCAGCGCCGCGAGCTCAGTCGAACGGAGGAGAGAGAGAGAGAGAGAGAGAGAGGGAGGGAGGGAGAGAGTCGTGCTGCGACGAGTAACCGAGTCGAAGCCGTGCGATTTTCCAGTGGTGCCCTCCCGCTCTATTACCGACTTTGCCCCCACACGGCGTCGTTTTTTCACTAGTAATAGTGTGCAAAAGACTTGAGAACCGTCCAAACCGCCCGAAACTTGACTGAAGTAAATCAGAACCAACGATTCTCAAAGGAGTCGGTTCAGCTCTTGGTTCCAATAATTGAAATTGATAGATACCGATTCAATTCCATATTTGAGGTATGGAACTGTCCATTCATTTACCCGGGTCGGGCCAATAATATATAAATATGTATATTAAGTTTTTAAGAAAAAATTCAATAAAAAAATTTAAAAAATGAAAATCCCAAATTCCCATTTTAAATCTTAACACTTATTGTTTTACTAATCTTATAGTTAAGAATAGTAGGAACTTCTTTGTTCTTTTGCCTACTTTAGCTTGCTAAGTACACTAAATGTGTAAAGTTTGGTGAGACTGATTTTATGGATGCATCATAAAATTGGATCGGATTTGAGTATGTGAAGTTTGATGAGATCATTCCATAAACCCACCTAGGGAGGGACCGAACCCACATTGGATTTTTGAGTGAATTTATGAAATTAAAACCCACGATTGGATTTTCGAGTGAATTCATGAAATTAATGAATGGACTCTTTAATAGATGATTTCCAATTATAGGTGAGAACCTCCCATCCGACCATGTTAACCCCCTATTGGCCAATGGAGAAGAAACGTGGCTGCAAAATGCGGGTGAAGCGGAGCTCGCCACGCGTGCCAGGGGCGGTTGTACGAGGAAAAGCCGCCTCTCGCTTCTGCCCGAAATCTTGGCTTTCTTTGCGCCACGATCGCGATTCCACGAACTGGAATTTTTTGTCGATCCGACGACAACCTCTCTTCCGCCGCCGTCGAGAAGGGACCGAGAAGAATGGCCTTGAGAGTAGCCGCGGCCGCGTGCATTGCGAGGCACAAGAACGCTCCTTTGAGCTTGGTTTCGGTACCCAATCGCCTGCTCCGAAGATCCCCGCCGGGATTCGGTTCGCCTCTGCAACACCAAGCTGGTGAGCTCTGGATTCTCTCTCTCTCTCCATCTCTGTTGTATGGTTAGCCTGTGACGTGCAGCTCTATCGCATGCTGTTCTGGTTTTGTTTTTCTGTGTGGGTTTGTCTTCAAGTTCTGGGTTGGTTCTTGATTTTGCATCTTGTCATGTTTTCTGGGTACGTGCTGCTTGGCTGACAATATGCTGTTCTGGCTTTGTTTTCTGTGTTGGTTTATGCCTTCGAGTTCTGGGTCTTCTGGGTCGGTTCTTGATTTGCAATTTGTCGTATTTTATGCGTACGTTCTGCTTGGATGAAGACTGGAGAGGATGAGTTTTCTGAGTTTTAATCCCTGTTTTGCTGTTTTCAGGAAGATCCGTTCGGGCAATTCAAGGAGCTACTGCAGAGCCGGTTGCTCCCAAGAAAGAAGATGAACGGCAGTCGCCCCAGGATTGGAAGATCAAAATGCTCTACGATGGGGATTGCCCACTTTGCATGCGCGAGGTCTTTATCGGATGATATCATCAGGGATGTTTTGTTTGTGACAGGGAAGCTATAGGTTGAGTTGTTCTTCTAATTTTCGGTGGTTGTTTTCTGTGTCTTACAGGTTGATATGCTGAGAGAGAGGAATAAGCAGTATGGTACAATAAAGTTTGTCGACATTGGCTCGGCTGAATATTTGCCGGAGGAAAACCAGGGCCTTGATTACAAAACGGTATCAGACTGAACTATGCTATTCGGGCCTTCACTCTTATATCTTCCCTGCATCATTATGGGAAAAAATGAAAACTTTTACGTTGTTTTTTAGACGCCCAAATTGAGTGGCTACTCAATAATGCGCAGAAATTAGCTGACTTATAATTTCCCGCTTCTGCCATTTCCCAGCCATTTGATAGCATAAGAGATCGAGGTTCTAGCAATCTTCTTTCTGCATTCTCTGTGTATTGAGAGACTATAAAAGGATTTTCACGGTATTTGTTGCTCATGAAAGTTCCATCTTAAATTAGTTATGGGCCTATGCCACTGACTTGCTTGTTGAATTGAAAAATTCAAATTTCATAAAGTCATTCATCTTGAAACCATTGCGGCTTTTGAAGGAGAAAAGAGATAATGTAATATTTGAAAATAGACTTGCTATTCAACTTTCAGCACTGAATTATCAAGATTTGCTTCCTTTTTCTTCAGGTTATGGGGAGGATCCATGCAATTCTTTCAGATGGAACTGTTGTGACTGATGTGGAAGTATGATCCTCTCAGAATCTTCATGCTAAGTTGCAGTTGTCAAGCATTTGTTGGTTTAGATTGTTTTGGCTTCTCATGAGTTGATAGTTATCTATCCTCACAAAGAAAACATGTAAATACTAAAAAACAACGGTTAATTATAATTTCATTGCAAAAGTAAAAGAAGGAAAAGACTGCAATAACAAGCCAATGCTTAGTGAAGGGCTTTTCATGTCATTGGACCTCTTCTTATAGGCATACAGTCTTTCAGCATAGACATATATGCCTTTTTCAGTGATTTCTGCCACTTTTGCAGGCATTTAGAAGACTTTATGAACAAGTTGGTCTTGGATGGATTTATGCCATTACCAAGTATGAACCGGTAAGTTCTCTTCAGTTTGCTCATCATGTATTTCCAAAAGTTATACTAAGTTGATATGCTGCAAAACTCTGCATTTCTGTGCTTAATTTACGTGCTTTCTTTTCAAAGATCGCGACCATAGCTGACGCAGTTTATAAAGTTTGGGCTAAATATCGTCTGCAAGTTACCGGTAAGTTCTCTTTTAAGTAAATTGTCAAAACTCCACATGTCCTAAGAACAATTTGGACTTTTAAATGACTTTGTCTCGTAGCAAAATAGTCAGGTACTTGCTCATTCGTGTATAATCAACCTCATTGCTGGTCTTTCTTTGATGTAACTGATTTGCTGCAACTAAAAGTAACATGCCTGAGAAGTAAAAGTTTTCTGCAGTCCAACAGCTTATATCTACCGTGTGATTATCCCATTTTGCACGTCATTTTGATCTGCAGAAAGTTTCCTGTTTGGTTAAACATGCAATCATGCTTTCTTGTAATTTTCTGTGACGTAAGGTTACGTTAGCATTAAGGACTATGCTTTCCTTCATCTAATTCTGGTGTCAACGCCACTAGCATGCTGCCTTTAAAACTTCTGCCTTTGCCCTATGCACTTTGCTTCAGATTGGTATAGTCAATTCAATGGAAAATAAGATAACCCTATGCACTTTGCTTCAGATTGGTATAGTCAATTCAATGGAAAATAAGATAACGCTTGGGTCTAGTGATTCATGGACCTGTGTTTTTGTCAGGGCGTCCACCGTTAGAAGAGATACTGGAAGCACGAAAGAGAAAGGTAGGACCCCTATAGTGATGTGGACTCTCTCTCTCTCTCTCTCTCTCTCTCTCTCTCTCTCTCGCTCTCTGCGTTGTGTTTTGAGTGCTGGTGAAATTTACATGCAAAGATATCTTGTGGTCATTTTTGACCCACGCCTCTAAAACTCTGGTAACTGCTGCATGCTGTACCGATGAAATCACCCTTTCGGTTGTTATGATTAAAATCCCTATCATTTCATTTCTTGAATTTGGACTTTTGACTCTTGATTACCTCTTCATCTTAAAGATGTTCACCATTTGGGTAATTCGTTACTAGCAGGGGAGCATCACCTATCTCTGACATAGTAACACCTACTCACTGAGCCTCAAATGATGGGACATTGTTTTGGGGTTTCTAGCATTTATGTCTATTTATAGAAAAGCTCCCAGTTGTTTGAGCTTGTTTTCTGCTGAACATAACTAGACAATAAGAGCAATGGTTCATCTTACTAAAGATTGCGGATTGAAACTGAAATTCATGGTATGTTAGTGACATGTAGTCATTCTTAGGCGTCAAAAAAGAAATCGTGTGACCATACTCAAGCGATTCTAGTGCAACTTTCTGAAGTAAGTGGATCCTGATCGGTATGCTTGGTTATTTGATACCTTTGCAGGGTGAAATGTGTAATGATGGCGACAAATGTAAGATGTGAACCTTCGGCGAAGGTTAAGTTTTTTATACTGGGGAGAGGAGCTCCATTTGTTGCTTTTGTAATGAAATTCTGTTTCCCGAAATCGCCTTTGTATATTGACGTGCATTGAATAGCCCAATTATAGGAAGATTACATTGTCCCCTTTTGTAACACGAAAATCTCCGTTCTGTGGAAAGTGATAACCGACCATGAGTAAATGGCTCCATGAAATGCCATCTCCAATCTTGTGCACAGCATAGTTTGTTTAGATTGTTCTCTTTTGACACGTACCATAGTTTGTTTACATTCTTCTTCTTTTTTCTTCTTTTCGCCAAGAAACCTGCCTTGGTTTACCCTGCATCGATGATTAGTGTAGAATTTCGTATCTCATAGTGTGCTACATATCGGCAGGAATCGTAGTCCCTTACTATTCCCCAACTCTTTGTTCAAGCGAAATACCAGATGCACAACAAAAAGCGAAAGAAACACCATAAGATTCTGGACACAAATCACCCATTGATCGTTTATTTTGAGTTTGTGAGAAGCTGCAAATATTAGGGAGCAGCTTGTCCACAAATTAAAGCGGCTCCAGCTAAGCCAGCATTTCTGCCGATGACCACGTAGGATTTGCATTCGGAAGAAAGAATTAAAGGCCATAAGTCCTGTACATTTACTAACGCACCCGAGCCATTGCACTTCAAAACAGCAGCATCTAATAAGCTTCTATCACACGGTATATGACTATATCTAGGAAAACTTTGTGAATCCTCATAATATCTCCTGATTTTTATGCAGCACTAGTTTTCCTACAAAGAACCACCAAAAAGACATTGAAAAGCTTTCTCCATCTCCTCTGAGCTTTGTCAGTGGCGTCAGATGGACGCTGTGGACGAGAAATGTCCTCTGAGCATTCTCCGTCGAAAAACGAAAGGTCTTCCTCAAGAAAACTTTGGCTCAACGACCCAGGATCATGAATCGACCTTCCGACGATTAGACCAGAGATGGTCGGAGAATGATTGATTCTAAAATCCATATCGTCAAAGGAATCAAGGGAATAATCATCCACGGGAAAGATGGAAGATGACATGGTATTTGGTGAAGACATGTGGCGCTGTGCATAATCAGATCCACCAATCTGATTCCTCTTCAAATGCCTTAAACTACCAGAACCGGAGGTCCCAGGTGAGCTCGGGCTGCAAAGATCACTGTTTGGATTCAAAAGCCCAGTTGAACAAGGTTCATCACCATAGGCGACTACGTCGTCCCAGTGTTGCCGTGCGGATATTACCATGTTGTTGCCGTCAGCCTGATTGAAGATATATACGTCATAAGAGATTGATGACAAGTATTATAAGTACCAGAATAGCCAGAAAAGCGCACCTTCTCAGCTTCAGATAGCTTCTCCGAGGGAATATATTTACCATCGGAAAGCAATCCCATAACTTGCCCTCCGATGTTGAAGAGAACGCCAGCCTTTGGCTCTGAGGAAGGAGGGCGGTAAAAGTATATTGTCTGGTCCAGAGAACAAGTTCGGGCGTGCTCAAAAGTAACTTCCCACATTTTACGAGACATACCAGCACCAAGAATCTGCAGATGTCAGGAGATCCTCTGCTTAAACAATTGCACTTTTCAAGAGATGAAATGAATCATCTTTGAATGACTCATTACAAAACATTCCAAAGTTGAAACCATCTAAACTGGTATTGCTATAAACCCAAGGGCTCGTTAGGACGACTAAATAAACAGAAAGCAAAGTTATTTTGACGCAAGTAGATACCGAATTTCTGTCAAACAGAAAGGTATGGTGTCTGAAATAAGAAGTATGCCTGAGCTAAGAGACACTATTGCCTCCACATGACATTTCTTAGAAGGAGGCCATGAGTTCACACTGTTGAACATGTCTCGTACACTGATATTGCACCCTTGAGGCAGATGCTCAATGCTCAATGAGAACAACCTTTCAAAATGTTAATCGAGGTGAAAGAGATCAATTACACTTCGGAGCCTTGAAGGATCAACAGATAGTAGGATCAAGAAATCTTTCACAGTGTTGATATTAGCCTCAATAAGACGCTTATGAAAAGCTCCATCTTTCCCAATCTTCTCTAATCTCCACACATCGTCTATCAGAGTGGGAGGGTAATGCTTCTTGTACACTGCAAGCAGAAAACAGAGTTCAGGAGCAAGTCTTAAAATTTTGTCTTTGCCTCTACAGCCCAGAATAATCTGGGTGTAGAAAAGAAATGGTGGATGTTTTCATTATTGACTCGATCAGAGTTGTAATATCAAATTCCCAACTCATGAAATTAAAGACATCACAGATACTAGTAAGAATGCTATGCCTTGCTGATAACAATATTCCAATTTGGATGAAAAGGCAGAAGCTGATATCAGACTAGCAATGCAGAAAAGTCAAGTCAAATAAGAGGAATATCAAACATTGTTGAGATATATAACATGACAACAGGAGTATGAATGAAAAAGTATGGCACGGGTAAGCTCTTTTATGCTCATAAAAGTATGGTTCTTTGCGCACGCTAGCATGGAAGACATGAGGAATTGGGATAAAAATGATCAAAATGAAAAAAAGAAAAAAAAAAAGAAATGAAATACATGGCATTGAATGATGATGTCAAACACCTTGATAAATGACAGCCAGATGACCTGACATAATATGAACTCACATTCTCCCCGGTGATCCTTGACCACAATAGATTCTGTTATTGCTTCCCTTATCCTAGTCTCTTCAAATTTATCCGTTACTCTCGCCCCAAGTCTGAACCTGCGGCTCCTCGTCCAGCTTGAGTTATCTGAAAAGGCAATTTCACCAACTGAGCCGACTCCATCTTTGAGTTTCACAACTCCATCCCCTGTAAGAAGGGGTCTCTTTCCTTCCCTCTCTCTAACGATATTATTCTCGAATTCTTCAGCTGTCCACTCGCTGCCTTTATCTCCATCAAAATCTCCCTCAAGAACTACAATTTCCACATTGGCAGATGATTCAGGGCCAGTTTTAATAGTTTGCCCAGTAAAACCATCCACTAGAGCTACCTCCATCTTAGAACCACCATAACCCTCAAGTCGAGCACCAGTAAATAATGGAAGAGAGACACAATTTTTAAATTCTAATTGTAAGCTTCTTGATTCAGAAGGATGCACCTCTTTCCCGTAACTCCTGCAATAAGCATATGACTTTATTAAGACTTTACAAGCTTTGAGTCCAAGTATTTTCTCATTCCTTTTCCATTTCATTTGAATCAATAGATATCTATTTTGATGGAATAGCAAGAAATTTTTACCTTCTCATTGCGGTAAAATGATTTGCCAGAGCAACCTCAATTTCCTCCTTTACCTGTAATGACTTGATGTCAATAACATATACTTCTCCTAAAGCAGGCAGTGATGTCATGAAATTGTACGTGATGGAAACTGGGAAATATGAAATCTAACGAATAATAAAGAACATACGCTACATCCTATGTGAAAGCATTAGCAACAGACCCTTAGGCAGCACTTTAAGCATCAACACCATCTCACAACAAGTCGTTGCATGCAAGACATATTTCCAAGTTCCCTAAACAATATTTATATTGAAGCCACCTACGCAAAAGATCCAAGCAACTCACATCCACCTACAACTTTGGGGCTAATTTATGAGGGCAATGAACACATATACAAAAGAATTTGTGAGAACCAGCTCCATACATAGCAAAAAAGATCAACCGGACATAACAAGTATTCATATAAAAGCAGTTTCTCATCTTCATAGCTAGTACTTCCAACTTTTGATTTCTGTCTTTCCAGGGTTTTGTTGAGATATGTAGCCTAAATTTTTGGAAAACAAAAATCTTCAATTCTGTTTTCTAAGGTTGGATTACCACTATAATACTTGTAAGACTATGTACGACAATAAAAAGACTACTGATTTGATGATAAGACTGTCCTCAAATTCTAATGTGTTACTCTTATTAGGCTAGGCAGACTGCACAAAATGACAGCAGCTATCATATATGCGAAGTCAATTCGTTCGAGGAGCAAGCTAATTGGAAAGACAAAAGGGGCTTAATAAAGCAGGTCAGATCAAACCAACCCAAAGGCAGAACAAAAACAACTCGTGCTTCAATCACAGGATATCTTAGAACGGCAACTCACATATTTACCTCGTCGGCGCAATCTAAGAAGGTGCTTACCACTCTTCAACCAAAGGCTCCAACAAATTCTGGAAATCCTGGATGCGCTGCTTCCTCACTACTTCCGAAATAACACTGTACACAATCAAGTTTACAAATCAGTATCTCAGCCAAGTATATCAAACGAGGACAGTATTGAATGAACCAGTATTCTTAAACTAGGCTGTTCCTCCAATTGCAGGATTAGCCGAGAATCGAGCCGGAATCATCTTTCGCTTCCTAATTCTATCATTCGAAGCACAAAAATAATTCCAATCATCCGGAACCATCGTTAAGCAACCAAGCACAGTAGTCGAACAGCGACCATTTCCAAATAGCAATCCGCTAGTTGACCACCACGCCTTGCCGTGAAAGCAACAAATAAGAGAACGCGCAGCTTCTACTGATTAAACAAAGAACACGAACAATCCGACAATCCTCCGCCGCCGATTGATATCTTCCATTAGCACAGACCAAGGTTTCACGCCACCGGTCGAGGCTTATCCAAACAGAGACAGATTCCCGAGACGAAGCTTAAAGAAAAAAAGCAAAAAGAAGAAGGCGAAGATTCCACTCACTGCTTCAAAGTGAAAAACCGACGCCGCTTGTCCCGGGGGCTATGAGCGCCGTCCTCCTTCTGCCGCTTCTGCGACATCAGTCAGACGGAGAAAAACACGCGACGGAGGACGGTGAGCGCAGTATCGGCAGCGCGTGCGGTGGTCGACGGCGGCCGCGGGCCGCGGGGTCAATCGTGCTCCTCCTCGTCGGCGCTGCGGCCCCGCTAGCCATTGTCGGCGTCCAGCCGACGCCGCCGCGGCTGCTCCGCCCCGTCCCGGCGAGGCGCGGCAATCATCTCTTCCGTCGAGGGAGAGGAGCGCGTCGAGGGAAGGAGGAGATCTCGCGGGGGGCCGAGCTCTGGCCGGGGAGGAAGAGGAGGAGGAGGAGGAGGAGCAGCGCGTGGGAGGAAGGGACGACGGAGGAGCGCGTGGTGGGGTCGGGAGAAAGCGCGTTTCGGTAAAGAAGACGATTGAAGGAGACAAAGGAGACAAAGGGAGAAAGGCGAGAAGCCCGAAGAATTTTCCAAGCGGTGGGGGCCCATCGAGACCGTTGCCTTTTGGGGAAAGCAGAGGGTGGCCGTTGGATTCGCGGTGCCAAAAGCAGCGGGGCCCAGCTTTGATGAGCCTTGGACTAGACGTTCCCTTCTTCGAGAACGAATAATTTAAAAAATAATTTTCGGAAATGACCGCTTAAAATAATATTTTCGTGTCCCCTGAAAAGATATGAATTTTTGAAAATATGGGAGTGACCATTTAAAAAAAAAAAATCAAATTATTTTTTTGCATTAATATCCTGAAAAATCTATGATAAATTAATCCCAAATTAATTTTTTGACCATCAAAAACCCTAAACTGATACACATTTGACAAATTTACCCTATATTAATTTCTATTAGATTTTACTGTAAAATTATTAAGTTGAATATTACATGACAGTTAATATATAAGTTTGAGATTTTACTTTCCATTTGTTATAGTTTACAAATTTTATGATTTTTTTGTAGTATTAATCCAATTTAATGGAGAGTTTATTTATCACAAATGTTTGGGCTTAAGGTTTTTTGATTGAATAAATTAATTTGAAGAAATTTGTCATAAATGTATAAGTTTATGATTTTTATGACAAAAGATACCTATTTTGAGATTTTTCATAATAAAAAAAATAATTTTTGGTAAATTTTATGCTGTATAATTTAAGATTTTTCAGGTATTAACCCTATTTATATTTGCGTAATGACTTTTTTTCTTATCAATATAATTTTATTTAAAAAAATGACATAAATGATCCATATACTGTCATGATATATACAATATAATCAATGAATTAAAGTGATCTTTAAAACTTTAGTACATATTCAACTTAACCCGCAAACTATATGAAAATATTCAATATATAACTTATGAACTAAATTCAGTCGGTAATCGTATTAAACAAATTAAAATTTAAGGACTCCTTTGTAAATTTAAACAAAATTCAATAGATAAGAACTCAGAAATCCCATCATATATCAAGTCAAATTTCCATCGTTATCCCACCATTCAATCAGCACAACTTCATAGTCAAAGTCAAGGACAGATTCTCAACCCACTCAAGAGGGGTTGTCTTGTAAAGGACAAATTTACCTGGCCAGCACGTAACTCCACTCAAAAGAGAGATGCTTTTTGCATCACCAACCAACCCCGTTGCATCACGTCCACGCAACGAGCATCAAATGAACTGACAGTGCAGTGTCTTAAACGCCCTTCAACTTCAAACATGTAGAAAACGTCATCAGCAATCATCTTCAAAAATAATTGTTCCTTCACAGTGCAAGTGAATCAAACGCCCTTCAACTTCAAACATGTAGAAAGTGTCATGAAAAATTAATTGTTCCCTCAAACTCGACGGTGCAGTGTTGGGGGGTTTCCGCTCAATACAGCACAAGGATTAGAGGGGGAGATACACAAGGATCCTGCTAATCATACTTCTATTTCAACTACTAATCTAGTTGAGGGCTAACTTCTAACAGTGAAAGAATCCTGTGTGTTTCTGTGAGTCGAACCATCTGTGTAGCGCCAGCCTCTGATTAATGCTCTGTGGGGGCGAAAAAGAATTTCGCAATATACACGGTATCACAAGGACAGCCAGAGCCCACAGTAGCCTGCCATGCTGCATGATCTCCGTCTACAATTGCTGGCATCGATGCCACACTCTTCATCGGTCGAACACCTGTGGCTGTCCCAAGCATCGGGGACGTGACAAGCGCTCTCCATTCTCTGTCCATGTGAAGGGGTGCTCGATGCAGGACAGAGTCGCAAAGACATGGCACTTGCTCGTCTAGTTCGCTTGTCAGCCTGCTTAAGCGAAAGACGCACGAGATTACATTGATTTGACACTTTCTAAGACTCGGGAACAGGGGAACACAAAGGGGCAAGGACCATGAGGTTTGATCAGCAGGGAAGTACCAAAAAGCTAAAGGAAGTAAGCAACAGCAACTTATGAATTGAACAAATCATGATTAACAAAGGGCCAGTTTTGTTTTCGGCTATATAAGGAGAGATGAGCACCTCAACAAAGGTCCAGTTGGAAGGAATGAAGGTCTCTGGAAGCCTCTCTTGCCAATCTCTCGTTACAGGAAGAGGGTGACCCTCTGTTGTGAATACATAGTTCTGATTGACCAAAAACTGATCATCAAAGAGAAGATACAAATACTTGCACCTGCAGAAAATTCAAGCAGAACTTCAGCATATGCTAGTCTCATGGAAGCATATCCATTGAAAAAGGCTGCCTTACGTTTCAGCAAGAAAGAAACTGTGCTGATGATCTTCCAGTTGCATCGTTGTTACGTCCCTGACGCTCGCAAATCCTCCTTCGACTTTGGTATATTGATTAAGGGAATTAACCATTGACTCACCCACTTCTATGTACCATGGATCTAATAACATGCCAAATAATTACGGGATTAGGAGAAAGATGTAGAAAGTGCAAAAGGTTACCAAATAGATGTGCGGACACTTTTACACCATCAATGGCCGCTGAGACCAGCGGATTAATTACACTTTCAGGACGTGCAAGAATATACTTAAGCACCTCTTCCTAGTATATCACAGTAAAAGTTCGCATGATAACTGATGAATCACAACTGGTGGTACAAGCATTTCAGGCTATATTTTGCAATGTAGCTGAATAGGAAACTTTTGAGCTGAAGTTGGTTTATTTAACAAATCAAGAGAAGATACAAATCATCTGGCCAACTCAACACATCAAGTTGAAAGTAAGACAGATGACACCAATATTACTGACCTTTGGTCGCTTGATATAAGTAGAATGTGGATTCAGCCAATTCAGGGCGAAGAGGATAGTACTTCTCTGTCGGATGAACCATTTGATGATCAAGCAAGTACCTTTCTGGTATAACCCCAAACTTCTTCCACACATGAACAAATTCACGGTGTGTCGAATTTGCAGCAGCAACATCCCCAACAAGAACCTAATTATGTTAAGAGTATCATTTGGGATTATGAATGCTCCTGAAGCTTGAAACCATAGTTCCCTAGAGGACATAGCTTACTTGCCTGTAACCCAGGCCAAAATGCTTGAAGGCTTGTCAGCTGCCAGTAAGTTGCTTTTCCCGTTCTCATGTCAGCTTCATGATACCTATTTAGACAATGAACAGATCATTCCATTTTTATCACCATAAGTCAACTTAAAGCTAGTAACCATATATTAGTCCGTTTTGTTTTTGGCGGTAAAATACAAGCATATCTGTACTGAATGCTGCCCTGTCTAACTCCTCCAGCGGCCAGACAAAATCCAGTTCACATGTGCTTAAGGCCTCTAATTTTCTTTAATTAGTCTATAGTAAACTATTTCTTGCATGATGTCATGTGAAAAAATGCCAGCAAGAGTGGAAACAAGAAGAGTTTTACTGAGTAAATTCACTAAATTCCTCTAGAGCAGTTTCCTTACAAAGTGAAGTGTAGTGAGGACATAATCATGAAAGTGCCCACAAAAGCTGACATGCCAATTATCTTCAATTAGTAAATGATGAAGGATCTCTGGATTCTACATGTGTACAAAAAGCATGAGAATGCTTCACTATCAACAACTTTCCACCAGAGCAAAGCTAGTATGCACGAATGTTTGACCAGGCGGAAATATAAATAGAACATCAACAGCAAAATAAAAGCACCCATCGTACCAAGGACCATGTCTGAAGTATTTCTGTACAGCAAGATAAGCAGAGTGAAACATTCTCCAGTAGTCCTCCTTCCCGAATAAAATATAAGCTTTGAATAAATACTCATAGAAGGAATCAACTCCTGCAAGATTATACAGAAGCAAAGATCAGAAGCATTAGGGTCATCATGCAAGCACCTAGATACTTCAAATTACATGATTAATGAGGTAATAAAGGTGCTTCTTCGACAAATCTAATTAACAAATAGACACGGCACCTTAATTTACACAAGTACAGAGAAACCAATACCAGCCCCAATCCCAGAGGAATACTCGATCCATTCTCCTGTTTCCACATCTAGAGTTGTCCCCAGTAAATTTAAGGAACTCCTCATGCTCCATAATTTGCGAAGTGCACGTAAAGCAGCAGACTCAAACCTGGGGTCTCCAGTCAGTCGTGATAATGTGCCCATTTCAAGAATCAATGAACCTGAACCGCCCGCAAAAGCAAACAAATGTCAGCAGCAACACAGGACGGTACGTCATAATTATCTGTAAATAGTGAGGTCCTCACCACACCCAGAGGTGCTTGTTTCAGTAGTCTCATCAGCCGTTACTCCATGCTGTCAACACAATTTGCAGTGAAGCAAAGTGAAAATCTCACAGAAATGACAGGCACAAGAAAAATACATAACATATTCTATTACAGCAGCCATAACTGTGACTATGCATTTCTTTAAAGGCATTGAATAAGCTGAAGGAAATGAGGATCTCTGCCACTTAGTCAACTGAAGTAAACTATTCTTCAGCTTCTCTAGTTGACATAAAATAATGCCGACAACAAAGGGAGGGCATATTAAAATAAGGTAGATATGCACAAAGGAAACCAACCACCATCTCCCAACCCCATAAGGATTTTTTTTTCCTTTGATATTACCAGTCAGAACAGCTTTTGTACCTATCCGATACAACCACGTGCTCAGTCTAACTCATTCTAGCCATGGAAGAGAAGACTTGCCTTAAATCAGTGTTACAAACAGATATAATGCATCATCAGTTCACAATAACATTGTCAAAGGTCCAGATACTCCTTTCACAAAGACCTTCATATTTTACTCATTGAAAATGTAGGAAGGTTAAATTGCCACGCATTTAACACTTGGAATGAGAAAGTGGTGATCATTTACAACACCAGGCACATATGCTAAATCTTTGTGTTTTTGGTTACTATATCATTGCCTTCAAACATCCCCATATTGTACCTTCAAATTAATCCAAGCGTATGGCAATCCAGTTGGTGTATCAAATGCGGGTAGAAAGCGTTCGCCTAGATCTTTTGCTAGGAAAAGCAGCTGGTTCTTGTAAGACCCTTGAGCCAACCTGTCTGTAGAATCAGTGGCAAGAATATGAGCAGAAACAAGTCCTCCAAGAACTCTTATGTTGCACTACACAATAGCAGTCAGGTAAAGAAAGATTATTAAAAATTTCAATAGAAAATCTCACGATATTCATTAAAAGCAATGTTGCTAGACCAATTCATTCTCATTAAGCACAAACATATAAATTTGTTTGAAGTGTAGTTTCAGATTATCTATCTAAAATTAAAATTGAGAATTGAATACCTCAAAAAGGTTTATTCGAGCATCAACATCAAATCTGAGATTTTCAGAAAGCCAAAAAACTGCCTTCTCAAACTCCGTATTATTTCCCAATATAACGAGGCTGCAGGGGAGAGAGAGAGAGAGAGAGAGAGAGAGAGAGAGAGAGGGAGAGAGACAGAAAGAAGGTTAGCAAGATGGACCGGATACTGGAGCAAACAATGCACCAAACGAAATGCTGTCAGTTTGTGAATATACAAGAGCATATGATACAAGTGAAAATTGACATCAACAGCTGACAAAAAGATTCAAACTTACCTAGATAACGATTCTATCAGCGTAAGGGCGGATCCATTGTAGTCTTGTGGTAGGTGCTCAAGCTGGAAAGAAACCACCAAGAGGATGAGCAGTCATCGAGCATCTCAAACTGATTTATTCCTCTATTACTGAACTAATTAGTTATCACCTTAAGATTGCCAAGCTCACTAAGAGAGTCCGTGAAAGTTTTCGTTAGAGGCTTTAGCTCATCATGCTGCGAGAAAAAAGAAGCATCATTCAGCGGAACAATCAATATGCAGTCCTCGATCTCCAACTATCGGCCAAGAACAGCAACTGACCGGAAAAGCATGGGTCATATAGTTGTCATATGCATGGTAAAACCTGAAAGAAGACAAATGAGCAACAGAGTCAATGAAATCCTACAGCCCCTGATTAATCAAGACGCAATTCATGCCTGGCAGAATGGAAATGACACTCGAAGATCAGATAAACTCGCATTAAAATCATCCTTTATCAAAGACTGCCACGTGAAGCACAATTCTCGTCAGACTAATTACTAACAGTGAAAATGGAGATTTAACAACAATCAAATCCTGGGCATATTCAACTACTCAACAGCGAAAGCAACATCCACATCAAGTTCACCTCCCATACACCTCTCGATCTATTAAAACTTCATCAAAGCAACTCAAAAGCAAGCAACCTCTCCTGGCAATATCATCTGAAGCGGCAAGGCGGCAGTAAAAATCAAATCTTAAGAAAGAAGGACGTCGCAAGATCGCTGTTTCAGTTCAATCACACCCTCGCGCACCACAGTACATACTGAAAAAACAAGTCATACAACAACCCACTGGCAGGAGTAGGACATACCCAATAAGACATTCAAGAATTGGCACAGACCATCGCGGTTAAAAGGAACAAGAATCAAGTGGGTCAAACAGGTAATAAAATTTTCAGCATACATCCGGCAAACTTTCTCCCTCAGGAACCTCCTCTTAGCTTCTCAGCACGAAGCACAATTCTCGTCAGACTGATTACTTAGGGTAAAAATGAAGATTTAACGACAATCAAGTCCACCTCAACAGCGAAAGCAACATCCACATCAAGTTCACCTCCCATACACCTCTCAATCTATTAAAACTTCATCAAAGCGGCTCAAACGCAAGCAACCCATCTCGGCAATATCATCTGAAGCGGCAGGGGGGCAGTAAAAATCAAATCTTGAGAAAGAAGGACTTTGGAAGATACTGAAAAACACAAGTCATCCAATAGCCCATTGGCAGGAACAGGACATACCCATTAAAAAATTCAAGAATTGACACAGACCATCGCGGTCAAAAGGAACAAGAACCAAGTGGGTCAAACAGTTAATAAAAATTCTCAACGTACATCCGGCGAACTTTCTCCCTCAGAAGCCTCCGCTTAGCTTCCCAGCGCGAATCCGGCTCGGCCACCGACCGATCGAAAAGCGCCGGCGAGAACACGAGGAACATCATCAGCAAGGCCCCGAGACGGCGAGGAGCCATGCTCGTTTCTCCTCGGGTGGCGGCGCGGGGTTCCGACAGGAGGCGCGCGGCCCGCGACGAGGCGGCGCGAGCTGCGGAGGGCCGTACGGATCTTGTCTGGGAAGTAGTGTGTAATCTCGAGTTCGCGACCTCGTACGAATTTGAAGACGATTGGCTCGAGGGGATACGCTTATTTCGACAGCATCGCGAGAGAGGGGTAAAAGAGTAATCGAAATCCGGGGACCAAACTATTGCCGCTATATAGTAAAAGCTATTTCACATTAGATGACCATTAACACATTCAACAACCCTCCAGAAGAATCTAATGTGGGAATGATGTGAAGTGAGGAATTGCTAACGCTTGCTCATTTTTAGTGTAAAAACTGTGGTATTCCTTGGTGTTGAGTAAGAAAAATATTCACTACCAATGAGGGATTGAGGCTTGCAGACACTAGCAAGTCAAAATAAGGAATGCAGTCCTGTTAAGCATCCCATTGAGGGACTACAAAACTAATTTAATATATTTATATAGAACTTGCATGTTGTGGATATAGGTAAATTTATTTTGCATTATACAAAAAATGTTGATTGAGCGTAGATATTATCATTTATAATATATTAATACATGAAAAAAATTATGGATACTATTGATTATATTAAAGGATACTACTAATTATATTAAAAGTGTGCATAATAATCATTCTATTTTTGTTTCAAAATTATTTTTCTGACTTATATTTGGAATAAAAATCTATTTGGTAAAGTAATTTCTTTTTTTCTATTTTTAGAATAAATTTTTAGTTCAAAAATAAATTTGGAACGAAACATAAATGGGAAATAAAACTTTTTTTTCATCGCTCATCCTCTCTACTAATCGGCCATCTATCTGTCGCTACTAGCCACTATTTGCCGTTTGAAAGAAATAAATTTCATGTTGTTATGAAACAAAATTTTGTTCTGAGAATTGAAATTTTGCATCATTATCGATATATGTTTTTGCTTAGAGACTCATTTAGGAATAGAAATAGAAAATTTATTTCTCTTCTAGCCAAAATTGAAATTTCATGTAGTTACTTTCTTTGTCAAAAGTTATTAACCAAGTGAAGAAATTACCGAGTACTTTAAATTTACTATTTCTGATGGAAATTACAAGAGAAATTATATGCATGGTTGATAGACCTTGCAATTTGCGCAAAATCAAAATATTTATATTTTCAATAATTGAGCTAGAACAATTTGTAATATTCACTTACATTTGATTATTAATTTAGGGTCCTGAGAATGTAAATAATTTTTCATTTGACAATACCAATGAATGTTTAGCCCGATCTCGATGCTTGAACGCTATGTTTGGCAACCGGTGAAATAACATATCTCTTAATTTGAGCATCAATTTCATTAATTATAATACTTGGAATATTATTAAGCTTTTCAGGGGCAAAAGGGATAACAACGAAAGTTTCATCAATATTGATGCTTACTTTCCGAAATTGCCGAAAGCTCAACCTACACCTCTCCATGCGTAGAGCTTTCGACTTGCTTAATGATTACTCAAGGTCCTTAAAATTGGACCTGAGCAGGTCCTAAAACTGCTCAAGGGGAACCACCCCCACAGGAGGGAGAACCTCCCTGGGTGAGAGTCCCCACGTGGGGACCCCGTATCCTGCCTCTCAGGGGAGAAACAATTCTGAGAGGAGCGAAGGGGTTGCAGCTACCGGGGTAACGGTAGGTGAGGCAACTCACGGTGGTTTGGATGCTAACCGATTAAATTCGAGGCTACCCAAGGACCATGCAGCGGTAGGCGTTAGAACCTAAAGCTCAACCTACACCTCTCCATGCGTAGAGCTTTCGACTTGCTTAATGATTATTCAAGGTCCTTAAAAAAAGTTCACAAAACATCTGGACTTTCTCGTAATGAGAGTCAATTGGGAAAGCAGAACCAGACCGTTTGGTTCAAACGCGCCCTAAAAACTCCCATATCCAAACGCACCCTAAGAGCTTTGTCACGAACAAGGTGATAATAGCAAGGTCAAGGGAGGTGCCCCTGTTGATTGATGTGCTGAAAGGGAGGTGAAAATCAGTAATTTCTCCATCTGGTCAGCTAATTTTCCAGGTCAAATACCATATTCTCGTCATGTGAAATGGCAACTTTTCATACAGCAATAATCAAGTATCCTTTTCATTGCTTCATGGACCAAATCCATCCATAGTAGATTACTTCAGAGCCAAAAAGAAGAGAGAGAGAGAGAGAGAGAGAGAAGGAACGCCCTTCTTGCTTAAATCAATGCAATTTTTTAAGACATCACAGAGCACATTTCAATGACATAGCTCGGACTCGCCAATGTCATCTTCCCTCGTCAGTAATGACAGAAGGCACCAGCTGACTTCCAGATCTCGACAGACATCCGCCATTGACTTGGCGCATTTCTGCTTCCTCCAGGCATATTTCTTACTGAAACCATCGTGTCCCCCGTGACCATCGTGAAATGGTGCTGAAACAGCCGGCGCTTGTGAATAGAACTCGAGCCGGTGAGGAAGAAGAACAAGAACAAGTCTAATCTAGTTTATTGCCAATGGCCCTTCCAAAAATCAATTATATACCCCATCCAGAATACAGAACTCAGAAAAAATGAGCCAAAGAAGTGGCAAAAGAGAGATGTAGAAAACACAACACAGCAATAGCATCACTCACTCTCTCGCTGGTAAAGTAATATGCACACCTACATATGCACAAACTCGCCTAACCAGAGCAACCGAAAATCCGGCAACAGACTGAAATTCCCTCCTCAAGGTATCTTTGGTGGAATGTCAGGCACCCATTTTCACTCCGCAAATTAGTAACTTAGCTTTAATGAACGAAAACACTAAGTTTCCCTTCCTTCCACCAGCAGTTGAAGACTCAATCTGTCAACCGCCACTTAATCTTACCAGATACACAATGCTTGAATTGGGAAAGGAAACCGACGCAGTGAATGGTTAGAAATCAGCAGTGTTTGCACCGTACAAATTCCTCCCATCAGACCCGAAGCCGCCCAATCGGTATCGAGTCCTGGTAAATCCGCCTGATTCCGAGGGCACCAACCCATCGGGATCCTCTTCCTCGTCTTGCTCTCTTCCCCTCATGATTTCCATCAACCTCCTAGCCTTCTCTCTTGCTCGATCAGTCCCCTTCTCCTCGACCTCCCTCAAGGCCTCCACCGCTTTTGCATCCCTCGCCAACCCTTTAAACCTCATACTCCCGTGACTCATTGCAAAGAGTGCTGCCACGCAATTCTCTCTGGTTGCCTCAGACTCCACCTCCTTCCTTCTAAGAAGCTCAACTAGAATCGCCACCGCATTGGCATCAAGCATGGCCGACCTTCCTTCCACACAGGCAGCCAGATTGCACAGAATGAGCAATACCCGGTTGGCCAAGTTCCTAGATTTCAGCATCCCCAATAGAGCCGACACCGCATTAAGCTTCACCAGTTTGATCCTATTGGTCTGCACCAGAGTCAAATTATACAGAGCAAGCGCTGAATCATGCCTCGTGCGCTGGCTCTCCGATCTAAGCGCGTGTAAAAGAGGCGGCAAAGCACCTAAGACTCCGATCGCCATCTTATTATCATCCTCCAAAGCTAAGCTAAACAATGCGCCCGCAGCATGCTCTTGCGCTTCGAGACAACCTCCCTTCAACACATCGATCAACGGGGGCACGACGCCGGACCTCACTATTTTCACCTTGTTCCCATTCCCCAGCGACAAATTGACCAGCGAAGCAACGGCATTTACCTGCACCGCGTCGTGCCGCGCGGCCAGGAGCGGCTTGAGCGCGGCGATCATCCTCAACGTGCACAGGGAAATCCTGCTCTCCTCCTTCGTCCTCGTGATCTTCCGCAGCAAGAGCAAGCCCTGCTCCTGGTCGAGAAGCTCGGCGCTCTCCAGCTTCGCCAACAGGTTCTCCTCCTCCGGATTAGGAGCCGAGCCCGAGGTCTCGCCCTCCGCGATCTCCGACGAGCTCCACGGCGAGAAGCAGGAGGGCCTCGTGGTCAGCGGCAACGGCGTCTCCGGGGTCGCCGGGAGCACCACGGATTCCTCCGACGAGCTCGAGTAGAAGTGGTTGACGCGGGGACCGACCGCGCTCACCGCGTGCGAGTATATCATCGGCGGGTTCTCCGCGACTCCCCTCAGCAGCTCCTTCTCCGAATCCCTAATCACGGGGATCGGCCCCACCTTCTCCGCGTCCTCGGCGGCGATCTTGGACCGCACGGCGCTCTCGATGGAGCGGTAATCCGGCGGCCGCGGGGGCGGGGACCCCGATTTGTCGCACCAGTTGAGGATCGCCCTCTTGAGGGCTTGGTTCTCGATGAGCGCGGCGAATTCAGGCCGGGCGCCGTCGTCCAGGGCGGGCGCGAACCCCAGCTCCCGGCACACCTCGGCGCAGACCCGCTCAAAGGTCTGGCCAGACGAGACGACCACCGGGTCCGCCATGAGGGACCCGCCGACCGGGCACAGGAACTCCCGCGGCGGCGGGTCCTTCGCGGCGGAGGAGTTGCTGGCGGAGGAGGAGGAGCGGCCGAAGGAGGGAATCCACCGGCGCCGCCTTCCGTTGCCGCCACCCATTGCTCGGGAGGCGGGAGGCGACGGCGGCGGGAGGACGAATGAATGGGCTCGAGAGAGGGAGGCGGCGACCGGAGCTGCGAAGGGTTTGGGAGGATGGGACAATGGCGGCGGCGGCGGCGGCGGCGAAGTTCGGAGATTCCCGCCGGGCGTCCGCGGTGCTTTTCTCTCTCTCGCTTTCTCTCTCTTTCCGCGGCGGTGGTGACTGTTCTAGAGAGAGAGAGAGAGAGAGAAGAAGTGCCGAGGATGACTGCGGAAGAGTTGACTTTGACCGGTATTTAACTGTAGGAGATGGGAGGGAGGGGGCCGACCGGGATTACCCGTTTAAGACAGGATTTGTCTGCTTCTAATCTCTTTTTAATATAATAATGTCGTTTCTCGTCCTCCGATTCGTGTTTTTTGTGCAATCGAGTCCCTCTACCGTTGATTCGTACGCGCTAGATTCTTTGGCTCGCGCGATTTCGGCGAGCGAGACCTTTCGTTTTTGACCGGGACTAAGTTCCTATTGAATATCATACTTTTCCACGAGCTTTTTTATCTGTGAAAATTCATTTAAGTGTGTGTGAAATTACAAAAAAGAAAAGTCCTTCCCCACTTTTGCATATTCAGCGAAAAAATATAGCAAATTATTTGTCTTCATATGGATGTATTTAAGGCGTGTTGGACTTGACTATGTCATAAAACAGTTTCATCTTAATTTTGTGACGTAAAATTCATAGGTATTTCTAATGTCTAAAATCGACATATCTAATCGCTACCTCATGGTTTTAGACACTATTTATTTATGGTGTATAGGAGATTCATATATTAAGTGAGATTTCAAGAGGTTATCTTACTCTCCCATTAAAATCTATAATGATGTACGAGTCTAAAAAATACACAAAAATGCGTGTGAATTTACTTATTAAAATTAACATCTCATTCAAGTTTTGAACATTTTTAAATTTATATTATGCGAGCTTTTACTATAAAATAAGCAACAAAGCATCTTTTTGCGTCTATAGAATAAGGCCAGTGTGCTTACGGACAAAATTCCTCGGGAATTATGACAATTTTTAGGTGACTGATTAAACTCATATCTTTGCATTAATAAACAAATCGTGCCGACAACACAAGCTAGGAACAATTATCTATAAGGACAAATTACAAAAATAGCCATTTATCTTTGGTTCAATATGTAATATCGTCCTTAAATCTTTTTGTTCAATGTGGGTGCATAAACTTTCGATACATATGCAATCTAGTTAATAAATTATAAAAAATGTTTAATATCATTATTGAATTTGAATTAATGAAATGACAATGTTGAATATTTTTCTATAATTTATATACTAAATTAAATATGTACAAAAAATTAGAGATCATGTTAACCAAATTAAAATTTAGGGGCAACATTATACATTAAATTAAAGTTTATAAACCATACCGAATAAATTAAAGGTTCAAGTATGATATCGAGCCAAAATTTAGAGATTGTTTATGTCATTTCCTTATCTATAAAGATAAATGAAAATAAGGATTTTGGAGAAGACACAAGTCACTCGCTCAAGCCAATTTTTTTTTCCTAATTTTATTATATTTTCTTTTTTAGATTAACAAGTAGCAATTTCATTTTCTGCTAATCTTTACTTTCCCTTCTTCCTATTTGAAATATTCATCACATCATCCTTGTCTTTTCATTAATTTTTTCAAATATATTAATAATTATTTAGGTATTGATGTTTGTCCTTAAAATACATCTCGAATTATGGTTGATTAAAGTCATAATCCCTAAAAAGTCCTGAGTACATCGACAAATCCTTTGGGAATTATATATATCATTTTTATTTTTTTGGTTTCTCGGCAATAGCAGGCTTGTGGAGCGAAAAAACTTAGTGGAAGAAAATACTAATTATGAAAATTTTGTATCATGAGTGATTTAAAAAGACGATGAAAAATTCGAAGGAAAAAAGAAGAAGAAGAGAAAATGCAATAAATATGGAATCTAGAAGAAGAAGAAGAAGAAGAAGATATATCATAAAACCAATGGCCAACTAATATCTCCAGCGTCGGTCTCGTTCCAGCAGTTGATTCTCTCTTCTTCTTCAGCAAAGAAGGACGACAATCGCAGCGAAGCTTACCCGGCGATCCTGGCACGCCGCCATGTTAGCTTCGCGGTGCAAATTCCCCGGCATTTCCGCGCCGTTCTCTGTCGGGACTTTCGTCAAACACCTGGCGGTCCCTACGTCAACGAGGCTGCACTGTGCGCTAGTCAGTGCGGAGGGCGGAGCCAAGAGCAGAGCCGCTCACTGCCCGAAGTTCCAGGCCCTGAAGAGTCATCAGAAAGAGCAGATACGCCTCTACGTCGACGCTCTCCTCGAGTGGAACCAGGTTCTTTGCCTCCTTTGCATGAACACACGCCCGCAAAACGAGGAAAGGCGTGTTTTTTTCTTTAGAGTTTTGTTGCTCCGAAGCGTAGAGATTGAGGGAACAAGAAATTATTGCCGCAGAGAATGAATCTGACTGCGGTCAGAGAGGCGGGTGAGGTGATGGAGAGGCACGTCGAGGACTCTCTATCGATCGTCCCTCCGATGCGGGACTTTTATCTATCGCATTGCGGTGCTTCTTGTGGTAAGATTAGCGTCGTCGATGTTGGGAGCGGCGCTGGGCTTCCTGGACTGGTCTTAGCAATTGCAGAGCCCGGTAAATATCTTAGTTCATCAGTTGAATTATATTGGCTGATTTTTGTGGAAGTTCATGGTGGTACGGTCGGTTGGATTTAGTACATGGTCTTCATATTTTATGTGGTTTTTGTTCACTTTATGGGATGTGGGGTTGGTGGGACGTTTTGATTCTTGTTATAAAAGCACTGAAGATTGGCAGGTGACTCTTGTCGAGTCTATGAGAAAACGCTGTGTTTTCTTGGAGCATGCGGTCAATCTAGTCGGGGTGTCCAATGTTGAGGTCGTGAATGGAAGAGTGGAGGTAAGAGTTCCATTGCTTTTCCATGATTACGGATTTATTCATAAGAATTAAGACCGTTCTGGTGTTTCATGTCGGAAGTTTGGAGAGCAATCTGGTTAACACTCTACATATCAGGGCTGTGGTGCATCTTCTGAAAATCTGTTCTTGGGCAGGATATTGGTAATGATTCATGCTTTAGAGAACATTTTGATGTCGCTGTTGCCAGAGCTGTAGCCGAGATGAGAGTCTTAGGTGATGATTGGATGTTTATTAGAATCAAATTCCATTCTCTTGGTTTGCTAGTGCTTATACTTGTTGCATTTCCAGCTGAATATTGTCTTCCACTTGTTCGTGTTGGTGGCTTGTTTGTGGCTGCGAAGGGTCACAATCCGGAGGTGCATATTTATTTTTCCCTTTCATCCATATTTTTAGTGCTTCAATCAGCCGAATACTTTAACCTGGTCTATTAATCTGTCTCACAGACACCTAATTTCTGGAATGATGTACAATAGTAATTCCAGCTAGTGTGAGATTTTCTGTTTGCTGTAAAATTACCTTTTCTCTTAGGTATGAGGAGAGGGTTGCATTAACATGTCTTCATTGGGAATTTGAGCAGGATGAAGTTAAAAATGCTGACACAGCAATCCGGTCAATGGGTGCTTTCCTTTTGCAAGTCTGTCCTGGTAAATATTCTGTATCTCCAGCCAATGGAAATATTCCTGGAGTTCATATCTATGCATAAGAATTGTTTGCAAGGGCCTGTAGTGGTTGTTAATCAGGCAGGCGGGCCTGTTTTATCTGATAGATTTAGGAGTAATACAACTTCCTGTGAAAAACATTGAGCATTGGTAATTTAGAAAGAAAGGGACATTAATGGACAGTACTATGCTGAGATAGGAGGGAATATCAGTATTAGGTCTACTAGTCTCATGGCCAGGGCTAATTGAGCTGGCACAACATGTGAATACTAGCGTGAGATTTGAAGCCAATTTCGCTGCATCTAAGACACTCGCATCAAACAAAATTGAATTAGCTGCCTCCTTGTTGTCAGCATTCTCCTCTTAATGCAGAACAGGCTATGGGAGGATGATTTTTGTGCCAATATTCTTCTGCTAATTGAGATTGAAGTTTGGAGGATCCATTCCACTTCATGCTCAATATACTTGTTAATCATGCTTATTTCCCAAGTTAAACTGATGTATTCATTTTGATTGTATCCAGTTGAATCCCACGGTCCATATGGGCAGAGAACTGCCATCATCTGTTTGAAGGGTCACCCCACACCCAGAAAGTATCCCCGCCCTCCAGGCACACCAGCGAAAGAACCACTGTAAATACTGAGGTGGCCTCTGCCGATTGTCACAAGTTATTTAATGTAATTCTCTGAAATTTTTACAGTAACTCATATTTGCAAAAGTGTAATTCTTTGCCGGATTCGTTCACTGTCACTAGTAGCTTATCAGTGAATTGATTATTGTAATGTTAGGCCTTACTTAGAATGGAGAGCGTTCTATACCTGCCACATGCAACATCTGCTGTAAGATTTTCAGTGTATTCGAGAGTTGTGATGGTGCATATCCACAGAGATGAGCTTTTAGACTTGTACTTAAGGTCCATTTTGCCAGATTGTGCTGGCAAATTATACCCGAGGCAGGGACATTCGCCGGCTGCAATGTCCTGTCACTTGTAAATACGAGCTATTCATGGTGCTCGAAAAGCGTCCATTTTCGATTCCATTCTGAATGTTTTTATGGCGCTCTTGGATAAGTTATCTTTGGGCGCCGAATCAATGCGAATACATTCCACTTCATAATTATCAGTTCAAGACATCGACAGTGCTACGTTCACCGAGAATTCATAGACAGTTGTTGATACCATTGCCCCCGGGTAATAATGACATAACCCAAATGTTAGGGGTGTCAATGGTTTGGGTTGACCTGAACCGAACCTAACATGGTTGTCATATGGTTACCGTGACCCGAACTGCATGCTACCCAAACTGAACCAAACCCGTTATAATGCTGATTCCTTAACTTATGACCCAAACCAAAATGTCTTCATTTTTTTATTGGTTCGAGTTGGGTCGGATATTTTTGACACCCTAGTGCATGGGGTGTTTTGGACTAACGTTGACTGAGTGGTTGAGTGATTAGTTTGTATCTAGCAGATCTTACTTTTAAATCACGGTGTCACCCATCCTGGGGTTATTCCCACTACTTTGTGAAGAGAGTCCTAACTGACGCATGTGCGGGGCCATTTGCATGTAGCGATTAATCGAGCTACAAAGCTCGGATATCCCGAATTATCCAAAAGGGAAAAAAAAAAAAAAAGAGCAAGGCGTCTCCGACTAGATGCAATTGATAATATTTTCAGTCAGAAAGTTTCTTGATTTATCATGATTTAAATTTATCTCGCGATAAAACAAATATAGTAATGTTCAACGCACAACACTAAAATACGAAATTTTATGCAGAAAAAAAAAACACACACACACATTTTAACAGCAATAATGACAAAAGGCCCCGAAAAAATCCAAAAGAACACGCAACGTCGTTCTCGTTGACGCCTCTCTCTGCAACCGCTAAGCGCAGCATGCACTGCGCCTCTCTCTCTCCGGCCGGCCTCGAAGTTTTGTCTCGTTCTCGATCGTAAAGAATCTGCAACTTCCTCTCGTTCGCCATCAATGCCTAACTTCCCTATAAACCCCGCGGCCTCTCTCCCGCTCCATCACTCCCCCATCCCTCGCCTCCTCCTCCTCTCCGTTTCGCCGCCGCCGCCATGGCTCGGCCTCCGCTCCCCGCTGCCGCTCCTCTTGCCTTCCTCCTCCTCGTCCTCGTCCTCAGCGCCGTCGCCCCCGCCGCTCGGTGCTCCACCGCCGGCGTCGGCTACGTGTCCCGGCTTCTCGAGATTCAGGACCGCGAGCGGGCCCCGGCCGCGGTCCAGCTGGCCGCCGCCCGCGGCGTGCTCCGGCGGCTGCTGCCGTCGCGCTACTCGAGCTTCGAGTTCCGGATCATTTCTAAGGTACTCGGTTCACGAGGATCAGCGTTTTTGCTTTGGATTGTGATTCTGCGCGACGTGAGATGATCGGACTGAGTCGGTGTGCTAGCGCGCGATCACTCTCGTTTCGAGAGTAGAGTCCTGCGTGGGGCAATCGGCTGCATGTCTTTCATGGACTTTCCATAAGAAACTCGTATGGAAGTACTGTAATCAGAACCGCTGTATGTTACTCGATCAAAATTTATGGACGTTCATTGTTTGACTTTTTATCGATCGCAGTGTAGAAAGATTTTCTCTGCTTTCATTTGGAAGGTTAGATCATTCGCTGATATTTGATTCTTTCAGGATGAATGTGGTGGTGAGATTTGCTTTGTGATCACAAATCATCCTTCGTTCGGCAGACGTGGCGCCCCTGAAATACTGTACGCCAACATACCTTACTCGAATGTTGTTTTTTCTGTTAAAGCATTGAATGACATGTTAGTCAGTTCATTGGTGGTTTCTGTGGTGTCGCACTCTCGGTGAATGCCGTTAACACTTTGCTGGCACTCAAAGGGGTAGGTGCAGCTTGAATTTTTATGTCGTAATCGCAGAGTGACCCACTGCCAAATCCTCAAAGCCCTTATCTTTTCCTCATCAGAATAAATGTTTCGTGGATCTCCATCCATTCCCAATCTTCATATTGCTTTGGCAGTTTAGCATGCATCAGCTTTTGGGGGATTATTTATATGCAGGACCTCCTCATGGAGGATCACTAGTGAGAACCTGTCAAGAAAAGTGCTGAAAGGACAGATAGTTCCTCTGTTATTTCAAATGTTGCCTGTTCTTGTTTGCAGCTCTCTTTCCATTGTTGACCATGGTTTAATTTTTAAATAGGATTTCTGGAGTAACTGGGGTGGAGGTCTTGGCCGGTTTACACTGGTACTTGAAGTACTGGTGTGGTTCACACATCTCTTGGGACAAAACTGGTGGTATGCAGACGCATTCAATGCCGAAATTTGGTTCTCTTCCCCGTGTTCATGATGCTGGTGTCGTTGTTCAGAGACCCATTCCTTGGAGTTACTATCAAAATGCTGTTTCATCAAGCTGTAAGATTTCACCAAGAATATTAACCTATACTTTTTAGGCAGTCATCCTATGGCAATTTTATGAGCCTCTGATGCAGCATGAAAATGATGATAAGGCTGTGTTTTTAGATTCAGTACTAGGCTAACTAAATCTAATGTTATTTGGAAAGATTCTTTTGCTTGGTGGGATTGGAAAAGATGGGAGAAGGAAATTGATTGGATGGCTCTTCAAGGGATCAACTTACCGCTAGCATTCACTGGGCAAGAGGCTATTTGGCAAAAAGTTTTTCAGGTACTGTTTTTGTACTTAGATCAAAATTAAATTTACAAACTAACATTTGTTATTGGCAAATTGTGGTTTATTCACTGTTTTTGTACTCAGAATTTGCTTTTGTCGCCTTGTTACTTAGTTCTAATAGATGAAGACACAGTTGGCTGCTTGGCATGTCAGCATGAAGCTTTGGCTCTCTGTCATATTTTTCTTTTCCCCTAGGGAGTTAAGTTAGCATAGAAGGAAGGGGATACTATAAATCAACTCTAAACAGTTAATATGGGATGTTTTCTGTCGTTGACCCTGTTCATATTTGCGATTCCCCTCTCTTGTGCTTTGAGAAAGAATCATTCAAGAGCCATTTTTATGGCAGCTTTTACTACGATTTGTTACTTTGACTCTGGATCTTGTTGCTTAATTTGTTGAGTCATCTGCTGTTGATTTAATTCACACAATAAATATTAGTGTAACATAATATTTCTCTGATAATTGCAATTTAACATACTTCATCATGTCTGATTTGGTATTACCCTCCACATTTCTTCAGCAGAAGTTTAACATAAGTACGTCAAATTTGGATGATTTCTTTGGAGGTCCTGCATTTCTTGCCTGGTCCCGCATGGGAAATTTGCATGGGTGAGCTACATTTTCTCATTTACTGATCTTGCTGCTGGTTCTCTCATCAAAACCTTTTTAGGTTAGTAATCGAGTTGTCTATGTTTTGGCATTTCTTAGACTGTTACTGATTTTTTAACGATCTGCACGCTCTTCATGACAGGTTTCGCTTTTGACTTTGCAGTTTGTGTTTTTGTGTGTCATCTTTTTAGATAGTCTTTTGCTCCTCAAAATAATTAGGTTGAGATAGTTGAAATGGTGTAAGGTCTTGTCAAATGTTTTCTCAAGAATGTGTGTGTCAAATAGTATCTAGCCACCACAAGTACTCTCTTCTGTGCATCTTTCTCATTGATTTCAGTAGTTCCTGTCATAATTAATGAGCCTTTTTCTTAGCGCAGATGGGGTGGACCACTACCACAGAGTTGGTTAGACCAACAATTACGTCTGCAGAAAAAGATTCTGGAAAGAATGTATGAACTTGGGATGACACCAGGTACTAGGTCAACTGAATATTGACCTGCATTTTAAAGTTGACTTCGTCTCTCGCTTGGAAAGCTTCTCATCAATGTGGATTGATTTGATAGATGTTATTTTAGACTCAATTTCATCTTATTTGACCTGCAAAAAGAAAAAAAAAAGTCAATCTCAATTGATGTCAGTTCATTGTCATTGCTCACAATCTCACAAGTAGATTGAACTCGTTTAGAATTATGTAGCACTTAAGCACTTGGGATGTCTGAACATAACATTTGACGTCCTCAACTTCACCCTGAGAAAATCGTAATATAAAGGGTAATTATGCAGGAACAATTTTAGTAAGGAACTTGCTTTTACAAATCCACAAGTATGACATAGTTTGGAGTCTTTAGAAACATTCTACTTAGTCTAGGTGATTAATGATTCGATGCTTTATTTCTCTTGCAGTCCTTCCAGCCTTCTCTGGGAACGTTCCAGCAGCACTAAAAGATATATTCCCTTCAGCAAAGATCACTCGCCTAGGGAACTGGTGAGCACCTCCTTTGGCTACTTGATTCAGTACTTTCTCCTGATGGCCCTGTTAATTCCCCTATGTAAGAAGATGTCAATAACATGTGCAGCATATTGAGTAATTTTCTAATGACTGTCTCAAGAGGAATGTTTGTGGCTATCCAGTGTCCATAAAACCATGATTATGATCCAGTAATCAAAGTGGCACATGCCCAAGTGTATATCATCTTGTATATTAAAGTTGCACATCGTTTTACCATGGGCATTAGAATCTCGTTTGGTTTTCTTACCGCATCTGTTCAACATGTTTTAGGTTTTCTGTTGAGAGCAATCCAAGATGGTGCTGCACTTATCTTCTTGATGCAACTGACCCCCTCTTCATTGAGATTGGACAGGCATTCATTGAGCAACAACTGAGAGGTTTGCAGAATCCATTATATCCTCTGGAATATTTTAGTTCCCTTTGCTTGTAGTATGTGAAAGTTGTCTTGTTTCTCCATAATTATCTTCTTTTTCCTGCTTCGTTTTCAGAATATGGAAGAACTGGTCACATTTACAACTGGTAAGAACTCTCATCTGATGTGACTTGTGGTGTTGTTCCGAATACTTAAGTAGTGAAGCTGCTAATGGAGTCGCTGCACACCTGCGGCATTCATAATCCATTTGCAAAATGGTGATTTACTTGCCTGTAACAAATGCTATTCTTTTAGCTTTGGATCTGGTTCTAGCCTAAATAAGCAGCCTATGCTTGGATTTTCTGCTTGGGATCTCCATTTGGTGAATAGCTGTATCGGCTGCTGTAGAAAAACCATAATGGCCAATGCCCTAGGCTGATATGGAGATTCATTCATTGCAGTGGATGTCTGAATCAAATGACTTGTTCTGCAGCAGTTCATTTTTTTGGCAATAACTGGTCAATTTCCACAATTCTCTCTTTATAAATAAGTGCTAATAAAAATTTTCCAAAATGGCTCTCTAATCAGATTGAAGTTACTGTCTCTGTTTCTGTGTGTGTGTGAGAGGAGTCTGGCTGAAAAGAAAGACCTGGTTGGGGTTTATTTTTTGATATAGTATCTTTGATGTTGACCTATTTGGATTAATCATGACATATGCAAACCTTCCCCTTAAGAGAGTTTCAGGTGCTGGGGTTCATTTTTTGATATCGTGAACTCCTATGCCTTGCAGAAATAGTATCTTTGATGTGGGTCCAACTAATTGGATGTTTGCTTTGTCCTATTTGGATTAATCATGAAATATGCAAACCAAAAAGTCATAAAAGGAAACCTTCCCCCAAAGAGAGTTTCAGGTAGATTGTATGAATGGGTCCAGAGGCACCAATTCTGGGCCTCTGAAGTTGAATGTATTTGTGCAGATTTCTTCTGCAAATATGTTAAAGTAGTTTTCAACTTCCAGTGAATATTAAAATTTCCTTTCTCTGGCCTTGCCCCAATTTTTGGCTGTGATCATAATTTTCTTGATTTGCAATGCTACAAATAAACGAGTATTCTGTGGAATCCACAAGTCACAGTACACCCCGAATGTCTAGCCTTTGTGATGAAATGGAACATGACAGCCGCTAGAACCTGGGAACCTACAGTTTATGACATTAGTTCTTTTGGAACAGTAAATTTGATCCATGCAAATATATCTGTAATTGGTTATCTAAAATACATCAAGTACTTGACCTTCTGTCATGTATAGGCCTCTTCTATGTGGGGCATTGCATAGTGAATTTCTGAGGTTATTGCAGTGACACCTTTGATGAGAACACTCCACCTATAGACGAACCAGCATATATATCTTCATTAGGTGCTGCAATCTTTGAAGGAATGCAGAGTGGTGATGCTGATGCAGTCTGGCTGATGCAGGTGTGAATTAGCATCCACTAACAAACTTCCTTTGGCAACTCTGAGAATTCTATGTGCCAAATATATGGTTTGAATGTCTTTATGATAGTTTTTCACATTAGTCCAATTTAAGGCAGTCTTCTTTGACTTTTCTTTAGGGATGGCTGTTTTCTTATGATCCATTCTGGAGACCTCCCCAAATGAAGGTAAGATATGCCCCATCACATTGCTGTGAAATTGCCTGCATAGCTATCTCCATGTAAACAATAGAACTTGTGCAGCCATATTGAATAGCCACTATGTTGGTTTCTTCTTTTCAAATAATTAGTCAACTTTTGCATATTTTGTGGTGCTGCTCTTTACATATTGGTGGATGTGCCAGATTTCTATCAATTTGCACTACTTATTGTGTTTAAGCTTATATTTGCTGGTAGATAATTCTGCAATATGGTTGCTTCAGGCACTTCTACATTCTGTGCCATTGGGGAAGCTGGTAGTCCTTGATCTCTTTGCTGAAGTGAAACCCATATGGATGACTTCGGAGCAGTTTTATGGGGTTCCTTACATCTGGAAAGTTTCCTTCTTGTTCTTTTTGCTGGTAATGATATCTAGAATATTTCCTCGCAACTGATAAGCTAACTCAGTTTTACCAAACAAAGGTATATGTCTGGAATGGGAATGAAGAAACAGTAGCTTGGTTTTGTCATTGTGTTCTCACAGACTAAATTGGTTTTTTGAGAATTTTAAATCTTCATTGATTGAGCTTGAATGTGAGCCTTTGCCTATTTCTATGTTTATTTGGGTTAATTTGTACTGTTCTCTTTAGTATCTTATTTTATTTTTTGCTTTGATGTATTACAGGTGCATGCTTCACAACTTTGCTGGAAATATTGAGATGTACGGGGTGCTAGATGCTGTAGCATCTGGACCAATTGAAGCTTATATGAGTGAAAACTCAACAATGGTACATTTATTTTCTTGATGTGGATGGCATTAGTTGTTAGTTGCTTGTTTAAGTGCAGTATGGAATTCTAGTCACTTTCACATAATTACTGGTGGCCACTTCTCTGGATGTCGAAAGTGGGCACTAATTTAGTCATTGTAGTACAAGGAAAATTATCAGTATATTTGCTCCATTGTACTAATCTTTCTCACAGACATACAAGATATATGAAGAAAGAATAATGTTGACGAGGATCACACATTTTGGATATGTAATGTGTAGGGAAAGTGCTTGGGCTATTCTTTTGTACATTTGGTTTTTGCACTGTTTTTGGGTGTTGACTTGTTGGCTGACCAGCTGAAATCTCTTGTTTCCAAAACTTTGTTCCTCTTCATTTTCAGAGGAAGATCACACTGAGCACGAGATTTAGAATTTCATCTGAACTAATTCATATGTGATTCTCATCAATTGGAGCAAGAATTTTTCTTTTAAGAAGTCATAAATCTTCTCCTTGCTTTGCTGGTTGTTGTTCTGTGGCTGAAGATCGGTTCTTAAAAATTGCCCATAGAATAGGTTTTGACCAGATTCATTGTAGCTTCATGTGGAAATGATGCTATGTCAGTATTAATCTCCACCGCTTGTTTTTACTCTTAATTATCTTGGTTTTTCTTGCATCTTAAAGTAATATGAAGAATTTACTGCTATTTGCTTGTTAATTGTGGAAGGTTGGTGTTGGAATGTCTATGGAGGGCATAGAACAGAATCCTGTTGTTTACGATCTCATGTCTGAGATGGCATTTCAGCAAAGGAAAGTCGATGTTAAGGTAATTGAAACTATATCTGCATGACGTCGATGGGAACAATGCATAGATTAGCTCACACCCACCAGCCTTGTCTTATCATTCATGCTCATCCCAATAATTCTCTGCGGTGACTTTAAGACATTGAGGCAGTATCCCATTATTAGCATGTGCTTTCTACTGCTCAAAGGCTTTTGAAGGGCCGGAGATGTTACTGTTTTCTATATGAAATTTTTCAAGAATTTTCTTGCTGCATTGTAAAGGGGTCCCCCCCCCTTACTCTTCAGATCAGAGTATTAGCGGTGTGCTAAATTTCTCCTGTCACTTTCATACATTATAGAGCAGAACAAAAAGTTGGGACATAAACTATGCTTCTTCCAAAATGGCTACCTGCAGAATTAGTTGGATGTAGAGCATTTCGAATCTGAAGAGTCACCTAATTTGGTTACTAGTACTTAACATACTATTATTCAAACCTTTACTATCCTTGTCTGCCTTATTTGTATGTGTGAACTATTTGTCATTTATTAAAATCATGTGTTCTCTCTATCTCAGACATGGATCGATCTATATTCAACTAGACGATATGGGCAATCAGTTTCTTCAATAAAAGAAGCATGGAACATCCTTCATCACACGATCTATAACTGCACTGATGGCTTATATGTAAGTCTCTTCTGCTTTCACATTTACTGTATGTGTTTAGGTCCTTCTGTTGCAAGTTGGAGTTTTACCTGGCTGATGCATAAACGGATGTAAACAATTCCTATGCTGACGTATTTCTGAATTATCCAAAAGGACAATTATTATGTAATGACGTATTTTTGAATTATCCAAAAGGACATTGTACTATGTTTTTGTCCAGTGACCCTTTTGTTTTATTGATGCAGGACAAGAATAGGGATGTCATTGTGGCTTTCCCTGATGCTGATCCTTCTTCAATTTCATTCTCACAATTGAGGTATCATCGCTATGGCAAGCCACTATTTAGAGGAGCAGTGCTGAATGAAAAAACTGGTTTGACCGATGAGCCTCATATGTGGTACTCGACATCCGAAGTGGTACGCGCACTAGAACTTTTCCTTGCAGGTGGCGATCAACTACAATCTAGTGACACTTACAGGTTCAGTGCTTCAATATATGTCAAACTAAATGTTTTTTTTTTTTTTAAAGTTTTTTTCTGCTAACTATGTTGATGGACAGTCACAAGTCTTCACTTTTCTTAATGCATCTTCTCTCTCAAAACGGGGTAAGTATACTAGAGTGCCAAAAGTTGTGTATGGCGCTCACTTTGGTGCCAAAAATTTCCAGCGGCTCATATAAGTGCCAAATTGGATAAAAAATTATCATTTAAGTGCCTCAGATATAAATTCCGGCCAAAATATTACATGGTAATTTTATTTAAAAATTAAGTCCAACATGGATTATGACGTGGCTATACTCTTTATAAATGATGCCGTATGAAAAAGAATCCTTCAATATGCTCTTCCATTTTCGGGGAAAATTTGTAGAGAGAAGGAAAAAGAGAGGGAAAGAAGAAAGGAGGGAGAAATTGAAGAATGCCTGAGCTGAATCGAAGCTGAGAAGAGAGAGAGAGATCAGCTTGAGGAAGCCTTCAGATCAGGTCTTGGTAATCTCTGTTGGAGCCTAACTGTCTCTCCTAGAGCTTGGTCAAGACCTTCGCTTGCTCCTCTTCATCCTTTCCCGGTCTAGTGTATAGACACTGGAAGCTTGGGCTTCAAGCTTGATTTGGTGTGCGAGTTGGGATATCTTGTTCTTAATAGCTTGTGGTTCCGGATCTAAGCATTGTCAGGGCAGAGGTAAGCAAGATCACTCAGCTACGATGGCGGCGGTGACAGAGCTTCTCTCCCCCCACGACGATGACAGCGGCGACAGAGCATGGTCACGATTGAAGCAGCCACCGTTATCATCTTCATCCCTCATCATCTTCCACTCTCCTTTAATCTTTTGCAAATTGAAAAGGAGAAAACCTAATTTGGACAAAAACCCTAAATTGCAAATAAAATTACGGTTTATAATTGGGCAACCATATAAACAATGTCGTTTTGGACAATTAATGTTGACTGTACTTTCCAGTGAGCTAAGTTGGCTTCAAAAATTAACAAAAGGGTGCCATGTCAGATTTCCGGCTAATCGGATTGGCGTTTGCATCGTTTTTCAAAATTTTCTGTACTTAAGTGATCCAAAATAAACTTTCGGCACTAAAGTGAGCGTTGTATGAAACTTTTGGCACTTTTAATGTACTTACCCCATCATTTTTTTGTCTTGATAATCTGCAATTTATTTGCTTCCAATTTCATCCATAGGTATGATCTTGTCGATCTAACAAGACAAGCTCTGGCGAAGTTTGCAAATGAGCTATTTTTGAAAGTCATAGAAGACTACCAGCGACAAGATGCTTATGGAGTTGCTTTCCATAGCCAGAAATTCTTGAATCTTGTTGAGGACATGGACACACTCTTGGCTTGTCATGAAGGATTTCTTCTGGGTCCTTGGTTAGAAAGTGCCAAGCAACTCGCCCAAAATAAAGAACAGGAAAGACAGGTACAGAGGCTTTCAGTCACTGATCTATTAGTTAAAGAATTATTTGGAAACTTAACATCTACAAAGTGATTCTTCGACAGTTTGAATGGAATGCAAGGACGCAGATAACAATGTGGTTTGATAACTCAGTGGAGGAGGCAAGTCTACTGCGTGATTATGGTGAGGAATTTGAACCTTTTGCACCTGTTTCTTCTATATACAATCCTTGGAAGTGGCTGGTTTCCATCAGTGAAAGTTATTGTATTCCCAATAGAGTGGACATCATTGCATCACATCTATTCTACGCTCTGGAGAACTCAATGCTTGTGATAACCATTATTTTATTACTGCATCTGGTACTTAAATCCTGGATTTCTATGAGATTTATCTGCAGAGAGAGAGTGACAGAATAACTTTCGGGTGAATGATCTTCCTTTCCTTTTGTTTAGGAAACAAATACTGGAGCGGACTGCTAAGAGATTACTATGGTCCACGAGCAGCTCTTTATTTCAAATTTCTGAAAGAGAGTCTGGCGGAGGGCCATGATTTCCGGTTGAAAGAATGGAGGAGAGAGTGGGTAAAGCTTACAAATGATTGGCAAAATAGCAGAAACCTGTTCCCAACACAGAGTGTGGGTCATGCTTTTCACACATCGCAATGGCTATATGACAAATACTTGAGAGATCCCGACATATACGATCAGTAGCTGAGACTGCATAAAGTGCCAAATAAGGCCTCGGAGGATCGACTGTGAATTTGCTAATCACAATATCATTCATAGTCTTCGGTGTTGTGTAGCCTATGTGGTGTTATGTAGCCTGTGTTCGGGTTCTAGTTCTCCGCAGCGGTCTCTTTGTTAACTGAATGCAAAGTTCAGCTCGCGTCTCTTCTTCTCTTTGTTGTGAACGATAAGATGTAATGGAGTTCTTACAACTGTGTTCTTGGGACCAAAAATATAGTGAAATTCATTACTGGCTATGCCTTATATGCAAGCGGAGCTATACTAGCCAATTGTTTACCATGATTGTTCGCCTTCCTTTCCTTATGAGGGAAGACACGATCTGATCGTAAGATGAAGGCAAAAGCATCGCGCACAATGTCTTCCTAATCCAAATGAGACTGACATAACCAATCACGTGTACTTTTGACAAGGATTTCCGAAATGTAACTTTGAAATTTCAGATTTCCGAAATGTAACTTTGAAATTTCAGGTGGATGACGACCACGAGTTTTGTTAGAGGCCCATTTGGTTTAACTTTGGGGAAATGGCTTTGCATTTCCTCAAGTATCTTTAGAGAAATGGGCATTTGATGAAGGCAAAAGTGTTTGGATACTCTCAGTTTGGTCTATTTTGCAAAGTAGCTTTGACGTGAAAAGAAAAAGATAAAAAATAAAAGGAAAAGGAGGAGGAGATGCTGAAGTAGAGGGGAACGATCGAGAGGTAGTCGGAGCTGGTGAGGGAGATGGCTGGTGGCAATGGTGGTGGGGAGGCGGCAGGTTGCGCGACCCACGCACAGCCATCGCCTGGGTTGCGGCCTCAGGGAACACCGCTTGGGTTGTGTGACCCAGGCAACGGCGGTGCATGGGTCGCGCGACTCAAGCGATGTCGCCTGAGGCCGCGACCCAGGTGACGGCGGTGCGTGGGTTCAATGCCCGAGGTCGCCTAACCTTAGGGGACTTTCTTGGCGACCAGATCTGGCCGACTGGGCTCTGCCGGCTGAGCTTCAGCGGTGGAGCAACAAGTCCAAGGAGGAAGACAATGAACAGTAATTTTTTAGGGTAAAAGAGGAAAATGCAATTATCAGCGAGGGTAATATTGAAAGAAAAAAATCATTAAACTCCTATTTAGCATTCCGAAAATGCTGAAAGTCACATGTTTTGAGCTTTCAGCATTTCAAGAGTAAGCATTTGACTAATGAGATGTCCAAATACTGAACTAAACACTTAAAATTTTTTCCAGAGGGCTTTGGGGGAATGTTGAACCAAACGGGTAAGTTTGCCACATTCGGGTCTCTTTCAGCACAACAACCATCTCAAAGGTGTGTGCAAACAACCATCCACATAATTTTTTGATTAGTGTGGTTTTGGTACCAACGAATTCTCGAAGACCAAGGCTCTTGTTAAAAGTCCAAAGACTTGTCATTATCCTTGAATTAGGTAATTTGCTCAGTAGCCGCCTCGCACCACCCCTATAGCTGCAATATTTTTCTAGCTGAAATATTTTTCTTTTAGCATCAGCGGGTCGTGGTCAAAGGTGTCTGGATGGTTCCAGATGCTGATGCAACGGCACATGGTTCTCGTTCATTTTGAAAATGTCCCCAGGGAGAGCGGTTCTGATCCAGGGGAAGCAGCTCCAGCCAAACACAAACCTCCAATTCAGATAAGACGGGAAGTACAGCCCGTTACGTCGTGAGAATGGAATCACTTGACTTTTCCGATGACGGCAAATTACTCATGCGAGACGTCATAAGCCTCGTCTTGGACATTTAGGGAAGCACCAACGTCATTCTTGTGGTGTTCGGATGGAAGGTGGAGGGAAGGGAAGTGAACTGGACGGGGGCGCGCGTTTGTTGACTTTCTTCCTTCTCGCCAGGCGCGTGAGTTTCCATTTTTGACGCGAACGCTCTCACGGACGTCATTCGTTTCTTGGGGTTGCCGGCTTAGTAGTTCTCTTCTTATAAAATGCAAGCGTTAGCTTAACCAAGCCCTCACCTATCTCATTCTCTCTCTCTCCTTCTTTCCCTTTCTGAAGTGTTACACAGGCCTTGGGATTCTCTCCGGGGAGGATTTTTGTTTGAAAACATGGAGGGGCACGACTCTAATGGCACGTCGTGGGCGGACCAGTGGGACTACAACCCCGACCCGGCTCCGGCGGAGAGCAACAAGAAGAAGAGCGGCCTCGCGACGGCCAAGTACAAGGAGAAGATGGGGGAAGGCCTCGTGAAGACCAAGACGGTGGCGTCGCACGGCGTCAAGAAGGTCAAGGAAGGAACCACCGTCGGCATCCAGTGGATCAAGGCCAAGTGCCAGAAGACCACCCACAAGAACTAACCTCGGCTTAGTTCTTAATCTCTTCCCCCCCCGGGACATGTGACAGTTTTTATCTTTTTTGGTTCTTTCGATTCTTTCCTTCATCTGTATAATCCAGACATATGCGCGCTCGCATGTGACTTTGTATGATATGACTTGGCGATCGTTTCGCCCTTCAGATTTCTAGTGGATTATAGTTTCCTTTCTTTGAAATCGTATCGCGTGTTTCATGTCGATAGAATTGGTCCGTGCCGTCCACGAAGCATGCTGATCTATCGTCAGATGATGTGCGTGCATGGTGTCTCTCTCTCTCTCTCTGTCGTCCGGCAGAGAATGCGCGATCCACGTTCAAAGACTGATTTGCTCGCATGCTGTCTTCGACTACCCAGGACAAAAAAGTCTCCTGAGATTTAGATGCTTCGGATGATCAAATCTTCGTCTGAGGTCAGATGAGGCGTGCACGGTAGGAAATTAGGAATGGTTCCGCAGGTCTTCGTTGACCCGATCCTTCTCTGGAGAAGAATTGAACGTTCGCGATTTCAATCTGCGAAAAAAAATTTACCGTTCCGTCTTCCACGTAGACACGCAGATGCATGCTTGTTCATGTTCTTTGGGCTTAACGCCTAGTAGCCATTGGATTCGAAGTTCTATTCTTTGCTTGCACGTATTGGACTTCATTGGAAGGCACCTTCCCAAAGTAGACGTATGTGCAGACGTTTTCATATTGTATTTAGAGTTAGAGAGAGAGAGAGAGAGAGAGAGAGAGAGAGAGAGAGAGCCCGATTTAAGCCTAGAAAAACACTACCCCACCCACTTGCCCCACTCACGAATTAGAAATCGTATCTTCTCTAATGAGGAAAATGGCCAGCTCTAGACGACGCAAGAAGGAAGCAGTTTGTTTGTTTGGATCCGCTCATCAAGGGTTCCGGCTACCAAATTGACCCATATGCATATAATACATAATTATTAACTTATACCCGACTGACTTGACCAATGTTGCTAAAACATTTTTATGTTTAATGCAATTTAATAAAACTTGTACCCAAACTAAAGTAAAAATACAGAGTAGACGAGTGCTAGATCGAGTGAGGTCGAAAGAGGGTAAAGAAAGAATCATATAAATGGATTAAATTTAAGTAAATTATAAACACATTTAACGTCTATATTTTTTGGGATTTCACTATTTTAAATTTATTTATGACCATTTTACTAAATTTAACTATCTTATACAACAATCCCTCCATCAAATATGCATCAAGAAATGGACCGTTTTGACGGATCTAAAGGAGTGGGATCCATTGAGACCGAGATCATTAATTCCTGGATCAAAACGTGCAGGACTCAACAATTGAAAAGTGTCTCGGAATTGCGACAGGAAGAGCGAAATGCGTCTCAGGAACTTGTTTTTGGGCTAAAACTCTTCAAGTGGGCTTGAGAGAGAGAGAGAGAGAGAGAGTACAGCACAGTGGAGCTTTCGATTTGGAGCCGAATATTTATTGATCAAGTGGTGGCCCAAGCAACGAAACTCTGCAATTCTAGTACGTATAACGGAAGACACGATCTCCTCCTGACGAGTCCTTTTCGCCTTTTTCGAGGCATGTTGACAACCATGTCGCTCCAGTTTCAAGGTGAAGTACTGCTTTGCACCTAAAAATGATCGACTTTTAATGTTGACGAGTTATGAATTCGATCCGTGATGGTGATGATCGATCGGAACTAATTCGTTGACCGTTAGTTAGTACGCGATAGTGAAAGAGCTGTCAACGAAGAGTCAGTGATTGATGGAGATTATCGACAACCTAACTCCAGAATTTTGCTAAGTATCGAAGGATGAGAAGAACGTTGGTTTTAGCTGTAGCAACATCGAGTATTATGCCGACTGATGGATCCAAATGCCAAAATGACGAAGGGTCTTCCTAATTATCTCGAAAGTTAATAATGATTACTAGGATGCAAAATGCGTGCCAAGGATTTCGCAGGATGTGTAGCAATAATTAACCGAGGTTAGAGTATAAATGTTTATTTGTAGTTGATGTTAGGAGGATATAAGACCCCGTTTGGCTCAGTATTTCAAATAAGCTTTGGGACTCTAAAGTTATTTGGACAAATACAAGTAACATTTGATTTGTTTTTTGCTCCACTTTGAGGAAATGCATTTCTAAAGGCCTCTATGAGCCTTTAGCCCAAAAAATGTTTAGAGGTCATTTGAGAAGTAGTATTCTAGAAATGCAAGTCTTGGCCATGCTTACTCTTCGTTTCCTCCATAATTTGCACGAAGGAGCTGAATGGAGGTCAACGACGGCTGCCGAGCGATCACGCAACCCTGGTGACCATTGCCTGGGTCACAAGACCCAAACCACTAGTGGCCTAAGCATCTCGCAACCCATGCGTCATATGAGGTTGCCCAAATGCAACTTTTTTTTTTAAGCATTTGTTTCCATTGGGCAGTGTGCCACAGAAGGAAAATCTCTCTCTCCTTTATTTTTTTCCGGATAATGCAAAACTGATGACTACATCCCACGTGGTCCATTATGGGAAAGATAAACTATGTAGTCAACAACGATGCGTCGATGACTTGTTGCATTTTGTTTTGAAAATTTTCTCCGAAACGTGTTGAGTGGAGAATTATGTAGATATTGAAAAGTGGTGGCTACATCTATATGTCAACATTGAAATATTTTATAATGTGTAAAGTTTTTCCTGTTGGAAAATATGGCTTCGAAATGGGTTGAACAATGAAATCAGATCGAGTAAAACAATTCGGACTTTGAGGCGTGATATCACTTTCTTTAAGGATTTATTTGCCCCACAACGTTGCTAATGGTCACCGGCAAAAATCCTCCAGGATACAACAAAGTCTCGAATGAGAATACTAGATAACAATTCTAGTATTTCTCCAGGATTTCTCTAGGAAAACAATCGAAAAGTTGGCTACAATTTTTCGAAAGAAGACTCGAAAATTGACCACCTCTCTTCTTTCGAAAATTGACAAGTATATATATATGAAATAGTCTTGCAATTATTCGTGAAAAGTTGCCAAATAATGAACAAACACGACCTTTAGAAAATTTTTCATATAAACAACCGCGACTTTTCGAAAGAAGTCGAAAACCGAACAATTGCAACCTTTCGGAAAATGTTGAAAAACCGAATAAGTAATTTTTCCAAAGGCTGTCTTGAAAAGACACAAATAAAATTCGGAATAATAATTTTTTTTTAAATAGAATTTCGAATTTTCATTTTATATTTCATTTCCGAAAATTCTCAAATTAAAAGGCAACCTTTGAATTAAAAATAAAAATAAAAATAAAAATAAATAGCAAGGAATTAATGCTAATTAAACCGCGGGCGCGCAAAGTGCTAAGCGCGCAAAATAGCGTAATTATTCGTGTAGACCAAGACGCTGGTATGGTGGGGTCTAGCCCCACCCAATCATTCCTTTAACTACAAAAAGGAAAAACCCACATTTTTAAATCGACTCACTTGCTCCCACCTTTTTTATGTGACAAAGTAAAAAGACTCATTTTATTTTAACAAACAAAATTCCAACATTTCCCGCTAAATAACACCCAAAATATAAGCACTGCAAAAATTTATAAAATAAAGTAGACAAAATTGGGGAAAAGAGATTTTATAGGAGTCTAGTGTGAAGAAAAAGGAAGAAGAGTTCAATAAGCATATTAAAAAAAATAAAAATAAAAATACTTATCTCTCCATTCAACTCATTATATATATATGACTTGATATTCTAGTTTCTACACTCTTCAATACATGTAATTTTCATTTTATATAATACAAGTTCATACCACCTTCGTAGTTGGTTTTTATTTTTGCATACTCTTACTTTATATTTTATATATTGCTTTTGCTCTTTACCTTATTTTTAATTCTCGAGATTTTATTTAGTTCTTATATAGATCTTATACAGTCCTTATACACTTCTCAATATTTATAGATCTATGAATCTCTTATACTCCATTGTTCTCTCATATAGTATTCTGATCCTAGCCCTTTTATGAACCAACCATAAAGGTGGTATAAACTTGTGTTTTATAGCATGGAAATTACATGTATTGAAGAATGCAAAAACTAGAATATCAAGTCATCCACTAAAATGGTAATCCGCACTCCAGGGAATATTGATGTTTATATTACAAGAAATGGTTAACTAACTATCCCGTAAGTTGGTAACCTTGTATAAACTATGCTATATATATGCATTATCTTGGAATAATCTGTGAAATAATTACTCAATGTCTTTGGAAAAGTCATTGAACATGTGGAAAGGGTGGAATGACAAATTCTGTGAAGGATTAATTGATTAATAATTGGTATCAAGTATGTTTAGCATGTGAAAAATGTATTTATTAAGAAATCATTGATGTTAGATTTTTTTTTTGTACAATAATATCTTTTTAATGACATACGATATAATAATTCTCTCCCATACTCTCAATAAAAAGGAAAAATCCCTCTTTGACAAAATCCAAAGTGAGTAAAGAGTAGCGACTCATCGTGAATTAGAGAAATTTATAAACTTAGTAATATAAATTAAATTGAATTTGGACAATCAAATATGATCAATCGCACTAAAAATCTATCATTTTTAATGATCTTGTTTCAGTTTAAGACGTTCAATTCATCCATCTAATTATATCTCACAATTTCATAATTCGCTCAAGGAAATCAGCTTTAAGATAATTTTGAATGAAGTGAGACAACTTTGCTTGCCTCGTCATTTCCGCTTGCCTGCCGGACTCAGCATTTCATCAAAGCAGTGAGCATATTTACCATATTTTTATCAAAAAAATAAGTCTACTCACCATAAGAAAGTTTCTTTATTACGAAATGAATGATGTTAGATATTTGATGAATCACTTGAAGACTTTGCCGTTTTTAATGATCTAGATTTAGTTTAAGATGTGCAATTCTCCCATCCAATAATTTCTTATACTTTCATGATTCACCCCATGAAATCAACTTAGAGATCATTTCAAATAATTTACGATAACCTCACCTACCTCATCGCTTCAACTCGTAAATCAAACTTGACAATTCAGTAATTAGCAGTTTACTCTATGAAAAATTTCTTAATAAGAAATCACTAGCTTTAGATATTTATTTATGCAATGTGAAGTAATATCTTTTTTCACAACATAACAAATAACAATCTTATCTCTACTCAAGAAAAGGGGATAAAAAAACCCTCTTCGACAAGAATTGGTAAATATTACAGCGGTGACCTATCACGAATTTTAGAAATCATTCTATAAACTTGGCATACAAATTAACAAATCATTTTTGATAATTTAGATTCAGTTTAAGACAGGCGATTCACTCGTACCATAATTTCCCACGATCCGACGATTCTCTTTCCAAAAAAAGAAAAAAAGAAAGGAATAATTTGCCATCATTTTCCAGCCGCTTCAAGATCAAAAGACGATAAATAATACATCAAAGCCACGTACCACTGCCCACCCGAAAGAAAGGAGCGGACTTTTTACACACTGAGAGAGAAACAAAGCTCCGATTTCTCTGTCGCGCATATCGTCGAACACCTGACCGGCGGCGAGATCGGAGAGATGGCGATCAGCGTCCCGACCCGTCAGCTTTTCATCGACGGCGAGTGGAGGGAACCCGTCCTCAGGAAACGCGTCCCCGTCGTCAACCCCGCCTCCGAGGAAACCATCGGTCTCTCTCTCTCTTCGCTTCTTTCTTGAGTGATGTGCTTTGCTTTGAAGTGGGTATCTGCGACTTGGGTCTCGCTTGCCATGTTCCGATTCTTGATTGGATTCCGTCTGTGCTGCTGCTGTGCTGGAGCGTCGTGCGTCGGTCCTGTAGAATGCGCCGAGAAGGCATGCGGGATCGGCTTTTGGGTGCCTCGCCTCGCAAATGGGTAGTTTGCGAACGAGGTGTTTTTGACCATCTTCGTGTTAAAATTAAGTGCACGCGGATCTCTGTGAAGGCTTGAAGGGAGTTGCTTTGAAGTGGGTATCTGCGACTTGGGTCTCACTTGTCGTGTTCCGTTTCTTGATTTAATTCCGTTTGTGCTACTGTGCTGGAGCGTGTGCTGAGAAAGCATAGGGTCGTCTTTCGGTGCCTGGCGCCGCAACTGGGTAGTTTGCGAGCGAGGTGTTTTGATCATCGAATCGAACGTTCGTGCTGAAATTAAGTGGACATGGGTCACTGTGAAGGGTTGGGCTTTTAAGCTTTTACGTGGGTTGACGATGGTCTACGTAGATTCGACTGTGAAGTTGGATTGTGTACAGATATTTGTCGGAGGATGCTTTTTTTTATCTTTTCGTTGGAATCTTAGATTTGGAGATTGTTGATTGTCTGTAGGGTATATACCGGCTGCTACTGCTGAAGATGTGGAGATTGCTGTGGCTGCTGCTAGGAGAGCTCTTACTAGGAACAAAGGGAGTGACTGGGCATCGGCGTCGGGGGCTGTTCGTGCCAAGCACTTGCGGGCTATTGCTGCCAAGGTATGGGCAGCGAATGTTGCTCGAGCCATTGCTCAAACATTTAAGATATGAAGCTACATATTTGGCAGACTACTTATGTCCCCTTACATTTCTTTATGGTATCGAAGTGGGAAATTATTACTGATAAAAAAAAAAAGAAAACGAAAGTAGGAGCATATGCACGCCACTCTATCCAGGCCCCTCATTGTCTACTCATTTCCATAGAATTTCTGTGCTATAACTTAGAGGAACATCTGAGTTCTTGCATGTCGATTTGTTTTATCATTCAACTTTTATCTTCTACTAATTGCTTTGGCATGTCGCGTGTGACTTTCTGAAGTGCTTTGTATTCTCACACATTTTCCATGGAAACTTCTTTTATCTTTGCCATGCAGATCACAGAGAGAAAGTCTGAACTAGCAAAACTCGAGGCAATTGACTGTGGAAAACCTCTGGAAGAAGCAGCATGGGACATGGTGACATTTGTAACTTAAAGGGTCGTGCAATGTTTTACTTTTTTTCCATATAATTCATTAATATGGCTGTTAATTCCATCCAGGATGATGTAGCTGGTTGCTTTGAGTACTATGCAGATCTTGCTGAAGGTTTGGATGCTAAGCAAAAGGCTCCTGTCTCTCTTCCTATGGAGTCATTTAAGAGTTATGTTCTCAAGGAACCAATTGGAGTTGTTGCATTGATTACTCCATGGTAATGGTGCTTTATTTTGCTGACCAGATGCGCCACCTAGAAATATCGTAATTTTTATTTCTAACCATTAGATATGATGGATTGGATCAACACGTTATTATCAGCCTGTAGCAACTAAATGATGACCTGTGTTTTTTTTGACATTCTCATCTGCTCATTTTAGACTTCACTGTTTTGTTAGCACCATGAGTTTTTGTGTCATTTGGGAGATGGCGATTATTAGTTCTTGCTCTGATCATTCGACGGCCTTCCTTGATGGACTAAGAATGATAAAGTTCTTGGTTATGACTTGATGAATCTCCTGCAATGCAGGAACTACCCTCTTTTGATGGCTACTTGGAAAGTAGCTCCTGCTCTGGCTGCTGGTTGCACCGCAATACTGAAGCCATCTGAGTTGGCATCTGTGTATGTGTTAATCTTCACTTGCATCATTAACTCAATTCACTCATTTTCCTTATTATTTTTTTAATGCACATGAGCATGTTCTTGAAACTTCAGGACATGCTTGGAGCTTGCTGAAGTGTGTAGGGAGGCGGGTCTTCCTCCTGGTGTCCTCAATATTCTGACTGGACTTGGCCATGAAGCTGGAGCTCCTCTGGCATCTCATCCCCAAGTTGACAAGGTCTGTATTCTCCCATCATCTCTTCATAAACATTTTGTGAAGTTTCCTCAGCAGCTAACTCTCTTGGGTCTTGTCAACAGATTGCATTTACAGGAAGCTCAGCTACAGGGAGCAAGATTATGACTGCTGCTGCTCAACTTGTGAAGGTGCAGCTATTTTTTATGTCTTTGTTGAATTGGAAAGTCTTCCCGTGAGAATGACCTTTCTGGCATTTGTGCATTATGACCTCGCAGCCTGTTTCGCTGGAACTTGGTGGAAAAAGCCCCATTGTTGTGTTTGAGGATGTTGATCTTGACAAAGGTTGGTGCATTCTGAAGCATATACCCCTCAATAAGACTGAAATGATTGCTATTTTCCTTCAGAAATTAGTTGCGATGGTACATTCGTTCTTGGGTGATTTCAATTGAATAAGCTTAATTATGTATGCAATGTTGCTGACAATAGGCCTTACTACTTGTATTTTAAACAGCTGCTGAGTGGACAATTTTTGGATGCTTTTGGACGAATGGTCAAATTTGTAGTGCTACATCCAGACTTATCGTGCATGTAAGTTGTCATCGTACATTATCTTTATCTCAGCATTGCAAGGTCATTTTGTACATGTTTCTTTTATTTCCTACCTCTGGCACTTGCGCTTGGTAAAACTTCTGGATTGATTTTACTTCTTTCTACCTTATCATGCATATGGTTGCATTCCTGAATTAGCATGGGATATCATGCATTGACCTGGAGATACATATTTAATGTGAAATAGAAAAGGAAAATGCAGCGAGAATCTTCTTTGTTGTTATTTGAAGATTCAGGAGCTTTATCAATTTATTGAGAGAAGTTGTGAATTGAGTAGTCAGATCTTGTGAGCCATTCATTAGAACATGGAGGTGGAACTAATGTTGAGTCAACCCTCTGTACCAGCCATATGGAAGGAGTCAAGAAGAGCTCTTAGTGCAGAAAACTGTGCTTATAATATACAACGAAGTAACTGAGAACTTTAGGCACACAAAAGTCATGTTTAAATGAAATAAAATGTCAGATGTTGGAAGACCATAATTGTCCGCTAGGTGTGCATAATATCTTATGAAGTGATTGCTCTCTTTTAAACAACCATATTATATGTTTTGCATTATATTGAATGGGTACATCGCAATTATTTCAGGAAAGCATTGCTGCTCAATTCTTTGAGAAGCTTGTTCAATGGACCAGAAATATAAAAATATCCGATCCCTTAGAAGAGGGTTGCAGGCTTGGCCCAGTTGTGAGTGGGGGGCAGGTATATCTTTCATTACCTGCATGTCTGGTACTGTATAGTTCTGAAGTCTACTAGTTGGTGCATGTATATGAGTACATTATTGTCTTACGACTCTAACCATCTGTGAAGATGTGTTCTTTAGGGTTTTTGGTCATAACAAATCCCTGGATCAGTTTGCCTACCATTGTAAATAATTGTGAAGATTTAGAGGAGAATACATAACTTCCTCAATTATTTTACTTTTGCGAGTAGTATAGCCCTTGTCCCATAGCCATTGCAGTAGTTGTATCTTGGGCATAGTCTATGCCATTCATTTGCTATAATTGGGAGCAAATGATCATTTTTGAGGTGATGTGTGGAATGAAGGCGATAATTTCTTCCATAAGTGCCATATGTTTGGAAGAAATCATGAAAAATAGCTTTAGTCTGGGATTTTAATTACCATTGGTTCTTTTCACTTTTCAATGTTATCAAATCTGCCAGCTGGATTTGTTGAAATGATAATTTCATTTTCTTTGCTCCAGTATGAGAAAATACTGAAATTCATCTCCACGGCTAAGAGCGAGGGAGCTACTATTTTGTGTGGTGGGGATCGTCCTGAGGTACAGTGCTCTAGCTTGTCACTTTTAGTACTCTCATGAAGAACCCTTCTGCTTCGGAAAATGCTTTTCCTGACTTCTGTGTATCATCTCAAACAATTAATAGCATTTGAAGAAGGGATTCTTCCTTGAGCCAACCATCATAACTGATGTCACTACATCAATGCAAATTTGGAGGGAGGAAGTCTTTGGACCTGTTCTCTGCGTTAAAACATTTAGCACAGAGGAGGAGGCCATTGAATTAGCAAATGACACCCAGTGAGTTGATTCATTCTTTTGATAGTGTTCAGAATACAGTGGAGAATCTGCTCATTTATTGTAATTGAAATTGTTACTCCACTCTTGCCTGAGTAGACTTCTTTAAATTGGGACATTATTTGAATCTCATGATTAATCGATGCTTTGCAGTTATGGGCTAGGTGCTGCCGTGTTGTCAAATGACTTGGAAAGGTGTGAGCGCCTGACCAAGGTGAGGTTCAATGTACATTTATGTGACCTTTAGCCCTCAGATGACCAAAAGACTTGATTGTTGTCATATCTTGGTGGTGAATTGCAGGCTTTCCAGGCAGGCATTGTGTGGATCAACTGTTCACAACCGTGCTTCTGTCAGGCCCCTTGGGGAGGAAACAAACGGAGTGGTTTTGGTCGGGAGTTAGGAGAATGGTATTATCCGCTTCTCTATGACTAAATGGATAACAGAACTCAAAGGAACATAGAAAAATCATCTAGTAGAGAAAGGGATTCTAATTTCCGAATGATTTTTGTCTTGTACGGTAGTTATAACTTATGAGTCTGCTCAAAGCTGTAACTACTTACTAACATTATTTCAGTAGATTTGCATTGCACTGAGATAAAATTTGATGATCATAACTCCCTACTGACAAGATAATTGTGCCTTTTTTTTTGCAGGGGACTGGATAATTATTTGAGCGTGAAGCAGGTTACACAGTACATATCCAATGAACCTTGGGGATGGTACAAATCTCCCTCAAAGCTGTGAACTCTACCGAGGTAGCTCAGGATGTTTTCCTTGTGCCGACTACTAAAAATAAGGATTGAAGGCCATTGTATAGAGACTATAGAATGGACGGGAAAAAAAATCAAACAAGATTGCAGATCTTGTTTATCGCTTTATTTCTACTCATTAGCATTTAACGTTTCGGTATTGCACTTCCATTTACAAAAGGCTTGTGCAAATTTTCATAGAGTGCATTTATATGAAGACCATATTGATGCATAGTCATTGCTACTTTCTCACATTGCCATTATCAAGCCAGAGCTCTGCCCGGTGGCTGACTCCTTAGAATTTGACATATTCTGTTGCTTGATGGAGCGGGTAAAGCTACTTCGATGCCCAGCTACTGCATTCTTACATTTTCTTCATGCACATATCTGAGGCTTATCTCGCCAAAGCATGTTCTTTAAGCACTGCAGTACGTGAAATAAAGTTAATAGGCGAGGTGCGATTTATCGAAATTCTGCATGGAGTCATTTCAGGGAGTTACAACAATGCCGTCCATTCGAAGGGCAGTGTTTTCGATACAAGAAATTCCTGCGTAATTGAGCAAATAGACGCTATAAGCCATCTTTGTAAAGGTCCATCCGCCATAAATAATTTGCCGTGTATGAATATCTGCATCAAGGACCTAGAATTGGCAAATTTCATTTAAAATTAGATTCCAAATGCATATATAGAAAAAAATGATCCCAGTACTTAATTTGTGTTTTCGCCTTTTCTCAAGTCTCAGAAGCGACGACGCGTTCGGTGACAGAGAAGAAAAACACAAACTGGAACAAAGCTGATGATTGGACCATATTTACTTCATCCAAGTGCATCCTCCGAATCTCATCCTTCTCATTCCAGCTTTCAATTGTTTTTCAGTCCTTTCTAGTCCAGGATCTCGTCAGGAGTAGCCACAGAATACCTCTCGAGCCAATCGCTTGCTTCCGTCCCGAATATCAGCCTGTTAAACTTGAAGAAGCTGTAAAAGATTTGCTCCTAAATTTACCACACATCAGCAAACACCTGAAGCCAGAGTATTGTAGCACGGTGAACCCTAATAAACAAGATAAATTAGCTTAGAAGAAAAATCACGACAACTAAAACTAAATGAACATCACTTTCATCAATAAAAGCAATACCTTCTCAATAACATTCACGGAGGAGGAGAATGTAAAGCATTTTAAGCTGCAGCAGATCATTCAAAGAACTGAAAATAGGGATTTCTGGGTTCTCCTTGATAAACAATTCGAACAGTCAATCACCCTTAAAAACCTTGCAGCCTTATCAAGGGATATCAAACTGACCTCCACATGAATGAATAACAATGTCAACTGAAAATACAACAAAAGAAAAGACATAAAGCACCTAAAGAACAAGCAGTTCCAACACTGGAGAGTGTCTCTGCGAGAATGAAAAGTACCAAAAGCATGTGCCTAACTTACTTGAATTACTGTCTAAATAAAAGGCTCTGAAGATGTCAGAAGTGCCACAGATTCCAGCAGCCTCTCTTCCTTCCCGACTGCCCAATGTCAAGCCACAAGTAGACAGGATCAAAGTTTCATCCCTCGAGATGATAAGCCTGTACTCTAGGCCCAGGATTTCTTTCTGCCGAAGTCCTGATCAATATTTCCATAACATCATCCAAGTTCCAACTGGAGGAGTATAATCAGAACAGCATCTACCAACTATCTCATTCTGACCATTGGGTCACAAGGACAAACTCAAAATAAAAAAAGTTGAATGAGTATGTGTTACATCTGTAGGTGCTTACAATGGCAAAACCTGTCCCCTGGAGGTTTGCTGCTCACTGATGCATTCTGTAAGATCTGAAAAGCTGAAACTCAAGCTGGGAAAAGGGGATGAATTTTGTCGGCAGGTTCAGTATAGATCAACAGAGAGCTCAAACTATAACTTCAAACGACGAGGAAGACGACCAGATTTGCTTTGCACTCTGAGGATCTCCTTTGCAAAACCTTGGTTTCCAGTAAGTAAAAGACCATCCAAGACCCTGTTGAAAGTTAAGTTTCTTGGCACAAATCCTCTGTCAACCATCTCAATCAATAATTTCCCTGCCAACACCAAATCATCCGATTTCTTCCTGACAAACATGGAACTGATAAGGATGTTGTACGTGTCCAAATTTGGCAAGCAAACACCACTTCCCATTTTCTCAAACAGGTGCATGCCATTCTCTATTTCTCCAGCATCACAAAAGTAGCGAATTATGATATTGTAGGTCTGCACATTAGGTTCGCAACCATCCTCCTCCATTCTCGACATAAATTGCACAGCCCTGTCCATATGCCCTGCATGACACAGTCCCCTAATCACCAAATTGTAAGTGATCGAGTTGGGCACGTAACCCTTCCTCAACATTTCTTCGAAAATCAGAATTGCATTTTCCACATTGTCTTTCTTACAGAGGACCTGAATCATGGCATTATAAGTCGCAACAGAAGGAAGAATCCCCTCTCTAGCCATCTCATCAAACACCCTTTTAGCTTTCTTAATCTCACCAACGATGCCGAAACCATGGATCACCGTGGTATACGTGACAACGTCGATATCACACTTCCTCTTCTTCATCTGCAGAAAGAATTGCCAAGCCTCATCAACCTGGCCAGCTCTAAAGAACCCTTTAAGCATTATATTATAAGTCGTCGAAGTCGGGGTCAACCCCCTATCCACCATCTCCTTCAACACCTCCAAAGCCATCGGCGTCCGCTTGATCAAACACCACCCATTAGCAATTATATTATAACTAACACAATCAGCCTCAAACCTGCCCCTGAAAACTTTAAACAACTTGTTGCTAGCCATCTCCACATGTCTAGACTTGCACAGTATATCAAGAATGGTATTGAACGAGCTCAAATCCCGACGGCAACCGTGCTCGTGCATCGACAAGAACACCTTGACAGCCCTATCGGGCTTGCCGGCGGCGACGTACCTCTCGGCGATGATGGCGAGCGTCTTCGGGGAGGGGCCGAGGCGGAGGGACCGCATCCGGGCCACGAGGGCCCACGCGGCCCGGAAGTCGCGGACGCGCGCGGCGAGGTCGACGGCGTGGTCGAAGGAGGAGGCGGCGGGGGCGTAGGCGGGGCGGCGGCGGGAGAGGTGGGCGAAGAAGGAGAGGGCCTTGGGGGCGTGGTTCCAGAGGCGCTTCAGGGTCTTGTCGACGAGGTCCGGCGTCCATTGGATGCTGGGATCTTGGAGGATTCCGGGCAGAGTTTGAGGGGTGGAGGCGAGGATGGAGGCGGCGATGGAGGCGTCGAGTGGCGGAGGCGGAGGCGGCGGCGGCGGTGCAGCGGTGGTTAGGAGTTGGTGGCGGAGGGAAGAGGAGGTGAAGAAGGAGAAGGAGGAGGTGGAGATGGTGATTGTCTGTGCACGAGCTCCGTGCAGGAGAGAGAGCATCTCCGGTCTGGTGAATGGCGCTTCTGAAACGGCCGTGCTGATTGAGGCCTGATCGATCCGGTTGGGCGGACCGGACTTGGCATCAAAAGGTCACATTACTCTATTTTTGGACAAAGTATAAATGTCAAAAAATCTAAAAATTATATGTAAGTGTCATAATTGTAAAAAAAAAAAATGAATATTTAAGTGCCAACAACTAGAAATTTCAACCAAAGTATTGACATTGCATTTTCCGGCATTTTTTATTGACGTGGCAATTTTTTTTTTTTAAAACATCCACTTGGCAATTTTTTTTTTAAAACTATTCACATGGTGCTATAAACCCCAAAAATTAATTTTTAATATAAATATTAATTAAAATAAATTTAGAAACTATTTTTTTTGTAAAAAAAGCGGCAACCATAGCTTTGGCCAAGCATTCATCCTATTCCTTAAGTAATCTCTATCTTCACAAACTCGTCGTAGCTCTCTAGATTAAGCTTCTTTGAATGCAAGAAACTGCCACTGCCAGTTGGTGAAAGACTTATTAGGACAAACATCAAGTCCTTGTTCATGATCTGCGCTCTCCTTATGCATCTCTGTAAATTAGGGGATTGGAATATGTTCAGAGCAAAGGAAGACTTCCACATACCCATAGATAAGTCAGTGAGATTTTGTACGTTGTTTGAGCAAGTAAGGGAAATTCTATAGAATTCATAACCGTCTCGATGTTATTTTTTTAAACTTCTTTTATTATCTGCACTCTAGTTCCTTTACCACCTCTTCTTCATTTGCTTGACCTGATCTTGTCCCAGGATTGAACACAGTCAATAGTAAGTGATGGTTTTATGTGATAGGCTTAAGGCCAGCCCGCCCATTTTGGGCCTAAAAGCCCAGCCCACAAGATTAGGGTCCATGGATGGAGGGATATGATGAAGGAGTACGTTTATATTTTGGAGGGGACGTATATAAGGGAGGAAAAAGAGGGAGGACACACCTTTTTGGCATTTGTACGTACGTTCCTCTCCCTCTCTCCCTCCAAAAAAAGAAAAACTAAGGCTAAAGGCGACGCCGTCTTCCCTTCAAGGCCAATCGACGTCATCGGATCAAACGGGATCGGTTTTCTCTTCCTCTTATCGGCGTTGGTGTTTAATTTGTGGCTAACAAGGTACGCTCGATTCCGTGGTGTGCTTTAGGATCGGTGATACATGTTTTTCCCGGGCTTGTCTTCCGCATTCGTTTTAGGTCCGCATTCGTTTTAGGAGTTCGATTTAGTGTCGAATCCGGTTTTTGGGAATCTGACAATTCCCAACATTGGTATCAAAGCCCTAGTTCATGTTTTCCCGACCCCTTTCATGTTTTTTGATTGAATTTTCATGAAAATAATCGGCCGACGCGAATCAGGGCGAAAAATCCCGACACCCCAGCATTGTTCATCCATTTTTTCAAGTTTCTATAAGTCGAAATCGATTTCTGAAGGCATAGGGTGAAAGAGCTCGTCAAGACGAGTCCGTCGATGTGTCGCTCGCCGCCAGGCGACGCCGGACGCACCCACACATGCGGCCAGAAGCCGCTGCGCGTGGGCGCCACGCGCCGGTCGGCAAACCGACATGTGCGCGCCGCCGGTGGCGAACCGGCACGCACCGGTCGGCGAACCGACGCGTGCTGATTTCACCGTGACGTCACCCAACGGTCAGTAACCGCTGGGATGACGTCATCGCCGGCGACCCGACCAGTCGCTCGCATGTGCGAGGCACGTGCAGGGTCGATTTGTCCGACCCGGCTCGACCCGCCGCCCATTGACCCGTTGACTGACGACCGTTGACCGTTGACCGTTGACCAACGACCGACGACCGTTGATAAAAAAAAAATCTATTTTTTTTCAATTATGTCTATATGCGTTATATGTAATCCATTATTTATTCTGCATTTGTTGCATGAATCATGGAAAATTATGTATTTTCCCTTATGTACATTATGGATTATAAGTAATCCATTTTTAGTTCTGCATTTGTTGTAGGAACTATGATGCGTTATACACGGATACCTGCAATCCCGAGAACGGACGAGGGAAGTGCAAGACTTAAAAGGCTGATGACAAAGTTAGCTAATTATCGGTGGCATGACGGTGATTTAGTATCACATGTGGTCAAGGTCAATCAGATGATACAGGAAATCATTTGGAATGATTATCTTATGCCGGATTTTGAGAAGGTGCCGGTTTTAATGAACACTCTTTCACCTGAATGGCAAGCAGTGTTAGATCGGCTATGGGAGGTCAACGTGGTCCCGGGTTATAGGAGGCTAGTGGTATCTTTTGTAAGAGAGTACTATAGGATTGAGTTAACTAAAATTTCAACCCTTAGATTAAGCGCCATATGGCGCAGAGTGAATGCGCTTTGGAGGCGACATGAAAGCTCTCCAAAAGTTTTTTCATGGTTGGCAAATGTGCCTTCAAATTTCTAAGATATTTTGACTGATAGATTAGAATGGACATTCTCTATTTATTTCTTAGATTAGTTTGAGATGTTTTTGGGTGTGAATATCTCTTTCTATGTTGATATTTCTTCTTTGCATATATATTACTTAGTGTAATGGATAGTTGTATTATGTGAAAGTATTATTATTCTATTGGATGCCAAATATTATTTACTTTTTGTTATTGTTGACTACTGTGGGTAGTTCATAGAAGTTTTTGTAACTTCATAGAATTTATTTTGCATAAGATAATTATATTAATAATAATTTTGAGTTAGGATTTTTGGAGGATGATTGAAAACATAGTGACCTTTTGATTCTGAAACCTTACTTGAAATTGTTCATTGATATGATGAGTCTGTGCAAAGTGGATGCATAAATGATAGGCATTAATTATTCGTGCATGTATGTCTGATGTGTTTAGACCGATGGTTTCAGCAACTAAGAACGTAATTGCTGATATGAACGGCAACAATTGTGAAATATTGAATATGAAGATTCACTATGTGCTAGAAAAGCAAGAAGCACTAGAAGTTCTTGACCATGTTATGGAAGATCTTGAGGATGCCGTGCGCCACCTTGAGCTAGCAGAGGACCGCCTAACGGCATTTGAGCCGAAAATAGACATTTGCTATGCTGGTTCTAGCTCAGAAAGGGCTTTGAGCTCTAAGCGCAAGCGTATTGATTCGTTCAATATGTGGGAATACAAAGGATCAAGTCCTTATTGCAAGAAATCAAGAGTTAACCAACACAAGAGAGGAAAACGTCCTCAAGTGAAGAAAATGTCAAGGGTGAGGTGTTACAATTGTGACAAGAAGGGTCACTATGCTCGCGACTGTTGTGAGCCAAAGAAGGTAAACACCTCTTGTACATTTAAGAACTTTACTTATGTGTCAAGTAATCCTTTGTGGACTGTAGATTTAGGAGCGACAGACCATATAACGAATGATAGAGAATCCTTCGTGGAATTCCGACGATACCAACTGGAACTAAGTGGATCTATATAGGAAATAACTCTAGAGCTGAAGTTAAAGGGATTGACACCTGCCAATTGAACATGCGTGGTGGACGCACCTTGTTCCTACATGATGTTTTATATGCTCTGGAGATTCGTCGAAATTAAGTGTCTATTTTTGGTGTTGGTTAAACTTGGTTTTAATGTGAACTTCCGTAATAGCGGTGTAGATTTGTATTTAGATACAAACTACTATGATTGTGGTCACTTTTTGGATGGTTTTATTGTACTAAATGTTGACTGTGGTGATGTCAATATTTGTTATTCCCTTGTTTCACGTCTTCTACTTCATATGATAATGATGTGACTGTGTAGCATGCTAGACTTGGTCAAATAGGCCAACAACGTATGAATAGATTAGCCAAAGAGGGCTTGTTGGGTAACATTGAAAAAGTCGATTTGCCCATATGTGAGTATTGCTTAGTAGGGAAAACGACAAAGAAACCATTTGGAAAAGGTAAAAAGAGCTGAATTTCCTCTGCATTTAATCCATTCTGATGTCTGTGGTCAAATGAATATGAGAGGAAGGTATGGGGCTGTTTATTTCATCACTTTTATAGATGATTATACTCGATTCGGAAATGTCAATTTGATTTCTCATAAATTTGAAGCATTGAGTTGTTTCAAAAGGTTTATGAACTTGGTAGAAAATCAATTAGACAAGAAAATAAAAGTATTAAGATCCGATCGAGGTCGAGAATATTTATCTAATGAGTTCAGAAAATTATGTGATGAAAAAGGAATAGAAAGACAGTTGTCTATTCCATACACTCCTTAACAAAATGGTGTTACGGAGAGAAGAAACAGAACCCTACTGAAAATGGTTAGGTCCATGATGGCTCATGCTAACTTACCTATCACTTTTTCGGAGTGATGCGTTGTTAACTGCTGCCAATATACTTAACTGAGTGCCTTCCAAATCAGTTACTTCCACTCCATATGAGTTATGGATAGGTAGAAAATCGGACTTAAGTTTTCTTAAGTCATGGGATTATGCTACCTATACTCATGAGTCCTCTAAGAAGTTTGGGAAATTGGGTCCTAAAGGAAAGAAGAGTATTTTCATAAGGTATTCCAAACACTCAAAAATGTATGTGTTCATAGGTGAGCAGGAAAGTGGAAGTATGACTGAATTTGAATCACGGGATGTCACATTCTTAGAGGATGAATTTCCTAAGAAGGGCGAAATAGGGGAAAATTACTCCCTATTTGTAATCTTGGATCAAGATAATGATATTAGTGGAGTTCGTCCAAGTGGGAGTAATATGAGAAGTGATGAATTGAATTTAACTCATTCTGAATTGCAACCACATGATGAGACGACGTCATCATTATCTAATCCTAGTGGGAACATAATAGGGAATTGCTAAGTGTACAATCTCCCATACGGCGAACAAGTCGCCAAAATATTTCCCGTCAACGTTTTGACATTGAAGGGGGAAACTTTTATGATTGCTCTGCAAGATAAGGATGAGCCAAGAAATATTAATGAGGCTCTGAATTGCCCTAATAAGGAAAAATGGATTCATGCAATGGAAGAGAAAATTGAGTCAATGAAGTCAAACCAAGTTTGGGAACTGGTTGATCTTCCAAAAGGAAGCAAAGCTATTGGGAACAAGTGGGTTTTCAAAATAAAGCGAAATGATGATGGCTCGATAGAAATGCATAATGCTCGCCTTGTGGCGAAAGGGTATAATTAACAGGAAGGAATTGATTATAAAGAAACATTTTCTCCTATAGTGAGATTTATCTTAATTCGCATAATTCTGGCAATAGTGGCTAGTATGGATCTTGAGTTACATCAAATGGATGTAAAGACTGCTTTCCTCAATGGAGAATTAGAGGAAGAAATATATATGGAACAACCTGCTGGTTTCATTAAAGAAGGCTAAGAAAGAAAGGTATGTCGACTTTTGAGATCGATATATGGCCTCAAGTAGTTGTCAAGATAGTGGTATATACGCTTTCATAATGTTATAATGGCATATGATTTTACAATGATTGATGAGAATCATTGTGTATATATCAAAAGATCCAATGATCAATCTTTGATCATATCATTATATGTTGATGATATACTAATTGCCGGAAGCAATATGGAGTTTGTTAATACTGTCAAGAGTTGGTTGTCTTCCAACTTTAAGATGAAGGATATGGGTGAGGCTGCATACATTCTTGGAGTTAAGATTTCAAGAGATCGTTCGAAGAGATCGTTGTCTCTTTCGCAAGAAACATATATAAATAAGGTTCTTGAACGATTTCGTATGTAAGATTGTAAACCTATAGACACTCCTATTGTAAAAGGTGAAGGATTGAGCCATAGATTGTGTCTAAGGACTCCACAAGAGAAGGAACAAATGAAACATGTTCCTTATGGTAATGCTGTTGGAAGCTTGATGTACGCTATGATGTGTACAAGATCTGACATATGTTTTGCAGTTGGAATGGTGAGTAGATACCAATCCAATCTAGGTCAAGCACATTGGAAAGCCGTTAAGAGAATACTGAGGTATCTAAAGGGAACTACTGATAATACGTTGAGTTATCAAGGAAAGGATCTGTGGCTCTAAGGCTATTCTGATGCTGATTGGAGAGGAGATTTAGATGAAAGGAAATCTCCATCTATATTTGTTTTCTTACTAAATAATGGCACCATATGTTGAAGCAGTAAGAAATAAACGTGTATAGCCTTGTCCACGATGGAAGTTGAGTTCTTGGCATTATCAGCAGCAGTATAAAAAGGTGTTTGGCTTAAGAGATTTTTTGGATCATTTAGATGTTATTGGAAGTGCTGCAGATTCATTGTTGGTTAACTGTGATAGCCAAGCAGCAAAAGTATACACCAAAGATCCAAAATATCATGGCAAGACCAAACCTATAGATACCAAGTATAACTTCTGTCAAATATATGAATGCACAAAAAGATGTGAACTTACAGTACATATTACGCATAGATTGGTAGCAGATCCTATGATAAAGCCAATGCCTAGAATGTGTTTTGTGGTCATATGAAATCTCTAGAATTGCGTAGAGTTTGATGTACTGGATTGTAATTTCCCTAAAGTGTTCACATTTGACGAATTTGTGTTTTTATCATTAATGCCTATGAATCTTTGTTTGATCTTTATGCATCTTAATGCTCAGTGCATTATTTTAAGTTGAGAAAGTATGTCGGACAGATATAAGATTAGCCCACTTACACGGTAATCGCCTCTATTTACTATGTGATAAATAGAGATGAGACAATTTTTAAGCTTATTATCAATGTGATAATCGAGAGCTCAAGCTTAAAATACGTATGTCGCCTTAACTGGGTGTTAAGATGAGGACATAATACTTACTATGTCCGAAAGTAAAATACCCCACATATTTTACTTTATCTGTCTATGATGCCAGATGTGAGTTCTAATGAATTTTTGTAAATGAGTAGATACGTGAACTCAAGTTAGACATTGGGTATGTCTGAACTATCATCTGTACGGTATTAAAGGTGTCGACATACGCTTCATGAGAAATAAGTTAATACCGTAATACGTATTTCATACTACGTATGCATGAGACGACCAATAAGAGTGGCAAAAGTTTGATCTCAACTTTTATGTCGTGTGAGACTCTTGAGGAAAAGAGTTCCTCAATTTTTAGTCCCCTCATGACTCTTACTTATTCTCAAGATTTCTATTTAGTGTTTGCTATCTTAGAATGTTATCAATGGTCATGAGTTGATTCGATCTAATGGGACATTTCTAGAAAAGCAAGCTGAATTGAAATTGAGAGTTTGAAGGAAAGAGGAAAATCGAATTTGGAGAATCATATTATAGTTTTGTATTCACTAGTTAACCAATTAAGACTGTCTTTGGGATAATCATAATTGTGAATACAATATATATATATATATATATATATATATATATATATATATATATATATATCATTGTTTGAAAGAGATCAAGAGAGATATAAATGTGATCGATCCATCTAGGGTACTGCATACTAAATCTACTCAGAATGTGACATCCATTATGAGCTGTTATATATTCCTAACAGATGTATGGTATAGTCCCCTTATGACTCTTACTTATTCTCAAGATTTCTATTTAGTATTTGCTATCTTAGGATGTTGTCAATGGTTATGAGTTGATTCGATCTAATGGGACATTTCTAGAAAAGCAAGCTGAACTGAAATTGAGAGTTTGAAGGAAAGAGGAAGATCGAATTTGGAGAATCAAATTGTAGTTTTGTATTCATTGGTTAACCAATTATGACTGTCTTTGGGATAATTATAATTGTGAATACAATATATATATATATATATATATATATATATATATATATATATATATATATATATCATTATTTGAAAGAGATCAAGAGAGATATAAATGTGATCGATCGATCTAGGGTACTGCATACTAAATCTACTCAGAGTGTGATGTCCATTATGAGCTGCTATATATTCCTAACAGATGTATGGCAACGAGCTCTCAAAGTATGCTGGTCGCACGGATTATTCACTGGTATAAATGTTGAAGAGAGGTAAAGAGAATCTTGTTCGGCCCACCATGTGCAAGTGAGAGATGATGGTTTTATGTGATTGGCTTAAGGCCCGTCCGCCCATGTTAGGCCTAAAAGTCCGGCCCACAAGATTAGGGCCCATGGATGGAGGGATATGATGAAGGGGTACGTTTCTATTTTGGAGGGGATGTATATAGGGGAGGAAAGAGAGGGAGGACACACCTTTTTGGCATTTATACGTACGTTCCTCTCCCTCTCTCCCTCCAAAAAAAGAAAAACTAAGGCTAAAGGCGATGCCGTCTTCCTTTCAAGGCCAATCGACGTCATCAGATCGAACGGGATCGGTTTTCTCTTCCTCTTATCGGCGTTGGTGTTTAATCTGTGGCTAACAAGGTACGCTCAATTCCGTGGTGTACTTTAGGATCGGTGATACATGTTTTTCCCGGGCTTGTCTTCCGCATTCGTTTTAGGAGTTCGATTTAGTGTCGAATCCGGTTTTTGGGAATTCGACAATTCCCAACAGTAAGCTTGTGATTGCCCTTGTCGAAATTAAGTTTTTCTCGAATATATTGTCTAGTGACAACTATCGTAAACAAGTCAACTTCTTCATTTTGGTAGGCAACTCACTGGTACGAGTATCGGTCAAGTTCAAGTATTTAGATTAATCAGATCACATATTCCTTTCGAGAACATCTTAATATTGCTATTGTTGGACAGGTCCACCATTGTTATATGAGCTGATTGAGTTCTCATGGCCCAATTGTCATAGCAATCTCCCTTACAATCAAAGTCTCGAGCTGGGAATATCGTGGTAGCATTTTGTTGATATTCCAAATCCATTTTCCGTATAGAGATGCTTTCTTTGCTCCCCCTACCCCTTCCATTTGAAGATCATCACTACGGACATGTCTTCATCTTTCTCTATCACTAGCAACTTGTTCTCCCTTTGCCTGTGGTCATGAGCGATCTAGGTTGCCATGTCGTGGATGACATCGTGCATTTTTACATATTGTCCCTCAAAATCATCACGCCCACTTTCCAATAGACAAGCCATATTTAAACTCCCCAAGACATACTCTCCCTTATCCCACATACTATACACATCGTCGGTTTGTCCTAGGCTAGGACTCCTAGCAAGCCATTTCCAATCCAGAGTTCAATAAGATTGTTTGGTCTTATGGGGTAATTCTCAAGGAAGAGACAACAGTAAAGGAAGCATAGCTAAAGAGTAGTCATTTGAGCTATTATAACTAAACTTTAGTATGTGGTACACTTCTCCACCATATGTGACAACTTGTATAGATTGTTCCTGAGCATTATTAGTGCACGCTTCCACTCATGGGGATTCTCTTTGCTGGCCATGGCTTGCTCGACGATAATAAGGGCTACTGACAACCTTTTGCACTCTCGGACAATGTCCTTTGTGAGCTCTGGAATTTCTGGATGAGATTGGTTGATTTGCCAACATTGTTCTCAAATAAATCTAGGGCTTCTTCGGGCGTCGAGCATTGTACTTCTAAGGTTTTCTTGGCTCGTATTTGCTTGCATACTTGCTTTGATTGAGTTGTGAATACTATTTTGGATTCATTCTTTGGACCAAGACAAGGTACTCCAATTTTTGAAAGGTCCAGCCTCACCCATAGATCATCAATAAACAACACAAACTTCTTTTGGGTCAAATCTTCCCATAGATGATGGAACCTGTCATCCTAGGACCATCCTTCCTAGTGCTCATCTTAATGTCCATCCTCTTCCTTATGGCATCTTGAATCCTATCTTCATCTACTTGCTCGGACACCGCCACCCAAATAACGACATCGAATCCATGATTTGCATGAGAAAGCTCCTTGTTGATCCTTTTCATGAGAGCAGTCTTTCCTATGTCGCCTATTTCCTATAACTCAATCACTCCTACTTGGTTTTTGTCCACAAGCCATTTCCATACTATATTAACTGGGGGTGAGCATGGTCTAGGTTGGGCCGGTTCACCCTCTAACCCTAGGACCAATTCGCACAGTACCGGTCCTCAACTTTTGGAATCGAGGACTGACCCTATTAAGCTTAGGACCGAGAATTGGATCGACCCAGTAGGTTTAGTCGATTCCATGGTCAACCTGAGACCAACCAATAACTTTTTTATTTCATTTTTTATACTTCTTGAAAAAATGTCCAAGGACTGAATTGACCTAATGGGTTCAGTCCTATCCAGGGTCAATTTGGGATCAACTGATAATTTTTTATTTCATTTTTCGTACTCCTTGAAAAAGCGATTAAGGATTAGACCGACCCAATGGGTTCGGTGACGAGCGAGGTTAGCTAAGGGAGGCAAGCAGCAAGTGACGAGTGGGATGAGTGTCGAGCGGGGAGCAACAAGCCAGGCGAGCATCGAATGGCGATGGGCACGAGTGATCCAAAGCGAGCAAGGCGAGTGTTGAGTGGAGAAGTTGTTTCTTTCGATTTTGGCAAATTGAAGACTAAGAGGATAAATAAGACAGAAGAGAACAAGTACTAGAGGAAAATGCCATGATAAGCTGTTTATGCCCTTTTGGACACTGACTTCTCATAAAAACATTTTCTTCCTTAATAAATTATAGCTATTAATGCCGTAAAAGATATTAAAAATCTAAGTCATTAAAGAATATTGTAAAATTACTTGAACTTCTCACTAATAAACTATTTAATATTGTTGACGCCGTTTATTTTATGTCTTTTTCTATATAAAAAAATTATAAACAATATATTACATATATAATATATAGAGTCGGGGTTGGTCCGGGTTGGACCGATCCTAAACTCTCAGGATTGAGGGCCAACTCGCACAATATTGGTTCAGGAATCCCAAGACTAATAACTGATCCAGTTTCCCTGGAAACCGAATCAAGATTGCTAGGGTTGGGCCGATCCAGAGTTAGTCCAGGGTCACCCCTAGAGCAATGGTCACCCCTAATATTAATGGAGCTAACAAGCCCCGTAGTCTTGTCCATAGGCATCTTGAGCACTAGAGGAGGCAATGGTGACGTTGCATTGTCAAATTCTCCTTCTTTAGGCTGGAGCTCTCTCACTTCATTATTGAGCATTTGATCGATCCTTTCCCCAATCTAAAGCTCGACCGGCAAGTTGATGGAAGACAACTAACTGAGACATTTGATTCGGTCACGTTCCCAGCTTCCCGAAGAACTTGATCTACTCCACCAACATATTCTTGCACCTTGACTAACCAATTCACCACATGTTTCGTGCGCAGTGCATGTGGTTCTTCTTCTTCACGTTCCACCTTTGCCTTCACATCGTCATTCACATCCTTTAGGATTTTAGTTTCGTTCTTCAAAGAGTCGACATTATCTTTGAGATTATAAATGTAGCCAGAGGTTTAGGGCGCGTTTGGTAACGATTCTGTTCCTGGGAGCTGATTCTGATCAGAACTGATTCTTTTTTATTCTGTTCCCGGGAACTGCTTCTAAGCATTTTAAGCCGTTTGGTAACTATTCAAAATTTCTGATTCTGGAATAGAATTGCGTTTGGTACCGTGTTCATTAATTCTGTTCCAAATCAATTTCTTTTAATTTTTAAATAATTTTTTTACTTTTTTCCTTTGTTTTCTTTTCCTTTTTTTTTCATTTTCCTTTTTTTCTTTTCTTTTTCTTTTGTTTTTCTTTTCTTTTTCCTTTTTTCTTTTCTTTTTCTTATCTTCTTCTTCTTCTCTTGGCCGGTCGTTGGACCGGCGACCGGCCAGACGAGGGCCGGCGACCTCACCGGAGCATCGCCGGCCCTCGGCGAGGCCGCCCCTCGTCGGCCGAGCCTCGCCGGTAGCCGGGCGAGGCTCGCCTAGCCCCGCCGAGACTCTGCCTTGCCAGATCAGGTGAGGCCGAGTCCCGCCGATGGCCAGGCCGACCTCGCCGGGGTTGGGCGAGGCCTACTAGGCCATCGGCGGGGTTGGGCGAGCCTCGCCGGTGGCCAGGCGAGCCTCGCCCGCCACCGGTGGGCCGGGCGTCGCGAGGCTCGCCCGGCCCCCGCCCGATCCGGCGAGGCCCGCGGCCACCGGCGAGGCTCGGCCTCGCCATATCCGGGGAGGCCGAGCCTCGCCAGTGGCTGGGCTTGCCTCCGGCGAGCTCGCCGGACCTTGCCCTGGTCTGGCGAGCCTTCGGCGAGCTCGCCGGACCTCACCCTGGTCTGGCGAGCCTCCGGCGAGCTCGCCGGACCGGCGGCCGGCGGACGGCGGCCGGCGGTGGACGGTGGTGGCGGACGGTGGACAGTGGCCGGCGGTGGTGGATGGCGGTCACGAGATAGCCAAAGGGAAGAAGAAAATTTATTGATTTTGATTCTCAAATTCGTTCCCGGAACAAGAATCAACTTTTTTTTTATTCTTGATTCTATTCCCAATCTGTTCCCGGGAACAAAAATTTTACCAAACGCGATAACTGATTCCGGGAACAAAGAATCAGAATTTGGCACTGTTTGGATGGTTACCAAACAGGGCCTTATTGGCCAAGCCCCATCACTTTTTGACGAGTTGGAAAATAAAAATTACAATATCCATGGAATCTTTTTGAGATAAGAGATTGAAAAAGTTGACTATTTGGATAGTCGGAAAACGAGCGAACGGGTGGAGTTCCACAAGCTCTGCTCTTTTCATCTCAATTCTTCTGGCTATTGGAGGAAGGGAAGAATTTCAGAACCTTTTCTTTACTTCAAGAAAAGAAATAGAACTATTCTTCTTCTTTCTTCATTGGGGTTTGTTGGGAATAACGGATCCCCAAAAACCGCATTCGACACTAAATCGAATCTCTAAACCAATGCGGAACACGAGCCTGGGAAAAACAACACGTATCACCGATCCTAAAGTACACCACGGATTCGAGCGTACCTTTTAAGCCACAGATTAAATACCGACGCCGATAGAGGAAGAGAAACTTGGCTCTGTTCGATCCGATGAAGCAAATTTGCCTTTGCGCTTCACTGTTTTCTTTTTGGGAGAGAACGAGAGAGAGAGAGAGAGAGAGAGAGAGAGAGAGAGAGAGAGAGAGAGAGCGTGAGAGGAAAAAGATGTACGTTTGTTTTGTTCCAACAGGTGTCTTCTCTCTCTCTCTCTCTCTCTCTCTCTCTCTCTCTCTCTCCTCCTTTTTATACGTCCCTTCATCCACGGGCCCTATTCCCGTGGGCCGAGCTTTTAGGGCCCAACTTGGGCAGACGGGCCTTAAGCCTATTACTAATAAAACCATCATCTTCCACTTGCACATGGTGGGCCGAACAGGATTCTTTTTACCTCTCTTCAACATTCATACCGGTGAATAATCCGTACGACCAGCATACTTTGAGAGCTCGTTGCTAAACATCTGTTAGGAATATATAGCAGTTCATAATGAGCATCACACACTGAGTAGATTTAGTATGCAGTACCCTAGATCGATCGATCACATTTATATTTATCTTGATCTCTTTTAAACAATGATACATACATACATATATATATATACATACATATATATATATACATACATATATATATATATATATATATTATATTCACAATTATAATTATTACAAAGACATTCATAATTGGTCGACCGGTGAATACAAAACTACAATGTGATTCTGCAAAAATCGATCTTCCTCTTTCCTTCAAACTCTCAATTTCAGTTTAGCTTGCTTTTCTAGAAATGTCCCATTAGATCGAATCAACTCATGACCATTGGCAACATCTTAAGATAGCAAACACTAAATAAAAATCTTGAGAATAAGTAAAAGTCATGAGGGCACTAAAATTGAGGAACTCTTTTCCTCAAGAGTCTTACACGTCATAAAAATTGAGATCAAACTTTTGCCACCCTTATTGGTCGTCTCATGTATATGTAGTATGAAATACGTATTACGGTATTAACTCCTTTCCCATGGAGCGTATGTCTACATTTTTTTAATACCGTACAGATGATAGTTCAGACATACCCAATGTCTAACTTGAGTTCACGTATCTACTCATTCACAAAATTCATCAGAACTCACATTTGGCATCTTAGATAGATAAAGTAAAATATGTGGGGTATTTTACTTTCGGACATCGTAAGTATTATGTCCTCATCTTAACATTTAGTTAAGGCGACATGCGTATTTTAAGCTTGAGCTCTCAATTATTACCTAGATAATAAGCTTAAAAACAGTCTCATCTCTATTTATCACATAGTAAATAGAGGCGATTACCCGTGTGAGTGGGCTAATCTTTTATCTGTCCTACATACTTCCTTAACTTAAGATAATGTACTGAACATTAAGATGCATAAAGATCATACAAAGATTCATAGGCATTAATCAATAAAAAAACAAAATTTCATCTATGTGAACAACTCAGGGAAATTACAAGTCAGTACATCAGACTCTACGCAATCCTAGAGATTTTACATGACTACAAAACAAATCTCTAGGTATTGGTTTTGTCATAGGATCTACTACCATTCTATGCGTAGATATGTACTGTAAGTTCACATCCTTTCGTGCAACCATATCTTTTACAAAGTTATACTTGGTATCTATATGTTTGGTTTTGCTATGATATTTTGGATCTTTGGTGTACGCTATAGCTGCTTGGCTATCATAGTTAACCAATAATGGATATGCAGCTTTCTTAATAACACCTAAATGATCTAAAAATCTCTTAAGTCAAACTCATTCTTGTACTGCTGCTGCTAATGCCACGAACTCAGCTTCCATTGTGAATAAGGCTATATACGTTTGCTTCTTACTACTCCATGATATGGCACAATTGTTCAATAAGAAAGCAAATCCAGAGGTAGATTTTCTTTTATCTAAATCTCCTCCCCAATCAGCATCTAAATAACCTTCAAGTTGCAGATCCTTTCCTTGATAATTCAACTTGTAATCAGCAGTTCCCTTCAGATACCTCAGTATTCTCTTAACGGCCTTCCAATGTGTTGGACCTGGATTGGATTGGTATCTACTCACCATTCCAACTGCAAAACATATGTCGGGTCTTGTACCCATCATAGCGTACATCAAGCTCCCAACAGCACTAGCATAAGGAACATGTTTCATTTGTTCCTTCTCTTGTGGAGTCCTTGGACACAGCCTATGGCTCAATCCTTCACCTTTTGCAATAGGAGTGTCTATGGGTTTAGAATCTTGCATACGAAATCGTTCAAGAACCTTATTTATATATGTTTCTTGTGAAAGAGACAATGATCTCTTCAAACGATCTCTTGAAATCTTAACTCCAAGAATGTATGCAGCCTCACCCATATCCTTCAACTCAAGTTGGAAGACAACCAACTCTTGACAGTGTTAACAAACTCCATATTGCTTCCGGCAATTAGTATATCATCAACATATAATGATATGATCACAAATTGATCCTCGGATCTTTTGATATATACACAATGATCCTCATCAATCATTGTAAAATCATATGCCATTATGGCATTATGAAAATGTATATACCATTGTCTTGATGACTGCTTGAGGCCATATATCGATCTCATAAGTCGACATACCTTTTCTTCTTGGCCTTTCACTATGAAACCAGCAAGTTATTCCATATATATTTCTTCCTCTAATTCTCCATTGAGGAAAGCAGTCTTTACATCCATTTGATGTAACTCAAGATCCAAACTAGCCACTATTGCCAGAATGATGCGAATCAAGGTAAATCTTACTATAGGAGAAAATGTATCTTCATAATCAATTCATTCCTGTTGATTATACCCCTTCACCACAATGCGAGCCTTATGCCTTTTTATCGAGCCATCAACCTTTCGCTTTATTTTGAGAACCCACTTGTTCCCAATAGCTCTACGTCCTTTTGGAAGATCAACCAGTTCCCAGACTTGGTTTGATTTCATTGACTCCATTTCCTCTTCCATTGCATGAATCCATTTTTCCTTACTAGGGCAATTCAGAGCCTCATTAATATTTCTTGGCTCATCCTTATCTTGCGGAACAACCATAAAAGTTTCCCCTTCAATGTCAAAATGTCGACGGGGAATACTTTGGCGACTTGTTCGCCGTATGGGAGATTGTACACTTTGCACATCATTCCCCATTATGCTCCCACTTGGATTAGGTAATGATGATGTCGTCTCATCATGTGGTTGTAATTGAGAATGAGTTGAATTCAATTCATCACATCTCATATTAATCTCACTTGGACGAACTCCACTAATATCATTATCTTGATCCAAGGTCTCAAATAGGGAACAATCTTCCCCTATTTCGCCCTTCTTAGGAAATTCATCCTCTAAGAATGTGACATCTCGTGATTCAAATTTAGTTATACTCCAACTTTCCTGCTCACCTATGAACACATATCCTTTCGAGTGTTCTGAGTACCTTATGAAAATACTCTTCTTTCCTCTGGGACCCAATTTCCCAAACTTGTGAGAGGACTCATGTGTATAGGCAGCATAACCCCATGGCTTAATAAAACTTAAGTCCGGTTTTCTACATGTCCATAACTCATATGGAGTGGAAGTAACTGATTTAGAAGGCACACGGTTAAGTATATAGGCAGCAGTTAACAACGTATCACTCCAAAAGGTAATAGGTAAGTTAGCATGCGCCATCATGGACCTAACCATTTCTAGTAGAGTTCTGTTTCTTCTCTCCGCAATACCATTTTGTTGAGGAGTATATGGAATAGACAACTGTCTTTCTATTCCTTTTTCATCACATAATTTTCTAAACTCATCAGATAAATATTCTCGACCTCGATCGGATCTCAATGCTTTTATTTTCTTGTCTAATTGATTATCTATCAGGTTCATAAACCTTTTGAAATAACTTATTGCTTCAGATTTATGAGAAATCAAATAGACATATCCGAATTGAGTATAATCATCTATAAAAATGATGAAATAAACAGCTCCATGCCTTCCTCTCACATTCATTGGAGCACAGATATTAGAATGGATTAAATGCAGAGGAAAATAAGCTCTTTTACCTTTTTCAAATGGTTTACTTGTCGTTTTCCCTTCGAGGCAATGCTTACATATAGGCAAATCGACTTTTTCAATGTTGCCCAACAAGCCCTCTTTGGCTAGTCTATTCATACGCTGTTGGCTAATGTGACCAAGTCTAGCATGCCACACATTCACATCATTATCATATGTATTAGGAGACGTGAGAAGGGAATAACAAACATTTGCATTAACATAATCAATATCTAATACAATGAAACCATCCAAAAAATAACCACAACCATAGTAATTTGTATGCAAAAACAAATCCACACATCTATTATAGAAGTTCATATTAAAACCTAATTTAACCAACATTAAAACAGACACTAAATTCCGATGAATCTCCGGAGCATACAACACATCATGTAGAAACAAAGTGCGTCCACCACGCATATTCAGTTGGCATGTGCCAATTCCTTTCACTTCAGTTCTGGAGTTGTTTCCCACATAGATCCACTTAGTTCCAGTTGGTACTCGTCGGAATTCCACGAAGGATCCTCTATCCTTCGCTATATGGTCTGTCGCTCCTGAATCCACAGTCCACAAAGGATTAGACTCGGTTAAGAACACAGAACTCGACACAAAAGCAAAGTTCTGAAAAGTACAAGGGATGCATACCTTCTTTGGCTCACAACAGTCGCGAGTATAGTGACCCTTCTTGTCACAGTTGTAGCATTTCACCCTTGCAAGCTTTTTCATGCGAGGACGCTTTCCTCTTTCATGTTGGTTAAACTTGGGTTTCTTCCCTGAAGGACTTGCTTCCTTGCCTTTCCTTTTATCAAACCAGTTAGGGCGTTTGCGCTTGAAGCTCGAAACTCCATGTGAGCTAGAACTAGCATGATAGAGTTTAGCATCCGGCTTAGCCATCAAGAGGCGGTCCTCTTCCAGCTCAAGATGGCGCACTACATCCTCAAAAGTTTTGATATTTTCATTATGGGTCAGGTGCACCTTCATATGCTTCCAACTCTGAGGCAATGAACGAATCACTGCTTGCACTTGCTGCTCATCTGTGAGGACATGGCCAGCATCTTTCAGCTCATTTATCATATTTGACATCTTTCTAAGATGTTGCTTTATGGTCTGACCATGAGGCTTCTTGTAAGAGTCAAACCTAATAGTGAGCTGTTTCAGTCTGGTCACCGAAGTATGACCAAATCTAGCTGCCAATGCCTCCCACATTTCCTTGGCATTGTCAAAACGCCTAAACTCTTGCATGACGTTATTTTCCATGTTGCTCAGCAACGTGATGCGAGCAAGAGAGTTCTTTCTTTTCCATGCAGCAAAAGCTTCTTTATCTCTCTTGTGCTGTGCAGTGTTTCCTTCTTCAGGTTCTACCATGGTCAGGTTAAGAGCTTCAAGTGCCTCTTGCTCTTCCAGCACATATTGAATTTTCATGTGCCATATTTCATAGTTGTCACCATTGAGCTTTTCACCTTTGTTCAGCTCGGCAACTATGCTCTTTGTGGCTGAAGCCATTGATCTGAACACATCAGAAATATATGCACGAATTATTAATACCTATCATTTATGCATCCCTATTTGCATAGACCCATCATATTAATGAATAATTTCAAGTAAGGCTTTAGAATCAAAAGGTCACTATGTTTCCAATCATCATCCAAAAATCCTAACTTAAAATTATCATAAATATAATTGTCTTATACAAAGTAAATTTTATGAAGTTACAAAAACTTCTATAACTACCCACAGCTAACTACCTACAGTAACCAGCAATAACAGAAAGCAACAGATAATTGACATCCAATAAAATAATAATGCTTTCAACTAATACAACCAAGATATTGGTTGCTACATCAACAATAATCAGGTAGTAAACATTACATAATATGTCTACAAAGCAAACTTAACAAAGATCAGCCAATACAATTAACACTAAGTCAGCACATGAACTGGGAAAGATCCTCTTTTGTTCAATTTCTTGATCTTTTCCCATGTAATAAACCAGTAATATTCATTTACAAAATCCATCACAATTTTCTTATAAGAAGCAGCTCTGTTGACATCCCATATGCGATTCAACACTCCTTGCCATTCAGGTGAAATGGTGTTCATGAAAAATTGCACCATCTCTAACTGTGACATAAGACGACCATTCCATATGACCTTCTGAATTTTCTCATTGACCTCAGGGACATGATCCATTAAGTCACCACTCTCCCATCGATGATCAGTCAGTTCAGCTATCAACTTAGAAAGCCTTTCCTTTTGTTCATCGGTAATTGTGCGAATAGGTGTGCGCAACCTAAGAGGAGGCATTTTTCCTGCAACAAATGCAGAACCGTCCCTGCAACAAATGCAGAACAAATAAGGGATCACAAATAATCCATATAGACTTAATTGAAAAAGAAACACATTCTTTTCCTTTTTTTTTTTGTCAATGGTCAACGGGTCAACGACCAGGTCGTCGGTCGTTAGACCGGTCGGACCGGTCGGACCGGTCGGGCTGGGAAGGGCCGGGAAGGGCGAACTGACTGCACGTGCCGCGCACGTGAGCGGGCTGACGTCACGTAGACATTAGCCGGCACGTGCCGCGCGTGTGCACGGGCTGACGTCACGCATACGTCAGCCGGCACGTGTCGCACGTGTGCCAAGTGTCCGCGGGTCGGGCCGGCCGGTGACCGCCCGGCCAACCGTTGTCGCGCTAACGACATCGATGACGTCATCCCAGCGGTTACCAACTGTTGGGTGATGTCAGCACACGTCGATTTGCTGACCGGCGCGTGCCAGTTCACCACCGGCGTCGCGCACGTGTCGGTTCGCGGACCGGCGCGTGGCGCCCATGCGCAGCGGCTTCTGGCCGCGTGTGTGGGCGCGTGCGGCGTCGCCCGGCGGCGCACGACATGTCGTCGGACTTGTCTCAACAAGCCCTTTCACCTTATGCCATCAGAATTCGATTTCGACTTACAGAAACTCGAAAAAACGGACGAACAATGCTCGGGTGTCGGGATTTCTTGCCCCGATCTGTGTCAGCCGAATTTCTTTGCGAAAAATCAATCAAAAAACATGAAAAGGGTCGGGAAAACATGAACTAGGGCTCTGATACCAATGTTGGGAATAACGGATCCCCAAAAAACCGGATTCAACACTAAATCGAATTCCTAAACCAATGCGGAAGACGAGCCCGGGAAAAACAACACGTATCACCGATCCTAAAGCACATTACGGATTCGAGCATACCTTTTAAGCCACAGATTAAACACCGACGCCGATAAAGGAAGAGAAACATGGCCCTGTTCGATCCGATGAAGCAAATTTGCCTTTGCACTTCACTGTTTTCTTTTTGGGAGAGAACGAGAGAGAGAGAGCGTGAGAGGAAAAAGACATACATTCGTTTTGTTCCAACAGGTGTCTTCTCTCTCTCTCTCTCTCTCTCTCTCTCTCTCTCTCTCCCCTCTTTTTTATACGTCCCTCCATTCACGAGCCCTATTCCCGTGGGCCGAGCTTTTAGGACCCAACTTGGGCGGACGGGCCTTAAGCCCATCACTAATAAAACCATCAGAGTCATCCTACGAAAGTTTTGCCGTTCAGAATTGAAGTCCACAAGCGTTTGAGCCAAGACAAAAAAAGAAGGTGTTATGAGTGGCCTCTCTTGGAAGCATCCTGAGGAGTGTGAATATGATTGCGAAATATGGACGAAGGCAGAGAATATCATTAACATCTATTTCTTTGATTCAAGGCAATGCTCACGTGCTTCTTCCTTCTTTTGTGCATAGACTTCGTGGAATGTGATCTCTAGTGTTCTTTCTTCTTTTGTGCATAGGCTTCGTGGAATGTGATCTCTAGCGTAACCAAAGCAAAGAATTATTATTTCGTTTTTATAGAAACGAGGAATGATTCGACTCCTTTTTAATATGCGAAATAACGTAATTGACGGGTCCATTTTTAAGAAGTGCTCCAATGGAATTTTCACAAATTTATTTAGATGTGTATCTAATTCTCGTAATTTAACAACTTTAGTAAAATGGAACTGATCCATTAAAAGCCTTCTATGTTTTGGGTTTACTTCGTAGTTTTACGGAACCTGAATTCACTTTTAGTTACTTTAATATGTAGATGGACTATACTTCTCTCCAAAGGTTTTTATACCTAAATAATATCTTAAAATCCAGTGGGAAAGTAAAAAGGGGATTACTTTTTCATTTTAAAAAATCCACCGACTACCTATGGATACCTCGATTCACAGAATTGGTGCAATCCAATTTGCAAATCACAATTCACTTTAAAGGTCCATGTCATTCTGCAGAAGGTAAAGGGAAAAAAAGGAGCCACCATAGTTCCCATGGATAAGACCTTTTGTCCAAACTAAATCTCTCTAAAAGGTTTATTCTTAAAATAGATCTCTCACAAAACTATTCTCCAAGTTGGGCTCTCACTACAAATCATTCTTAAAATTGCTTAGTCACCCTCTCCATTTAATTACAACTAAATTAAATTAAAATCTGAATGTTAAGAAATTAACATATTTTATTGATATTTTACAATTTGAAGTATGGAATTGTTTTCTCATTACATTTAAATTCGTAAATTGACGAAAAAAATATGTTGACAAATTATTTCTTTGTCAAGGATATAAACACCTATTTGGCTATGTATTACCAAGGATCCAAACTAATCCAACATCTTGATCCTCCTTGATAGGAGATGTTAGGAGTGCGCAGCAGAAGTCCAATACCTTAATCTTGGAAGATCGCCAAGAAAGAGCTCAAAATCCGAGCCCGTCAATATATCTAGTTGGACCTATCTTAACTCAAAAAATTAAATCAATGAGTTACGGGCCAACTAATCTCTCCCCCGCACGTGTGAGCTTCGGAGCTCCAGTATTAGGTCTGCTCCTCATTAATTCATTCTACATGTGAGCTCCAACATTAGGTTTGTTCCTCCTTAATTCATGTATTAGTCTTGCCCAACTTCATCCTCGCGGGCTACAATGCCCACCTGCCTTGAAACCGTAATACCATTTGTTGGGAGTGTGTAGTAGAAATCCGATATCTTAACCTTAGGAGATCGCCAAGAATGAGCCCAAAATTTGAGCCCGTCAATATATCAATTTGGACCTACCTTAACTCAAAAGATTAAGCTAATATGTTATTGGTTAATTATGATATATTAACTACTCAACACCACATCAATTATCTAATATGGGACTTTTTCAACACAACTCACACGTGTATCCTAACAAGAGATCCAAACCTCGTCCATGAAGAAGAGTTTAGTATAACTCGTGCAGCAAGGCTTGTCACATAATCTCGTTCACTGTTTAGTGAGGTTTGAAGGCCGATTTTTATAACAAAACCTTAGTCACTTCATCGAGTTAATAATGTAGCATATGAATAGACTTGCTACTTTTCACTTTATCTGTCTCCGATAAGATTAAAACTCCAATTTAAGAACAAATTAAAATGCAATCGCCATTGTATTAGGAAAGCAGAGCACGTCAACGTGGTTTCAATGGTTTCCGCGAAAACGTTCTTCACGTTTAATCTTGCTTCGTGGGGGGCACTTGCAGAGCCCACCAACCATTTTACACTGATGATCGTGGGGAGTTGGGACAATGCCAAGCCAGCCTTTGGTACTTTGCTTTTTCTTTCTAATGCACATTATTATTCAGAAAGATATTTTCAGCAATATGTAATTATTCTGAAGCCAGTCTCTGAAGGTCAGGAGAGTGCGCGCAATTAGGGGTATAATATCTGACTGCAAAAGGTTGGATGATTATTTTTTGTTGAAGTTCTTACGCTGTGCAATTCTCAAGAAGCATGACGCGCTCTCGATAGGAATGACAATGATCGAAAAGGTCAACAAATACTTCTTGCTTCAAAGCCTGCCACCATGTCCTCCATTATAAGATTTAAAATGTGATGTCAAAATCCAACTCAATCTGCACTGAAGATTGCGAGCTACATAACTGAAAAGGTATCTTCGCAAGTGCAAAAATCAAGTCTGCAAGCAAAAAGGAGAAACAGACACATGCATCGACAGCATAGCCCAACATATGAGCTCATTCATGTGCAGGAGGTAATTGTCTTGTTTTCCTAATTTGAAGTATGCAGAGCCTTCCCACCAAAAAGAGATGCAAAAGTCGCAAAGTTATTTTCTGCAAAAGTACAATGATAAACTCAGTATCTAAGAGGCACAAGCCTTGATCTACATAAATACCAAACTGCAAATTTTCCTTGCAGCTCTTGGGCGATAACTTGATACTCCAATTTTTAGCAATTACAATTTTGTCATATGTATTCATCTAAGCATTCAGGAAAGAGTTTTTCAATTACAGGAATTATCACAGTGCATTTTCGGATTCCTAAGATAGGTTTTCAGAAGTTGATTCAGTTTAATAATTCAAACGGAACCATATCAAAGGAACTTCGGAATAGTAGCCCAGATAAAATTTAGTCCCCTCCATTAGTAGTAAATCAAAGAAAACTACTTCAAACATCCAAAACTAAGCCATACGACCACGCCAATTTTTATGAAACAAAATTACGATCTTGCCCTTTGGGGGCTTCTATCTACACATATATCTCAATATAGCAACAAGTCATCCCCATCGTCACTGGTTCAATAAAATCAACTTTCTCCTTACAAAGACACTTTTAAGCTGCAAATTGCTGGAGGATACGACTAAGAGGGCCAAGCTATTAATACCCCAATCAAGGCCAATCAACCTATCATTCGTCAACCACTAGGATTTGCCACCCTTTCCATATGGGAAGGGAAATGTGGGGGATTCGAATCTCTACCTTTTTGGGGGTTAGGACGTGGATGATTTAGTTGGTGTAGGTTTCGACTTTCACCTTCTATAAGGAAGTAAAACAAAAGTCAAAGAGTGATTGTTAGAGTAGAAATAAAGTATGACCGACAAAAAAAAAGAAAAAAAAGGTCATTCGTCATCCTCTCGGCATAATCTACTGTATCCATAGCCTTTGCCTCTTTTTTCAGGCTATCCTGCAAGTATTCTTGAGAGATCGACTCAACCAAGATATCAAGCATCCTCACTCCCCAGCTAAAGTAAAATAGACACCTAAAATTCCTGACAGAAAGCCCATGCTTCTTCCAACATAGACAAAAATAGCCACTGATTAGCTGGGTTACCACCTTTTAATTTAAAACCCCTTTAAATTCAAATATAAAGATACCCGCTACTAATATTGATCAAGGAGATGCCAAAATATCACATTTTTTTTTCCTAAAAGAGGAGAAATTAAATTTGGCCACTTCAGTAATAGAAATTTTTACCATAGGATTAGCCACTGCCAAGACCACCCAGCCGCAAAAACTGAGTTCAAGGCTTCGGCCTTCAAAATTGTTCCACCAAAGAACAACTGAGCTTAATTTGCAGCGACTCCACGAAAGCGGCTACTCTAAACTCAACAGCCGATATAACTATTAATGACAACCTGCTTAACCAGAGCAAGCTAATGTGGTCAAATTGGTCCGCGACATAAAAATCAAGGTCGCCTGCCTTGTGGGACCAGCCCAAGTCCGGGGCCCCTACGGGAGCAAGTTGGCCTGGCCTTGTTTGCATTGGGGCCGGAGGCGCGAGAGAGAGATGGATGGACGGGCAAGGAGGCATGATGGCGGAGTGCGATGGTTCTGGCAGCTAGAGGCGTCGCAAGGCATATACCATGTCAAGGCGCGGTGGCTGACACACAAGGTGGCGGTGGTGGCTGCTGCACATCTAGGGGGCAACCGCGACGAGAGCTCAATAGCATCGGAGGAGACATCAGAGCTTGCAAGAGAAAACTAGTTGTACACCAGCGGCGCATGCTTCAAAACTAGTTTACTTATAGAAAAAAAGAAGGGAGTAATTTTCTTGTCCGTAAAATAAGGAAATCAAAGTCTTGGCTCAACTCATCACATTATCTTGGTAAGGTTTGGGCTTTCCACTGGAAATTATTTGAATTCATTCCCATAAATCGAAAAAAATGGATGGAGAAACGATGAAGAGTGAAGACAAAATGTATTTTTCCAACGAAAAAAAATGAGGATTTAAGTATTGTTATGTACTTAATTCACGCTATTGCGCACGATGGAAATGTGAAACATGATAAAAGAGGTAAGGCCCCTTCGCAAATCGCATCAGACAATTATAGTACTCCAATTAATGTGGTTTCTTGATTTGCAAATTATTATATCTTCCTTGATCTTCTTGGATAAAGATGTTAGCGCGTGCTGCAAATATCAGGTATCCATGGATATTTGTGATTTTCTTGCCCAAAACGAAGTTTGAGATGCATTTTTAATTGTCCATAAATGTCAAGTAAATCATGGATAATAATGAGCTTTGATTTCCTCCAAGTAATATTGATGCAAGCCCAGGTTACGCTTTCTCAAATAGTAGAATTGGGAGAGTGACTCGCACACGGGAAAACAGGATGAACAAAAATTTCAGCACTGTACAAGCTCAGGAGAACAGTCGTGTCTTTGTCAATACAGATCGGATCAACCTGATTCCAAAGCCGAATGAACAAAGACTTCTGGATCTACAATTTCTCTATTTTAGGTTTTCTAAAATAAGCATGTAGGATGGTCGAATTTGGGTTGGAAATGGGTGAAAATAACAAACAGAACAGGAAAAGATAGAAATTTCGTTGGTTGCTCTTCTAGGCCTCCAAGGAAGTTGAGAGGGCACCGATTCTTCTAGATCGATGACTGGAACTTTTCAAGGATGCATATTTCGAAAAGCTCCGACTCTTCAATGACGGAGTAAAAACTCTTCTAGGTTTTCAAGGGGTATGAACTTTGCAAGGTTCATGATATTTGCTCGAAAGCAAAGTTTTCATTCATCAAAAGTCATCTGTCTTGTACAAGGAATTGGATGGCTTATATCGTCAAAGAAATAAAGACAGAGCATTGAAACTAGGAAAATGTTGAATCTAGAAAGTCAAAACCAAGAAACTTGAAAGCATTAAAGAACTCTGAAACTAGAAAAATAGTAAAAAGCATAGAAACTAGAAACTAGTAAAAGCATAACGTCTTCATGGTTCCCAAGGTGTCTTATTTCAAGCTTCCGGGATGGACTCAAGATATTGATACGGCTTCTTGGTTGAATCGACAACTTCATCGAAATTCATCGACAATCGACAACTTCATCGATAAGAGGTTTCGTCGAGCTTGAATGCGGGCCGATCTTCTTAGTCGAGAGAGCTGGTCTTCAATGCGGGCTGCATCAAATATACATATATTATGGCCTTAACTTTAGTATATATAGCTACCACAGTGTCCCTTTCTTCTCTTAGGATACATCCATAGATTTAACAACAACAAGGTCCTAAGATTCGCGGTGGGCAACAGAAGCTAAGCGGATAGTAGGTAAATTCGGGCTCATGATATCGTTAGTTTTGCTTTGAGCTTTACCTGTGAGTTTTTGCATATTTCTTCTCTCAAATGGCGATGTTATTAGATAAAAGGAACTAATTCTCGTGTTTTTTCGTTTTTTATGTCATTGGAAGAGTGAAGACTCATGTAAGGTTAGGGCATTCTGTATGCATCAACGGTTGAAATAAGTAGAGACCCTCGCGAAAAACATCGTAGCAAGGAACAGCCCATAAGTAGGCAAAAGTAATTTGTATGGCTGAAGTAACGCTTGAAGAGCTTTACTGGGGCGGGGGAGTGGAGGGAAGAATTTGGCGGAAGTCGATATCTCTAGAATAGCTATATACATACTAATATGTTTGCATATATATAAACGAAGTACAAATTAGAAGCTAGGTAAAATACTTTGCTACAGAAAGACAAGAGAAACTTCTTTTTTAAATAATATTTTACACTTATCAGCCTCACTTACTTGGCTCGCGAGGGTAGGAATCCGATCGTGGCCTTGATAAAGAACAGATCTTTTGTTTTACCTTGTGCCTCTCCAAATGTCATTTCTCTTGCGGGACCCTGACCCTCGATATCCAAAGTCACCCGGGCGGCTGGGTCCCACTCGAACTTGGACCACCAGAATGTCTCTCCAGTGGTCAACAAGCTTTCCGTCAAGCTGTTCGAGTCCAATGGCAACATTCTGAGACCATGGCACCTGCTTATGTAGAATTTCACCCCTTGAGGGAAAATTAGAGTGTGGTCGCAAATGCTCCTCAGTTTTGGAAGATCACAGATATCTAGAATTTTGAGACATGAGAATAATCTTGAAGCAGCTAATTCCTCTCTTGCAAATTCATCCCCAATTATTTTCTCCATCGAAGGGCAGCTCCTAATGTCCAATATCTGGAGTTTCGGAGCATGCACGAGCCATGACAAGTCAAGAAATCCGCAATTTTTAACCACAACTTGAACGAGACTGGGGAAGCAAGAGTAGTTGGGTGCTTGTCCTATCCCTTGAGTAATCTCCATCTTCAAGTGCATAGGGCAATTGTTTAGATGAAGCACCTCTAAATGTGAGAAATTGTCGCTCTCTTTTAATGAGTGACTTATTGGGATGCAGGTCAAGTCCTTGCAACCATTGATCCATAGTCTCCTTATGTGTCTCTGTGAGGATCGAAATATTTTGAGAACAGAGAAAGATTTTTTCACCATGATAGATAAGTTGGTGAGATCTTGCATGTCCCCTAGTTCCTCTACCACCTCTTCTTCCTTCTCTAGAGTGGTTCCCCACGTGCTGAACACATTCAACGGTAAGCTTGCGATTACCCCTATCAGAATTAGGGTAGTCCAATATGATCCTATATTATCAAATAGCAACATCCGTAACCGAATCAATTTCTTGATTTCCTTGGGCAACTTATTGATACTAGTGCCTGACACGTTTAAGTACCGTAGGTTAATCAGGTCGCAAATCCCTTCGGGGAATGACTCAATATATTTATTGTCAAATAGGTCAAGCACCTTCAAACAAGCCGTCATCGACTCAAAAAAGCCTCTTGGCACAAACCTCACCTTAGTTTCCCTTACAAACAAAGTTTTGAGTTGGGAACACATTGGTGGTGTTTGGTTGATATTTGCAATCGAACTTCCCCATAGAGATACTTTCTCTGCTTCCCCCCATTTGGAGATCTTCTCCATCGACATGTCTTCTTCGTTCTCTATCACAAGGAACTTGTTCTCCTTTTGCCCATGGTCACGAGCAATCCATGTGGCCATGTCACGGATGACGTCATGCATCTTTACAATTGGTTGTGCATACGAATGAAGCCCACCTTCCAATAGACTAGCCCTCTTTAAATCCCCCAAGATAGATGCTCCCTCGTCCCGCATATGATATACATCATCAATGTCTCCTAACAAGCCCTCTCCAATCCAAAGTTCAATTAGCTCGTTTGTCATTATGGGGTAATCCTCAGGGAAGCGACAACAATAAAGGAAGCAAGCTTGTCGAGTAATGTCACCTAAGCTATCATAACTGAACTCTAGTATGTGGTATACTTCCTCCACCATACCTGGTAGCTTGTGCGGTCTGTTCTTGAGCGTTGTTAGCGCATGTCTCCACTCACTGGGGTCGTCTTTACCGGCCATGGCTTGCCTGACAGTAATAAGGGCTAGTGGCAACCCTTTACACTCAAGGACAATGTTTTTGGCAAGCTCTAGAATTTCTGGATGAGAATGTACAGTCGATTTGCCGACATTGTTCTCAAACAATTGCAGGGCTTCTTCAGGTGTCAAGCACTGTACTTCGTGGGCTTTGTCGGTTAATATTTGGTAGCATACTTTCTTCGATCGAGTTGTGAATACAACTTTGGATCCATTCTGGAGACAAGGACGAGGAACTCCGATTTTGGAAAGGTCTAGCCTCGCCCATACATCATCAATCAACAACACAAACTTCTTCTTGGTCAAATCTTCCCACAGATGATGGACCCTCTCATCCCGAGAACGTCTTTCCCAGATCTCATCTTTAATGTTTAGCCTTTTCCTTATGGTGTCTCGAATGATATCTTCATTCACTTGCCTGGATACCACCACCCAAATAACAACCTCGAATCCATGATTTGCACGTGAAAGGTCCTTGTTGATCCTTTTCATGAGGGTGGTCTTTCCCACACCACCTGTTCCATATAACCCAATCACTCCTATTTTTTTTTCGTCCACGAGCCATTTCCACACTTTATTAAAGGAAATATCAAGCCCCACAATCTCGTCCATGGGCATGGCAAGTACCGGAGGAGGAGGCAATGGCAACGTAGTGTTAAATTCTTCTTTCTTGAGCTCTCTCGCTTCATTGAGCATTTGATTGACTGTTTTCCCCAATCGATAGCCCGACCAGTAGTTTCGTGGAAGACAATGACAAAGACATTTGATTTGGTCACGTTCCCTGGCTTCTCGAAGAACTTGATTTGCCCCACCTAAAAGATTTTGCACCTTGCCTAACCAGTTCACCACTTCTCTCGTGCGACGTACACCTCCTCCTCCTTCTTCACATTTCACCCTTGCTTTCACATCTTCTGACTTGGCATTCAGGTCTTCAGTTTCCATCCGCAATAAGTCGACATTATCTTTCAAATTATAAATGTAGCCCAAAGGTGTACTGGCCAAACCCCATAAATATTTGATGAGATCTGAAAGAGGACTTGCGAACTCCATAGTTATTTTCAGGGATGAGATATTGAAAAGATGGGGATGGAGATGGGCGAATGGGTGGAGTTTGATAATGTCAAGGATCATCTTATAAGAGATTGACTTTGCAGGCTCAATAACAGAGGTCCAGAGTAATGGCCCCACAACACTAGAATGATACAAGTTGGCACAAATTTAAGTAAAAAGTGCAAAACACAACTGTGGGGTTGAATTATTGCGCATGCGGACAAACAATTTTTTAGAAAGTTGAATTATGACAGTAGAGACCGTAGGGTGTTACTCCCAACTTACGTATGGATATATGTATGTATATCTGTCTAAATTGTTACCTCGTGTATTCATGAGGGTTTAAATATAACGTATCTATTATCCAAGATACCGCTAATGCTTGGTTCTGAAGAATTTTAGGTCACTGTTAATCAAACATGGTAATATTTTTAAGTACATCAATTCTTTGTTGATTAGGCAGCCTGCTCATAGTTTTATACAAAAAGGTTTTTCCAAGCATTGTAATGTGATTTCCGCAATGGATGTTAATTATATGGAGAAGAAAAAAATTCAGTGGGAGTTGGCAACTTTAATTAGTAAACTTAATACATGTGTAATACTAAATTGTGACTTTGAAATAATTTAGCATTATTTTTACTTCTTCTTCTTTTTTCCTGACAAATTAAGGGCTGCACATTAAAATCCACCTGCATTATGCGTTTAATTACCCAAACATGCCCTCCCTTTCTTGTTGAGATAGTAGCTCCCCCGCATGTGAATGTTTTATGCCCTCCCTTTCCTCTTGAGGATATTAGCTGCTGACGCTATTCGTTTTGTTTAATTTGGATCTGGCAACACCAATATGCGAATATAAAATTAATGGGTTGAAATTATCTGGTGGCACTCAGGAGATGGGGGAAAAGGTAGATGATTAATTACTCGTATTAAGTCAGAATTCTCGTGTTTACATCACGACGAAAAGATGAGGACAGTGCAAGGCCAGCTCAGTGAGATATAGAATTCGAAAATGAACAAGATTAAGCTCACTAATGATCACGTTGTACCCAAAAAAAAAAAAAAAATACAGCTTTACTAACGCACCAAATACATCCGTTCCTGTTACTGAGTACAGTCACGGGCATAAGTCTTGGGTCTCTAACTATCACTGTCTTGGTATCCGTGAAAATAAGACAAATTTTTTCGGGCCATATGCAATCCAATATTCTTAAGTAGTACCATGAGCTAACTCAATGTTGTGCACTTACGAGAAAAGAGAAAAAACTGAGGACAGAGGACGGTGAATTTTTCTAATTTTGGCTAACCTGTCACTCATGTGCCACTATTCTATTATATATATATATATATAAACTGAGGACAGAGGACGATGAAACTCCATGCACATCTATATTATAATTATCGGTGTAATTGTTATTTTACAAGAAACGAGAAAAGTCCCAGTATTACACTATCATGCTCTTAACTATGATCCAAGTCGAAAGCAAGTAGCACAAGGCACAAGTTAGTGGACTGACAAAAACAATATTTCTTTGACAAAAAGTCGAAGGCAAGTAGCACAAAACACAAGTCAGTGGGCTGACAAAAACAATATTTCTTTGACCACGACAATAGAGGCCAAAAGTACAACGATCCAAGTCGAAAGCAAGTAGCACAAAACACAAGTAAGTGGGCTGACAAAAACAATATTTCTTTGACCAAGCCGGTGAACGCACGCCAAGGATAACCTTCTCGATATCGTCCGCAGCCAACGTTCACGGGAAGCCCAACTGGCATCAGAGGTCGCCCGACCTAAACAGCACCCCGCGGCGACGGGATCCAAACGACAAAACACCAATCGCTCTCCAAGGTATAAAGAAAAGACCTTTCAAGTTTCCTGTTGGGATGCTTCTCGGTCTTTGGCCCTTGGGGGGTCCAGCTTGTGATTTGGATTGAATTTTCTTTTTCTTCCTATTTCGCTAGAGTTTATCTTGGCGATGAAATCTTTCTCATCAAAAGTGGCTCGTTGATTTTTTATAAAAACAGACGGATTATGTGGCATTTGACCTTTTTTTAATAATATTAATTTTTATCCTTTATCCTTTTTTTTTTTTTCTTTTTTTTCCTCTCCCTCTCTCCTCCTCCTCCCTCCTTCTTCCTTTGGCTCCAGCGACTGATCAGAGAGGAGGGCTGGCCGGTCGCCAGACTGAGGCGGTTGGGCAAGCCCTCCCTAGATTCGATGAGGGGGGCATTGCCATCGCTAGGTCTAGCAAGGTAAACCCTGTTGGATCTAGCGAGGTGAGCTCACCCGAACGCCTCAGTTAGGCGACCGACTAGCCTGGCCAGTCACTAGAGTCAAAGGAAGAAGGAGGGAGGAGGGAGGAAGAAGGAAAAGGGAGAAAAAAACAAAAGAAGAAAAGAAAAATAATAAAATATTAATAAAATATTTCAAAAATAAAAATATTATTAAAAAAAAGGTTGCCGGCATCGGCCTAAGATCACGTTTAATTTTGGTCGGATGGACTGATCTAACATAATTATAAAAAGTTTACGACTCAATTGACAAAAAAAAAAATAAGTTGATGACTGAATCGGTACAATTGTAAAAGGTTTAGGACATTTTCGATAATTTTTCCATTAAATAAACAAAGTAGCATACAAATAGACTTGCTTCTTTTCTCCTATCTTTCTCTAATAGGATTAAAACTCCAATTTAATAACGAGTTAAATTGAAATCGCCATTAGATTAGGAAAGCAGAACACGCCAACATGGCTTCATTGGTTTCCGCGAAAACAATCTTCACGTTTAATCTTGCTTCGTGGTGGGCACTTGAAGTTGCTTCGTGGTGGGCACTTGAAGAACCGTTTACAGCGATGATCGTGGGGTGTTGGGGCAATGTCAAGACTGTCTTTGGTACTGTTCTTTTCTTTCTAATGCATTTTATTATTCAAAAAGATATTTTCAGCAAATTTATGTAAATTAAATATACACGATGAAATTATGGAGGCTTATATTTTCCAGGTCCTCATTTAATATAAACATTAGAATTCTCTCAATTTACGAATTCTCTCATTTTACGAAATATATGCACGAAGTTCGTCCATTTGGGTAGTTCACGGATGAAACTCTGAAAATTCAAGAACTGATATGTCTTCTCTTTTCTTCTCTTCCTTTCCTTTCCTTTGCTTTCTTCTTCCTCGAGCAGCGTAGGGATTGCCCGTCACCACGCCACATCGCCACTCCAATATTCCACGCCATCTCCACTAGTTTTGTCTCCTTTCCCCAACCTCCATCATAGTCACGATCAGCACCACCATCATCCTCCCTCTCGGCCGCGCAATGATAGATCTCCTCCTTCCTGCTCCCACCCAAGTGTTCACATGCAGCCTCGTCTCGACTACCATCACAATTGTCAACTGACTATGCAAGTATCCCATCAAAGCACCTTCTAACTTGTCGGCAAACATTCCTCCAATCACCACCACCGTTATCCCACCATCACCCGCCCGCATCGACAGCCACCCACCTGCATCCACACCCTGCACTTGTGATCTAAAGTCACCACCTCAAATTCAAGGTCCCCGTCCTCAGGGACCTGTGATCTGAGGGTAATTAAGGCCAAAAGCCAATTTGTCCGTGGTTGCAACCAGCGCAACACGCTCTATTGTTTGTCCAGGGAGAGAGTGGTAGGGTGACGGACAATGCCACTGGGAGGGGTGTTTCAATGACGGCCCAAGGTATGAGTATTCTAATTAATTATGAGTAACTGGATAAAAATTCATTGAACTAGATATGATATGGTACAAGGCAAAGGAGTTTTACAGGCGTTGTCTGTGAGCATGATCCATTTAAATGATGGCATGGCATGACTATGCAACCACCCAGGAAAAGCCTATGAGCACACAACAATAAAAACCTGTAAGCCAATGAGACTTTTATCCCATGCAAATAATTAAAGAACCTAAACTAAAGCTCGATAGTGTAGTGTGTGACAAATGTCCCACAAAGTAAAGTTTGAGGTAAACAAGTGGTTTGGTATGCATCAACCTCAGGTTCCCATACTATCATCTTCAAATTGCAAACACGCTAGCTGTCACTCCCCAAGAATAAATACTCTTGAAGCAGCATTGTTATGATGTGATTTACTCATGCCAATTCCCTTGAAGTTTAGGTCTAATTAGCCCAATATACACAGATGAACAATGTTACCATGAATCATGCCCTCTTGGGAGAGTGGCTGTTCAAGGACGGGATAAAAAATGGAAACAGGAGAATAGGACTTCCTATACACACTTCAAAGTTCATACAACAAGGCCGAGGCCACCAATTATCATTCCAGAATGAAAATTGCAATATTCTGGAGGGTGTGAAAGGACAGCGTTCATGATATATGCCTACAATGGAAGCAACACAAGAATAACTAGGCTCACCAAAACTATTGTTTAACTTTCAGCGAATCCTCAATCCACTGGATCAGTTGATCAGCTGTCAGAGCACCCTCCTGATAATTCAAAACAGCTCAATCAAGATAAGGGTAAATGACTAAAACAACTCAAAGCTGTATAGGTTGGAAGCAATCGAAAATCAGAAAAATTTCACAACCCTATCTTGCAATTAAATTATGAATGAGAATCAACTAATTTCAGATTAAATAACACTAAAAGACCACAGAATAATGCATGAGTCTCAGGCAATGCCCATCAGTTATTACAGTTTCTGCATTGAGCCAGCAACCATGTTCTTCACAGAAAATTTATGGAGATACCCTCTGCCTATTGCTAAAAAAGAATCACTATGCATGGATTTCAGCAACCTAACAATTAGGGAAGCTGTGTTTTCCAGGACGGTCAAGCTCTACAAAGGGACGGCCTTTCATTGATTGCTGTTGAAGACTTATGCGGTTTGTGCATATTTATCATCGGTTATTATGTAGAAACATGTTGGTGTGGTCCCATGTTTTGCGAGAGAATAATGATGAAGTGGGATGGAATTCCCTAATAAAAAACAGTTTAGGAGGAGAAGGGTGTCCACTGATTATAGGTCATTATAGATTCTTCATGTCACAAGAGAGGCATTAGTGCCTATATACATTACAAGGGGTGTCTGCGCTTTTTCGGCAAAATCCAAGTACTCTTTCCAGAGTTCACCCTGTATCTTTCACATCATAAAAGACTGAAATTACCAAAAGAAAAAAAACTCGTGACTCTAGGTTTTTGTTTAAATTAGGATATCTAATGCGTCTCATCACAGTACCAAAAACTTTTATGAGCCTTTACTAACGTAATAATTATGAGAACTTAGCAGATTAAATTTCCAAATGATAGCAAAGATAAAACTTACAGCACGGTTTTACCAAAAAAAAAAAAACTTACAGCACGGTCAAAAGGCTTCCCATCTTTAAATATGACAAAGGTAGGTAATGCTTCTATCTTGTATTTATCAGCAATGCCGGGGTACTTCTCAGTATCAATCTTCACAACCTCAATTGTGTCTTTAAGTCTAATGCTGACCTCATTGAGGATGGGAACCATAAATTGACAAGGACCACACCTGGCACAAAAGCTCAAATTATAAGTATTATGCTAATCGAGTTGCTCGAAGATTTATTAGAACAGGTATCATTGCTTCAAATCTATGGAGAATGTAAATTACCAAGTAGTGTAAAAGTCAACTAATACAGGTTCTCAGATTTGGCCAACAGATCATCAAAAGAGTTATATGTCTGCTTCTTGGCTTCAACCAGTAAAAAACAAGGGATACTGGTAAGTGGATGTTTCTAATCTACAAAACCAAGATCAAAGTAAAAATGTCATCAAATGGGCCAACAGAGACAAGAGGAAGCACATATACTTCCTTTTAACCATATTTTTCGAGTCCAAACGAGGCTACTCATTAAAGAGGATCGTAAAGTTCACTCCATCAAATTAGAGGAAGAAGCCAACCAAATAAAGAACATACGCTATTACTAGCGTAAAGGAGTACAAGGAAAGCCAAACACATTTCATCATTAACGACATTAAATAGGACGCAGACAAATAACAAGATAAAAAGTTGCATGACATATAAAAAGGGATAAAGGCACTTGCTGATTAGGAAGAAGTATATATAGATGGTGCAAAGTAGGTCTCTTTCACTCCTACAATCTTCAGTTACATCAAGATAGACTTGGATATTAACATATTGGAATCATCCAGGAGACCAACATATATATAACTCTCATCTAGTAGGATAAAGTCTACAGTTATCATTTGTGATGAAAAGTACAAAATCAACTCCTGCTAAGAGTTTGCGTGGCTCAGGTTAAACCCCAGGCTGCCCTAAAGAAGCTTTACAAAGATGCCATTGTAGGCCTTACTCCTAACTTTTTAAAACTGCAGTGCATTACAGCTCTATATCACTTTCATCAATATCCTTTTATATTCAGATGGGATGCTAACACGAGAATGTAAAGTTCCTCATACATTAAATGAGCAAACTCCTCATAATACAGCCACAGGTTGATTTCACCGGTTTTTTTTCTTCTAGAGAAATTATTTATAGGTTGCATTGTCCATTGCAAAATGATGAAACCGTCAAAATCTGTCTTCTTTGCTTGAGGAGGAAGATATGCATTTGTATGAATTATATGAAACAGGTCAAACCAAAGGTATGCTCTGAGCAATGACAGAATTTATCTAGTAAAGAAAAAGACATGAGACTAGTGGAAAAAAGAAGGATAACCCTGCATGACATGGCATTTTTTTAATGGATGAAGATCAGCCAATCATGACATGACATTGTCCATCATCACCTCCTAAAGCATGTTCATTGCATTTAGGAAACAATCACTGTGGGTTTAGTAGGGAAAACCATGGCAAGTGCAATGCCATGTAGCATGTAAATAGCAACAAGAGCTGTTTAGATTGTCACATCATTCTATTCTTTATTGAAAAAAGATGGCTAAATGAATGAGATAATAGAATGAAGATGCAATACATAATAATCACACTGTTAAAATTGAAGTTAAGCAGTGAATATGAAAATTTGCCCAATGTTGAATGACCATTCATATGATTTTCCCACCATAACAACACTCTTATTGACCCAACAAAGCTCCACTGCGCACTAAGACCCCACGTCAATGCTGGCGGAACATACCCACCAGAACATAACAAACCCACTAGCAGTGAATGCTTATAACAAGAAAAGCAAAGCACAGCCAAGCTAAATTAGAGAAAGAGACGTCCAATTCCAGTCATATATTTCAACCATCAAGTAAGCACCAGACAAGAAGGAGCCCACGCTTAGGCAAGCACACCTTCAGCCATGACTCAGAGCAATACTGCAAACAATGAATCGCAGAGAGAGGCGTAACCACCAGAGAAGAACCCCGAGGCTTCGAATTCACTGAGATTCTCCCACCTCCCCACCCGAACCTGTGAGAGCTCCCCAGGAGCCAGAGCCGCAGTGGTGACAGGGAGAGAGAGGCGATGACCGAGCCAGCCGGATTCTTGCCGTTCAAGCAAGGAATTGAAGATCCAGAGAAGGAAATCGCCATGGAAACAAGGGATGCAAATGAAGAACAACCACTGCGAGCACTCCACTTCTTCTTCTCTCTTTCTTTTTGGATAGATCAAAAGGGAGGAGGAACGCTCTACAGCTTGTATCATTTCACAGCCCTATCCATATGACCTGCAAGACACAGTCCCCTAATCACTAAATTGTAAGTAATTGAGTTGGGCACATAACCCTTCCTCAACATTTCTTCGAAAACCAGAATTGCATTTTCCGCATTGTCTTTCCTATAGAGAACCTGAATCATGGCATTATAAGTCCCAACAGAAGGAAGAATTCCCTCTCTAGACATCTCACCAAACACCCTTTTAGCTTCCTTAATCTCACCAACGATGCCGAAAACGTTGATCACCGTGGTATACGTGACAACATCGATATCGCACTTCCTCTTGTTCATCTGCAGAGAGAATTGCCTTATCAACCTGGCCAGCTCTAAAGAACCCTTTAAGCATTATATTATAAGCCGTCGAACTCGGGGTCAACCCCCTATCCACCATCTCCTTCAACACCTCCAAAGCCATCGGCGTCCGCTTGATCAAACGCCACCCATTAGCAATTATATTATAACTAATACAATCAGCCTTAAACCTGCCCCTGAAAACTTTAAACAACTTGTTGCTAGCCATCTCTACATGTCTAGACTTGCACAGTATATCAAGAATGGTATTGAACGAGCTCAAGTCCTGGCGGCAACCGTGCTCGTTCATCGACAAGAACGCCTTGACCGCCCTGTCGGGCTTGCCGGCGGCGACGTACCTCTCGGCGATGATGGCGAGCGTCTTCGGGGAGGGGCCGAGGCGGAGGGACCGCATCCGGGCCACGAGGGCCCACGCGGCCCGGAAGTCGCGGACGCGCGCGGCGAGGTCGACGGCGTGGTCGAAGGAGGAGGCAGCGGGGGCGTAGGCGGGGCGGCGGCGGGAGAGGTGGGCGAAGAAGGACAGGGCCTTGGGGGCGTGGTTCCAGAGGCGCTTCAGGGTCTTGTCGACGAGGTCGGGCGTCCATTGGATGGTGGGATCTTGGAGGATTCGGGGCAGGGTTTGAGGGGTGGCGGCGAGGATGGAGGCGGCAATGGAGGCGTCGAGTGGCCGAGGTGGCGGCGGCGGCAGCGGCGGCGTCGATGCGACGGCGAAGAAGGAGAAGGAGGTGGAGATGGTGATGGTCTGTGCAGAAGAGTGAGCATATCTCCGGTTTGGTGAATGGCGCTTCTGAAATGGCCGTGGTGATTGAGAGTAGACCTGGTCGATCTGCTTGGGCGGACCGGAGTTGGCATCAATGGGTCACGTTACTCAAATCCAGCGAGGGTCGACCTTCCCCCAAACGACCCTCGTCGCACGGTCGCCTTGTACAGCGATGGCGGGATGGCAGCAGTTACGAGGGCCGTAGAGGCCCTCGCTGATTTGCTTCGCTCATTTTTTTTTCTTAAAATTTAATTTAATTAATATTTATATTAAAAATCGATTTCGAGGCTAAGACAACGTGGTTTTGCACATTTATTGTTGAGTAGACAACTTCGGTAGGTTATGTAAGTCAATTTATTCTTAAAATAATGTAACATCGAATTTTTGGCTATCATTGCCAGATTGGCATTTAATGCATTTTTAAAATTTTTTGACATTTAAGTGTCTACTATCTACCCATACCAAGTTTGAGCATTTGTGGTGTATTTTGCCTTGCATTTTTCTAATCAAATCTGCTTACAAGCTAAGACATGATAAATTTATTGCAATTAAACAAAACAATTTGAAAATTTGACCTAAAATTCAAATTCCCATTCAAACTTTCTATTCACCCTTCTTTTGCTTGTCCAGATAGATTAATTTTGTCATTTCCGATGGAATCTATAAAAGAAACGCAAGCTTTCCTTCCATTTTCCCTTGGAAACAAATAGCAGACATTAGTCCAAAGAGAAAAAGTATTGAACTTATCTATAGTCGAGTTTAATTCAGCAAATATTGAATCGAGTAAATTTTTAATGATTATATATTGTTATCATTTCATCAGATAAAATTGGTTGGATTTTGATCGAAACACAACAAAGTGAAATTTACATGAAAATTTCTTTACCTGTTTATGCAGCGGGGCAATTAAAGTCCTTTGTTTTATACATTGACAAATAATTTATAGCCCTTGTCTAAATTGAGTTTTACTATTACATTTTGCTTAGAAGCCAAAAAGGAAAAAAAAGAGAGAAAGAAACGATTTTTGCAAACTCAATAATAGAGGCCCAAAGTATTGGTCCCACAAACAGTACAACGACATAAGTTGGCAAAGGTAAGTAAAAGTAAATAGTACAAAACACAACTCACAACCCGCAACTCAATGGTTGAATTATTGCGCGTGCAGACAAACAGCCCTTTAGAAAGTTGGGACTACGGAAATAAATCGCAAGTTTACACATACCACCCTCACTTACTCCGCTCGCGAGGGTAGGAATCCGATGGTGGGCAACCATAAATCGTCCACATCTTTTATTTTACCTAGTGCCTCTCCAAACGTCATTTCTTCGTCGGGACTCTGACCAACGCTCAAAGTGACCCGGGCGGCGGGGTCCCACTTGAGCTTGGCCCACCAGTCTTTGCCTCCACTGACCGAGAAGCTTCCCCTCACGCTGTTCGAGTCCCACGGCAACTTTCTGAGACCAGGGCACGTCAATATGCGAAATTCCATCCCTTGAGGGAAAAATAGAGTGTGGTCGCAAATACTCCTTAGATTTGGAAGATTTGCGATTTTTAGAAATTTAAGACATGAGAATAATCCTGAAGTAGCTAATTCCTCTCTTGCAAATCCATCCCCAATTATTTTCTCCATCGAAGGGCTTTTTGCGACTTCCAAATATCGGAGTTTCGGAGCATGCACGAGCCAGGACAAGTCTAAAAATCCGCAATTATGAACAAAAACATCAACGAGACTGGGGAAGCAAAAGTAGTTGGGCGCTAGTCCTATCCCTTGAGTAATCTCCATCTTCACGAGCATAGGGCAATCGACTAGATGAAACACCTCTAAATGCGAGAAATTGCCACTCCCTTTTAATGAGTGGCTTATTGGGATGTTGGTCAAGTCCTTGCAATCTTCGATCTTTACTCTCCTTATGCATCTTTGTAAGGATTGGAATATTTTTAGGGCAGAGAAAGATTTTTGCACTAAGATAGATAAGTCGGCGAGATCTTGCATGTCCCCTAGTTCCTCTACCACCTTTTCTTCCTTCTCTAAAGTCAATCCCCACAAGTTGAACACATTCAACGGTAAGCTTGTGATTGCCCCTGTCGGAAGTAGGATAAACCTAGATGAAGACAAACTTGTCTCAAATAGCAACCACCGTAACCGAGTCAAGTTCTTAATTTCCTTGGGCAACTTACAGATAAAAGTGTACGACAAGTCCAAGTACTGTAGGCTAATCAGATTGCAAATCTCTTCAGGGAATAACAGAATACTTTCATTGCCAGACAAGTCAAGCACCTTCAAACAAGCCATCATTGACTTGAAAAATCCTCTTGGCACGAGCCTCACCTTAGTTTCCCTTACAAACAATGTTTCGAGTTGGGAACACATAGGTGGTGCTCAGTTGATATTTGCAATCAAATTTCCCCCTATAGATACTTTCTCCGCTTCCCTCCATTTGGAGATCATCTCCGCGGACGTGTCTTCTTCGTTCTCTATCACTAGCAACTTGTTCTCCCTTTGCCCGTGGTCACGAGCAATCCATGTGGCCATGTCGCGGATAACGTCATGCATCTTTACAGTTGCTTGTTCATATACATTATAAGGCCCACTTTCCAATAGACAAGCCCTCTTTAAATCCCCCAAGATAGATGCTCCCTCGTCCCGCTTATGATATACATCACCAGTGTCTCCTAACAAGCCCTCTCCAATCCAGAGTTCAATTAGATTGTCTAGAATTATGGGGTAATCCTCAGGGAAGCAACAACAGTAAAGGAAGCAAGCCTGTCGAGTAGTGTCATTTAAGCTATCATAACTGAATTCTAGTATGTGATATACTTCCTCCACCATACCTCGTAGCTTGTGCGGTCTGTTCCTCAACGTTGTTAATGCATGCCTCCACTCACTAGGATTGTCTTTACCAGCCATGGCTTGCCCGACAGTAATAAGGGCTAGTGGCAACCCTTTGCACTCTAGGACAATGTTTTTGGCAAGCTCTGGAATTTCTGGATGAGAATGTACAATTGATTTTCCAATGTTGTTCTCGAACAATCCTAGGGCTTGTTCAAGTGTCAAGCACTGTACTTGGTAGGCTTTGTCGGCTTTCATTTGATGGCATACTGTCTTTGACCGAGTTGTGAATACTACTTTGGATCCGTTCTTGAGACAAGGATGAGGAACTCCGATTTTGGGAAGGTCCACTCTTGCCCATACATCATCAATCAACAACACAAAACTTCTTATGGGTCAAAACTTCCAACAGACGATGGACCCTCTCATCTTGAGACCATCCTTTCCAGATCTCATCTTTAATGTTCAGCCTTTTCCTTATGGCATCTCGAATGTTATCTTCATTCACTTGCCTAGACACCACCGCCCAAATAACGACCTTGAATCCATGATTTGTGCCCGAAAGGTCCTTGTTGATCTTTTTCATGAGGGTGGTCTTTCCCACACCGCCTGTTCCGTATAACCCAATCACTCCTATTTCTTTTTGGTCCATGAGCCATTTCCACACTTTATTAAAGGAAATATCAAGCCCCACGGTCTCATCCATAGGCATCGTAAGTATTGGAGGAGGAGGCAACATCAACGTAGTGTTAAATTCTTCTTTCTTGAGCTCTCTCGCTTCATTGAGCATTTGATCGACCATTTTCCCTAATCGATAGCCTGACCAGCAATTTCGTGGAAGACAACGACCGAGACATTTGATTCGGTCACGTTCCCTGGCTTCTCGAAGAACTTGATCTACCTCACCTAAAAAATTTTGCACCTTGCCTAACCAGTTCACCACTTCTCTCGTGCGCCGTACACCTCCTCCTTCTTCTTCACGTTGCACCCCTGCTTTCACATCTTCGCTCTTGGCATTCAGGTCTTCAGTTTCCATCTGCAATAAGTCGACATTATCTTTCAGATTATAAATGTAGCCCAAAGGTTTACTTGCCAAACCCCATAAATATTTGACGAGATCTGAAAGAGGACTTGCAAAATCCATAGATTCTTTCAGGGACGAGAGAATGGAAAATGGAGTATTCGAATGGGAATGGAGAGTGGGCGGACGGGTGGAGTTTGATGACGTTAAGAGTCATCCCATGAGAGATTGACTTCGTAGACTTAATAATAGAGGTCCAAAGTGATGGCCCCACAACACTACAATGACGCAAGTTTGGCAAAAATTTAAGTAAAAGTAAAAAGTGCAAAACACAACTAGGACCTGAATTATTGCGCATGCGGACAAAAAACTTTTTAGAAAGTTGGATTAAGCAGTAGAGACTGTAGAGTGTTACTCACGACTTATGTATGGATATACGTATGCATGTATAACGTATCTATTATCCAATATACCACTATTTCGAGGAATTTTAGGATAATGTTAATCAAACATGGTAATATTTTTAAGTACATCAATTCTTTACTGATTCGGTAGCCTAATTATAATTTTAGGTTCCGTTCGTTTCAAAAAAAAAATATGGTGTTCCCAGAAATTGTTTTTCAAGAAGTCGTCTTCATATTTTCTATTGTTCGGCCAAAATTTAAAAATAAACTAAAAGATATTTCTTGCCGTTGAATAAGGAAAATCTTTTTCTGCATGCATTCATTTTCAATTTTTTTTAAATCAAATTTTCAATTTTTTACCCTCTAACGGTGAATTAGATGATCCTCATCATTTTAATTTGAAATACTAAATCAAATCATATATCCTCGCGAGAGACGTGAGAATAATCTTTCAAAACACAAGGGTCTCTTTTTAGAGATTCCCCATGTCAAATGCGAGATGGGAACGTTCATACATGCTTTTTGGTTAATGGTCGTACCTGCGGGTTTTTCTAATTTTGGCCAGCCTGTCGTCAATGTGCCAATATTTTACTATAAAAGAAAAAATGAGGACAGGACGGCAAAATTTCATATACATCAATATTATAATTATCGGTGTCACTGTTATTTGACAAGAAAAGAGAAAAGTCCGAGTATTACACTATTATGCTCTTAATAATGATCCAAGTCAAAAGCAACCAGCAAAAAACATAAGTCAGTGGGCTATAAAAACAATATTTCTTTGACAAAAAGTCGAAAGCAGCCAGCACAAATCACAAGTCAGTGGACCGAAGAAAAAATATTTCTTTGACCAAGGCGGTGAACGCACAACAATGATAACCTCGTCGACATCGCTCGCAGCCGACGTTCACGTGAAGCCTAAGTGGCATCAGAGGTTGCCCAACCTAAACTATACACCGCAGCAACGTGATCCAAACGACAAAATACCAACCGCTCGCCAAGGTATAAAGAAAAAGACCTTTTAAAGTTTCCCGTGGGGATGCTTCTCGGTCTTTGGCCCTTGGGGGGTCTCTGTTAGTGATTTGGATTGAATTTTCTTTTTCTTCCTATTTCGCCAGAATTTATCTTGACGATGAAATCCTTTTCACAAAAAATCGTTCCTTGATTTTTTATAAAAAGAGATGGATTTTGTAGTGATTCTAGACGTGACATATTAAATTCGAGGAAATAGATAGACATACTTCAATAAAATTTAATCAATATCAAAGTATATAACAATTTACTGAAATTTAATTGACGAAAAAGTATAACAATAGAAAGATACAAAGTAGGACTTTAATCGATGACGTAGATCTGAAAACTACAATTAACATACATATCGAAATTTGATCAGCAATAAAACATCTAAAAAACTATAGTTATGGTACAAGAATTGGAAAATAATAAATAAATAAATAACAAGTTTTTTGTGTTTGTGCAAGAGCTATAAAGATACGAAGGGGCTATTTAAAGCCTACAATAGATGGTTAAAAAGGAGGTTATACACTTAGGCGAGTTTGGTAACGTTTTTGTTTTAAACAATTTCTGAACATAAATAGTTTTTTTATTTATTTATTTTCCAAAGAACAATTTCTGAATATAAGAACGCGTTTGGTAAGCGTAAAAAGTTTCTACTTCAAAAATAGATACGCGTTTGGTAAAATTGTAAATTTTTTTGTTTCTTTTAATTTTTTAATATTTTTATTATATTTTTCCTTTTTTCCTTTTTCTTTTTTCTTTTTCCTTTTTCCTTTTCGTTTTTCTTTTTCTTTTTTCTTTTTCTCTTTTTTCTTTTTCCTTTTTTCTTTTTCTCTTTTTCCTTTTTCTTTTTCTCTTTTTTTTTTTCCTTTTTCTTTTTTCTTTTTCTCTTTTTCCTTTTTCTTTTTCTCTTTTTTCTTTTTCCTTTTTTTTTTCTTTTTCCTTTTTTTCTTTTTTCTTTGGCCGATCGCTAGCCACCGCCGTGGTTGGAGATCGATTGAGCGACATCTGGCGAGCTCGCCGGAGCCTCGCCGGAGCCAGGCTGGCCTCCAACAAGCTCACAGCAAAAAAGAGGAATCTCAAAACAACTTTTGTTCGCCATTACAAAAATTAAGATGTGATCGGATAAGATAAAATAAGAAGTCTCATCATTTGTTGGATGGAACTATCTATCGTGTACTATGATGGATATAACCAAAAGCAAAACATGAACACCCATCCTGGGACCATGTTAATGATGTCGCATAGTGCAATGTTAATACCCCAATCAGGGGCAATCAACAGATTAGTCGTTGTCCTCTTGCGCACAATCTACTGCGTCCATATCCTCATTCTCTTACTTTAAGTTACCTTGCAAGTATTTCCGACGAGATCAACATACCCAAGATGTCAATTAATATCAATTTAAAGTCCATAAAATTCAAGCAACCTCACTCCCCAGCTAAAGCAAAAAAGACACTTAAAAATCCAGACAAAAAAGCCCACGATCCTCCAACATAGACAAAAATGCCACTGATTAATTGGGTTATGCCTTTTAATTTGCCTCTTACAAAAATCCATTCAATTCAAAGATGAAGATACCTCCTACTAATATTGATCAAGGAGGTGCCGAAAGATCGCATTTTTTTTTAAAGAGGAGAAATTATATATCCTATTAGAACTTCTTATCACCCCTAATCTTGAATTCTCGACTCGAATCACTTAATTGACGTCGCCACATAATACCGACTTTTGAGCGTGATGGGAATTGCTAAAGAGAAAAACAAATGACATGATGATACTAACAACTCGCGGCATTTCCCTTTGTGCGATTGATTCCGAAATGATCACATCAAAAAAATATCAATTTATCATTTCAAATATTATCTTTGTTCGAGCAAAAGTGTTGTCCAATGCATTTTTAAAATTTCTTAACTAGAAAGTATACATGGTAATAACTTTCGATTTCCATGAAAGATAGGGATTTGTTAGCACGTATAACTAGTCATTTCTACTCTCCATCGTAGTTAGAAAATGGTTCACTATTCAATGCCCAAAATCTGTAGTGTTAAACCTCCACTTTCTCATAGATCAACGCGAATTATAGCAGGAACGCACTCAGATTCTAAATATTTTTATTAATATTTGAGTTTACATATCAACTGGAGAGTGAGGTTTTCACTTTCCAGCTTTGAATAATTGGAAAAGTTAAAGCCAGGAAACTAAAGTCGAAGACTGAGCCTTGCTTTAATGGACAGCATATTCATCCCCCCCCTTTCTTATATTCATTTCTTTTTTGTTTTAAAGTTACTTTTTCAGCAAAGAAGAGGAATCTAAAAACAACTTTTGTTTGCCATTATGAAGATTAAGATGTGATCCGATAAGATAAAATAAGAAGTCTTATCATTTGTTTGATGGAACTATCTATCATGTACTATGATGGATATAACCAAAAACAAAACATGAACACCCATCCTGGACCATGTTAATAATGTTGCATAGTGCAATGTTAACACCCCAATCAGGGGCAATCAATAGATCAGTCGTCGTCCTCTCGCGCACAATCTACTGCGTCCATATCCTCATTCTCTTACTTTCGGTTACCTCGCAAGTATTCCCAACGAAATCAACTTACCCCAAATGTCAATTTATATCAATTCAAAGTCCATAAAATTCAAACAACCTCACTCCCCAGCTAAAGTAAAAAAGACACCTAAAAATCCAAATAAAATGCCCACAATCCTCCAACATAGACAAAAATGCCGCTGATTAGCTAGGTTATTGCCTTCTAATTTGCCTCTTACAAAAATCCCTTCAATTCAAAAATAGAGATACCTGCTACTAATATTGATCAAGGGGTGCCAAAAGATCACATTTTTTTTTCCTAAAAGAGGAGAAATTATATTTAGCCATTTTAGTGGAAAAATTCCATTACCAAAGGATTAGCCACTGCCAGTGTTGTCCAGCCCTCTACCACCAAAGGAAGGACCCCCTCTGCAAAAACTGAGTCCAGGCTTCCACCTTCCAGGAAGGGTCAAGGGAAGTTGTTCCACCAAGAAGAACTGATAAAAGCAATTGTCAAAAACCCTAACACCCTCTCTGTTTGCCCCACGCAAAGCCCTTGCCGCCACTGTTTCCACGGTACCGCCATTACTGGCCTCAATAATGATGGTCTCTCTCTCTAAGTCGCGTCTTCTCAACGTCGACAAGCTAGTCATTGAAAGCCAAAAAACTTCTGAATCTAAAAGCATGACTGTTGTGCCTCCACATCAAGGGGGCAACCGCACCAAGAGCTCAATCACATCGGAAGAGACACCAAGCTTGCGAGAAAGGAAGCCAACCGCGAACACAATTAAAAGGAGAAATTTGCACTCGAAATATATGAGTGAACAAATGGTAAGACTTACGTTCAGTTAAGTAAAAGAAAATGATCCCTATCCAGATTGTTTGAGAGTTTTACTTAATCGGCCCTTGCAGTAAAATATACAAATAGAATGCAATCAGAAGTTATCTGCTGCATTCGGGAATCCCGATAGAAAACACATAACTCCAAGAAGACAGATACTTTGCTAGGGAGAAATGGTACTTTTTCAAATGACATTTGACTTGTAAATCTCACTTACTCGGCCCAGTCAGGTCGGAATTCCATTGTGGTTCACCGACTACCACTCTCTGGCACTTGTTGGGCCGCATCTTGAAAATTCATTTCTTCAGCATACCCAGCCCACTCGAAAGTGACCCAGGCGTCAGGGTCGTCCCACTCAAAACTGGCCCACCAGTCATCGTCTCCCGAGATCGGGAGAAGAATCCCCTTGCACTGCTCGTGTTCAACAGCGAATTTCCGACGGCACCGGGATATTTTGGAGGTTGCCCCTTGAGGAAAGGAATAAAGTGTGATCGCAAAATGCACATTAGCTGTGGAAATCTTTGCGGGAGTATATATTTGAGATGTGAGAATACTCTTGAAGCAATTAACTCCTCCACTGCTGCAAATTCATGGCCAATGATTTTCTTCATCGAATTGCTGTCTAAAACATACAACTACCGGAGTTTTAAAGCGTGCACAAGCCATGACAAGTTTGAGAGCCTGCAGCGGGAGACCCTAACAGTGACAAGGCTGGAGAAGCAAGAGCAATCAAGTGCTCGTCATATTTCCTTAAGTAATCTCTATCTTTTTACCGATCTTGCAATTAAAAATAGGGAAGTTCTTCGTTTTTTCCTTTACTTTGACTTGTCAAAAAACATTGTGTTGAGTGCATGAAATTTGATGGAACCGGTTCCATGGACCCAATAGATAATTTCCAATTTCAATTTTTGGGCATCGATCTTTAGTAGGCACTTTTCGATTTTAGAGTAAAAGTTGCTTATTTGGATCATACTTATCCCTACTTGATATCAAAAGATCGTATTACTCACATTTTTCTAATCATATTCACTTAAGAATTAACACATGAGAAATATATTACAATTTTACAAAACAATTTGAAAATTTGACCTAAAATTAAATGCCTATTCAAACTCTCTATTTGCTTGTTTGAATAGATAAATTTTGTCATTTTTGATGGACTTTGTAAAAAAAAAAAAAAAAAAAAAAAAAACTTTCCTTCCATTTTCCCCAAAAAGCGACATGAGTCCAAAAATGAAAACATATTGAACTTATCTCCGAGCGAGTTTAAAATAGCGAATATTGAGTAGAGTAAATTTTTTATGATTACATATTATTATCATTTCCTTGGAGAAAATTAGTTGGATTTTGATCCTTTATTTTCCTCTTTATATGAAAGTTTGTTTACCTCTTCACGTAGCGGGACGATTAAAGTCCTTTGTTTCCCGTGTTGACAAATAATTTATAGCCCTTCTCTAAATTGGCTTTTACAATTACATTTTGCTCAAAAGAAAAAAAAAAAAAAAAAAAAGAAAGAGAATATCAAATTCAATTCAAATTAAGAGCGGGACCGGGAAACCACCCACGCTTTTTAGCATTTGAACTTCGCTACAAATGTCTCTCTCTCTCTCTCTCTCTCTCTCTCTCTCTCTCTCTCTCTCTCTCTCTCTAGCCTTCTTCACGAAAAACGCTTTGAGAAGGGGGACGACGATGGAAAAGGACACTTGCTTTTCCTCCTCGCCGCCAACGACCGCCGTCACTGCTCCTAGTGCCGCCGCTCTGTAGAAGCTTCGGCACCGCAAGCACCGGGACCTCAACTACTTTCCCCACAGAATGCGGTCGCGCAGGTCGTAGATTCTACGATTCGAGAGAGCTTTGATGGGTTCGAAGGAAATCTGCCGGAACGAGCTCCGGATTGCAGTCCGCCAGCTCAGCGAACTCCTGCAGCCCTGTTCTACTTGGTCACCCTGTGTTCATGATATATGCCTACCCTGGAAGCAAAACAAGAATAATTAGGGCTCACCAAAACTATTGCTTAACTTTCAGCGAATCCTCAATCCGCTGGATCAGTTGATCAGCTGTTAGAGCACCCTCCCGATAATTGAAAACAGCTCAATCAAGATAAGGGTAAGTGACTAAAACAACTTAAAATTGTGTAAGTTGGAAGCAATCGAAAATCAGAAATATTTCACAACGCTATATTTGTTAGGGAAATCCCTTATGATGTTTTGAAGATGACAAAATAAATCAAAGGCTACTAACATGTTTAATGGTTGAGTAATAGACCATGCAGATGTTAGAACATGTAGAGGATATTATCAAAGTCAGAAGACGGCCAAAAGACTGAACGTAACATATGTCCAGAGTATATTTTGAAGATTTCCAGACTTCCGTGTCAAAGTCTGAAGACCGCCCGGACTCAAGACTCAAAGTCCGAAGACTACCGAGACTTTAGTATCAAAGTCTATTCTACCTCGAAGTCCGTCAACTCGGCTAATTCCGCATCGAACGTGAATGATGAATTAGAAGACGAGACTCTATCTTGAAAGCCGAACCGGAAAACCGAGACTCTATCTTCAAGCCGAACCGGGTCTGGACCTTAAAGCTAAATGCTCGTTGAAGCGAGATATGTTCGACCCAGTTGTAAAGTCTACGACCCATTGTAAAGTCTACATTCGAGATTGTAAAGTCTACGACTCATATTGTAAAGTCTACGACTCGGACTTTACATCCAGATTCGATGAATCGTAACTCAAGCCCAATCATACAACGGCTAGTGATCTGGTTTGGATTCCACATCAAGATTGATTTGATTGATTCAATCTATTTGAGTGACGATTGGATCTTGAAGATAAGATCTTTCTATACGAAGAAGCTTTACTTATGGAAACCAAGATTTCGTTTGTATGGGCGATCGGAATCAATTTGGGATTCTACCTTTGTCACTCAACGGCTACCAAATCTTCTAGATACAGAGCTGTCCAATGGGTATATTGGAAGACGATTCTCCGGGATACTGTCCAACGGGTAGTTTGGAAGTGGAGGAGTATTTAAGGAGATGAAGGACCGATGAGCAAGTAAGAGACGGAGCGTAGAATTTATAATTCCAAAGTCTAAGCGACTTTCGATCATATACTTGTCTCTTGAGAGCTTAAACGTTTGTAATCATGAGAGAAATACCAAGAGAGTGACTTAGTGAGATAGTGTCATCTACTAAGTGTTTGCACTCAAAGTTGTAATCTCTTGTTGGTTGCATAGTGGAATCCAGCCAAGAAGGCTGTTATCGTGGAAGAGTGGACGTAGGCTTGGATTAAGCCGAACCACTATAAATCTTGTGTTCTTATTCTCTTCCCTAACTCCTTTATTTTGTTCATACTAGCACTCTCAATATTGTAATTAAATTATGAATGAGAATCAACTAATTTCATATTAAATAACATTCAGAGACCACAGAATAATGCATGAGTCTTAGGCAATGCCCATCAGTTGTTACCATTTCTGCATTGAGCTAGCAGCCATGTCCTTCACAGAAAATTTATGGAGATACCCTCTGCCTATTGCTAAAAAAGTATCACTCACTATATCACTCACTATGCATGGATTGCAGCAACCTAATGGCTAGGGAAGTTGTGATTTCCAGGATTGTCAAGCTCTACAAAGGGAAGACCTTTTATTGACTGCTGTAGAAGACTTATGGGGTTTGTGCATATTTATCATCAATTTTTATGTAGAAACATGCTGGTGTGGTTCCATGTTCTGCGAGAGAATAATGATGAAGTGGGATGGAATTCCCTAATCAAAAACAGTTTAGGAGGAGAAGGATGTCCACTGATTATCGATCATTATAGATTATTCATGTCACAAGAGAGGCATTAGTGCCTATATATATTAAAAGGGGTGTCTGCTTTTTCGCCAAAATGCAAGTACTCTTTCCAAAGTTCACCCTGTATCTTTCACATCATAAAAGATTGAAATTGCACCCCTCCCCCACCCCTCTCCCCCCAAAAAAAAAAAAACTTGTGACTCTAGGGTTTTTGTTCAAATAAGGATATCTAAGGCATCTCATAACAACAGAAAATTTTATGAGCCTTTACTAACATAATAATTATGAAAACTTAGCAAATTAAATTTCCAAATGATAGCAAATGTGAAAAAAATAAAACTTACAAAACGGTCAAAAGGCTTCCCATCTTTAAATATGATAAAGGTAGCTAATGCTTATATCTTGTATTTATCGGCAATGCTAGGGAACTTCTCGCATCGTCTTCACAACCTAAATTGTATCTTTAAGTCTAATGCTGATCTCATTGAGGATGGGAACCATAAATTGACAAGGACCACACCTGGCACAAAAGCCCAAATTATAAGTATTATGCTAATCAAGTTGCTCAAAGATTTATTAGAACAGGTATCATTGCTTCAAATCTATGGAGGATGTAAATTGCCTAGTAGCTAAAAGTCAACTAATAGAGGTTCTTAGATTTCGCCAACAGATCATCAAAAGAGTTTTATGTCTGCTTCTTAGCTTCAACCTGTAAAAAACAAGGGATACAGGTAAGTGGATGTTTCTAATCTACAAAACAAAGATCAAAGTAAAAATATCATCAAATGGTCCAACAGAGACAAGAGGAAGCACATATACTTCCTTTAACCTTATTTTCCAAGTCCAAAGGAGGCTACTTGTTAAAGAGGATCGTAAAGTTCACTCCATCAAATCAGAGGAAGAAGCCAACTAAATAAAGAACATATGCTATTACTAGTGTAAAAGAGTACAAGGAAAGCCAAACACATTTTATCATTAACAACAATAACCAGAACGCTGAACAAATAACAAGAGGAAAAATTGCATGACATATGACAAGGGATAACTGCACTTGCCGATTAGGAAGAAATATATCCAGATGGTGCAAAGTAGGTCTCTTTCACTCCTACACTCTCAGTTACATCAAGATATACTTGGATATTAGCACGCTTGAATCATCCAGGAGACCAACATATATATAACTCCCATCTAGTAGGGTAAAGGCTACATTTGTCGTTTGTGATGAAAGGTACAAAATCAACTCCTACTAAGAGTTCGTGTCGTATAGGTTAAACCCTAGGCTGCCCTAAAGAAGCTTCACAAGGATGCCATTGTAGGCCTTACTCCTAACGTTTATAAACTATAGTTCATTACAACTCTATATCTCTTTCATCAATATCCTTTTAAATTCAGATGAGATGCTGACACGAGAATGAAAAGTTCCTCACACATGAAATGAGCAAACTCCTCGTAATACAGCAACAGGTTGATTCCACTAGTTTGTTTTCTTCTAGACAGATCACTTGTAGGTTGCATCATCCATTGCAAAATGATGAAACTGTCACAATCTGTCTTCTTTGCTTGAGGAGGAAGATATGCATTTGTATGAATTATATGAAACAGGTCAATCCAAAGATATGCTCTGAGCAATGATAGAATTTATCTAGTAAAGAAAAAGACATAAGAATAGTGGACAAAAGAAGGATGGCCCTGCATGACATGGCATTTTTTTTAATAGATGAAGATCAGCCAAGCATGACATGACATTGTCCATGGTCACCTCCTAAAGCACGTTCATTGCATTTAGGAAACAATTGCTATGGGTTTAGTAGGGAAAACTATGGCAAGTGCAATGCCACGTAGCATGTAAATAGCAACACAAGCTGTTTAGATTGTCATGTCGTTCTATTCTTTATTGAAAGAGATAGCTAAGGGTGCGTTTGGTAACGTTTCTGTTTAAAAATTGTTCCAGGGAACAGAAATAGAAAAAAGTGTTTCTATTATGGGAACAATTTTTGAACAAAAAAATGCATTTGGTAAACTTGTTTCGGGAATAAAAATAAACAAACACGTTTGGTAAATTTGTATAATTTTTTTATTTCTTTTATTTTTTCTATTTTTTCTTATTTTTCCTTTTTTTCTTTTTTTCTTCTTTTGGCCGGTCGCCGGCCCCGGCGAGGCCGAGCTCGCCCGGTGGCCGCAAGGCTCGGCCTCGCCGAGCCACCACCAGGTCGGTGTCGCTTGGCGGTGGCTCGGCGAGGCCGAGCCTCGCTGGGGGACGGCGAGCCTCGCCGTGGCTGGGCGAGGCCGCCGGCCCTCGTCGGCCGGTCGCCGGCCTCGGCCATGGCCGCGACCGCGAAAGAAAAAAGAAAAAGAAAATAGAAAAGTGTTCCTCAAATGTGTTTCGAAATAAGAAAAAACACAAATTGTTGTTTCTTTTATTTTGTTTTCTTTTTTGTTCGCAGGAATAAAAAACAAAAAGGAATAAAAACGCACCCAAATGCGTTTACTGTTCTTTTTGTTCCTGCGAACAAAACAGAAAAATTTTTATTCCCGAGAACGAAATAGGTGCCAGCCAAACGCACCCTAAATGTATGATAAAATAGGATGAAGATGTAACACATAATAATCACCCTGTTAAAATTGAAGTTAAGCAGCGAATATGAAAATTTGCCCAACGTTGAATGACCGGTCATATGATTTTCTCACCATAACAACACTTCTATTGACCCAACAAAGCTTCACTGCACACTAAAACCCCATGTCGACGCCGGCGAAACATACCCACCCGAGCATGACAAACCCACTAGCAGCGAATGCTTTTAGCAAGAAAAGCAAGGCACGGCCAAACTAAATTAGAGAAAGAGCCGTCCAATTCCAGTCATATATTTCAACCATCAAGTAGGCACCAGACAAGAAGGAGCCCACGCTCCGGCAAGCACGCCTTCAGCCACGACTCAGAGCAATACTGCAAAACAACGGATCCCGGAGAGAGAGGGCGTCACCACCGGAGAGGAACTCCGAGGCTTCGAATTCACCAGTATCATCCGGCCTCCCCAGCCGAACCCGCGAGAGCTCGCCGGGAGCCGGAGCCGGAGCGGCGACAGGAAGGGAGCAAGCGACGACCGAGCTGGCCGGATTCTCGCCATTCAAGAAAGGAATCGAAGGAAATCTGCCGACGAGGTCGGGCGTCCATAGGATGGTGGGGTCTAGGAAGGCGACACGTGTCCTCGTGGGACCCACAATTTGAGGCGCCATTTTTGAAAATTTCTCGGTACTGTAGCTTCTGGAGGGAGAGACGGTTTTTCTTCGCGCCTCTCTCTCTCTACCCGACGAACTCCCTCCCTCTCTCTCTCTGCCCTCCCTCTTTCCGACCGGCGAACCACCGCGCCGCCCCCCCTCCTCGCCGCCGACGACCGGGAAATTACCCATGCTTTCTAGCATTCCATCTTCACTACAGTGTCCCTCTCTCTCGTCTTCTTCGCGAACAACGTCTTGAGAAGGGGAAGACGAAGGAGAGGAAGCCGCCGACGACGACGGAGAAAGACACCCGCTTTTCCTCGTCGCCGTCGACGCTCCGTAGAAGCTTCGGCACCGCAAGAACCCGGACCTCAACTGCTTTCCCACACTGAATGCGGTCGCGCAGGTCGTAGATTCCGCGATTCGAGAGAGCGTCGATGGGTTCGAAGGAAATCTGCCGCAACGAGCTCCGGATTGCAGTCCCCCAGCTCAGCGATCGCTGCATCTACTCTGCTTCCAAATGGTATTGCGTCCCAAAAACCCTAGCCCCGATTTCAAGCACTTCCTTGTTGGGTAGGACGTAGGAGACGGTAGTGTTGAAAGCCAAAAAAGAAAAGAAAAGATGCTGCGTTGGGTTATACGTTGCTGCCTTTGGTGGGTGCTGTCCACTTTCTTGATTCTTAAATTGTTTTGGGTAATGGGGTTTCTGAATTAATCGAATGAATTGCCGAAAGTGTGAGATTTACACTCCTGTTGCGAAATTTGAGCTTCGCATTCCAATTTCTAGTGTTAGAAGCTTGGGCTGGGTAAAACCCCGTGCCTGTTGCTGCCCAAAGAAATGATCAAGGAGGTACAACATTATGGAGGAGATATGGGATTCGTTCTCTGTTCATTGTGTTTCACCTTAGTTCCAGCTCAAAGGAATTCATGAAGAGTATAATTATGCGCAGGGCGGCGAACAACTAGTGGGAATCGAGCTAGACCCGGTAAAGTTCACGCCTTCAAACACCCGGTTCCAGCAATGGAGCTCCACGCTTCTTTCTTAAGTGATGTATTTTGCTTTGAAGTGGGTGTCTGCGACTTGGGTCTCGCTTGCCATGGTCTGTTTCTTGATTTGATTCCGTTTGCACTGCCGTGCTGGAGCGTCTTGCGTGGGTCCTGTAGAATGTGCCGATAAAGCATACGGTCGTCTTTTGGGTGCCAACTGGGTAGTTTGCGGATGAGGTCTTTTTGACCATCTTCATGTTAAAATTAAGTGCTCGCCGGTCACTGCGAAGGCTTGAAGTGAGTATCTGCGACTTGGGTCTCGTTGTGTTCTGTTTCTTGATTTATTTCCGTTTGTGCTGCTGTGCTGGAGCATGTGCTGAGAAAACATCGGGTCGTCTTTCAGTGCCTTGCGCCGCAACTGGGTAGTTTGCAAATGAGGTGTTTTGATGATCGAGTCGAGCGTTTGCGTTGCAATTAAGTGGACACGGGTCACCGTGAAGGGTTGGGCTTTTAAGCTTTTGCATGGATTGACGATGGTCTACATAAATTCTACTGTGAACTTGGGATCTGAATAGATGTTTGTTGGGGATGCTTTTTTTTTGTTGGAATCTTAGATTTTGGAAATTGTTGATTGTTTGCAGGGTATATTCCGGCTGCTACTGCTGAAGATGCTGTGGCTGCTGCTAGCAGAGCCCTTACTGGGAACAGAGGGAGTGACTGGGTTTCGGCATCGCGGGCTGTGCGTGCCAAGTACTTGCGGGCTATTGCTGCTAAGGTGTGCGCTGCGAATGTTGCTCAAGCCATTGTTCAAACATTTAAGACATGAAGCTACATATTCAGCTGACTACTTAAGTCCCCTGACATTTCTATATGGTATCGAAGTGGGAAATTATTACTGATAAAAAAATGAAAAAAAGAAAAAGAAAGTAGGAGCATATGCACGCCAATCCATCCGGGCCCCTCATTGTCTACTCATTTCCATAGAATTTCTGTGCTATAAGTTAGAGAAACATCCGAGTTCTTGCATGTTGATTTGTTTAATCATTCAACTTTTATCTTCTACTAATTGCTTTGGAATGTCACATGTGACTTTCTGAAGTGCTTTGAATTCTCATGCATTTTCCATGGAAACTTCTTTTATCTTTGCCATGCGCCATGCAGATCACAGAGAGAAAGTCTGAACTAGCAAAACTCGAGGCAATTGACTGTGGAAAACCTCTGGACGAAGCAGCATTGGACATGGTGACATTTGTAACTTAAAAGGTCGTGCAACATTTTACTTTGTTGCCATATAATTTACTAACATGGTTGTTAATTCCATCCAGGATGATGTAGCTGGTTGCTTTGAGTACTACGCAGATCTTGCTGAAGGTTTGGATGCTAAGCAAAAGGCTCCTGTCTCTCTTCCTATGGAGTCATTTAAGAGCTATGTTCTCAAGGAACCAATTGGAGTTGTTGCATTAATTACTCCATGGTAATGGTGCTTTATTTTGCTGACCAGATGCGCCACCGAGAGATATCATAGTTTTTCTTTCTAACCATTAGATATCATGGATTGGATCAACATGTTATTATCAGCTTGTAGCAACTAAATGATGGCCTGTGGTTTTTGTGAGATTCTCATCTGCTCATGTTAGACTTCGCTGTTTTGGTAGCAACATGAGTTTTTCTGTCATTTGGGAGATGATGATTTTTAATTCTTGCTCTGATCATTCAACGGCCTACCTTGATGGAGTAAGAATGATAAAGCTCTTGGTTATGACTCGATGAATCTCATGCAATGCAGGAACCACCCTCTTTTGATGGCTACTTGGAAAAGTAGCTCCTGCTCTGGCTGCTGGTTGCACCACGATACTGAAGCCTTCTGAGTTGGCATCTGTGTATGTGTTAATCTTCACTTGCATCATTAATTCAATTCACTCATTTTCCTCATTATTTTTTTAATGCACCTGAGCGTGTTCTTGAAACTTCAGGACATGCTTGGAGCTTGCTGAAGTGTGTAGGGAGGTGGGTCTTCCTCCTGGTGTACTCAATATTCTGACTGGACTTGGCCATGAAGCTGGAGCTCCTTTGGCATCTCATCCCCAAGTTGACAAGGTCTGTATTCTCCCATCATCTCTTCATTAACATATTGTGAAGTTTCCCCTGACACATTCTGCAAATTGGTTTTATTTTATTTTATTTTTACATATATCACTATGTGTCTACTCCACCTCAGCAGCTAAACTCTCTTGGGTCTTGTCAACAGATTGCATTTACAGGAAGCTCAGCTACAGGGAGCAAGATTATAACCGCATCTCCTCAACTTGTCAAGGGGAAGCTATTTTTCATGTCTTTGTTGTATTCAACAAAGGAAAGTCTTCGTGTGAGATTTACCTTTCTGGCATGTGTACGTCATGACCTCGCAGCCTGTTTTGCTGGAACTTGGTGGAAAAAGCCCCATTGTGGTGTTTGAGGATGTTGATGTTGATCTTGATAAAGGTTGGTGCATTCTGAAGCATATACCCCTCAATAAGACCGATACAATTGCTATTTTCCTTCAGAAATTAGTTGCGATGGTACATTCATTCTTGGGTGATTTCTATGTGAATAAGCTTGATTAGTTATGCAATGTTGCTGACAATAGGCCTTACTACTTGTATTTTAAACAGCTGCTGAATGGACAATTTTTGGATGCTTTTGGATGAATGGTCAAATTTGTAGTGCTACATCTAGACTTATCATGCATGTACGTTCTAATGGTATGTTATCTTTATCTCAGCATTGCAAGGTCATTTTGTACGTGTTCTAGACCTACCTCTGGCACTTGCACTTGGTAAAACTTATGGATTGATTTTACTTCGTTCTACCTAATCATGCATATGGTTGCATTCCTGAATTAGCATGAGATATGGTGCATCGACCTGGAGATACATATGTAATCTGAAAAAGAAAAGGAAAATGCAGCGAGAATCTTCTTTGTTGTTATTGAAGATTCAGGAGCTTTACATCAATTTATTGAGAGAAGTTGTGAATTGAGTAGTCAGATCTTGTGAGCCATTCATAAGAACATGGAAGTGGAACTAATGTCGAGTGAACCCTCTGTACCAGCTTTATGGAAGGAGTTGAGAGAAGCTCTTAGTTGAGAAAACTGCGTGCTTATAATTTGTGAAGAAGTAACTGAGAAGTTTGGGCACACAAAAGTCATGCTTAAATGAAATAAAATGTCAGATGTCAGATGCCCATAATTGTTCGCTAGGTGCGCAAAATATCTTATTAAGTGATTGCTCTCTTTCAAACCATTATATTATATGTTTTGCATTATATTGAATGGGTATATCACAATTTTTTCGGGAAAGCATTGCTGCTCAATTCATTGAGAAGCTTGTTCAATGGAGCAAAAATATAAAAATATCTGATCCCTTAGAAGAGGGTTGCAGGCTTGGCCCAGTTGTGAGTGGGGGCAGGTATATCTTTCATTACCTGCAGGTTCGGTACTGTATAGTTCTGTGGTCTACTAGTTGGTGCATGTATATGACTCCATTATTATCTTACGACCGTTACCCATTTGTGAAGGTGCATTCACTATAATCAGGGGCAAATGATCATTTTTGAGGTGACGTGTGGAATGAAGGCGATAATTTCTCCCATAAGTGCCATATGTTTGGAAGAAATCATGGGAAATAGCTTTAGTCTGGGATTTTTAATTACCATTGGTTCTTTTCACTTTTCAATGTTTAGCATCAAATCTGCCAGCTGGATGTCGAAATGATAATTTCATTTTCTTTGCTTCAGTATGAGAAAATACTGAAGTTCATCTCCACGGCTAAGAGCAAGGGGGCTACTATTTTGTGTGGTGGAGATCGTCCCGAGGTACAGGGTTCTAGCTTGTCACTTTTAGTACTCTCATGAAGAACCCTTCTGCTTCTGAAAATGCTTTTCCTGACTTCTGCGTATCATCTCAAACAATTGATAGCATTTGAAGAAGGGATTCTTCCTTGAGCCAACCATCATAACTGATGCAGTACATCACTGCAAATTTGGAGAGAGGAAGTCTTTGGACCTGCTCTCTGTGTTAAAACATTTAGCACAGAGGAGGAGGCCATTGAATTAGCAAATGACGGCCAGTGAGTTGATTCATTCTTTTGATAGTGTTCACAATACGGTGGAGAATCTGCTCATTTATTGTGATCGAAATTGTTACTCCACTCTTGCCTGAGTAGACTTCTTTAAATTGGGACATTATGAGAATCTCACGATTAATCGATGCTTTGCAGTTATTGACTAGGTGCTGCTGTGTTGTCGAATGACTTGGAAATGTGTGAGCACCTGACCAAGGTGGGGTTCAATGTACATTTATGTGAACTTTTAGCCCCCAGATGACCAAAAGATGTTCATGGAACTTATTTACTTTGTTGGATTACGTGATTGTTGTCATGTCCTGGTGGTGAATTGCAGGCATTCTTGGCAGGCATTTTGTGGATCAACTGTTCACAGCCATGCTTCTGTCAGGCCCCTTGGGGAGGAAACAAACGGAGTGGTTTTGGTCGGGAGTTAGGAGGATGGTATCGTCCGCTTCTCTATGACCAAATGAATGACAGAACTCAAAAGGAAAATAGAAAAATGATCTAGTTGAGAAAGGTAGTCTGATCTCCGAATGATTTGTGTCTTGTACGGTAGTTATAACTAATGAGTCTGCAAAGTTGTAACTACTTACTGCATTACTTCAGTAGGTTTGCATTGCACTGAGAAAATTTGATGATCGTAGCTTCGTACTGACCAGATGATTGTGCCTTTTTTCGCAGGGGACTGGATAATTATTTGAGCATGAAGCAGGTTACACAGTACATATCCAGTGAACCTTGGGGATGGTGTAAATCTCCCTCAAAGCTGTGAACTCCACTGAGGTAGCTCAGGATGTTTTCCTTGCGTCAACTACTAAAAATAAGGATTGAAGGCCGTTGTATAGAGACTATAGAATGGACGGAAAAAAGAATCGAACAAGATTGTGGATCTTGTTTATCATTTTATTTCTACTCATTAGCATTTAACATTTCAGTGTTGCACTTCATTTACAAAAGGCTCGTGCAAATTTTCATAGAGTGCATTTATATGAAGACCATATTGATGCATAGTCATTGCTACTTTCTCACATTGCCATTATCAAGCCAGAGCTCTGCCGGGTGGCTGACTCCTTGGAATTTGATATATGCTGTTGCTTGATGGAGCGGGTAAAGTTAGTTCGATGCCCAGTTACTGCATCCTTACATTTTCTTCATGCATATATCTGAGGCATATCTCGCCAAAGCATGTTCTTTAAGCACTGCACCTTACATTTTCTTCATGCATATATCTGAGGCATATCTCGCCAAAGCATGTTCTTTAAGCACTGCAGTACGTGAGAAAAGTTAATAGGCGAGGTGCGATTTATCAGAATTCTGCATGGAGTCATTTGGAAGTTACAACAATGCTGTCCATTCGAAGGGCAGTGTTTTCGATATACGAAATTCCTGCGTTATACAGCAAATAGACGCTATAAGCCAACTTTGTAAAGGTCCATCCGCCATAGATAAGTTGCTGTGTAAGAATATCTGCATCAAGGACCTAGAATTGGCAAATTTCATTTAAAATTAGATTCTAAATGCATATATAGAAGAAAATGATCCCAGTACTTAATTTGTGTTTTCGCCTTTTCTCAAGTCTCAGAAGCGACATCGCGTTCAGTGACAGAGAAGAAAAACACAAACTGGAACAAAGCTGATGATTGGACTATATTTACTTCATCCAAGTGCATCCTCCGAATCTCATCCTTCTCATTCCAGCTTTCAATTGTTTTCAGTCCTTACTAGTCCAGGATCTCGTCAGGAGTAGCCACAGAATGCCTCTCGAGCCAATCACTTGCTTCCATCCCGAAGATCAGCCTGTTAAACTTGAAGAAGCTGTGAAAGATTTGCTCCTAAATTTACCACACATCAGCAAACACCTGAAGCCAGAGTATTGTAGCACGGTGAACCCTAATAAACAAGATAAATTAGCTTAGAAGAAAAATCACGACAACTAAAACTAAATGAACATCACTTTCATCAATGAAAGCAATACCTTCCCAATGACATTCATGGAGGAGGAGAATGTAAAGCATTTTAAGCTGCAGCAGATCATTCAAAGAACTGAAAATAGGGATTTCTGGGTTCTCCTTGATAAACAATTCGAACGGTTAATCACCCTTAAAAACCTTGCAGCCTTATCAAGGGATGTCAAACTGACCTCCACATGAATGAATAACAATGTCACCTGAAAATACAACAAAAGAAAAGACATAAAGCACCTAAAGAACAAGCAGTTCCAACACTGGAGAGTGTCTGCGAGAATGAAAAGTACCAAAAGCATGTGCCTAACTTACTTGAATTACGGTAAATAAAAGACTCTGAAGATGTCAGAAGTTCCAAAGATTCCAGCAGCCTCTCTTCCTTCCCGACTGCCCAATGTCAAGCAACAAGTAGACAGGATCAAAGTTTCATCCCTCGAGATGATAAGCCTGTACTCTAGGCCCAGGATTTCTTTCTGCCGAAGTCCTGATCGATATTTCCATAACATCATCCAAGTTCCAACTGGATGAGGACAGCATCTACCAACTATCTCATTCTGACCATTGGTCACAAGGACAAAGTCAAAAAAAAAAAAAGTTGAATGAGTATCTATTACATCTGTAGGTGGCAGGTGCTTACAATGGCAAAACCTGTCCCTTGGAGGTTTGCTGCTCGCTGATGTTGTACGTCTGAACATTAGGTTCTCAACCATCCTCCTCCATTCTCAACATAAATTGCACAGCCCTATCCATATGCCCTGCATGAAACAGTCCCCTAATCACCAAATTGTAAGTAATCGAGTTGGGCACGTAACCCTTCCTAACATTTCTTCGAAAACCAGAATTGCATTTTCCATATTGTCTTTCTTACAGAGGACCTGAATCATGGCATTATAAGTCGCGACAGAAGGAAGAATTCCCTCTCTAGCCATCTCATCAAACACCCTATTAGCTTTCTTAATCTCACCAACGATGCCAAAACCATGGATCACCATGGTATACGTGACAACATCGATATCACACTTCCTCTTCTTCATCTGCAGAAAGAATTGCCAAGCCTCATCAACCTGGCCAGCTCTAAAGAACCCTTTAAGCATTATATTATAAGTTGTCGAACTCGGGGTCAACCCCCTATCCACCATCTCCTTCAACACCTCCAAAGCCATCGGCGTCCGCTTGATCAAACACCACCCATTAGCAATTATATTATAACTAACGCAATCAGCCTTAAACCTGCCCCTGAAAACTTTAAACAACTTGTTGCTAGCCATCTCCACATGTCTAGACTTGCACAGTATATCAAGCATGGTATTGAACGAGCTCAAATCCTCACGGCAACCGTGCTCGTGCATCGACAAGAACACCTTGACCGCCCTATCGGGCTTGCCGGCGGCGACGTACCTCTCGGCGATGATGGCGAGCGTCTTCGGGGAGGGGCCGAGGCGGAGGGACCGCATCCGGGCCACGAGGGCCCACGCGGCCCGGAAGTCGCGGACGCGCGCGGCAGGTCGACGGCGTGGTCGAAGGAGGAGGCGGCGGGGGCGTAGGCGGGGCGGCGGCGGGAGAGGTGGGCGAAGAAGGAAAGGGCCTTGGGGGCGTGGTTCCAGAGGCGCTTCAGGGTCTTGTCGACGAGGTCCGGCGTCCATTGGATGGTGGGATCTTGGAGGATTCGGGGCAGGGTTTGAGGGGTGGCGGCGAGGATGGAGGCGGCAATGGAGGCGTCGAGTGGCGGAGGTGGCGGCGGCAGCGGCGGCGGCGTCGATGCGGCGTCGAAGAAGGAGAAGGAGGTGGAGATGGTGGTGGTCTGAACAGGAGGTCTGTGCAGAAGAGTGAGCATCTCTGGTTTGGTGAATGGCGCTTCTGAAATGGCCGTGTTGATTGAGAGTAGACCTGGTCGATCTGTTTGGGTGGACCGGACTTGGTATCAATGGGTCACGTTACTCAAATCCGGCGAGGGTCGTCGGCCTTCGCCCAAACGACCCATGTTGCACTGTGGCCTTTTCCGGCGATGGCGGGATGGCAGCAGTTACGAGGGCTGTAGAGGCCCTCGCTGGTTTGCTGTCGCTCCTTTTTTTTTTTCTTAAAATTTAATTTAATTAATATTTATAGTGAAAATCTATTTCGGGGCAAGACCATGTGGTTTTGCACATTTATTGTTGAGTAGGCATAGGCAAAGTTAGAAGGTCATGTAGGCCAATTTATTCTTAAAATAATATCACATCAAATTTTTTATTATCATTGCCAAATTGGCATTTAATGCACATTTTAGAATTTTTGGCATTTGAATATCCATCCATGCCAAGTTTGAGCATTTGTGGTGTATTTTGCCCTGCATTTTTCTAATCAAATCTGCTTACGAGCTAAGACATGATAAATTTATTCCAATTAAACAAACCAATTTGAAAATTTGACCTAAAATTCAAATTCCCATTCAAACTTTCTATTCACCCTTCTTTTGCTTGTCCAAATAGATTAATTTTGTCATTTCTGATGGACTCTATAAAAGAAACGCAAGCTTTCCTTCCATTTTCCCTTGGAAACAAATAGCAACATTAGTCCAAAAAGAAAACGCATTGAACTTATTTCTAGTCAAGTCTAATTCAGTAAATACTGAGTCGAATAAATTTTTTATGATTATATATTGTTATCATTTCCTCAAATAAAATTGGTTGGATTTTGATCGAAACACAACAAATTGAAATTTACATGAAAATTTCTTTACCTCTTTATGCAGCCGGACAATGAAAATCCTTTGTTTTATACATTGACAAATAATTTATAGCCTTCGTCTAAATTGAGTTTTACTATTACATTTTGCTTAAAAGCAAAAAGGAAAAAAAAAAGAAAAAGAAACAACTTTTGCAAACTCAATAATAGAGGCCCAAAGTAATGACCCCACAAACCGTACAACGACACAAGTTGGCAAAGGTAAGTAAAAGTAAATAGTACAACACACAACTCACAACTCACAACTCAAGGGTTGAATTATTGCGCGTGCGGACAAACAACCCTTTAGAAAGTTGGACTACGTAAATAAGTCGCAAGTTTACGCATACCGGCCTCACTTAACTCCGCTCTTGAGGGTAGGAATTTCATCTTGCCCGAGGCACCGATCCCAACTTTTTGTGTGGTCACAAATTCACGGATACCGTACTCACTTAACTCCCCTCCCAAGGGTAGGAATTCCACCATGGCCGAGGCATCAATCCTAGCTTTTATTTTACCTAGTGCCTCTCCAAACGTCATTTCTTCTTCTTCGAGACCGTAACCAAGCGTCAAAGTGACTCGGGCAGCTGGGTCCCACTTGAACTTGGCCCACCAGTCATTGCATCCAAGGATCGAGAAGCTTCCCCTCGCGATGTTCAAGTCCAACGGCAACTTTATGATACGAGGGCAACTCAATATGTGGAATTCCACCCCTTGAGGGAAAAATATAGTGTGGTCGCAAATACTCCTTAGATTTGGAAGATTTGAGATATTTAGAAATTTAAGACATGAGAATAATCCTGAAGTAGCTAATCTCTCTCTTGCAAATCCATCCTCGATTATTTTCTCCATCGAAGGGTTGTTTGTGACTCCCAACTGTTGGAGTTTCGGAGCATGCATGAGCCAGGACAAGTCCAAAAATCCGCAATTACAAACAGAAACATTAACGAGACTGGGGAAACAAAAGTAGTTGGGCTCTTGTCCTATCCCTTGAGTAATCTCCATCTTCACGAGCATAGGGCAATCAACTAGATGAAGCACCTCTAAATGTGAGAAATTGCCGCTCCCTTTTAATGAATGGCTTATTGGGATGCTGGTCAAGTCCTTGCAACATTCGATCTGTACTCTCTTTATGCATCTTTGTAAGGATTGGAATATTTTTAGGGCAGAGAAAGATTTTTGCACTAAGATAGACAAGTCGGTGAGATCTTGCATGTCCCCTAGTTCCTCTACCACCTGTTCTTCCTTCTCTAGACTCAATTTCCACAAACTGAACACATTCAATGGTAAGCTTGCGATTGCCCCTGTCGGAATTAGGATGTTCTCAAATGGCCAAAAGTTATTATCAAATAGCAAACACCATAACCGAGTCAAGTTCTTGATTTCCTTGGGCAACTTCTTGATGGAAGTGTTCGACAAGTTCAAGTACTGTAGGCTAATCAGATTGCAAATCTCTTCGGGGAATGACAAAATATTTCTATTGCTAGACAAGTCAAGCACCTTCAAACAAGCAGTCATTGACTTGAAAAACCCTCTTGGCACGAACCTCACCTCAGTTCCCCTTACTAACAAAGTTTCAAGTTGGGAACACATAGGTGGTGCTCGGTTGATATTTGCAATCAAATATCCCCATATAGATACTTTCTTTGCTTCCCCCCATTTGGAGATCATCTTCGTGGACATGTCTTCTTCATTCTCTATCACTAGCAACTTGTTCTCCCTTTGCCCGTAGTCACGAGCAATCCATGTGGCCATGTCGCGGATAACGTCATGCATCTTTACAGTTCTATTTTCATGCCCACTTTCCAATAGACAAGCCCTCTCTAAATCCCCCAAGATAGATGCTCCCTCGTCTCGCATATGATATACATCATCAGTGTCTCCTAACAAGCCCTCTCCAATCCAGAGTTCAATTAGCTTTTCTGTCATTATGGGGTAATCCTCAGGGAAGAGACAACAGTAAAGGAAGCAAGCCTGTCGAGTAGCATCATTTAAGTTATCATAACTGAACTTTAGTATGTGGTATACTTCATCCACCATACCTGACAGCTCGTGCGGTCTTCTCTTCAGCTTTCTTAGCGCACCGCTCCACTCACTGGGGTTGTCTTTACCAGCCATGGCTCTCCCAATAGTAATAAGGGCTAGTGGCAACCCTTTGCACTCTAGGACAATGTTTTTGGCGAGCTCCATAATTTCTGGATGAGAATGTACAATTGATTTTCCAAAATTGTTCTCGAACAATTCTAGGGCTTGATCAGGTGTCAAGCATTGTACTTCGCAAGCTTCGTCGGCTTTCATTTGCCAGCATACTTCCTTCAACCGAGTTGTGAATACTACTTTGGATCCGTTCTCAAGACAAGGATGAGGAACTCCGATTTTGGAAAGGTCCAACCTCTCCCATACATCATCAATCAACAACACAAACTTTTTCTGGGTCAAAACTTCGAACAGATAATGGACCCTATCATCTTGAGACCATCTTCCCCATGCCTCATCTTTAATGTTCAGCCTTTTCCTTATGGCGTCTCGAATGTTATCTTCATTCAGTCGTCTAGAGATCACCACCCAAATAACGACCTCGAATCCATGATTTGCGCCCGAAAGGTCCTCGTTGATCCTTTTCATGAGGGTGGTCTTTCCCACACCACCTGTTCCGTATAACCCAATTACTCTTATTTCTTTTTTGTTCACGAGACAATTCCACACTTTATCAAAGGAAATATCAAGCCCCACAGTCTTGTCCACAGGCATCGTAAGTACCGGAGGAGGAGGCAATGGCAACGTAGTGTTAAATTCTTCTTTCTTGAGCTCTCTCGCTTCATTGAGCATTCGATCAACTGTTTTCCCCAATCGATAACCCGACCAGCAGTTTTGTGGAAGACAATGACCGAGACATTTGATTTGGTCATGTTCCCTGGCTTCTCGAAGAACTTGATCTACCTCACATAAAAAATTTTGCACCTTCTTTAACCAGTTCGCCACTTCTCCCGTGCGCTGTACACCTCCTCCTCCTTCTTCATATTGCACCCTTGCTTCCACATCGTGGCTCTTGGCATTCAGACCTTCAATTTCCATCTGCAATAAGTTGACATTATGTTTTAGATTACAAATGTAGCCCAAATGTGTACTGGCCAAACCCCATAAATATTTGACGAGATCTGAAAGAGGACTTGCGAAATCCATAGGTTCTTTTAGGGACGAGCAATTGAAAAATGGAGTATTTGGATGGGGATGCAGAGTGGGCGAATGGGTGGAGTTCGGCAATGAGTCATCCCATAAGAGATTGACTTCACAGGCTCAATAGTAGAGGTCTAAAGTAATGGCCCTACAACAATACAATGATAGAAGTTGGCCAAAATTTAAGTAAAAGTAAAAAATGCAAAACACGACTGGGGCTGCATTATTGCGCATGCGGACAAACAACTTTTAGAAAGTTGGACTATAGCAACAGAGACTGTAGAGTGTTACTCACAACTTATGCATGGACGTACGTATGCACGTATAACGTATCTATTATCCAATATACCACTAATCCTTGCTTTCAAGGCATTTTGGGATAATGTTAATCGAACATGGTAATATTTTTAAGTACATCAATTCTTTGTTGATTAGGTAACTTGTTTATAGTTTTATGCTCTGTTTGTTTTGCAAAAAATATGGTGTTTTGGAAAATTATTTTTCAAAAAGCATTTTTTTAGGAAAATAATCATATTTTTTCAGTGTTCGGCTAAAATTTGAAAATGAAGTAGAAACTTTTTTTTTTCGCTATTCAGTAAAGGAAATCATTTCCCGAATGCATTTATTTTCAATAATTTTTTATTATTTTATTTTTTTAAAATAGATTTTTCAATTTTAAATTTTTTTCCTTTCCTTCTTCTTTTTTTCTTCTTCTTCCTTGTCCTTTTTTTTTCCCCTTCTTCCTTCGTCTTGGGTGGTCATTGGGTACAGTGATGGCCGGCGATTGGCCATTGGTGAGCTCCAACGCACCATAGGTCAACAAGCTAGGCAAGGCTCGAGTTCGCCGAGATCGCCAAAGGTTGGCGAGGCTTTGGGGACCTCGGATGAGCTCGGCGTCACCGTGCTAGAATCTAGCGAGCTCAACTCTTGTTGGCCTATGGTGAGGCCCTTGTTAATTTGTTGCCGCTCCTTTTTTTTTTTAGCTTTTTAATTTAATTAAAATCGACTTTGGGGTAAAACGATGTTGTTTTGCACATTCATCGTTGAGTAGGTAGCTCTGGCAAGCCACGTAGACTCATTTATTATTAAAATAATGCCATGTTTAATTTCTAGCTACTCTTACTAGAATTGACACTTAAGTATTTAGATTTTTTATTTTTAAAAGTGAAATTTAAATGTACCTTTTGGAACTTTTGACACTTAAGTGTCAACTGTGCTAAGTTTTGACACTAATAGTGTATTTTGCCCACATTTTTCCAATCATATCCACTTACGAGTTAACACATGACACATATATTACAATTAAACAAAACAATTTGAAAATTTGACCAATGTCCATTTAAACTCTCTATTCACCCATCTTTTGCTAGTTCAGATAGATTAATTTTGTCATTCTGATGGGCTCTTTAAACAAAAGGCAAGCTTTCCTTCCATTTTCCCTTGGAAACAAGTAGCGACATTAGTCCAAAAAGGACAACATATTGAACTTATCTCTAGTCAAGTCTAACTTGGTGAATATTGAGTCGAGTAAATTTCTAATGATAATATATTGTTATCATTTCCTCGGAGAAAATTGGTTGGATTTTGATTGAAACACGACAAATCGAAAATTATATGAAAATTTGTTTATCTCTTTATGTAGCGAGACAATTTAAATCCTTTGTTTTACATATTGACAAATAATTTATAGCCCTTGTCTAAATTGGGTTTCACTGCTACATTTTGCTTAGAAGCAGAAAAAGGAAAAAAATGAAACGATTTGCAGGCTCAATAATAGAGGTCCAAGGTAATGGCTCCCCGATAGTACAATGATACAAGCTGGCAAAGGTAAATAAAAGTAAATAGTACAACACACAATTGACAACTTAGGGGCTGAATTATTGCGCATGCGGACAAACAGCTCTTTAGAAAGTTGGACTATGGAAATAAAGCGTTGTGCATATATATATATATATAATTGCAGACTCTTCCACAAAATTCTCCATTGAATATAATATATCTGTCGTGTAAGATGCCACTAATCCTTGCTTCGGAGGAATTTTAGGATAATGTTAATCATACATGGTAAAATTTTTAAATACACAGATTCTTTATTGATTAGATAGCTATTCATAGTTTCATACAAAAAGAGATTTTTCCTAGCATTGTCATGTAATTTTCGTAATGGAGTTTAATTTAAGGAGAAAATAATTTTTTTCATTGGGCAATAATTTTGTAATATTTTGAATTGGCAACTTTAATTAGTAAAATTAATGCCTGTGTAACGAAAGAATTTACCATTAATTAGTAAAATTTTGCTTAGAAGCAGAAAAAATAAAAAAATAAACGACTTTTGACGGACTCAATAATAGAGGCCCAAGGTAACGGCGCCCCAGGAGAGTACAATGATACAAGCTGGCATAAGTAAGTAAAAGTAAATAGTACAACACACAATTGACAACTCGGGTTGAATAATTACGCATGGGGACAAACAGCTGCTCAATAATAGATGCCCAAAAATGGCCCCACAACAGTACAATGATACAAATTGGCAAAGGTAAGTAAATGTAAATAGTACAAGACACCCAACTCGGGCTAAATTATTGCGCATGCGGACAAACAACTCTTTAGAAAGTTGGACTATGGAAATAAAGCATTGCTCACTTTATATATATATATACATAAAATTACAAACTCTTCCACAAAATTCTTCATTGAATATGGTATATCTATCATGCAAGATATCACTAATCCTTGCGTCCAAGGAATTTTACGATAATGTTAATCATACATGGTAAAAATTTTAAATACATTGATACTTTGTTGATTAGATAACTATTCATAGTTTTATACAAAACAGATTTTTCCTAGCACTGTCAGGTAATTTTCGTAATGGAGATTAATTTAAGGAGAAAATAAATTTTTTCATTGAGCAATAATTTTGCAATATTTTGAATTGGAAAATTTAATAAGTAAAATCAATGCCCGAGTACTAGAAAATTGTAACCTCCAAAGAATTTAGCATTGTATTTACTTTATTTTTTTGCAAGTAATTTTACTTGATGCACTCGTCTAGTTATAGGGGAATAGGCTATAGTCGTAAGGTCAAGCAATAGATAGGCGAAGCATTAACTTTTGACAAATCAAGGACTGGACATTAAAAGTCATATGCATCATGCATTTAATTATCCAAACATGCAATATATCGGTCTTAGGAAGTAAAACAACTAGCAAAGTAAAGCATTGCATAGGCATAGTTTAGCTCAATTAAAAAAAAAAAAAGATGAATAGTAACATATAGAGTTCTAGGGGTGCTTGCGCAACAGTTAGCATAACTTGATAAAGTTTAGTTACTATAATCAGTTCAAATAAGGAAATTTTAATACCTAAAAGCGCAATTGAATAGTGGGACAAGAACCGAGATCTTATCAACATGGCACGATGAAACTTAAGATATACAATTGTTATATACCAATCATACACTGCTAGGAGATACGAAGAAGTCATACCCATGGTGCTGAAACTTTAAATTTCCACCACACTTCCATTTTTTAATCTGTTGTACTCTGAAATTGTTTGTAAGATGCATGGCTTAATATGGCGCATGTAATGAGATTATCTACTAATGATGGAGTTTATTTTTTATTTTTTTACTCATACAACATACGCAATTTTTTATTAATAAAATGGAGCACAATCGTTTGCATACTTTAAAACATAGTGACCAAAAAATTTAAATTGCTAAAGTATCATACAATGCGTATAAAAATTTGATTCGTTTGGGCAATATGAGCTCAAACTTTTGTGAAATTGAAGTAAGGGATTGATGAAATACTTGATGAATATCTCGGATTCAATTTTCAAATCTGAGACGGCGGGGATTGTTTGATAATTACCTAAATAACGATGTTGTCCATCCATTAATTATATGTAATTCATATTTAATCTTGATTGGCACGAGTTTTTATATATATTTTTATTTTTCAAAAAATTTCGAAGACTAACAGCAGAGGTAAGAAAATCCTGTTTTTAATTTCTGTTCGGCTCAAACTAAATCCTTTATTAGCTTAAACTCAAAGCATCGCAAATTCATAAAAAAAAAAAAAAAGAGAGAGAGAGAGAGAGAAAAAAACCCAAGTCGCTGCTTTTGGGAGGCAGCGAAAATAACTCGTAGCACATTCCTAATTCTAGATATGGCAGTCATCCACATGACATTAATAATTGCGACTTTTTCAAGTAGTGGAACGACAATTAATAGAGAGTGTTAGCCTTTTTCTAGGCCGATTGAGTGTCAACCTTTTAACTTATGTTCGCAAGCGGTACACAGGCACCACAAGTCGATAATTAATATCTTCGTCAACAAATGCTTTTAAACTCTCCATGTAAATCTAATAAAGTGACTTAAATTGTTTCCGAAAAATAGCTTTTGAAACTAGCGTTACAACGAAATAAAATATAAACGGAAAAAATTTCCAATATTATTCTATGAGAATTTTGTTTTAATATTATTTCTAACAATTATATATTGTTATCATTTTCTTGGAGAAAATTGGTTGGATTTTGATCGAAAGACAACAAATCAAAAATTATATGAAAATTTGTTTATCTCTTTTTGCAGCGGACAATTAAAATCCTTTGTTTTACATAATCACAAATAATTTATAGCCCTTGTCTAAACTGGGTTTTACTATTATATTTTGCTTAGAAGCAGAAAAAAGAAAAAAAGAAATGACTTTTACAGACTCAAAAATAAAGGCTCAAGGTAATGGCCCCAGGATAGTACAATGATACAAGCTGGCATAGGTAAGTAAAAGTAAATAGTACAACACCACAACTGACAACTCAGAGGTTGAATAATTGCGCATGCGGACAAACAGCAACTCAATAATAGAGGCCAAAAGTAAATGGCCCCACAACCGTACAATAATACAAGCTGGCAAAGGTAAGTAAATGTAAATAGTACAAGACACCCAACTCGGGGCTGAATTATTGCGCATGCGGATAGACAACTCTTTAAAAAGTTGGACTATGGAAATAAAGCATTGCTCACTATATATATAAAATTACAAACTCTTCCACAAAATTCTCCATTGAATATGGTAAATCTATCGTGCAAGATATCATTAATCCTTGCGTTGAGGAATTTTAGGATAATGTTAATCATACATGGTAAAATTTTTATATACATTGACTCTTTGTTGATTAGATAACTATTCATAGTTTTACACAAAACAGATCTTTCCTTGCTTTGGTAATGGAGATTAATTTAAGGAGAAAATAAAATTTTTCATTGGGCAATAATTTTGCAATATTTTGAATTGGCAACTTTAACAAGTAAAATTAATGCTCGTGTACTAGAAAATTGTAACCTCGCAAGAATTTAGCATTATATTTACTTTATTTTTTTCGAATAATTTTACTTGATGCACTCATCTAGTTACATGGGAATAGGCTATAGTCGTAAGGTCAAGCGATAGATAGGCGAAGCATCAACTTTTCACAAATCAAAGACTGGACATTAAAAGTTAAATGCATCATGCATTTAATTATCCAATCATGCACGATATCGGTCTTAGGAAGTAAAACAACTAGCAAAGTAACGCATTGCATAGGCATGGTTTAGTTCAATTTAAAAAATACATGAATAGTAGTATATAGAGTTCTAGTGGTTGCTTGCGCAACAATTATCATAACTTAATAAGGTTTAGTCATTATAACCAGTTCAAATTACTTAAAAGGAAATTTTAATGCCTAAGAGTGCAATTGAACAGTTGGACAATAGCATGATAAAACTCAAGTTAGACGGTTGTTATATACCAATTATATACTGCTATGAGATACGGAGAAGTTATACCTATGGTGTTTTTTTTTTTTTTTTTGCTATAGTTATACCTACGGTGTTGAAACGTTAAATTTTTAACCACACTTCCATTTTTTTTTTTAATCTGTTGTACTTTGAAATTGTTTGTAAGATGCCTGGCCTGATATGGAGTATGAAATGACATTTCATGATTTTGAGATATGATCAACTCTGTCGTTCTAATTTACTTGATAGATTTGTTAAGAAGACAACATGTAAATAGATTAGTATATAGAAGATCCCATTACCATGCTGTCCCACATTTCTATTTCCAAAATAATGGACCAGTTTATCTTATAATCGAAAGATTTTTTCTTTGGTGTTTGGTTGATGGGATCAGTGGCCAACTGGACAAACATCTCAATTTGTGTAGTTATCCTAGCAAAACTTTTTGCTGGTCCTGGCTCGCGTGTATTCAGTTACTGGGGAATTGTATATTTTTCTTGTATAGTGGTTACTCGTTGCAAACGAGGAAGAAGTAAAATACAGTGTAAAGAGATTACACTTCCGATCCCCACACTTTTATTATGATTGGCCCCTTTATTGTCATTTGTCATTAATTATAATTACCGCACTCTTCTCTAAACACAATACAAGCAATTTCATCAAATTTTCATTCAAAATCCAGTGAAATAATTGTAGTCAACACTCGCCAAATTTTCAAATAGATTAATTTTGTCATTATGATGGATTGTATAAAAGAAAGACAAGCTTTCCTTCCATTTGCCCTTGGAAACAAATAGTGACATTAGTCCAAAAAGGACAACATATTGAGCTTATCTCTAATCGAGTCTAATTTGGTGAGTATTGAGTTGAGTAAATTTCTAATGATTATATATTGTTATCATTTTCTCGGAGAAAATTGGTTGGATTTCGATCGAAAGACAATAAATAAAATCCTTTGTTTTACATAATGACAAATAATTTGTTTATCTCTTTATGCAGCGGACTATTAAAATCCTTTGTTTTTCATAATGACAAATAATTTATAGCCCTTGTCTAAACTAGATTTTAATATTACATTTTGCTTAGAAGCAGAAAAAAGAAAAAAAGAAACGACTTTTGACAGACTCAATAATAGAGGCCGAAGGTAACGGCCCCAGGATAGTACAATGATACAAGCTGGCATAAGTAAGTAAAAGTAAATAGTACAACACACAATTGACAACTCGGGTTGAATAATTACGCATGGGGACAAACAGCTGCTCAATAATAGAGGCCCAAAAATGGCCCCACAACAGTATAATGATACAGGTTGGCAAAGGTAAGTAAATGTAAATAGTAGAAGACACCCAACTCGGGCTAAATTATTGCGCATGCGGACAAACAACTCTTTAGAAAGTTGGACTATGGAAATAAAGCATTGCTCACTTTATATATATACATAAAATTACAAACTCTTCCACAAAATTCTTCATTGAATATGGTATATCTATCATGCAAGATATCACTAATCCTTGCGTCCGAGGAATTTTAGGATAATGTTAATCATACATGGTAAAAATTTTAAATACATTGATACTTTGTTGATTAGATAACTATTCATAGTTTTATACAAAACAGATTTTTCCTAGCACTGTTAGGTAATTTTCGTAATGGAGATTAATTTAAGGAGAAAATAAAATTTTTCATTGGGCAATAATTTTGCAATATTTTGAATTGGAAAATTTAATAAGTAAAATCAATGCCCGAGTCCTAGAAAATTGTAACCTCCAAAGAATTTAGCATTGTATTTACTTTATTTTTTTGCGAGTAATTTTACTTGATGCACTCGTCTAGTTATAGGGGAATAGGCTATAGTCGTAAGGTCAAGCAATAGATAGGCGAAGCATCAACTTTTGACAAATCAAAGACTGGACATTAAAAGTCATATGCATCATGCATTTAATTATCCAAACATGCAATATATTGGTCTTAGGAAGTAAAACAACTAGCAAAGTAAAGCATTGCATAGGCATAGTTTAGCTCAATTTTAAAAAAAGAAAAAGAAAAGATGAATAGTAACATATAGAGTTCTAGGGGTGCTTGCGCAATAGTTAGCATAACTTGATAAAGTTTAGTTACTATAATCAGTTCAAATAGGGAAATTTTAATACCTAAAAGCGCAATTGAATAGTGGGACAAGAACCGAGATCTTATCAACATGGCACGATGAAACTTAAGATATACAATTGTTATATACCAATCATACACTGCTAGGAGATACGAAGAAGTCATACCCATGGTGCTGAAACTTTAAATTTCCACCACACTTCCATTTTTTAATCTGTTGTACTCTGAAATTGTTTGTAAGATGCATGGCTTAATATGGCGCATGTAATGAGATTATCTACTAATGATGGAGTTTATTTTTTATTTTTTACTCATACAACATACGCAATTTTTTATTAATAAAATGGAGCACAATCGTTTGCATACTTTAAAACATAGTGACCAAAAAATTTAAATTGCTAAAGTATCATACAATGCGTATAAAAATTTGATTCGTTTGGGCAATATGAGCTCAAACTTTTGTGAAATTGAAGTAAGGGATTGATGAAATACTTGATGAATATCTCGGATTCAATTTTCAAATCTGAGACGGCGGGGGATTGTTTGATAATTACCTAAATAACGATGTTGTCCATCCATTAATTATATGTAATTCATATTTAATCTTGATTGGCACGAGTTTTTATATATATTTTTATTTTTCAAAAAATTTCGAAGACTAACAGCAGAGGTAAGAAAATCCTGTTTTTAATTTCTGTTCGGCTCAAACTAAATCCTTTATTAGCTTAAACTCAAAGCATCGCAAATTCAAAAAAAAAAAAAAAAAAAAAGAGAGAGAGAGAGAGAAAAAAACCCAAGTCGCTGCTTTTGGGAGGCAGCGAAAATAACTCGTAGCACATTCCTAATTCTAGATATGGCAGTCATCCACATGACATTAATAATTGCGACTTTTTCAAGTAGTGGAACGACAATTAATAGAGAGTGTTAGCCTTTTTCTAGGCCGATTGAGTGTCAACCTTTTAACTTATGTTCGCAAGCGGTACACAGGCACCACAAGTCGATAATTAATATCTTCGTCAACAAATGCTTTTAAACTCTCCATGTAAATCTAATAAAGTGACTTAAATTGTTTCCGAAAAATAGCTTTTGAAACTAGCGTTACAACGAAATAAAATATAAACGGAAAAAATTTCCAATATTATTCTATGAGAATTTTGTTTTAATATTATTTCTAACAATTATATATTGTTATCATTTTCTTGGAGAAAATTGGTTGGATTTTGATCGAAAGACAACAAATCAAAAATTATATGAAAATTTGTTTATCTCTTTTTGCAGCGGACAATTAAAATCCTTTGTTTTACATAATCACAAATAATTTATAGCCCTTGTCTAAACTGGGTTTTACTATTATATTTTGCTTAGAAGCAGAAAAAAGAAAAAAAGAAATGACTTTTACAGACTCAAAAATAAAGGCTCAAGGTAATGGCCCCAGGATAGTACAATGATACAAGCTGGCATAGGTAAGTAAAAGTAAATAGTACAACACCACAACTGACAACTCAGAGGTTGAATAATTGCGCATGCGGACAAACAGCTTGTCCGAAAAAATGGCCCCACAACAGTACAATGATACAAGCTGGAATGGCCCAGGATAGTACAATGATACAAGCTGGCATAGCATAGGTAAGTAAAAGTAAATAGTACAACACCACAACTGACAACTCGGGGGTTGAAGAATTGCGCATGCGGACAAACAGCTACTCAATAATAGAGGTCCGAAATAATGGCCCCACAACAGTACAATATACAAGCTGGCAAAAGGTAAGTAAATGTAAGGGGTTGAATTATTGCGCATGCGGACATACAACTCTTCAGAAAGTTGGACTTCGGAAATAAAACATTGCTCACTATATATATAAAATTACAAACTCTTCCACGAGATTCTCCATTGAATATGGTATTTCTATCGTGCAAGATATCACTAATCCTTGCGTTGAGGAATTTTAGGATAATGTTAATCATACATGGTAAAAATTTTAAATACATTGACTCTTTGTTGATTAGATAACTATTCATAGTAGTTTTATACAAAACAGATTTTTCCTTGCATTCGTAATGGAGATTAATTTAAGGAGAAAATAAATTTTTTCATTGGGCAATAATTTTGCAATATTTAAAATTGGCAACTTTAACAAGTAAAATTAATGCCCGTGTACTAGAAAATTATAACCTCAAAAGAATTTAGCATTGTATTTACTTTATTTTTTTGTGAGTACTTTTACTTGATGCACTCGTCTAGTTACATGGGAATGGGCTGTAGTCGTAAGGTCAAGCGATAGATAGGCGAAGCATTAACTTTTCACGAATCAAAGACTGGACATTAAAAGTTAAATGCATCGTGCATTTAATTATCCAAACATGCAAGATATCGGTCTTAGGAAGTAAAACAACTAGCAAAGTAAAGCATTGCATAGGCATGGTTTAGTTCAATTTAAAAAATAGATGAATGGTAGCATATAGAGTTCTAGTGGTTGCTTGCGCAACAATTATCATCACTTAATAAAGTTTAGTCACTGTAACCAGTTCAAATTACTTAAAAAAGGAAATTTCATTGCCTAAAAGTGCAATTGAACAGTTGGACAATAGCACGATAAAACTCAAGATAGACAGTTGTTATATACCAATTGTACACTGCTATGAGATACTGAGAAGTTATACCTATGGTGTTTTATTTATTTTTTATTTTTATTTTTATTTCGTAAGTAAAAGTTTCATCAGTTTTTTTTTTTTTTTTTTTGAGCAAGTTCATCAGTTTCATTACTGATGAGTTTATTGATACAAATCGGATCGATTGGTGCATGCAGGTGTCATGTCCTAATCAACGCATCCGCTAGACATTTTCATTAGGCTTTGCAGCGGAAATATTAAGATGAGTATTTTCAAGAAAAAAAACATACACGGACTAAAATTGAATAGTTGTAAAAGTACGGGGATCAAGAGCCTAACTTATGTTCGCAAGCGGTACACAGGCACCACGAGTCGGTAATTAATGTCTTCATCAACAAATCCTTTCAGACTCTCCATGTAAATTTGATAAAGTGACTTAAATTGTCTCCGAAGAATAGCGTTTGAAACGAGCATTACGATGAAATATAAAATAGAGACGTAAAGTCAGTGGCGGGCTTAGGATGAGTGATGGCCCTACCCCCGATCAACAAAAATTTCTAATATTATTCGATGAGAATTTTTTTAAAAAAATGTCACTATATCTTATTAGAACTTCTTACCACACCTAATCTTGAATTCTCGACTCGAACCACTTAATTGACGTCCTCAAATAATACCAACTTTTAAGTGTGATGGGAATTGCTATAGAGTAAAACATATGACACAATGCTACTAACAACTTGCGACTTTTTTTCTCTTTTTCTTTTTCCTTTTTCTTTTTTTCTTTTTTCCTTTTTTATTTTTATTTTTATTTTTATTTTTATTTTTATTTTTCTTTTTCTTTTTTTTCTTTTTCTTTTTCTATTTTCCTTTTTATTTTTCTCTTTTTTTTTTTTTTCTTTTTCCTTTTTCTTTTTTCGTTTTTCTTTTTCTCTTTTTCTTTTTCCTTTTTCTCTTTTTTCTTTACCCTTTTTCTTTTTCTCTTTGGCTGATAGCTAGCCACCGCCGTGATTGGCGATCGGTTGGGCGACGTCTGGCAAGCTCGCCGGAGCCTCACCGGAGCCTCACTGGAGACAAGCTGGCCTCCAGTGAGCTCACAGCAAAAAAGAGGAATCTCAAAACAACTTTTGTTCACCATTACAAAATTAAGATGTGATCGGATAAGATAAAATAAGAAGTCTCATCATTTGTTGGATGGAACTATCTATCGTGTACTATGATGGATATAACCAAAAGCAAAACATGAACACTCGTCCTAGGACCATGTGAATGATGTCACATAGTGCAATGTTAATACCCCAATCAGGGGCAATCAACAAATCAGTCGTCGTCCTCTTGCGCACAATCTACTGTGTCCATATCCTCATTCTCTTACTTTAGGTTACCTCACAAGTATTTCTGACGAGATCAATTTCCCAAGATGTCAATAAATATCAATTTAAAGTCCATAAAATTCAAGCGACCTCACTCCTGAGCTAAAGCAAAAAAGACACCTAAAAATCCAGACAAAAAGCCCGCAATCCTCCAACATAGACAAAAATGCCACTGATTAACTGGGTTATGCCTTTTAATTTGCCTCTTACAAAAATCAATTCAATTCAAAGATGAAGATACCTGCTACTAATATTGATCAAGGAGGTGCCGAAAGATCACACTTTTTTTTCTAAAAGAGGAGAAATCATATATCCTATTAGAACTTCTTATCACCCCTAATCTTGAATTCTCGACTTGAACCACTTAATTGACGTTGCCACATAATACCAACTTTTGAGCGTGATGGGAATTGCTAAAGAGAAAAACAAATGACATGATGATACTAACAACTCGCGACATTTCCCTTTGTGCAATTGATTCCGAAATGATCACATCAAAAAAATATCAACTTATCATTTCAAATATTATCTTTGTTCGAGCAAAAGTGTTGTCCAATGCATTTTTAAAATTTCTTAACTAGAAAGTATACATGGTAATAACTTTCGGTTTCCACAAAAGATAGGGATCTGTACGTATAACTAGTCATTTCTACTCTCCATCGCAATCAGAAAATGGTTTTCACTATTCAATGCCCAAAATCTGTAGTGTTAAACCTCCACTTTCTCATAGATCGATGCGAATTATAGTGGGAACGCACTCATATTCTAAATATCTTTATTAATATTTGAGTTTACATATCAACTGGAGAGTGAGGTTTTCACTTTCCAGCTTTGAATAATTGGAAAAGTTAAAGCTGGGAAACTAAAGTCGAAGACTGAGCCTTGCTTCAATGGACAGCATATTCATCCCCCCCCCCCCCCCCCCCCCCCCCTCTTCTTATATTCATTTCTTTTTTTTTTTAAAGTTACTTTTTCAGCAAAGAAAAGGAATCTCAAAACAATTTTTGTTTGCCATTATGAAGATTAAGATGTGATCCAATAAGATAAAATAAGAAGTCTTATCATTTATTTGATGGAACTATTTATCATGTACTATGATGGATATAACCAAAAACAAAACATGAACACCCATCTTGGACCATGTTAATAATGTTGCATAGTGCAATGTTAACACCCCAATCAGGGGCAATCAACAGAGCAGTCATCATCCTCTCGTGCACAATCTACTGTGTCCATATCCTCATTCTCTTACTTTAGGTTACCTCGCAAGTATTCCTGACAAGATCAACTTACCCCACATGTCAATTTATATCAACTCAAAGTCCATAAAATTCAAACGACCTCACTCCCCAGCTAAAGTAAAAAAGACACCTAAAAATCCAAATAAAATGCCCACGATCCTCCAACATAGACAAAAATGCTGCTGATTAGCTAGGTTATTGCCTTCTAATTTGCCTCTTACAAAAATCCCCTCAATTCAAAAATAAAGATACCTGCTACTAATATTGATCAAGGGGTGCCAAAAGATCACATTTTTTTTTCCTAAAAGAGGAGAAATTATATTTAACCATTTTCGTGGAAAAATTCCATTACCGAAGGATTAGCCACTGTCAGTGCTGCCCAGCTCTCTACCACCAAAGGAAGGACCCCCTCTGCAAAAACTGAGTCCAGGCTTCCACCTTCCAGAAAAGGGTCAAGGGAAGTTATTCCACCAAGAACGACTGATAAAAGCAATCGTCAAAAACCCTAACACCCTCTCTGTTTGCCCCACGCAAAGCCCTTGCCGCCACTATTTCCACGGTACCGCCATTACTGGCCTCAATAATGATGGTCTCTCTCACTAAGCCGCATCTTCTTAACGTTGACAAGCTAGTCGTTGAAAGCGAAAAACCCTCTGAATCTAGAAGCACGACTATTGTGCCTCCACATCAAGGGGGCAACCGCATCAAGAGCTCAGTCACATCGGAAGAGACGCCAAGCTTGCAAGAAAGGAAGCCAACCGCGAACACAATTAAAAGGAGAAATTTGCAAATCGAAATATATGAGTGAACAAATGGTAAGACTTATGTTCAGTTAAGTAAAAGAAAATGATCCCTATCCAGATTGTTTGAGAGTTTTACTTAATCGGCCCTTGCAGTAAAATATACAAATAGAATGCAATCAGAAGGTATCTGCTGCATTCGGGAATCCCGATAGAAAACACATAACTCCAAGAAGACAGATACTTTGCTAGGGAGAAATGGTACTTTTTCAAATGACATTTCACTTGCAAATCTCACTTACGCGGCCCAGTCAGGTCGGAATTCCATTGTGGTTCACCGACTACCACTCTCTGGCACTTGTTGGGCCGCATCTTGAAAATTCATTTCTTCAGCATACCCAGCCCACTCGAAAGTGACCCAGGCGTCAGGGTCGTCCTACTCAAAACTGGCCTACCAGTCATCGTCTCCCGAGATCGGGAGAAGAATCCCCTTGCACTGTTCGTGTTCAACGGCGAATTTCCGAGGGCACCGGGATATTTCGGAGGTTGCCCCTTGAGGAAAGGAATAAAGTGTGAACGCAAATGCACATTAGTTGTGGAAATCTTTGCGGGAGTATATATTTGAGATGTAAGAATACTCCTGAAGCAATTAACTCCTCCACTGCTGCAAATTCATAGCCAATGATTTTCTTCATTGAATTGCTGTCTAAAATATACAACTACCGGAGTTTCAAAGTGTGCACGAGCCACGACAAGTTTGAAAACCTCAGCAGGAGACCCTAATGGTGACGAGGCTGGAGAAGCAAGAGCAATTGGGCACTCGTCATATTCCCTTAAGTAATCTCTTTCTTTTTACCGATCTTACAATTAAAAATAGGGAAGTTCTTTGTTTTTTCCTTTACTTTGACTTGTCAAAAAACGTTGCTAAGTGCATGATATTTGATAGACCCGTTCCATGGACCCAATAGATAATTTCCAATTTCAATTTCTGGGAATCGGTTTTTAGTAGGCACTTTTCGATTCTAGAGTAAAAATTGCTTACTTAGATCATGTTTATCCTAACTTGATATCAAAAGATCACATTACTCACATTTTTTCTAATTAGATTCACTTAAGAATTAACACATGACAAATATATTACAATTTTACAAAACAATTTGAAAATTTGGCCTAAAATTCAAATGCCTATTCAAACTCTCTATTTGCTGTTTTTTTTTTTTTTTTTTTTGACAAGCTCTATTTGCTTGTTTGAATAGGTAAATTTTGTCTTTTCGATGGACCCTGTAAAAAAAAAAAAAAAAAAAAAAAAAAAAAAAAAAAAAAAAAAAAGCTTTCCATCCATTTTCCCCAAAAAGTGACATGAGCCCAAAAATGAAAACATATTGAGCTTATCTCCGAGCGAGTTTAAAGTAGCGAATATTGAGTCGAGTAAATTTTTTATGATTATATATTATTATCATTTCCTCGGAGAAAATTAGTTGGATTTTGATCCTTTATTTTCCTCTTTATATGAAAGTTTGTTTACCTCTTCACATAGCGGGACGATTAAAGTCCATTGTTTCCCGTGTGACAAATAATTTATAGCCCTACTCTAAATTGGCTTTTACAATTACATTTTGCTCAAAAGCAAAAAAAAAAAAAAAAAAAAAAAGAAGAGAATATCAAATTCAATTCAAATTAAGAGCAGGACCGGGAAACCACCCACGCTTTCTAGCATTTGAACTTCGCTACAGTGTCTCTCTCTCTCTAGCCTTCTTCACGAAAAACGCTTTGAGAAGGGGGACGACGATGGAAAAGGACACTCACTTTTCCTCCTCGCCACCGACGACCGCTGTCGCTGCTCCTAGTGCCGCCACTCTGTAGAAGCTTCGGCACCGCAAGAACCGGGACCTCAACTGCTTTCCCCACTGAATGCGGTCGCGCAGGTAGTAGATTCTGCGATTCGAGAGAGCTTTGATGGGTTCGAAGGAAATCTGCGGAACGAGCTCCGGATTGCAGTCCGCCAGCTCAGCGAACTCCTGCAGCCCTGTTCTTCTTGGTCACCTTGTGTTCATGATATATGCCTACCCTGGAAGCAAAACAAGAATAACTAGGGCTCACCAGAACTATTGCTTAACTTTCAGCGAATCCTCAATCCGCTGGATCAGTTGATCAGCTGTCCGAGCACCCTCTCGGTAATTGAAAATAGCTCAATCAAGATAAGGGTAAGTGACTAAAACAACTTAAAACTGTATAAGTTGGAAGCAATCGAAAATCAGATATATTTCACAACGCTACATTGCAATTAAATTATTAATGAGAATCAACTAATTTCAGATTAAATAACATTCAGAGACCACAGAATAATGCATGAGTCTTAGGCAAAGCCCATCAATTGTTACCATTTCTGCATTGAGCCAGTAACCATGTCCTTCACAGAAAATTTATGGAGACACCCTTTGCCTATTGCTAAAAAAGTATCACTCACTATGCATGGATTGCAGCAACCTAATGGCTAGGGAAGCTGTGATTTCCAGGATTGTCAAGCTCTACAGAGGGAAGACCTTTTATTGACTGTTGTAGAAGACTTAAGGGATTTATGCATATTTATCATCAGTTTTTATGTAGAAACATGTTGGTGCGGTTCCGTGTTCTGCGAGAGAATAATGATGAAGTGGGATGGAATTCCCTAATCAAAAACAATTTAAGAGGAGAAGGGTGTCCACTGATTATCGATCATTATAGATTATTCATGTCAGAAGAGAGGCATTAGTGCCTATATATATATATATATTAAAAGGGGTGTCTGTGCTTTTTCGCCAAAATGCAAATACTCTTTCCAGAGTTCACCCTGTATCTTTCACATCATAAAAGATTGAAATTGCACCCCTCTCCCTCCCCCCCCCACCCAAAAAAAAAAAAATTGTGACTCTAGGGTTTTTGTTCAAATAAGGATATCTAAGGCATCTCATAACAGTATAAAAAATTTTATGAGCCTTTACTGACATAATAATTATGAAAACTTAGTAGATTAAATTTCCAAATGATAGCAAATGTGAAAAAGATAACACTTACAAAACAGTCAAAAGGCTTCCCATCTTTAAATATGATAAAGGTCGCTAATGCTTATATCTTGTATTTATCAGCAATGCTTGGGAACTTCTCAGTATCAGTCTTCACAACCTAAATTGTATATTTAAGTCTAATGCTGACCTCATTGAGGATGGGTACCATAAATTGACAAGGACCACACTTGGCACAAAAGCCCAAATTATAAGTATTATGCTAATCAAGTTGCTCAAAGATTTATTAGAACAGGTATCATTGCTTCAAATCTATGGAGGATGTAAATTACCTAGTAGCTAAAAGTCAACTAATAGAGGTTCTTAGATTTCGCCAGGAGATCATCAAAAGAGTTTTATGTCTGCTTCTTAGCTTCAACCTGTAAAAAACAAGGGATACAGGTAAGTGGATGTTTCTAATCTACAAAACAAAGATCAAAGTAAAAATATCATCAAATGGTCCAACAGAGACAAGATGAAGCACATATACTTCCTTTAACCTTATTTTCCAAGTCCAAAGGAGGTTACTTGTTAAAGAGGATCGTAAAGTTCACTCCATCAAATCAGAGGAAGAAGCCAACTAAATAAAGAACATATGCTATTACTAGTGTAAAGGAGTACAAGGAAAGCCAAACACATTTTATCATTAACAACAGTAAACAGAACGCTGACAGATAACAAGAGGAAAAATTGCATGGCATATGACAAGGGATAACTGCACTTGCTGATTAGGAAGAAATATATCCAAATGGTGCAAAGTAGGTCTCTTTGACTCCGACACTCTCAGTTACATCAAGATAGACTTGGATATTAACACACGTGAATCATCCCGGAGACCAACATATATATAACTCCCATCTAGTAGGGTAAAGTCTACAGTTGTTGTTTGTGATGAAAGGTACAAAATCAACTCCTGCTAAGAGTTCGTGTCGTATAGGTTAAACCCTAGGCTGCCCTAAAGAAGCTTCACAAAGATGCCATTGTAGGCCTTACTCCTAATGTTTATAAACTATAGTTCATTACAACTCTATATCACTTTCATCAATATCCTTTTAAATTCAGATGAGATGTTAACACGAGAATGAAAAGTTCCTCATACATTAAATGAGCAAACTCCTCATAATACAGCAATAGGTTGATTTCACTAGTTTGTTTTCTTCTAGACAGATCATTTATAGGTTGCATTGTCCATTGCAAAATGATGAAACCGTGAAAATTTGTCTTCTTTGCTTAAGGAGGAAGATACGCATTTGTATGAATTATATGTAACAGGTCAATCCAAAGATATGCTCCGATCAATGATAGAATTTATCTAGTGAAGAAAAAGAAACGAGACTGGTGGAAAAAAGAAGGATGACCATGCATGACATTGTCCATGGTCACCTCCTAAAGCACGTTCATTGCATTTAGGAAACAATTGCTATGGGTTTAGTAGGGAAAACTATGGCAAGTGCAATGCCACGTAGCATGTAAATAGCAACACGAGCTGTTTACATTGTCACATCGTTCTATTCTTTATTGAAAGAGATAGCTAAGTGAATGATAAAATAGGATGAAGGTGTAACACATAATAATCACCCTGTTAAAATTGAAGTTAAGCAGCAAATATGAAAATTTGCCTAACGTTGAATGACCGGTCATATGATTTTGTCACCATAACAACACTTCTATTGACCCAACAAAGCTTCACTGCACACTAAAACCCCATGTCGACGCCGGCGAAACATACCCAACCGAGCATGACAAACCCACTAGCAGCGAATGCTTTTAACAAGAAAAGCAAGGCACGGCCAGGCTAAATTAGAGAAAGAGCCGTCCAATTCCAGTCATATATTTCAACCATCAAGTAAGCACCAGACAAGAAGGAGCCCACGCTCCGGCAAGCACGCCTTCAGCCACGACTCACAGCAATAATGCAAAACAACGGATCCCGGAGAGAGAGGCGTCGCCACCAGAGAGGAACTCCGAGGCTTCGAATTCACCAGTATCATCCGGCCTCCCCAGCCGAACCCGCGAGAGCTCGCCGGGAGCCGGAGCCGGAGCGGCGAGAGGAAGGGAGCAGCGACGACCGAGCTGGCCGGATTCTCGCCATTCAAGAGAGGAATCGAAGATGCGGAGAGAGAAATTGCCATGGAAACGAGGGATGCGAATGTAGAACGACCACTGCGAGCGCTCTAGGATGGTGGGATCTAGGAAGGCGACACGTGTCCTCGTGGGACCCACAATTTCGGGCGCGCATTTTGAAAATTTCTCTGTACTGTAGCTTCTGGAGGGAGAGAGGGTTTTTCTTTGCGCCTCTCTCTCTACCCGACGAACTCCCTCCCTCTCTCTCTGCCCTCCCTCTTTCCGACCGGCGAACCACCACACCGCCCCTCCGGCTCCGGATCCGGCCCCGACTCCTCCGTCCCTTTGCTCTTTCTCTCCCCTCGCGTCTCTGTCTGCCCTCCCTCTCTTCGACGGCGAACCACCGCGCCCCCACCCTCTCCTCGCCGCCGACGACCGGGAAATTACCCATGCTTTCTAGCATTCGATCTTCACTACGGTGTCTCTCTCTCTAGCCTTCTTCGCGAACGACGTCTTGAGAAGGGGAAGACGAAGGAGAGGAATCCGCCGCCGCCGCCGCCGCCGTCGCCACCGCTCCTATTGCCGCCGCTCCGTAGAAGCTTCGGCACCGCAAGAACCGGGACCTCAACTGCTTTCCCACACTGAATGCGGTCGTGCGGGTCGTAGATTCCGCGACTCGAGAGAGCTTCGATGGGTTCGAAGGAAATCTGCCGGAACGAGCTCCGGATTGCAGTCCGCCAGCTCAGCGATCGCTGCCTCTACTCTGCTTCCAAATGGTATTGCGTCCCAAAAACCCTAGCCCCGATTTCAAGCACTTCCTTGTTGGGTAGGACGTAGGAGACGGTAGTGTTGAAAGCAAACCAAAAAAAAAAAAAAAGATGCTTTGTTGGGTTATATGTTGCTGCCTTTGGTGGGTGCTGTCCACTTTCTTGATTCTTAAATTGTTTTGGGTAATGGGGTTTCTGAATTAATCGAATGAATTGCCGAAAGTGTGAGATTTACACTCCTGCTGCCCAGAGAAATGATCAAGGGGGTAGAACATTATGGAGGAGAAATGGGATTCATTCTCTGTTCATTACGTTTCACCTTACTTCCAGCTCAGAGGAATTCATGAAGAGTATAATTATGTGCAGGGCGGCGGAACAGCTAGTGGGTATCGAGCTAGACCCGGTAAAGTTCACGCCTTCAAACACCCGATTCCAGCGTGGGAGCTCCAGTATCCGCAGGAGATTCCGCACCAACGAGATCACGTCGACGCCAATTGCTGGGGTGTCGTATGTGAGTACTCCAGTCATGGAGGAAGATGACATAGTTGATGGTGACTTTTATCTTCTGGCCAAGTCTTACTTTGACTGCCGCGAGTATAGGAGGGCTGCTCATGTGCTTCGGGATCAGTCTGGGAAGAAAGCTGTCTTCCTACGATGTTATGCTCTTTATCTGGTTTGTCACTCGAGGCTTCTGTAGAGAGCTATGTCACAACATGTTTTTATCCTTTCATTTCTCTTTTCCTTTTACTGACTATCATCCATGACAACCCGATAGACATGTTCTAGGTCTTAGGTATGCTTGGATGAGTATGTTTGTCAAAGCAAGAATCAACTTACACAACCCCACAAAAGAGTTGATTAGTTTAGACTTTATGCACTTATGATAAGCATGTTGGCTGTGGCTACATCACAATGAGGAGTTCATGTCGTTACAATCTTCATTGCCTAAGATGTGCTTGGATGCTGAAGTATATAGGTGAAAATTGATATTATGGAGATTTTAAAGTTTCTTGTGATAAAAAAATTCTACATATGTAGCTTAAGGTTTGTATGGTATGAATTCACCACTGTTGGACAAATCACTGGATGACTTAATACTTTTCTTTGGATGACTTGCTTATACTTTGGTACCTAGAGAATGACGGAATTACCCGCTTGCTTTATGGAGCTGCCTCTCCAAGTTTCTGCACAGATTTTCATTAGCCATTTTGATCTTGTGCAAACATACATCGCATTGGAGACTGCATAATTTGAAGAAACTCCTGACTGTCCATAGTCCCACTTAAGCATTCTTATAAGTTGTACCTATCATTTGTTTTATGTAGGCTGGAGAAAACCGGAAAGAGGAAGAGAATATAGAACTTGAAGGGCCCTTAGGTAAGAGTGATGCTGTTAACAAGGAATTGGTTTCGCTGGAGAGGGAGTTGTCAATGCTACGTAAGAATGGGTCCATTGATCCCTTTGGGTTGTACTTGTATGGTCTTGTTCTTAAAGAGAAAGGCAGTGAACACCTTGCACGTAACCTTCTTGTGGAATCTGTGAATAGCTATCCTTGGAACTGGAGTGCATGGTCGGAGTTACAATCCTTGTGCACTACAATTGACATATTACACAGTTTACCTCTCAATAACCATTGGATGAAGGATTTCTTTCTTGCTAGTGCATATCAAGAACTCAGAATGCACAACGAGTCCTTAGCAAAATACGAGTATCTGCAAGGCACCTTCAGCTTCAGTAATTACATACAGGCACAAATTGCAAAAGCGCAGTACAGTCTAAGGGAATTTGAACAGGTAGAAGTGATATTTGAAGAACTCCTGAGAAATGATCCTTACCGAGTGGAGGACATGGATATGTATTCCAATGTACTCTATGCTAAGGAATGCTTTTCTGCCTTGAGTTATCTTGCCCACAGGGTATTCATGACTGATAAGTACAGGCCAGAATCTTGTTGTATAATTGGAAATTATTATAGCTTGAAAGGCCAACATGAGAAGTCAGTTATGTATTTTAGGAGGGCCCTTAAATTGAATAAGAATTGTTTATCTGCTTGGACTCTTATGGGTCATGAATACGTTGAGATGAAAAACACTCCAGCAGCTGTTGATGCCTATCGGCGAGCTGTAGATATAAATCCATGTGATTACCGAGCCTGGTATGGTTTAGGACAGGCCTATGAGATGATGGGGATGCCTTTCTACGCTCTTCATTATTTCAGAAAATCTGTGTTCTTGCAGCCAAGTGATTCTCGCTTATGGATTGCTATGGCTCAGTGTTATCAAACTGAACAGCTTCACATGCTAGAAGAGTCAATCAAGTGTTACAGGAGGGCAGCGAATTGTAATGACAGGGAAGCAATTGCTCTTCACCAACTAGCAAAGTTGCATTGTGAACTTGGGCGTTTAGAAGAAGCTGCTTTTTACTACAAAAAGGATATGGAGCGGATGGAAGCTGAAGAGAGGGACGGACCTAATATGGTTGAAGCTTTGCTTTTTCTTGCCACACATGGCAAAGACCAAAAGAGATTTGAGGAGGCGGAGGTGTATTGCACACGTCTTCTTGATTATACTGGCCCAGTAAGTTATTTACTTTGCTCTGGCTGTATATTGGAAGACCATATTGCTTGCTAGAATTATTGATTGATCTTTTCCATTTATTTTGTTTTTACAAATACAGGAGAAAGAGACTGCAAAGAGTCTACTACGAGGAATGAGAATGGCACAATCTGGTTTTCCTTCAATGAGTGTTGAGCATTTTCCTCCATAACATTACTGATAAAAGATGGAGCTATGAAATTTTCAAAGCAGGTGTGGCATTGTGTTGAGGATATAAAAAAAAATATGGGATCTCCTCCCAAAAGATGACAAATCCTTAAGGCTGCGCAAGCTGCTTGCTGTAGCTCTCTGTGCCAATTGACTGCATACTTTTGGAATAGAGAAAGTGGCCCTTGGTTTCTTAGGTATATGGGAGATTGGTCAATTTTTGACAGTTTGTGTCATGATGTTTCATTTATGAGAAACCATCTAGAAAACTGGAGATTTCATAGTGTTGATCATTCTAATTGAATGCATGTCAATCTCATAAGAAGCTTCTTGTTGCACCTCTGTCTGGCTAGCTCATGTCCCTACTTCTACCCTTTTGCCCCTACTTTCTACCTTAGGTTCCAAATGGGGTAAAAATCTGGTGGATATATGCTTTCCACTAGGAACTCTTATGCGAGAACCAAAAAGAAGTCGTTTTTGTTGCAAAGGAGGCTTCAAGTGGAGTCAGATCGTGCGGTTTGGATGATAAGAAGAATTCTCTCAGCATAGCAGCTTTGTAATCTTGGGCAACTCAGTTTCATTCAAATTGTTTCTTAGTAGATTATTGTAACCTTAGAAACATCAAAGGGGGTTTTGGGGGAGAATTCTTGTGTTGTTGCTGGGCAGTCGATATAGATAACTTTTAGATGGAACGATTTGACCATTGAAATTATCTGAATGTTGTTTTTAAGGTCCCTCTAGATCCAAATAGTTAGCGCCGGAGCTAAACATGGGACTAAGAATTCTTCATGATTCCTTCTGGTATCTCATGTGGTACAAGCGAGAAGCCTGTCATGCTGACAATATGCTAATGATAACACCATGCTTAGAGAGAAACTAAAAAGATCGGCATACTTCAACTTCTCACCATGACTTATCATGACAGCAGTAACCAAATTGGATTGGCTCGATTTTTTCTAGCTAAAGGGTAAATGATGAGGTGCAAACCCTGGTTGCTGGCAAACTACTTGACGATGGGAGAGTTTTTACCTGAATGTGAATTCAGCTAAACAGGTGCAAAGAACGATCTGATATCCCCAGGCTCTCTGGCTTAATTTCTTTTTCCTTTTAATCGCTAAGCAAGTAAAATGGGGGAAAAAGGAGAATGTGCAGGCTTGCGAAAAGCTCCTAAGAACACTTGGGAGGTCAGTCTACTGTGTCGTTACATCCAAATGGAAGTTCCACAGGATTAAACGGTTAAACCCCAAATCAAATCATTCCAACGAGCATTCTGAAATTTCTCATAGAATTATCAGTTGAGAAATCCGGGTAAAAACTAAGGTTTCTGGCTGATAAGATTAATGGAAGACTAGGAATATGAATAACAAAACAGTAAAACAACTGAGTAAAGCATATGCCAAATCACTGTGGACATACTGAAGCCGGAGAGCTAAAAATATGCACCAATCCATGTCGAGAAGAATATAAAAGCCATGTTCCGTAGACAATAGTTGACCCATTGATGGCATCACATAAAATCAAACAAAAAGTTCTGCTAAGCTTATTTTTTTGAGCAGTCATATCCATCGTATGAGAAGGTAACAATCACACCACAACAGTCATGATGAAGTCAACTGAGTTTTACTCCATCCAATAGAAGAATTCAGGTTTTCCTTATGTGGATTTAATTCCGATCGGGGCTTGTGAAGAAGCTGTTGAGGGATGGCATGATTTCTGGAGACTTGTTTCGAACGAACTTCCTTAGAGAATGCTCAGCATACTTTTCACCCTCTTTAAAGTTATCCAGAACTCCTGCAGCCCTGTTCTCCTTGGTCACCCTGAGTCAGCCATCATAAGGTTAAATGGTTAGCAAACCGAAGATGAAACAAAATCTTCTATGGCCATGACTGTTCTTTTGTTTATCAGTTACATAAGCATTTGAACTATTTCAAACTTGCTAGAGAAAATAACAGCTATACAGTAGAAACTAAACTCTTCATTAAACTGCTAGAGTTCAGAAAATTTCCTCCATAAACAGGGGAAAATACGATTTCAGCGTGTCCTGAGAAGAAAATCAACACTCTAGGTGAGTAGCAAAGCAGGCAAACTTCTTGTCGGATGAAAATGGACTGAGTGAAGTTAGTCATGCTTAGTGCTGATCACTGAATTCGAACTAAACACATCACAAAATCTTCAAAGAACTTCTTCCAAATGAGACCGCCGATCAGGTTATCCCTTCAATGCACTATTCAGGAACAAGAAGGAACTTTTTACCAGTCCATCTAAATCTCTCCTAACCTCTTCCTCGAGCGATGCAACAAGCGAGTCATTGGGTAATGCACAGAAAATGAAAAGAAGAGGTAAATTTTACTTAACTAACGCAATGGATAAGGTCCCAAATCATGGATCATTAGATAGATTACTAATTGCCTTGTCAAGTAAAATTGGGTCTTTGCCTAGTTGGTGAGTGGCAGATGCTCAACAGGAGTTACTAGTCTGCTGGATCTGCCGTCACTTTAAACCACGAAAAGAAAGACCTGGAATTCGCCACAGAGTTCGATTTCAGGGATTAGATTTGATATCTGCGTGCTTAAAATCGGAAAAATCTCTCCCTCAACCCTCAACCCTCAATCTTATGTCGAACTCGTCTCGGTATTCTCTCATACTTCACTTTGGTAAAATTCCTGAGATACTCACCCATCAACCCCCCTCGTGGCGAGACAATTCGAACCATTCGACCCTTTCCCCCCCAAAAATCGGTGCTTTGTCCGAGCAGACTCGTCAACTCACGGTCTTAATCAAAGCCCAGGCCCTACCCGATCGCCACAGTCAACAGGAAGTCAAATTCAATCGGACCACCTTTCAAAGCATCGACTCAAAACCACCACACGAACGAACTCCACATAGAGAGAGAAAGAGAGAAAGAGAGAGAGAAACAGACCTGACTTCAGGATTGATGCAGATGTGGCGGACCAACGAGAACCCGCAAATCCCGACAGCGACGCCGACGGCCGCAAAAAGCGGATACACCTGCACGTCCACACACACGACCACCCACCCAAAAATCCCACCTTTAGATCTTTCAAGAACCATTGCAGCATCGAATTCGGAGGAGGAAAAACCCCCGAAAAATCCGAAGAATCACAACCGCGAATACCCAAAAGATCGCGAGAGAGAGAAAGGGAGCATACCTCGGGCCTGATCCACCGGTTGCCGGCCATCGGAGGAGCAGAGCAGGAGCAGGAGATCGCGCGTCGCACGGGATTGGAGGACTTTCCGGGGAGAGAGACGACGGAGGAGGGAGGATCTTTTAGGTTTATGCGGTTTTTATTTACTGGAGATGGAAATAAAATAAATCATTAAAAGATAAAAGATGGAAGTCGACAGCTGATTGGCTGGCGGGCTGCCTGCCCAACGAAGCTGATTGGTCCTTTTTTGCGACGCGCAGACGCAACTTGGACACGTTTATTTCATTTTAAAGATACGTAAATTGACTTAATATGCAATTTGATTTTTAAATTTTAAATTTCTTCTATATAATCATTGAGGTTTGAATATTTTTATGTAGTTCAAAAATTATATTAAATTTATACTAAAAATTCGAAAATTATATTGAATAAATTAAAAATTCTAAAATCACGTTCCACGTTAAGCTGATTGTGAATTATTACAGACCCAGCAACTCTTTTTTAAGTTCATCATTGGGCAGCAGATTGATATGGGTTTCTTGTCCATGCTGAAGTGAGGAAAATGGAATACATACTCTACCCCGCATAGAAGCTTGGGAGTCCTTTATAAATTTAGAGCTGCTCTCCATTAGCTAACTCAGGTATTGTCATAGACCATGTTTTATACTTACCTCTTGGGCAAATTATCAATTCCATTTGCAACACATCTTATAATGCATGTTATCTATACACTTTTGGCCTTTTTTTAGATTGTGTCCTATCGTAATTATTCTCAAGGGGGAAAACCCTGCGCAGGGTAAAGGATATTTTGTTTTCAGGAAACTTTTAGGCATACATATCATGCTTATGTTTTGGTTGTTATAATGATGAGTCAGATATATGCTTTTGATGTAAATGTCTTCAAGAATCTTGTTTAGTAGAGTAAGGTACTATCTTATTAGTTGTTTCCCATGCATATCCATCTTAATCTCTTCTGAGATTTTGGAGTATTCCTCTCTTGAATTTTGTTTGCTTTGAATTATCTACTAAAAGGCATAGTCTGGCCATTTTAAACTGACTAGAACGTATAAGATGATATTCCTCTCGCACTCTTTAAGTTTTGGGATTCACAATCTGCACATTCTTCAAATTTCTTCAGGCACAGACAAGTATTCAAGGGAGAGTCCCTTCTGCCCTGATGCTAGAGCCGTTAAACGGGTGGGTCGGGTCGGGTTTGGGTCGGGTCACTAATGGTCCGACCCAAATTGACCCATTAACCCATTTATGACCCATTTATGCTTAATGTAAATTTTTCGACCCAAACCCGACCCGACCCATACCCAACCCATACCTGACCCGACCCAACTCATATTAATAAAATACTTTCATATTTAACAAATTTAGAATAACTTATTCCTATATTTTTTTAAAAGATTATATTATTAAAATACTTCCAAACTTTTATATATATATATATATATTTTTTAAATTTTGCTAAAATAGTTTTATACAATATAAATTTAATGGACAATCTTTATAAATTTTAAAATAATTATTTAAAAAAATCGAAATTTAATTATTTTTTTAAAAATTAAATTTTTAATTATTTTTTATTTTATTTTTAAAATATAATTTTCTTTTTCACTTTTCTTTTTTCTTTTTCTCTTTTTTCTTCTCCTTCTTCTTCTTCTTTGGTCGGCCGCCGGCCACTGGCGAGCCTTGCCCAACGTCGGTGGACTCGAGGCTCTCCAGATCGGTGAGGCTCGAGCCTCGCTCGACGCCGGCGGGCTCGAGTCTCACCAGATCGGCGAGGCTCGAGCCTCGCTCGACGCCGGCAAGCTTGACTCTCGCTAGATCTGGCGAGCCTTGAGCTCGCCAATGCCGGCGAGGCCTCCGCCTCGCCAGATTCGGCGAGCTCGAGGCTCGCTGGAAGTGGCGAGGCTCGAGGCTCGCCCGACACCAGCGAGGTCGAGGCTTGCCAAATCGGCGAGGCTTGAGCCTCGCCCGACGTCGGCGGGCTCGAGCCTTGCCAAATCGGCGAGGCTCGGGCCTCATCGGGTGTCAGCGAGGCCTCCGCCTCGCCAGATCCGGCGAGCTCGAGCTCGCCCGACGCCAGCAAGCTCGAGGCTTGCCTGGTCGATTGCCGGCCGTCGCCGTGCCAGCGACCGGAAGGAGGAAGGAGAAAGATAAAAAAGAAGAAAAAGAAAAGAGAAAATAAAAATAAAAAAATATATAATTTCGATTTTTATAAAGTTTAAGAGAGGAGGGAGGGATTATAATGTTTTTGTTAAAGATGAGTTTTCAACCTAACCCATTTAAAACCCACTTAAGACCCATCTATCTTTAACATTTAATTGTGAAACCCACTAACTATCTTTTACATTTAATTGTGAAACCCATCTAACTATCTTTTGTTATAAACAAGTGACCCATTTATGACCTATCTAAGATTTAAATGGGTCATAAATGGGTTTATGACCCATTTTAACACCTCTACCTGATGCAAGCCCTAACGCTATACAATATTTTATGGTATTTTGGTTGGAACCTAAAAATAAATGAGAAGATATTTTCTGCCGTTTGGTATGGAAAATTAGATTTTCCTCCATGCACTTATTTTTATTTTTCTTTTCCTTTTTAAATTGATTTTTAAATTATTTTCTTTTTTCTTTCCTTTTTTTTTCTTTGTTCTTCTTCTTTGGCCAATTGTAGGCCATGACAAGCTCACCCAGTTTCGGCAGCTTGCCTGTGGTCAGTTGTAGGAAGAAGAAAAAAAGGAAAAGAATAAAAATAAAAGAAAGAAAAATGGAAAAGGAAAAATAAGAAATAACTAAAATAGTGCGTGGAGGAGAACGTGTTTGGTCTAGGTGAAAGGAAGAAGATGGAAAAAAACATCTTTAAAAGTGCGGAAAATGATTTTCGATTCCCCACTTTTGAAGGTGTTTTTTTCATTGAAGGAAAATATTTTCCTTGACTCGTTTATTTTCTCGTGAATTGATCATCTGAAAGTCCTGAAAACATATTTCTTGGAGGTTGTTTATCGCAAAACATACATAAAGTGCTTCAAATCTCAATCTTGCAACTTGGTGGAAAGTCACTAGGTCTATTGCATGGCAATGTTATTTGAAGGACTTGAGAAGACAAATAAGGCCCTGTTCATTTCAATGAAAAATAACTTTCAAAAAAATATTTTCCGAATTTTCTAGCGTTCAGTTCATGAAAAATAAATTAGTCGGAAGATTCTTCAATGGAAAAAATACCTTCAGAAGTGAGAAAACCATTCTCTTTCTTTTACCTAAACCATGCGTGTTCTCTTTGTGCACTTTTTTTTAATTATTTTTTCTTTTTCTTGTTCTTTCTTTATTTAAAAAATCGAATTTGAATTTTTTTCTTTTTCTTTTTTTTCTTTCCGACGACCAATAATAGGCAAGGCTTGAACTCACTGAAATTAAGTGAGCTTGTTTTAGTCAAAGGATGACTTGGGAGCTCGACCTCACTTCTGGCCGGCGATCAACCAATGAAGAAGGAAAAGAAAAAGAAAAGGAAGAGAAAAAAAGAAAAAGCTAATTAAAAGTTCGATGACTTCTTGTAAAATATTTTCTAAAAACATCACATTTTTAGCGAAATGAACGGAGCTAAGTAAAGAAAATAGACATGAGAAACCTCAAAGGAAAATGATTCTCCTGTGTCACCCTTAGTCTTTCTTGAGTAGTTCGTTCTCATAGATATCAATGAACAGCTCCACTAATCACACATCTCCAACTGCTGCAGCAACGGTAGATGTAGAATATCTCCAAGGACATTAAAGCCTCGGGGTATCCCATCATGTACCCTGCCATAACGTGAAGCCAAGGGAGATCATTTGGTATTGTGTGGCCAAATTAAAATTATTCTCAGATGCTTTTGTGCATATTTGAAATATTTTCTCTGATGGTAGCATTCACCTTTCCATGATTATTACGTTGACATAAAATAATTGACAAGCTCAACAGCATCAAACCATTTAGATAAACAGTGGCAGGGATTGAACTTATTCGTACCAACTTTTCAAAACAAAAACTGCTTAAAGTAACTACAAAGAGAACTGAAGCTGGAACATGATTACAGAATGCACGACCAACTCTTGCCAATCACCTCGAAGTGTTCTTATATCCCACCTCCAACAATCTTTCCGATTGGAGGAACAACAAAAAGAAAAGGTACTCCAACTTTTTCCTGCTTGCATATATTGATAGCAAACATCCTCCATGGAAATCTCAGACCTAGAAATTGGGTTCTGCAGTATGGTATCAGCCGATGTCTCCTTCAGAGAACTTCAATTCTATTCTAATCTACACGAATTTTCATTCATGAATTCCTCCAGATAGTCACATGTCGAGCATGACCTTGATTCAGTCATTAGCTGTAAATTATATCCTATTGTGGAAAGTTGACAAGGATTGTGCAAGGCGCGTATTAATAACACTTGCAATCTACAAAGTTAGGGAGACACCTGAGACAACATGCCAACTAACCCCAGTCCTCTTTTGACCGTCAGAAGGCACAAGATTGAAGAAACACACTTTTTCAAGACCTCGCAAGATAGAGGCAGATCCTCATGGTTCTAAGACATCAAAATGAACGAAAATATCACATGGAAGGACTTTGAGGATTACGTAAATTTGACCAGTGAAAGAAGTGATAACCTAAAGATAATGAAAAGGAGTTCAGCACAATTGGAGATCTCGGTTTCTCTCAAGATGAGAAGGTACCCAGCGAACTTCTCCCACACAGCATTGATCGTCTTAGTCATATTGTATTCCACCTCCTCCTGTTAGCAAACAGGTAGTAGTAAACTATTCAATGTAAATTGAGAGCTTGATGCCCTTTCAACGCTTGAGCTCTACACGACATTTGAATGAACATGTCTAATAAGTAACACCTCTTCAACAAGCTACTGAAAAACTTCATGCACTGCAATTTCTGATCAAGAGATTATAACAATTGTTCCCTCAATGAATTTTTCAAGTCCCTCAAAGCATGTAGTAGAAGTTCTTGTATTTCATCTAAAAAACCTACAAATGATTGTTGCAAAGGTCAAAAGCCAGTTTACAGATAAGCAAAGCTATCTGATCAATATGTAAACCTGGGGTTAGAGTCTTGCAAACACTCGCTTTCTGAAGGAATAAATTACTGTCTGATACACTACACTAAAATATACCACTGCTAAAATGAATTCTGCCCTGTTCAAAGTCACAGCCCTTTGAGCTTCTTTCCTAAGCAGGTGACCCTCATCCTCAAAATACTGAATGATTTGTATTAAGATACTCCGTAACGGTGAAAAACTGGAGTAACTGACAACAAGCAGTCCTCAGCTTGCTAAGTTTCAAAATCAAATTGGCCACCCAAGGTCGAAAGAATGGTCACCTCACATGTAGACAGTCTTTGATCCTTATAGATGCCTTGTTGTTGGCCTCCTGAACGATCTCCCTGTTAACCGGGCCAATTAGAACATGCTTGCCGAATTGAACTCAGATAGATGAAACTAGATGGTAATGACAGACGTTGGAACAAAGAAAATAAGATATCACTCAAATAAGGACCTATTTGGGATGAGTACTCCTACAAAGCTGTGCAGAACCTACAACTGAGTGAACCTAGTAGATAAGATGTGACCAGCAAAGCAGGAACGAACAAATAGATAATAAGATTAACGCACGAAATAAAATGAAACTCTATACTGCATGATCAGACCATATCTGAAATCTCTTCCTTGCCCAGATCATCTCAGCCATTAAGGGCATCTCACATGCGTAAGTAGCTAAGTATGCCTACATATCAAAAAAAGAACCACATGACAACCCCAAAGTGGCATAAAATTAATGCCAAGCACTAGGTTTTACTCGAGTACCATTTAATAGTGAATTTCATTCTGCCCAAAAAACCATCGTCCAAACTAGCTCATAGTTTGACCCAAAAAAAGAAAAGAAACAGTTCATAATACCTCTTCTTGCATTATAGCAGCATCAAAGGAGGAACATCACAACATCATCAAAACACCCCCATTTTCTCAGAAACGAACTTAGCATGTATAACTACAGAAAATCGTTTCAACTAGCTTCACAATGCTTAAATTTCAGCATAGCACGATCACCAGGTGCAGCATGAATTTGTGGGTCTAATCATCCATGTCAGAGAACTAAGACTGTAAAACACAAACAACCTTTCAAAACTCTCCAAGGACAATGTTCACAAATTTCTGTACACATATAAGCTTTAGTCGAGCGGTAGATTTAGGCATTTTTGTTTCACCTCTACAGTCTAAAATTCTTTCGCATGCTGATGGAGATTAGTGATACCTCATTTTTGCGACTTTTTCAAGCGTCTCTCTTCGTAATGGCCTTAAAAGAACTAAAACTAACTACAGAGTATAACTTAAAAGATTCCCGATGCTCAAATTTCCAGTACAGCATTCACACTTAGGGCAACAAAATTCTGAGCAGGATCATTAATATCGGTAAGTTGCAATTCTAATCATGCTAAACAACTCTTCAACTATCTCAATTGACGAACTTCTACTACACTAGGAGATGGAAATTTTTTAATACATTTAGGTTCAACCATCTTCATGATGGTTCAAAAGCATGAGCACTCGCCTACAAATTTCTGCGCGCAATCATCCGTGTCACGGAGTTCGGTCAAACTACGTCCCGAATCTCTCCAACTATCATAACCGAGAAACAATTCGAGGCATAGAGCAACAAGTCCACAGCAAATCCCATTCCGAAACCCCGATGAAGTGATCGGAGCATGCCGATGCGCTCATTCAACGTCCCGATCAGTAGTACTCCACCTTGAGAAGAAGACGAGAGAGAAAATGAGAGAGAGAGAGAGAGATCATTTTGAAAGTCTTGGGGAGGGCGGGGGCGAGCCTTAAGGACAATTTAGTAATTTGAGAGCTGGCATCAACCTATAAATTAATGATAAGATGTATTTTAATAATCGCACCTTGTCTAATAGCAAATTCTAATTAAAAGCTTAAATTTTAATTATTGACCCGTGCTTGACTTGCTAGAACGAGAATAATATTATCTCTGTTATTACTGATGTGAATTATTCTAAGAAATCATATTAAAATTGATTAATGTGGAGTTATGCCTGCCATTCAACTTTTGAATGATTGGTCCAATAGTGTCCTGGCACTGAAAACTCCTAATATATATTATTTTTTTTATGCCAAAAATCCAATCTAGCTCACCTTACGGGACCACATCACCAACTATACCTCAGGAGAGACTAATCTAGCAACCCACCACCGAGGCTCCTCACTTAAATCACATTCATCATATATCAATCTTTACATTGTAATAAAATCCCAAATCGATACAATTATGTCACATTTATCCAAAATTGGCATTACCAACACCACATTTGCCCCAAAATTTTTGCAAATTTGGGATTTTTGAATAAATATGCTATAGATTCACCGGTTTGAGATAAATGTAGCATGGGGGTATCGATTTTGAGATTTTAAACATGACTCAATCGTACCCCTTTGAGAGTTTTTGTGACGCAAAAATAAATTTAGAGTAAATATAGTGTATGTATATTAATTTTAAGTTTTTTTGTGGTATTGACTATGTATATTAAGATTAGTTGCTCAAAGCGGTCAATTATGCAATTTTATTTTCGCCTTAGTCAATTTAGGAAGCCAATCTCACAACGGCTAAATAACACATCTGAAATCTTTGGGACACTTCGAAACAACTCTACTTACTCCTAGACATCACAATACATTCACTCTTGCAAAAAAATAGTTGAAATGATGTTAACATTGTTATATGTACCATATTACTATTTACTTTACCGTGAATTACGCAAGTCATGATAGATTTACATATAATCTGAGTCATTTTTTGTCGACCGCATGCATTAAATCTAGTAAAGTCTCCATTACCATTACCATCCATAAAGCTTTTACACTTTTCATTAGAAAAAGCAAAGCCCTTTCTCATTAAATCAAACGGACTAAATTTCCCCGAAGTTTAATTTAGCCCAAACATATCAGACGAGGCATACATCCAAATCCGCCTAGAGAAGGAAAGAAAAACGACGAGAGATAGGAGAAAAATCGGACATTATCCCCGTCGTTTTGGCGTGTACCGCCTCCTGACACTCTGCCTAAAAGAGCACGCGCTTCGAGACGAGCAAGCAAAATCCACCTCCTCACCCTCTCCGGCTCACACCACCTTCCGTCTTCTCTGTAAGTATCTGCTGATTTTCGCGTGTCTACGTACATGGTATGCATCTGGGTTGTGAAGATTCATCGCCCCTTTTGTGCTTCCTTTGATTTTCTTTCGTTTTCTTTGCTGGGTTTCGTCTTCTTGATCCCGTGTTTCAGTCGGAGGAGGAGGTGGACATGGCGACTGGCCCGGACGATAAGCCGCAAGAATCAGGTTCTTGTTCTCTCTCTCTCTCTCTCTCTGACTTCCGATCGGGGTCTCTTTCCTTTTGGGTCAACTGGGTGTCTTTTTGGGCGACGACCCAGTTGTTGTTCTCGCGGCTTTTCGAGCCGGGCGCGACGTTTTCGTCGCGTTGGATTGGTGGGGGCGCGCCGCGACTTGATTGCTGCCGAATTGATTGTTTCTAGTGCAAATTGGGTTGGTTTCAGTTTGGAGATTCGAGATGAATTGAATCGATTCTTGGGTAGTGGCGTGTGGGTTTTACTGTTGTTGTCGTCCTCTGGAGCTTAATTTAGGCCGTAACTCAGCGAAGCTCGCAATGGCCTCTAGTGGGGCAAATGAGTTTGCTTCTTGTTGTTCTTCGATTGTGTGGAAAGACAAACATTGTGAGCAATTAGAGTAGACTAGCGCTACACCTGGTTTAGACCCCGAAGCCAGAGCATTTACTGCAAATTCTGATAAATTGGACTGTAGGAATCTTGAATTTTGGATGGTGGTGCTATGAACAATTCAAAAATCTCCAGTCAGTGCATCCAACGTCTCATTATGGCATCCAAGGCCATGCGCTGATTCTTTCACCTACAAAAGTGGTCCATCTTCTTCTCCTGAGTACTCCTTCGGAGAAGGTTGTCATTTGTTTGGAATTCAAAGAAGGGCATCCTTGCTGTCTTGGTCTAGGCAGTTTGAAAAATTTCGTAGTTATGATTGCAGCGAAGTTGGACCATTGCTGCCCTTTTGTCCTTCTCTTTTTTTCTAGTGTTCTTTAATCCTATCGATGCGTTTTGTTATATTATTCACGGCTTTGTATTTTTTTCCTTTGGAGCAAGCATTAGATAGGGATGTAAAATGTGTAGTAATGTCAGAAACGTAGACTTTCTTGATCAATGTGTAATAGAGCCTTGGGACAAGAGAAGTTTTATGTAGGATCAAAAGAACAAATTAAGTCGCAACTATGGAAATGTATCTGAGTTTCTCAAATTTGGGTGCCCTGAAGAGATGGTGTAGCTTTATCAGGTCTCATGTGTAATCAGAAAGAAGCCTGAAAATGGAGGTTTACGAAACTTCCAAATCCAAAGTTCCATGAATGCATCATAACCAGGATGGTCATTTGTTTTGTCCTGCAGTGTGATTGAGAATTATTTATAGCATAATTAACCTGTGGAGTGTAGGCCAAGTTTTGTTGTTTAGCGTATAGTATGAAAAGATTCACATGGCTAACCTTAATTAGTGGGATTAGAGTCTGCTGTTGCTTTTGTTGTTATAGTGGTGTGGGAGATAATGAAAGCCCGTAAATGTCTTATGTGTTAGACAAACCTGAAGTTAAGTGTGCGTAGAATTTATGCATGTTGATTTTTAGAGAATTCATGCATTGTTGTCATGGCAATTTTGTAATTTAGGTACAGAATTGGCTAAACCAAAATATGAGGCTCCACAAAATGCAGCAGCAGATAGTGTTAAATCAACTTCTACGCCTTCTGTGTTCGTGAATTCAGAACCAATACGAGAGGAACAGGTGCAAAATGCTGTCAAATTTCTCTCACACCCAAAAGTTCAAGGTTCTCCGGTCATCTATCGACGATCTTTCCTTGAAAGGAAGGGCCTTACCAAGGAGGAAATAGATGAAGCATTTCAGCGGGTTCCGGTAAGCCAATATCATGTCCTATTTCTCATGATCTCTAGAAATTGCTTCGTTCTTGTACAGTGAAGTATTCTGACTTTGAGGGTGAGAAATTGGGCTAGACTCATAAACCTGCGGGACATTCACAATTTCAGTAATTTGGCACTAATTATTATAGACAACATAGCACATCTCATGTTTTCAAATCCCCGTTGTTGAGAGAAACAGGAAAACAATTGAAAAGATGAAAAGAAAAGAACCTGATTTTTTCTCGCTTGCACTTTGCAGGACCCAACTCCAAGTGCACAGCCTACAAATGTTAGTCCAGGTTAGGAATTTGAAAACAATTGTTTTCTGAAGCTGTTAGCCTCCTTTAATTGGGAAAAACTTGCATTATTGGTAGTTTGTCATGCTGTGCCATGGTAATCACAGATCTGCAGTCGAAATCTTCAGCAAACGTTCAGCCCCAATCCTCATCACAAGCTCTGCAGCCTGCTGCTGCTGCTCCTGCCGGTGTTATATCTTCAGTGGTCACCACGACTCGACCGAGATTTCGCTGGATCCATGCTGCTTATGCTGTAGGTTTTCTAGCAGTGTCTGGTGCTGGAACGGCTGTCCTGTTGAAGGTACTAAGAGATCATCTCGTATTTGTTGCACCTTTTAAAGTGGACGCATTAGTGCCCAAGCTTCATACATTAGCACTTCAGGGTATACTGTGCGTTTAAAACTGTACATATTATTAACAGCTTGATCTATCTGTTTAAGTTATTAGATTTGTTTACTGTGATCCTTCATCTATAGTTTTCATTCAGTATTGGTGACATCTTTCCGTGTTTTAGAATGCTATAATTCCTAGGTTCAAGTGTTGGATACGCAAGGTTATAACTGATGAAGAAAATGATGTTCTCAAGAGAACCAACGCTGGACCAAGTTTGGAAGAGGAAACTGCTGCTGCAGCAAAAGCAGCTGCAGCTGCAGCTGCTGATGTGGCAAAAGTCAGCCAGGAGATGTTGAACTCTAAAGTTGAAGGTGATACTTAGATGCAACAGCTGTCTTTACAACAAACATCTGCTTTGGTGCTTGGCAATGTACTGTCTTCTGTTTCTTCAACGATGATCATGTGAGATTTTTCTTGACTTTTGAACTTTTAGAGAGGAAGTACTTTGGGGAATTGGTGAAACTGCTGGATGTCCAACTACAGGAGATGAAGTCAATGAGTACTGCTATCCAGAAGTTAGAAGGTGATGACCACTTGTTGTGTGATCTGAGTATTTTTCTTGGCTAGTTTGTGATCAAAGTACTTGAGCAGTAATATATTTTTCCAGGTTGAAGTGAGCTTCATTATAAACCGGATTAAACATACTTGCTGACTAACCGTGTCATTGCTCTACTTGGCATATCACAGTTTAAAATGCCTAACAGAAATTGGAGAAAACTGGTGGTTGGGGATGTCCATACATGATGAATGATTAGGACTACTTGCAGTAAAGAGAGGATTGCAACTATTTTCTGTTGGAGTTTCTTATTCCCATTTTTTGAACATAATATTTGTTTGGGTTTGGCTCGGACTCCTCTTCCTGTTGCTTGGCAGCTAGCCTCATGCTGGAACTAGAATGCTCTCCTCTCTACCCCAACTACATTGTCAGTCCTTTTTAGATTTAAGATGAAGGAAAAGCAAGTTTTCCTTGTGCAATTTGCTTTGCCTTTTTAACATGCGACTTTCTATATCTAGATATGTCTTATGAAAGCAAGCTTTTTCTCTGTGCCGTTTGTATTTCCCCATTTAAGAGACCGATAGTTTTTAATGCTAGTCAGGAAGTGATCTCCTTCTAATATCAATCCTTATCCCTCTATGGTCCTAAGTTTCTTTCTCACATCAGACTTGATAAAACAGTTATTACAAATTGTTATATATCATAATGGAGATAGTGCCCCTCTGTGTGACAGTGAATTTCTTAAATGTTGTTTTTGTTTTATATCTCTGTGATTCTCAGGACATGCAAACACTTCGGGTGCTCTTTCTCAGTTCAACCATGAAGATCATGGAGGATTGGTCACTATTTCAAAGGTGTGTTGAAGTAAAATGCAAAAAGGAAATGCTTTATCATATTGAAGAAGTCTAAACTAACTGCCTATTTTAGTGTTAAGAGCTATCATATGTGAGCTGTGAGTTGACAGTTACTATTTTTTGCAGCAGCCATTTGCTAACGGGAGAGCAGAATTTGATTCACGTTCAGGTGGTTATATAAAAGAGCGCGAGTGCCTTTATTTTTTATTATTTAAATGAGTACCTTCAATATTATAAGTATCCTATTTTTTGTATGCTGACCACTATTTTTCCACAGTGAGATCTTCTTCACCTCCAGGATCTTCAGAACCCTCTGCAGCACCTCATCCAAAGTCGTATATGGAGGTAAAATCAGTCTCTTTTTTCCAGTCATTCATTTTTCTGAGGCCTCTCGCTCTCAAACTCAATGGGCATACTAGCATTCCCATTACCCTTTTGAAGCTGTCAGCTTTATTAGATAAGCTATTAGTAGTTTTGCTGGCTACATAAGCAAATAGGACATGAGAGGAGGGATGCACTGAGGATCAAAATAGATTTCTTAAGATGCAATCATTATATTGGCAACTTTGCTCAACTCGTGACATGTTCTAAAGCTTATTAATGTAGCTTCCCTGTCTAAGTAGTTTAAATAGCTTTATTCTGTGTGAACCATCATGTTGCTAAGTTTTAGAAAGACATCCTCTGAAATCCTGTATTGCATGACAGATTATGGCCATGGTCCAAAGAGGGGAACGACCTCCAAATGTAAAGGTAAATTGAGTCTGTCATGATGTTACTTTGCCAGGCAGTATCAGGCTCACTTCCCGTTCAACATAATTTTATAGGACATCAATGATTCACCCCCCAATCCTCATCAGCAGATACCCAATCCTCGCTTAGCACCAAGAGCTAAGGTTTGTTTTCTCAAGCGCACATATCAGAATTTAAGATTCTTCTTTTTTCATTATGATCATAATTCATTACCAGTGGAGACTGTACAGATTAATACACACACATATATATGTATGGGCTGATTCTGGACTTCCACCCATATACTCAATGTGTTTATAGCGTGTGTATTTGTACATTCTTGGGTTTTGATTTATCACTTTCTTCCTGATCCTTGAGTAGCCGTGGGAGACCATTCAGACTCAAAACAACTCAAGCAATGCGTATCAGTACCAATCAAGTGCTGAAGCTTGGAATTACAATGCTCAAGACAATGGAATCATTGACCAGTCAAATGGTGATGCTTCTGCGCCCTGGTGGCAGAGGAAGAATGCTAGAATTACTGAAATTGACCGTGATGAGGACTTGAAAACCGGTCAACCAGTTCAGCGTGCATGGGTGCCACCCCAGCCACCACCTATTGCCATGGCTGAAGCAGCAGAAGCCATTCGGCGCCCAAAACCAGCTGCTCAGAAAGAACAATCCTCTGATGAAACAGCATCTCGCTCTTCTGATGTAACCGATGAACTGCAGAAAATCACAAAATTTTCCGAGTCTGGAGGGGCAGAGAGTACCAGTGAGATGAGCTCGGGAATGAACTTGACTGAGATACAGGTGGAACAGGAATAGAAGTTACTGAGGGAACTCAACGTTACTCATGTTGTTTGTTTTTCCCAAGTATGCATGAGCGGCTGCTGAGATTGTGGCATCATGATATTCACCTTATACCGCTAGATCAGCAGAGTTTATCATATGATAGTTTGTTTGGACAGGGAACTGAAATAAATAATCTTGCTGCTTGCTCGATATCGATGAAATTCTTGTACAGAGAAATGTTATTTTGGCATGGTTCTTTATTATCTCAACCAAAGATGATCTTCATAACCAGCCAATGGGATCACGCTCACTGGGATTGAGACTAAATATGGCCGTCTTTATTTGATTCAGTTGCATTGCTGTGCATCAGAATATAGCTGTGATTCATGCAACTTTTGCAGATACTATTGTCATGGTATACTTTTGACTTGCGTACTGGGGTGAGTGATGGGATTGGCCTGCGCTGCCAATTTTTTGCATTTGTTCTTTTGAAATCCTGTGATGAAACTGTTTCCAATATCTGTAGCATCAGATTCCTCTTTATCCACCGTCATGCCCAGCTTATCCTTCCCATATGTGTCTTGTTCTAGTGGTTTTCGCATTAGAGTTGCTTTATATATCAAATTATAAAGCATGATAGCAAAAGGATAGGTGTTGGAAATTTGGCTTCTGGGTCCTGTAGTGCTTTAGTAAAATATGAGCAAATTTTCGCCGCCCACTTTACTCCTTTCAATTAGCAACCTCCACATATCTAAACCCCACTAAACGTTCCATAAACGCTCTTGTAACGTTGACATTATGCGCTGCTCCGATCGTTTTAACTTACGCATGTAGCCTAGTGGATCTTGTCGTGTCTCTCGTGGATGCTCAAGTAAGAGGCAAAATAAAACAGAAGCTCCTGCAACGTGGGGCCTGCTTTAATTCAAAACCGTACTCCTCTGTTTGGGAGTGGTGAACGTGTTTTGCCAACAAGAGTTCAACCAATCAGACGAAGAGGGCGTGACACACGTTTATACGTTTGTTCGTGCGTTTCAGCTTCTTACGCTGTCGTAATCGAATAAAAACAAATCCCTTATAATGATACATCTCGTCATAGGCAACCGGATTTATCAGCCAGATCCACTTACCGGACGAAAGAAGAAAAAGGGTTATGGAATTCGCAAGGGAGGAAAACCTTTCTCTATCACCAAGTAGACGGAAGAGTTTGGACACATTAGGGGGGAATCTAAAGGATTTTGAGCAAGGTGTTAATTTTGATGCCGACCTTGGTCGAATCATGACGTGAAACAGTATTATAGTTTAACTCAAAAAATCTTCTTCCTCTGGGTTGGTGGCCTGATGAATACTGTGAATATCAAGGTCAAGACAACGGGTTCTGACGCGTATATCTTGCTGCTCCTTTAACTTCATATCACATGAATTCATCTATTGATTTTTTTTTTTTTTATAAACAGTCTTTTTCATTGAAAGTAATCGTTAAACTCTAATAACTCATTCGTAATGAAAACCCACTTTGTCAAATGTTTGTCGTCGTGATTCGACTTTCAATGGCAAACCCGCTCGGTCTAAGCTCTTCTGAATCAAAGCTCTGTAGCCGCCTCGGGCACTGCTGATGATGCTATTGTAGGATTAAAAAAACTGTTGACTGTGCTCTAAATAGCTGCCTCTGGTTTCAAGTGTGTAAGCAATAGGATCCTAGATGTCTAATTTTGTGTTTGGAGTCATAAATCCGAATCGGCTGGAGGAGCTGCGCCAACCATTGATGGACACACATTCGAAGATTTAGTGCAGACCCATGCAACTTTCTCGCCCATTAAGAAGTGATTTGCATATTTTCATGTCGTTTGCTTTTAGATGTGTATAGATGGGTCAGTTTTAATTGGGTCACGTCAATCAACGACGACTTATAAGTACGTGTAATTAGGAATAAGGATGGTTTTAGGCTAAATCTGAAACTCACAACCTAAAATTTGAAACAAATTTTTGTGTTTTATATTTTATATCTTCACACAATCCTATGATATTTCATACGCTTAATGATTCAAATATATAATATGGAACAACTAGTTTAAACTCTCATTTTATAACCAACACTTTTACTTAATTAATATTTCATATATTTTTATGTATAAAGTGAAAGAATGCATGATAGGTTTTGAGTCCGAAGAAATGATGAATATGCATGGATCCTGAAATTGTTCATCTTTACATATACCGCAGAAAGTTTCAATTTTTAACATGCTGAAAAGACGAGCCACTTGGAAAAAAACAAGGTCCTCTTTTTCTGTCTTGGCGAGCGTGTTAAGCGTGCCTGCTGCATAGAAAAACTCGTGAAATTGAACACTTCCTTCATTGTCAAGTCACCATCAACTGAATCTGATCAGCCAAGTCCGAGAGAGAGAGAGAGACTGAGATTGAGACTAAAAGGGTAGAAAGATTTTCACAGCAGGAAAGGGAGAGACTTTCTGCGTCGCCGAACTTTTCAAGCCATAAAAGGGAAGACTTTGGACACACTAGGGAGAGGGATCTATCCGTGGCCGAACAAGGAACAAGGTCGTGTAATCTCGTAAACAATCTCTGGTTGGATCCGGACAAGAACAAGAAACAGTGTCGCTCATTAGCATCCACTAACTAAGGACCCAAACCACAGTATCAGAACGTACTCAAGGCAATTGAAAACCGTCGTATAAGTTTTGATTCCCTTCGCGTCTTGTCCATCGCCTGTCGTGACGCCCTTCCCACTTACCGTTTTGCCGTTCGAAAGGAAAAACCCAGTTGACAGAGTGACTGACCCACCTAGGAGAACGAGACCCACCTCCTGGTTCCGTAGCCTGACGCACATGTGCGTTGTTTTTCTGCCTATAAACGTGTGCCCACCTGCGATTTCTAGACCACCCGTTTCATTAGCTCGCGCTTCCGCTTCTCCTTTCCTCTCAAGTTCCCTCCTTTTCCCTCCTTTGGTTTTGGGCAAATTTTTGTTTTTCCGATGGCTCTTAATTTGCTGTCTCCGGCCGAGATCAAGGCCGTTTCGTTCTTGGATTCTACGAAGTCAAATCACCACCTTCACCACCTCAATAAGTTGCCAGGTAGATAGTTCCTTCTGCTTTAGCCGCTTGATTTCTCCGAGACGCAGTGGTGGAATTTGAGTCAAAGACGTTGTCTTTCTTGTCTTTGTTCTTGTAATTGGAGTTGCGGGAAGTCTTTGCTTTTGCTCGTTTAGGAACTCATTGAGCTGGAAAAGAGTGTATAGAAGTGTCAAGAGTCATTTTTTTGTGTTTCCGTTGCCCTTTTACCCTGCCCAAGGTATAAAAAGGTTCGCTTTTCTTGGAAGAGTCGTGGTAGTTTTGGTTGCTAATGCGATTTTTCACTTCCATGTTCTCAGATTTTATGCTTTCCCATTTTGCGGAAGCTGTCTTTAATGTATAAGCATTCGAGTCGATGTAGAAAACAGAAGCATTACATGGTTAAATTCATGGTTTTACTTGGAGTTTGTGCAAGTGAAAGCGGTCGATTGCTTTGACTTAAAAATTAGTAATTTCATGGAACAGTTTAATTGGAGCTTGCGCAATGGACAATCCTTCTTATTCTCTGCTGTCTGATGTTCAGGTGCATATACGTTGAAGAGGAAGGATTGTGGAACGAGAAGAATACATTGTTCAGCACAGCCACCTCCACCAGCCTGGCCTGGACGAGCTGTTCCCGAGACAAATCGTAAATCGTGGGATGGCCCGAAGCCGATTTCTATTGTTGGATCTACTGGTTCCATTGGAACACAGGTTTGAATGCCATTTCCTTTTCTAGAATTCAAAGCAGGATACCCTTTTGGGATACTAAGTTAAAGTTCTTGAGGAGCTGGAATAAACTGGATATGTTTTCTGAATCAATGGCAGTTCTCTAGTCAAATTGCATTGTCATTCGTTGCAATCTAAATTGGGTGTTTTACAGACTTTGGACATAGTAGCAGAGAACCCTGATAAATTCAGAGTTGTGGCTCTTGCAGCTGGATCAAATGTTACACTTCTATCTGATCAGGTAAATAATCTGTTGCCATGTCACGCTCAATGTGACACTGTTCGACCGTAAAATCTACCAGATTTAATGACATTCTCTGCCAATTTTTGAAATTTTCAAACTATTATAGTTCTAAAAATAATGACACAATTCGTTCTTCACCTACCTAATCTGGACTCCCTCAAGCTTCTTGGGCAATTAAACATCACTTCCCTGTGAGTAAGGGGGTGGAAATAAACTGAAGAATAGCATGGATTCAAATATTTGTAATCTGATTCAGATTGAAGCTTTGGACTCAGTAACTTTCTTTTCTCCATTTTACAGGTTAAGAGATTCAAGCCTCAATTGGTCGCAGTTAGGAATGAGTCACTAGTTGATGAACTCAAAGAGGCTCTATCTGATGTTGAAGACAAGCCTGAGATCATTCCAGGGGAACAAGGAGTTATTGAGGTGTCTCATCTTTGTGCTATTGCATGAAATTTAAGGTTGAATAAGGCTAGGTATACTTGGAATGGCTTATAGAACCTAAATACTTGTGATGGCAGACTCTCACTGGGTGTTGAGTATAAATCACTTATTCAAAAGCCTATGTGTAGTGCAGTCTGTCACACCCATAAGTATACGTATTTTATTGACCTGCCTCAGTTTACCCACATTGCTCTTCGAAGGTTTTTCCATGCCAACTATTACTGATAATGGAAATTTTCAGGTGGCCCGCCATCCAGACGCTGTAACTGTAGTTACAGGTATAGTTGGTTGTGCAGGACTAAAGGTAAAGTGTTGCATTTACTGCTGACAATTTTGAGGAAAGCTTTTATTGAAATTGTTTCGTCTATCTTTTGGAGATTTGAGTGCATTGATATGCCAGTATGCTGTGTTTTCATCTACCTTTTCATTTATGTATTTCCCTAGAACAGCAGCCATTGTGAATTTCTATGGTTGATGTACTTTTATTGGTTAAAATCCTCAGCCTACAGTGGCTGCCATTGAAGCAGGCAAGGACATAGCTTTGGCCAATAAGGAGACCCTCATTGCAGGAGGTCCTTTTGTGCTCCCCCTTGCACACAAGCATAAAGTGAAGATTCTTCCGGCTGATTCTGAACATTCTGCCATATTTCAGGTGCGAGAGCTTCCACGAGAATGTTTGGAACTCATATGCTTCTTTATCATGGCTCACTTTTGCAATGCTCAATTAATTCATTTCAGAAGCTTAAAAATGTCTATTTTCCTTCAGTGTATTCAGGGTTTACCAGAAGGTGCACTTCGGCGAATTATTTTGACTGCATCGGGTGGGGCTTTCAGGTGTGAACATGTTTAGAATGTGAAGCTTACAAACGAAATTTGTTCCAAGCATAGTATATTTGCTTTAGGACAAATAACTTGGGTTGATCTGATATAGATGTCAAGTCTGTAACTAGGAAATGAATCTGGGTCTCATTTCTCTTGTTTTGAGTGATGGAGCATTTTTGTTTAAGTAAAATCTATATATTTAATTCCTCCTAAACATTTTCCTTTTGGTTAGTTCATGCAAATGCAGTTAGAGTAGATTTGTTAGTGTATGAGATAAGTTTGTGCATTGTTTCATAATCCATAGTGTTTCTATCCTTCTATTTATCATACTATTTGGGTGCTTGGAATTTTTGGATATTAGGTAAAAGGCATCCGGTGCCTTTATCTTCTTGGATGTGCAGTTTCCAGGACTGAGGAATAAATATTTGTCGACTTTGTCATGACAGGGATTGGCCAGTAGATAAATTAAAAGAAGTCAAAGTTGCTGATGCTTTGAAGCATCCTAACTGGAATATGGGGAAAAAGATTACTGTTGACTCTGCTACCCTTTTCAATAAGGTTTGTTGTATTCTTTGTTCAAACTTATCTCAAGCAGTACACCATGAACAGGGCAAGCTTCCATCTGTGCTTTTGCATTGTGCTCCATTTAACTTTTACCTGCTTGACCAGGGTCTTGAAGTCATTGAAGCGCATTATCTCTATGGAGCAGACTATGACCATATTGAGATTGTGATTCATCCCCAATCTATCATTCACTCGATGGTGGAGACACAGGTTCGGTTCTTATTTGCTGAACCATGTGGCTATTAAGTTGGTGTACCATCTTTCTGCTGATGCTGGTGACAGTCTCCGAGTTTATATCTTAAGTTATCTTAGGAATTTACTCAGTACGACAACTGGGTATGACTGTTGCTTATCATTTTCCGTGTTTGCTCCTCTCCAGGATTCATCCGTTCTTGCACAATTAGGGTGGCCCGATATGCGATTGCCGATCCTCTACACGATGTCATGGCCAGAGAGGATTTACTGCTCTGAAATAACATGGCCTCGACTCGACCTTTGCAAGTAATTATCCTTTTCCTGCCAGAGTAGGATTATGAATTTCTCATCAAATCTCTTTAAGACATATGAATTAACGTAAAAAGGTTGCTCTACTTCTTGAGATAAGTATTCACTTGAAGGGAAAGACTGTTACCTTAAAGCACAGGACCGGTGGCCTGGAAGAAGGCATCGGACTGGTTGCGCATTTTTGCATGTGTAATAGTTGCATATGAAATTTTTCCCCCATCTTTTGGGCACATACAATTGGGTGACGGGAGACATAAAGAAGTTTCATAGAGTATAGTACATAATTAGTAGAGCACCTAGTGTCTAGGGTGGGTGACTGCCCTTGGCAAACCCCTTGGGTCCTTCCCTGCTCATGGGCATGAAAGTCAAACATCAGGAAAAATACACCGGAAGTCCTAAACTTTATGTGTTGAATGAAGTCATGTTCTAAAAAGTTTTGACTGATGCTTAAATCCCAAACCTTCTGAGAAAAAGTAGTCGAGTCCTTCACGTCCCCATACTCTCCGATTTCTCCTATGAGGCATCCTTTAGGGCTGCTGGCTAGGTGACTTTTGGCTGCTGCCTAAGCAATTTCAAGGGAAGGTCCTGATTGCTTAATTTATTTATATATTTATTAGGTTTAGAACTAGATTGCACCAATTGAAAGGGTGAGCACTTGATTGCTTTTACTAATGTCATTTTGGTATTCATTATGTTGATGACATGAACAATATATCTTTGAACATTATGAGGGTATCCATATCAGTGACAAGTGACGTGGCTGAAAGTTCTATGTATTTTGGCTGCAAAGGATTATACATGCTGAAATCTTCTCAGTATCTCTTTCTTTTTCTTTTTTTTTGGTTTGATAAGATGCATTTTCTTCATGGCACAGGCTTGGTTCACTAACATTCAAAGCTCCTGACAATGTGAAATATCCATCCATGGATCTTGCCTATGCTGCTGGACGGGCTGGAGGCACAATGACGGGAGTTCTTAGCGCAGCCAATGAGAAGGCAGTTGAAATGTTCATCGATGAAAAGTATGCATTCTGTTTCTTTATTTAGTTTTTCCGTGTAATTGACTGGACTTTTGCTGTGGAGTTATTAACAACTACAGAAACCCAGCTCTAAGCATTTGAAGTCAGGGTGGGTCTGATCTAATAACATCTTAATAATTTATGTTAATAGTGAAAGATTTCTTAAATCCATTTTGTTTCTCGTGGGGATTGGAAGTAAAGTATTTAAATTTGAAAGGGGCATAAACCTTCTTATTTACTTTATATGGTACTTACTGATTTAGAAAAAACTGATGTTGGTTGCAGTCTAATATGGATTATAACTTGTATGTTTGATCTCTCTTTATATGAACATGACTTGCATAATCTCTGCTCAAGTCAGTTTATACGTATTGTCGGTCCTTTTTTGAATGAATGATTTTACTATTGTCAGGATAAGCTACTTGGACATCTTCAAGGTTGTAGAGCTTACTTGCGATAAGCATAGGGAGGAACTGGTCAAGACACCTTCCCTCGAGGAGATCATACATTACGACTTGTGGGCTCGGGATTATGCAGCAAGTTTGCAGCAATCCACCACGAGGACTCCTGTTCTCACATGAATGGCCAGCAAAAAAGCCTCTTGGAATGGTGTATAGAATGAGTCGGGGAAGGTTTTCAAATGGGTCAACACATGCAGTTCAGTCGGTGGAAGAGAAAAATGTGATTTAATGACCAATTCCAAGCACATCTTTAACTAGTTTCACAATTCTGAATAAAGGTCCGAGTTCTTCCCCATCATCTCCATTTCTTCACGCTTTGATCTAATCTTTGTGCAACTTGTTGTAGCATTTTAGGGGTATAAGGAAAACATTGATATCTTTCACACTGAGCAGTTTGTGAATGTGCACGTCTCATTGCATGATCAACCCCCACTCCAACGTCAACATATTTTAGAAGTTTGGCACAAGTTGGAGGCACCTGATATATCCACATGAATAAATCTCATCATTGGAAAAACCCAATATTTTCGTTTCATCTGCTGTTGCTGCGGCATTCTTAGCCTTGATGCCAAAGCCCATCAAACACAGTTGCCCCCTTTAGCCAGGGAACTAGGTCAAACCATGCTTGTAGGAGTACCAGCACATGATTCTGGCTTTGCTCTGTACAAATATGCAATCTTTCTTTTGTTTGAATGTTCAATGCAGATAAAAAAATCGAGACAATTTTGAAAATAGCTTGCACGAGGTTTCGTTTCAATGAATAGCCTAACAGTCTATATAATATATGAAGTGGTCACCTACCTCTAATCCAGATCATGGACTTCCCTTTCGCCGACCCAAAAAGGAAAAATTAGATCAAAGGCTCAAATGCGTATGAAGACAGATAATTTCGTAATGGGCTAGCTTTTTGTTAAAGCATCTTATCCTCTTCTTTTTTCCATGAAAGCTCAATTCTGCTAAAAGAGAACGAATGAATTCCTTTTCTATCCTATCCATTGCCATTCTCTCTCTCTCTCTTTCTCTCTGTGTGGAATGATTATGATTTTTATGAGGATTGAGATTGAAGTGAGCCATTACTTGTGAGTGAGAACTTAGGGAGTGAAAAGGACTTGGTAAAGATCATCGCTTTTGACAGAGAATTGACACTCTTTTTAGGTGGGGTTCTCGTGCACATGGCCAGCTAAATGTCACAACAGAGACCTCAACTACAAATGCACAAAAATGAAAAGGATTTGGGACCAAACCGCACAGCAAATTATACATGCCTAATCCGGCAAAACCACATAATTTATTGCCAACTGTCTACTATCTTCCAGCACTCGACTTTTCACTAACATCTACCAAACCGCTTGTCCGAAAGGTTATATGTCCATACTGAATTTCCGACCTAACTCTGTGAAAAGTAGAGTGAGTCAAGCATGGCAGTTCTGCGATCCTCCACGAAATCATTTCTTGGAAGTTTGCATTCATCGGGTCACAAAAGATGAATGCGAACCGGTTCGATCGGTGTGTACTGTGTACACGTCACGGCCTTTTGGAATTGAAATTACAATGAAACGGACATTATTACGTGCCGGAGAAACCAAGGGAAAGCCTCCTACGCTTTATCTCTATATTTTCTTCCTACTTATGTTTAATCAGGTATTTTTCGCTTTTAGGCAAAACCACGAGGAGGGCATTCAATTCTAGTCTTTTGGAAGGTGCAACGTTATTCTCCTCTCTTTGTTTTTCTAATGATGCGACTATTTCACTGAGAATTTCATGAAAATTATTTTTTAAAGAAAATGGTTAGTTTTCGTTTGTTCGGAAATTTAGGGAAAGTGATTTCTTTCTATTTAGAAAATGAAGTTCTCTCCCAATCTAAACTTGTTTTTTTTTTCTTTTCAATTCATGAAAATGTATTCTGTAAACCGATTAATTTTCTATTATCAAAAGGCAGGAAAGTTGGAAGACAATTTCCCGGAATCAGTTTCCTTATAAATAAACCAACCTTGAATCATAATCATGCAATGAACATTGGACACTAGGAGCCTACCAGTTGTGAAACCATGAGGAGGGCATTCAATTCTAGTCTTATGGAAAGTGCAATGTTATGCGCCTCTCTTCTTATTTCTCTAAAGGTACCATTGTTTCATCAAAAAATTTCACGATAAAAGGAAAACAATCTTCATGAAAAATCATTATTAAGAAAAATAATTAATTTTTATTTGTTCAATGATATAGAGAAAGTCAATTCCCTCTAGCTGGAAGCTTTGAATTTTTCCTCGATCTAAACTAATTATTTCCAATCCATAAACTGAAATTTTTGTCCCTTATCCAAAGCCTCAAAAGTGGGAAGACAATTTCCCGAACCCTGAATCAGAATCACACAATGAGTTTCGGATAGCTACTGGTTTGTACGGGGAACATGTTACCGCGACACATTTTTTCCTCGTTATCCCCCGGTCATTTCACTCCACTTTCCTTTCCATGCCCACTTGCCCCCGCCCCGTCCCCTGTTTCTTTCCAAGAGATTAGACACTGGCCCCCTCCACTCCTCCGAGAAAATATTGGAAACAGCTCTTCGTACGGAAAGATAGAGGGAGATAGAATGGCACAAATTTCAAGGTCGCGGCAGTGTGAGCGGGACGGGATTGGCATGAAGAACGTGACAAAAAAAAGGGACAGACAAAAGAGACCGAGACGTTCCAGCGTCGTCGTCGTCCTCGGCTCTGTTTTTATGTAGAAATCGCGAGCTCTTCCCCGCCCTTTCCGGTTGATTTCTCGCTTTCGCCAGGAATGTGAAAACGCAGAAGTTTCTTTTCTATTCTTTCCTCCCCTCTTTTTCTCTTTTCCTCGTCCTGCTTTATGGGCGAGGTGGGGAGGGAGGGACGGGCGTGGGACACGCAGGAAGGTGGAAGTTTACGTCGATGCTGACGAGGGGTTCATCACGTAAAATGGGATCACAATGCGGTCGGAGGCGCCGTGGACTTGACCTGCGAGCACCACCCCTGTTTTCCCCCTCCACCTCCTCGTCCTCCCTTCCTTCTTTCCTATCCTTAACGTCCGACGTATCGCACAAGGTTAGCGGACTTCAAAGATTGCGGATGTATTATTTCTATTATCGTTCAACGCAGCCTTATTGTAATGGAGATAGGAAAAATGACATGAATGATTCGTGAAGTTTGGTCCTACGGAATTTTGGTCCAACATGAAATGTCGTCCCCAAAACTTTCAATTTGTTAGTTTTTTTTTTTTTTTGGGGGGGGGGGGGTAAAGTTAACAAATGAATAGATTTTGCAAGATATATACAAAGAAGGAGGCCTAGCACCTACAAGAGAAGACACTCAAAAAGACAGTCAAGTCAAAGAGAGTGTAAAGTTCCCGAGAAAACCAAAGGGAAGATATCACAACAAAACAGGACAACCTAATCAATCAAGAATAGAAGGATGTAAATCAATTTGTCATATCTAATCCATGAACTTTGGCCCTTTTGTGCAATGTCGTCTCTGAATTTTTAATTTACTCAATGTAATTATTGAACTTATAAATTTTTCATATAGTTTAGGGTTACACTTAATATTTAACAACAATTTAGGGACCACATATTGAATAAATTAGGATGACATTGCACATTGAGCTAAAGTTTATTGACCATATTATATAAATTAAAGATTCAGAGAGGATATTACACACTAAACTAAAGTCTGAAGGCAATTTATGCAATTATCTCATGAAGTTAGAAGAAGGAAATTTCTTATGAATCTCTCACTTTTGACGTGAATGTTTCTATGTTTGAATGGGCTGAAGAGCTCCATATACTTGCGGCACACCAGAGTCACTTCAAGAACTCGAAAAACTCTGATTCAAAGGGTCCTAAATTTCTTTGATTTTTCTGATGAAATAGAAAGTGAACAAAATAAGCTTGGCCAGCTCGAGGATATGTCATCACCACAGCAAGTAATGCTACCGACAATGGCCAGGTGTATTGATTAACACAAGAAGCCAATTTCGACAGTCACATCACCCCCCACGACTTGTGGAACCGAACGATGCATTTTGTTTCCCGAAAGAATGAAGAATTTAGGAAAAATGTTTACAAAAATTAATCAACAGAAAATATTGTCCTAAATTTCATTGATTTGTCTGATGAAACAGAGAGTGAACGAAATAAGCTTGGCTAGCTCGAGGATATGTTGTCGCCATAGCAAGTAATGCTACCGACAATAACTAGGTGCATTGGTTACACAAGAAGCCAATTTCAGTAGTCACATCACCCCTACGACTTGTGGAGCCGAACGATGTATTCTGTTTCTCGAAAAAAATGAAGAATTTAGAAAATATTTTCCTTGAAAATGACCATTTACAAAAATTAATCCACAGAAAATATCTTTCGTTATCATCAAAACCTTTCAAATGACTGAGACGATTACTTTTTGGAAAATATATTTTGAACGGAGGCCAGCTTTTGAAATTTCCAATCCTACTTTATAGAGTGGACTCGAACAGCGCGTCGCTCCCTTTGTCCTTAGTTGCCCGGATTCCCTGTCGGAGAAATTTCTAATCCTCGGAGCCGGTCGGGATTGGAAACAGCTGGCCGTAGGTTTTTCTTAACGTTTGACAAAGCAAACGCGCAATGGCGACCACGCTCTTTTTTCCCCTCGTCCTGCTCCCCCGCCCACCTCGTCGTCGCTCTTCGCTGATACCACGCGTCATGCGTTAGGTACGGACCGGGGAAAATCCTGGCGGCCGACCGACACAAATCGGGCAGCTCAAGGGAACGCCGACTCGCATGATTATTGCAATCATGCCGTCGGCTGTTGGGCGTGATTGTCTTCTGGTGGTGGCTGCTGCTTCCGCGAGCTTGATTGACGATTTCTTTCTCGCCCATTTTTCATATTAAAAAAACCCTTCTTTTTAAAATGCATTTCGATGCCGATGGCGACACTAAAGAACTAGTGATGTTGTAATTTTAGCTTTAATTGCGCTTCCGTAACGTCAAGTTCCTAGCTTCCCGCTTGCTTGCAAGGCATCACAATCCCCTCTTAAACCTTGCCGAATTAATAAATTAATCCGCAATTGGGTATAATCAGCAATCGAAAGGAGGAGGAGGACGATTTTCTTTTTCGGAGAAAAAGGAAAAGGGGAGGAGGGTCGGGAGGGAGATCTTCTGCACATGATGGCAGCTGCTTTTTTGCAGCTTTTAATAAAGAGGACGACAGGCAAACCGCAATTAGATTTATACCGTGGATTGTAATTAGCCCACTCAGTTTCTTATCATAATTTACACATATAAACACCCCCTAAAAACCTCAAATCAAAATCAAAACCAAAATCAAAACGAAAACGAAAACGAAAACCCAACTGTAATTTTAGATCAGACCTACGAAACCTACCGGAGAAGAAACGACGGCAAAAATCTTTCGCTCACTAGCCGGTGTCCCCGCGATGAAGCGAATCTTCAAAGCGGGTTCTGCTTCAAGTTCCTGCTGCTCAGCCCGCTCGCGTTGGCGAAGAAGCCGACGAGGTCCGCCCTGTGGGGCAGGAGCGGTTTCCTCCTCTCCTCGTCCTTGCCCGCCGGCTTCCCGTCGGCGGCGGCGGCGGCGGTGGCACCGTCGTCGTCCGCCACGGCCGCGACCCGGTTCGATTCGCCGGCTTTGTCCCTCTTCTTGGCCGGGGCCACGACCAGGAACGTGCCCTCGCCGTCGCTGTGGCTCCGGTTCGGCTGCAGCAGGTCCCTGAACCGCCACCGCTTCGAGGTTCCGGTCGAGTTGCTCTTCTTGCAGCGCTTCCCCACCGCCGCCGAGGATTGCGGCGGCCGCCACACGCAGTAGGATCCCGGAGCTAGGCCGTCGAGCTCGTCCGATTCCGAGGAGGAGGACGACGAGGACGACCACTCCCTCTCTTGGCTCAGGAGCTTCTTCAGCGGAAGCCGGAGCTTCTTCGTCGTCGTCGTCTTCTTCGAGCCGTCCTCGTCCCTCTCGCTGCCCGAGACTCCGCTCAGAAGCAAATTCCGGTTGAAGACCGGATACACGGGCATGATTTGGCCGTTGTAGAAGATCTCGTCGGCGGAAATCGGAGACGAGCCTTGCCCTCCGGACACGAAAGCGAACTCGAACTCCTCTTCCTCTTCTTCTCCTCCCTCTCCCGCTTCCCCAACGTCCTCGTCACCGAACTGGGTGGTGCTCGCGCTCTCCTCGCCCGCTGCTTCCTCGTCCGGCGGCTGCGGCAGCAGCTGTTCGGCGCTGGCTAGGCCGAAATCCATGGCGTCGCAGCAGAACGGGTCGGGATCGAGCCCGAGCTCGAGCTCGTCGACGACCCGGGCAGCAATCTCCGCGAGCCTGCTTGTGGAGTAGCTGCTGAGGCTTGGGGCTGAAGAGAGCATCGCCGATGCCTGCATCTCTGCAGGTACTCTGTTCCTGCTCTGCTTTTGGAAAGAGAGAAAGAGATGCAGGGGAAAATGAAGAGACGGTGTGAGGTTGGTTCGGGGGAGATAAATAGCTGTTAAGTGGTTGTGGAAATTTGATTTTCCCCGTCATAAATTTTAGTAATCTAAGTTGCCAAACGAAAAAAAAAAGGTGAATTTCCAGGAAAAACAACGGTGGGACTATTCCTATAATATATTTATTTTTATCCCTTTTTTCCGTGACTTTTCTTTTTGGGCTATAAGAGTATAATTTATAATCTAGAAAAATCAATTTATAGTGTTTCTGTTTTTTCGAAATAGTGCCATGTCCGCTCGAGTAAGCGGTGAGGTTTCCTTTGCTTTTATTACACGTAACATCCTATTCCTGACGGATCAACTTTTTGTGTCCATATCATCGCAAATGGACGGGTGTGGCGTTCACACGTGTTTGATTTTTCTTAACCTCTCGACATTAGAAAAATTCAAGACCAGAAAAAAAAAGAAAAAAGGGCAAAAAGAAGAGGAAAGAAAAGCAGGAAAGCCATTCGTTTGGATAGGATGGCGAGGCATGAGATTGTGATTGGTTTCGGGCTGCTGGGTTATGGTAGATTAGTGGCAGTTTGTATTTTGCAATATTAGTTAAGAACATTTAAATGCTAACTCTTTTTTATATAAAGAGAAATTAATATAAATGATTCATGAATTTTAGCCTAATGCTTATTATGATTTTTGAATTTTAATTTTTTTCGATGTGGTTCCTAATATTTAGTTCAGTGTGCAATGTTGTTTTTAATCTTTTAATATATGTTAATTTGGTCTCCGAAATATGTGATAATATTCAAAATTGATTTAAGACTATTTAAATACTAACTCTTTTTATATAAAAGGAAAATGACATAAACGGTCCACAAACTTTGGCCAAATGTGTTATATAGTTATGAACTTTTAATTTGTTTAATATAATTTTTAATTTTTAACTTGATGTGTAATATTATTCTTTAACTTTTAGCACCAATTGATTTACTCTCTAGACTATATGAAAATGTTCACTATTGTTATTCCATTAATTTAAGTTCAATGATAATATTAAATATATATCTAAACCAAAAGTTTAAGGACCAATCAAATAAATTTTGCAAAGTTCAGGGACCACATTAAATAAATAAAAAATTCATGAAATTATATTTTATATTATTCTAAAATTCATGGATTATTTGTGTCAATGTTTGTTCAATAAAAAAAAAAGGCCCTTTTTGCAGATAAGATGTGACCCACATGACACACAAAATTGAATAAGCAAAGACGTCACCGTTTAAAGGAGAAGAGGTGGCTTGCACATGAGGTAAAAAAAAAACTCAATTAAGAAATAGCACATTTTCAGTTCAGATGTGACCCACATGACACACGAAATTGAATAAGCAAAGACGTCACTGTATAAAGGAGAAGAGATTGCTTGCACAGCAATCTCACCCTCCACCAGGTAAAAAAAAAAAAACTCAATTAAGAAATTACACATTTTCAAGGATGCCGTTGAAAAATTTTAATTTGGTTCGGCTTGAATTTGTGCTTTCTCTTTATTTATAAAGGGAATAGTTAAGTTTTTAGTACACTCTCACTCTTCTATAGTGAACTCGCCAAGTAAATATTGTCTCAATTTCCGTTACATTTAATTCAGTAGTACACTATCCCTTAAACTGTTTTGCTATGCATCAAAAAATATAACCTAACCCTTTCAAATCAACAAAGAGTGGGTTTTGTCGGTTAAATGAATTTGATTTCTTGTCATAGACATGGCTATTGATAAAATGATACGATGTGGATATCGACTAATTTTTCAATGATCGTACCGTACAGCTATTAAAGAGCAACTAAATGCAGTTGATTGAAGAAGATGGATCAACGAGAGCACTTCGAGTTATTAACCAATTGACACCTGTGCGGTACACGTATTGACATCCGTGAAAATGACCGTCCATAGTTATTCGAAATTAGCATTGATGAGAAGCGAAAGAATATTCGGTGAAGTTTTGTTGATGTAATAAGTAAAGACCCCTAGCCATTTAAAGTTTGGCTAAGCGTTGGACACGAAAGGACATGAGAACAAGGACATTGATTGAAGACAAGGATACTGGGTAATGGTTAAAAGGGACCCGCTTGTGGATGAGATTTGCGTGTGAGTTTAAACGCTGGACCTAGTGGCCACCCTTCTAACATGGAAGGGGGGGTGAGGGGTTCAAATCCCCACATTCTTAGGACAGATAGGGTGATGATGCGTAAGTTTCAGGAATGGGTTTTGGCTCCCACGCCCTGCAAGAGGTAGGGCAAAAGTTTGAGAATGAGTGTAGAGTAGAAATAGAGTACGACTAACAAAAAAAAAAAAAAAATAAAGGCTGGAATCTCGGAAATCCTTTTTTCTTTTTTTGGGTTGTCAAGTTGGGAGTGCAGTTACTTAGCATAATAATAAGGGAAAATTCCAAAATAGGACCTGAAGTGCTATCTTTTTCTCGATAAGGGTCAAAGTGAACATTGTTTTGAATAGGGGCCGAGAAGTGCATCACTTTCTTAAATAAGGACCTGAAGTGGATGTTATTTCAAATGAGGACCTAAAGTGGTTATGTTTGTTTCAAATAAGGACCTGATTTTTCAGCGATTAAGGATATTTTTGTCTTTCCATTTTTTGCCTTTTTTTTTTCTTTCCTCTTTTTTTTTTGGTTCTTCTTCTTCCTTTTCGCTAGTGGCCAGCTGACCACCGGCGATGCCCACAGAGGGCTAGGCGAGACCGCCCACGCCGGTCCTTACTAGTAGCTAGCGAGGGCCAACCTCGTCAATGGCCTCTAGGTGAGGGTCGCCACGCCCAAGCGACGCCATCCCTTACTTGTGGCTAGCATGGATGGCCCTCACTGGTGAAGGCAACCCTCACCTAGCCCTTTATGGGCATCGTCGATGGCGGGCAGCCATCAACAATGAGGAAGAAGAACTAGAAAAAAAAAGAAAAGGAAATAAGGGGAAAATGCCAAGTGATGAAAATACCATTGACCAGTCGAAAAATTAGCTAGTCGGCAACCGGTGAGGTGGGGTCCATATTTTGAAACAACCAAAGCCACTTTAGGTCATTATTTGAAACAGAGTCCACTTTGGGCTCTTATTTAAAAAAATAAGGGCACTTTGGGTCATTTTTTGAAATTTTCAAAAAAAAAAAAGAGGAAAGAAAAAAGGCGAAAAATCACAAAAGACAAAAATACCCTTAATCATTGAAAAGTTAAGTCCTTATTTGAAACAAACATAACCACTTTAGGTTCTCATTTGAAACAACATCTACTCCAGGCCCTTATTTGAGAAAGTGATGGCATTTCAGGTCCCTATTTGAAATAATGTTCATTTTGGACCCTTATTTGAGAAAAAGAGGGTACTTCGGGTCCCATTTTAGAGTTTTTCCTTATAATAATTGCTAAAAACGGATTACAATTAAGGGATATATATACACACACAGAGGAGCGTGTAATTATTCAGGAATCGATTATTTATCATTAAGATCATGTATTTTCAATGTACTTATATTAGTTTATTGATGTTGATATCTTTTCAGTTTCCATCAAGGGTCATTCACCTTTAGATTCATTATTTATTTTTGTTATTATGATGAGTGAATTCTTATCCAAAATTATCAAAGAACCCATCTCACAAAGAATCAAATCTAGACTTTTCGGTGAAACAGCTTTTCACTATTTGGGCCGACACCCTTTTTGTGAAAAAGGTACGAAATATCAAACTTCATTTTAAGGCAATAACAAGTACGTTATGGTTCATATTAAATTTGGCCCTACTATATCATTGCTGAGGTACCTATCCAAGCATCAACGACTCGAACAATTCTAGGAGGTTTTTAATTTACTGAAAGGGAAAGATATAGATTATAACGATAGTGATCGAGAAATCGAATTTAAATCGATTAGTTAGGTGAATAGGGCTGCATCCACATGAAAAATAAGAAAAACCATGTTCTCACTTCCTTTTAAACTACCCCAAAAAACTGATTTTTTTATAAATAATTTAATTCAATTTATTTTTTTCAAAGTTAGATGATGGTTGATGTAATGGTGGTGGCTCAACGGGGGGCACATTCACATTTGCTCTTCGATAAAACGGGCAGGAGAGAGGGAGAGAGGGAATTTCATTGACTCTAATTAGCCAAACGAGAGCCGATTGGCTTGATCCTACGGCTCAATACATGTCCACGTCGGATTGTGAAAGTCAATCTTTTCTTTTATTAGTAATCCCATCCTTAGATGAATTAAAAAGGGAATTTGAAAATTAATGTGCACTCATGAATTCCAAAAGTTAATTATAAAAATATGCACATACATAATTCAAGAAAGCGTGAATGTAAACGCCAACCATCGTCACTTCATTTTAAAAAGTCTTGGTAGCAATATGATTGTAATGCTACGCGTAGAGTAGCCATTTAATTTTTTTTTCGAATGGTGAACAGGAAAAAAAAGAAAAAAAAGTAAAAGAAAGGAAAAGATATATATATATATATTTGTTTATTATAGTTTACTTTTCACGAGAAGGAGGAAGCGAAGCGTGGAAGGAATTGGGCCAGGAAGAACTCGGGGGTGCCGCGTGGGAGGTCTCTTGGTCCATCAAGGAAGGAGGTGATTGGGACTGCCTTTATAATGAATAAAAAAGAATGCTCTAGCTATAATAATAATATAATAATTTGATTAATTATTATATAATTGTCATCGCAATTATTATTATCATTATGATCCTCTCACACCAATATTATAAGTACCCACCGACCACTGATATTGAGAGATGCATGAATCACAAGGCTGCAAAAGTGCTTGAAATTCCCTCCACAACTTTGCTAGTGGTGTACACTTTAGCTCATTTCTGGCTAAGAGCGTGCTTCCTCACAACTAATTTTGGCAACCAAAAAAAAAAAAAATTGAGGTTTTTGGAAAAATGAGGAATTGAAAATATTTTCTACCACATAAAAGCATTTCGAATGGTTAGGTAACTCCCGCCATTTGAAGATGAAATATACCCTAGTGCAGTGCAGGCCTAGGATTCGCGATACCACCTTAGGTCCTTTTGATCCGGATGACTCGCTCTATGTACAACGAAATGATCTGGCTGAAAATGATTGAATCATTAAAAATGAGTACATACGCATATGCACGAAATTGTAAATGGAAACGTCTGATCATTGCATGATGTTACGATATGAATTATTTATATATCCCTCGTGAGGAGCAATGTTCAAATTTTGAAGCAATCGAAGCTCCTAACTTATGTCAAAAAATAGGAATTTGAGATTCAAAGTCAACGTGAGAAGGTGAGCCCATAGATCCGTTCCGATGTTACCTAACCAAGAACCATATTTCTGGATTTAGGATTACAACATCTTATCAGCACAACCTTTTTTGTCGTTTTTTTATTTTGGTATTTGGGATTAATGATTAAATTTGATTGAATTAGTCAGGGGAGGGTTACGTTAGAAGAAAACGATGGGATGGGCGGTCTCATTGGTTTGGTTTCGTCAATAAACAAACATAAAATAAAAATAAACAAATAAAACGGCAGCCAAATTGAATCCTCATAAGTTGTGCCATGAATGGTGCTCCCTAATTAGTCATCAAGAGATTCGTCCTCGTCTTTTTCTTCCATTTTCTCCTGCAAATTGCTATTTGTCTCGCCGATTCCAATCATTATTTAGTTTCTAGAAAAGGTCAAAAAAAGAGGGGAAAAAAAAAAGGAAAACAGGAAAACGCCGCAGCTGGCCCCGGTTTTGTCTTCATTCTCCGGGACAGCAAAAGGGCGAAGAGGGATTAGGCTTTTCTGGGTAAAGCAAAAAGAGCGATTGCAATCCAGTCCCACTAACCATTTTTTTCGTTTAGAATAGGGCAAGAACCGAAGGATTATGGAAGAGACAGCCTGTCCTCCTTATCCTCTTAATCTAAATAAACACAGGGCTATGAAATTTCCAATTTTGCTCTTCAATGGTCAAGTTCTGGGAGAAGGCTTTTTTTTTTTTTTTTTTTTTTTGGGGGGGGGGTGTTCTTGCCGTCGTTGGGTAGTTTTTGAAAAACCCCAGAGCCGAAAAGTAAGAAAGGAAAGCCGAGGATGCGAAAATTAGGAAGAGAACTAAGGTCAGCAACTAACCCAAATCACAATATACAAACAAAATGTAGAGTCTTTCTACCTTCTTGGTAGTTTTCTTTTGCATGTTTTCCCAGTTTTTAACAGACTCATCTCAAAGTTCACTCTGTTGGATCTCTTAATCGGAACAATTTTACATCTTCATCTCACTTCCGTCTTCATCCCCTTCTTCAACGCCCTTCACCGAACCTTTCTTGCGGCTTGCATGTCACGATCGGGTTGTTCGACTTTACCCTTTTATCTTGATTCTCCCCGTTTTTTTCTCCTCGGACGGCTGAAGAGAGGTTTTCACAAGCAGGTCTTTATTTCCTTTACTCGATTCTCTTCCTCTCTGGGTTTCTTTGGAATTTATTTGGACTTCAAGTTAATTATGCATCGATCGACTGCTGATGAAGACGCTCGCCTGGGGGCTTTATGTCATCGAATGGGTCGTCTATGGTCCGAACAAGCAGTGGAGGTCTGGGACGACGCATCACCTGTTGATAAAATTGAGGAATGTCGGTTAGTTTTAGTCGGTAAGCTCTTAAATAACCCTACAGTTAACTTTCAGGCATTTCAGAGTACTATGAAAAGGGTATGGCGCACTGAACTTGTGGACATTTCTCTTGGTGATTCTGGTTTATATATAATAAAATTCCACTCTGAGGAGGAAAAACAGAGGGTGTACGAAAACGGACCTTGGCGCTTTGCTAACCATCTGGTCATGTTAAAACCCTGGATAGCAAATACACCTTTGCATTGTTATAATTTCAATACCTGCGAGCTTTGGGTCCAAGTTTATGGTTTGCCATTGGAAAGATGTACTGAAAATATGCTTCGTAAGGTTGCTGCTCACATAGGGAGAGTAACAGAAGTGCGCATAGAGAATAAGGATGGTTCTCTGTTAAAAACAGGAAGGGTCAGGGTCGAATTCAATATTCAACAGGCACTTATGACAGGGATATTAATCAAAATTGAAGGAAAGAATTTCTGGCTTGATATCAAATATGAAAAACTTTCGCATGATTGCTTTTCATGTGGTAAGCTTGGCCATTATGCCACGCATTGTGCAGAGTTTCCTTATGACGAGAGCAAAACGGAAAAGAATGATTGTTTATTATACGGCTCATGGCTAAGAGCAGAGGTCAGGGATCATAGCCCGTTCTGGAGTACCTTTTATGAGACAAATCCATCCACAGCTGCTGTTGACGAGACTGTCCCGGAGACTCCTCCATCCCCTTCTGCCATTATCCCTGTTCAAAAAGATAAAGGAAAGCAGACAATGGCGACAATGGAGCCTGATCATCCTATTATTGCTGCAACTCCTATTAAATGGCAATCTATGGTTCCAAATGCATCAGAAAGTCTGAATGTGTACCAGAAACTTATGGCTAGTAGCATCACAGCAAGTACCATACAATCTAAGAAGATGAAGCATTCAAGTCTTACCGCACGATCTAGACCTATTAAGAAGGCCAAAAAAATTCTTAGCCCTGAAATTCGTACACAACTCCAAGAGAACTTTGATGAATCTGTTTTGCAGGAAACTCCTATATATGAGGCAGATGGTTCTGCTTCTTGGGCCCTGGTGGCTGGCCCTAAAAAGCCACCAGGTCAACAATGAAAATAATAAGTTGGAACTGTCAGGGGCTGGGCAACCCCCTGACAGTTCAAGCACTAAGGGTCTTAGTGACCCAAGAAAGGCCTGATCTGATTTTTTTGATGGAAACGAAACATCAGGAACATAAGCTTATACAGATGCAAAGGAAACTTGGTTTCTCAGCTAGCTATATTGAAAATCCAGTGGGTTTAGCAGGAGGGCTCGCGTTTTTTTGGAATACTAGAGTGGATGTGAAAGTGATCTATAATTCTGTAGACATGATTGACTCTATTTGCATTGACCTGGATTTGGGGATCACTATGCGTATTACCTGCCTTCATGCTCCTGTCAGTTATCAGCTTTGACAGCACCTGTGGACAGCATTAAGGAGAATCAGTAGCTTTAATACCCAGCCTTGGTTGTGCCTAGGTGACTTTAATGAGGTAATGTATCCATGGGAGAAAGTAGGGAAAAGACATGTAGCGACCTATCGCATGCGTTCATTTCGTGATCTAATTAATGATTGTTTGCTAATGGATCTAGGAAACAAAGGCTGCTCATATACTTGGTCTAATAATCAGACTGGTGCTGATATGGTTAAATAACGAATAGATAGGATGCTGTGCACAAAAGAATGGAGACTTACTTAACCCTTGGCTGAGGTGCTGGCCTTACCAGCACTAGGATCTGATCACAGTCCTCTTATGTTAACTACTGCAGACACTCAGAGATCCAGAAGGGCACAGACTTTCTACTTTGAAGCATATTGGCTATAGGATCTCCAATGTCGCACGACTATTATTGACTCTTGGACATCTTACAAACCTGGCGAGGTGTCATTACCCCAAAAGTTAAAAGCTGTATCAGTGGCTCTTCTAAAATGGAGCAGATCTAGATTCAGTAATGCCAAGGATCAGATTTCTGACCTCAAAAACCAGCTTCAAGCTCTGACAAATCAGCCTCATGGCCAGTACGATCAAGCTGTGATTTCAGCCCTGAAAGAGAAAATACATGGGTTATGGTAGCAGGAAGAGAAATTTTGGGCTATGCGATCGCGTGTTAATTGGCTTAAATGGGGAGATAGGAACACCAAATTCTTTCATGCAACCACTGTTCAGAGAAGACAAAATAATAAGATTAGCATGCTACAAGATGATCAACAACGGTGGATACGTGACCCAAATTCTCTCAAAGAGATGACCACTCGTTTTTTCCGGACTTTATATACTTCTTCAGGGTCAAGAGATTATAGCCCTACGTTGAATATTTGTAAACATGTGGTGACTGCAGAAATGAATGACACTCTTATTGCTGAAGTTACATCTGAGGAGGTCCAGAAAGCAGTGTTCCAGCTAGGTGCAACCAAAGCACCGGGGCCAGATGGACTAAATGGTCAATTTTATCAAGCACATTGGGACATTTTACAAGAGGATATGGTTAATGCTGTGAAACAATTCTTTCACACAGGAGTTTTGATGCCAGAATATAACCATACTTATATTTCTTTGATCCCAAAAACCCCTCACCCAGAAAGATTAGATCAATTTAGACCTATTAGCCTTTGTAACTTTATTTATAAAGTCATTTCTAAAATTCTGGCCAACCGTCTCAAACCCTGGTTGCCAGAGTTGATAGCCCCTGAACAAAGTGCTTTCGTAGGTGGTCGGCAAATTCAAGACAATATCCTTGTGGTTCAGGAGGTAATTCATCAACTTAGAATACGGAAAAGAAAGCGGCATTTTCAGGCTGTGCTTAAACTGGATATGGCTAAGGCTTATGACCGGGTAGAGTGGGATTTTCTAGGTGCATATCTTCTAAAGCTGGGCTTTCATACTCGATGGGTCAATTGGATTCTCCAATGTGTGACTACGGTATCTTATAGTGTGAAATTCAATGGTGAATCTCTACCCTATTTTCATCCAACTCGAGGTTTGAGGCAAGGGGACCCTTTATCGCCATACTTGTTCATCCTGATGGCAAATGTCTTAACAAGCTTAATTAACAATGCAGTGGCAATTGACAATCTTAAAGGTATTAAGCTTAACCGCTGGTGTCCTACCTTATCTCATTTATTTTTCGCCGATGATGCTATATTCTTCCTTGATGCGAAGCTTGTCGAATGTCAGAATTTAGCTTCAATTCTAAATGAATATTGTATAGCTACGGGACAAACTGTGAATAGGAATAAATCTGGTATGTTTTTTAGCACTGATTGTCCTAATACTTTGAAAGAGAATCTGGCCAGTGAACTTAGAGTCCCTATTTTGCAAAAAACTGGCAAGTATCTTGGCATTCCGTCAGACTAGGGTAAATCTAAGAGAGATATGTTTGCATGGATTATGAGTCGTGTGCATTCAAAGCTCGAAGGTTGGAAGGAAAAGTTGATCTCCAAAGGGGGTAAGGAAGTCTTACTTAAAATGGTGGTGCAAGTGATTCCCCAATATGCTATGTCGATATTTAAAATCCCTATTACGTTGTGTAAGTTAATTGAAAAGAGGATAGCTCGATTCTGGTGGCAGTCTGATTATAGCAAGCAAGGTATACATTGGAAGAACTGGGAGGCTATTAAGCGGAGGAAAGATGAAGGGGGTTTAGGTTTTCGAGATCTTTTGGCTTTTAACAGAGCACTACTAGGAAAACAAGCTTGGCGGCTAGTTCAACAACCAAATTCTCTACCTAGCAGAATCCTTAAAGGTCTATACTTTCACTCTCGGGATTTCTGGAATGCTACTAAAGGTGCTAGACCCTCTTGGGGCTGGCAAAGTATTTTGCTAGGTCGGGACTCCATTGCTGACAAGGTTTTATGGTCTGTTGGGGACGGCACACAAATCAAAGTACGAGAGGATAAGTGGCTAACTAGGGGTGTAATTGGGGGCCCTGCTCCTAGAGATGAACCACAGCGAGTTGTAGATTTTATCATTTCAGAACAGCAAACATGGAACACTACCCTCTTAAACCAGAGTTTTGATAGCAACTTAGTTGATGAAATACTTTCTCTTTCTATCCGGCCACAGAACACGCAAGACAAACTTGTCTGGACAGGAAAACAAAATGGACAGTTTACGGTAAAGAGTTGTTATAATCACATCAGGAGTCAGCAAACAGGTCACAACATCCACCAAGCCTCTTCCTCATATCAGCCGCCTCGCAAGTTATGGAATGCCATATGGAAACTCTCTACTATGCCAAAATTAAGACCTTTTCTGTGGTCAATTTGCAGTAATGCCCTGCCGACCAGACAAAACCTATATCGTCGACACATTATCTCAGACCCTACTTGCTGTATGTGCACTACACAGGTACCCGAAACATCAGAGCATTTATTTTTGTTATGCCCATGGACTTTAAATGTCTGGTTACACTCAGAAATAGACCTCAAGCATCATCTTACAGAAGTGAATCGCATAGAAAGTTGGCTGGTTGCAGTTATTGAGAAACAGAACGGTTTACCTGAGCTTGAAACAGTTGCGGCTATACTCTGGCATATCTGGAAAGCCAGAAACAACTTCTTGTTCCGACAGCAACGTCCTAATGTTGACCACGTTGTGCAATATGCATTAGTAGACGCACGATCCAGTGAGAGATTCCGTCAGACGCGGCAACAGCACGTCAGAAATCTACATGATTCGCATCAGCAATGGCATCCACCAGCTAACGGTTCTATCAAAGTTAATATTGATGCGGCTTACCTATCTCAGTGCCATGATGCATCGGTCGCTTGTGTGTGCCGCGATTCATCTGGCGATTGATTGATGGTTTCGCACAAACAGTGTCTGCATCTTCGGCTTTGCAGGCTGAGGTGCTCGGACTACATCACACCTTGCACTTCTTGCTTCAACGAGGGCGAGGATCGGATCATCTTCAAGTGGAATCTGACTGCTCCACCCTTGTAGACGCTCTCTACGATCCAGTCTTGACGCCTTGGGAGCACAGAGGCGTCTTTGAAGAGATAAGGGATATGCAGCTTCGGTGCCCTAATCTCACAATCGTTCACTGTAATAGGGTAGCGAATTCTGTGGCGGACCGGGTGGCTAAGGCCCATTGGGCTTCTTTGCTTTCCTCAGATTGGGTGCAGCATCCTCCTTCCTTTTTACAAGATCTTTTGTATTGTGATATGCCCTTATATGTATCCTCAACTCTACGTTTATAATATATTTTCGTCTTCGAACAAAAAAAAAAAAAAACAAATCTATAAGCCATTGTCTTTTTTGGGCTAATGTTGATCATATAATTGCACTTTAACTAGCTAGAGAAGCTCATGGTCCACATTGATTTGGCTCGATCGTGTTAGGAAGTAGAAATGAACACATCGAGTGAATTTGGGTTTGAATTGTTGTACTTAAAGTTTTCTATTGGGTTGATCCATAGAGTGCGGACCTATGTTTTGAGTCTTGCGCTCGTCAAGATCGGGGAGTAGCTACATCCAATTTCTTGAAGTTTTCTAAGAGAATTGAATTAAAGGTGGATGTTGGGTGGAAATTGTTTTGAGCTTTTCAACAGCACTGGATTATACGGAGGATGTTGGGGAGGAGAGAGTTTTTGAGCTTTTCAAGAGAATTGGATTAAAGCAAGGACATTAAGGAGAGAACCTCTTTAAGCTTTCCGAGATCCATCTTTGAGCTTCTAAAAGAACTTTTTTGAGCTTTCTAAGAGGACTTGACTTAAAGGAATATGCTGGGGATAAAATTCTTTTGCATTTTTCAAGAGGACTGGACTAAAGGGAGGACGTTGGGAATGAAATTTCTTTGAGCTTTTCAATAGTAGTGACAATGACACTACATATAGATAATCCATCGATGATTCATATAAAATCTAAATAACTTCATTAGGTCTAGAGAACGCTTTCCAAAGTCCCAAATTTGTCAATTCCTATGAATTTTTTATTCTCCCTCACACGAATCTATAATAAGAAATTGGGGCGACTCTTGATGATAGGAAAGATATTGTGGAAATTATGTGACCATTGGAATTGAAGGAAGATGATAGGGAGAAAATTCTCTTGTACTTTCCAAGAGGACTGGACTAAAGGGAGGATGTTGGGAAGAAAATTCCTTTAAGCTTTTTAAGAGTAACGATGATAAGACTACTATATACATTGGATGGTCTACATTGGATGGTCTATCAGTGATTCATATAAAATATGAGTAACTTTATCAGGTCAAGATAATGCTTTTCAAATGGTCAAATTGATCCATTTCGATGAATTTCCTGTTCTTCCTTGTGCAAATCTATAATAAGAAACTGGGGCGAACAAAGTCAGACTTGCCAATTGAAAGGACTATCAGATTTCAATTTTGTTCTTCATCCGTCAAATTCCGGGAGAAGGCCTTTTTTTCTTCCTTTTTTTCTTGCTGCCACCGCGTAGTGCTTCTAAGCCCCAGAGCCGAAATGGAAGAGGAAGAAAGGAGGATTGGGTAAGAATGAAAAGTCAAGGATGCGAAAAGTAGGATCAGAACAAAGGTCAGCACCTAACCCAAATCACAATTTGAAGGAACAAGGTCAATAAAGAGAGCAGCTTCCATTGTTTAATGAGCAGCGTGTACTGTATGGCTAAATTATACTAAAAGTTCTGTCTCTCTATGTCTCTGTCTCTGTCCTTGTCTGTCTGTCTGTCTCTCTATTAGCCCTAAGATTTCATGTTCGGCTTCAAGGGAAGCCCAAGAGAGCCGTGATTTGAAGCAATCCAGTCCAATGGGCTGAGAGCCAGCCACGCATTAACGGGCGGCACGGCACTTTCCACCCGTTTCCCGATTGCCGGATTACTCACAAGCTTAAAAGGCATTCCGAGCATCATTATTCGCCAACCTAAAACCTACCTAAGCTTCGTGGGTTGGTCGTTGCCGTGTCGAGGACCGTTGTCGCTAAATATTAAATTTAAAGCCTCCTAAACCCTACTAGAGCCTCCTACAACAAATTTGTAAGTTCCCCTGGACCATTTGAACACAAAGCCAGGCTATGATAATTACTAATCTACTTTACACACTACAATGACTGCAACTTGCCATTTTCGACTAGGGAAAAAGTCTCTACCCTAACCGTAAGAAAGCAAGCCATTGGACGATCAAAAGCGAGCCCCACAAGAGCAAAAAAAACAGTCCAAACCGAACACGACGACGTCATAGGTCGATAAAAGGCGAGCCCCACATGAGTGAAAAAAACAGTCCAAACCGAACACGACAACGTTGTCGCGTTAAGATCGCCTTTCACTGTCCAGAGTTACTATCCTGGGAAATAAATTAGCGAGCAAGGAAGATACAGAGGCAGGTGGATCCTCCCCAGGACGAAAACCATTCTCAGTTTCAAACCTTTGACCTCATCCTAATGTCAATCACATCATTTATGCTTGGGCACCAAGGTGGGATAGAGAGGGCGTGTTCAGGAAGAAATCGCAGCCAAGTCCAAGTCCAATACAAAATCCTTTTCTACTCGATCCAGAATAACGGCGCGACTGGGCTTGGGCTTCTTCCATACTCTTCCTGACCCTTCTCTTCTTTTCAACTCAATCAATTCAGAACAGGAATCCGTCCTCTTATCGATAAAATAACGATGATAAAAAAAGCGAAAAAGGAATAAGATTCTGCTAAAAGACAAAAGACCTTTCGGTACGAATTCCTTCCCAAGGAAGAAAACTTCTACCTGCAGTTCTCCATCTTAAAGGGCAAAGCTCGGCCCACACCTTTCCACGCGCACGAAAAGTAGAGGAGACAGTCTTTATCGAAACCAGCCGTCATTTCGGTACTTGTCAACTGCCAATTGATAACTCATCATCTACCTCTATGACTAAGCTACTTATCGTGGACCACGCATGCATAGAGGCGTAATTTAATGAAAGAAAGCTGGCTGGAGACCAAAGCTTCCCCTAAAAGCTCTTAGCTAAAAAGCTATTCATGCATTTCCACAAGGCTTGCCGCACAAGTTTCGGGATCTGCCTGCTTTTGACATGCCATGCACTGATCCTAAATAATCGCGTAGAGCATACGATATTCCCACGACATGTGCAACAAAGAAAAATATTGAGTCTCTATTAAAAACAAACGGTACACGAAATAGGAATTAAGAAAGATTACTGTCTATGACTTTAATCTAAGACGAAAAAAATCTCCAAATATCAGCATATCATACAAATTCCACAAAAGTCTTTTCGCTATCTAAGCATTGGTGCCTATGTCAATGTTCGATTTAGAAAGGCCTCCTCCACATCTTTTTTACCATATGCTCGTGCCAGCGTGTGTTGTATTGAACTCGTCAAAATGAACACCAGTCTCCTTTACGCACCTCACATCCTGGTCTTTATTCAAGTCCATCCCTAATCCCATTTTCAGCTTCTTCACGCCCCAAATTGCTGTAGAATGAAATAAATTATTTTTACTTACTGTTGTGGCTTTATGTAGTATGTAGCCTATGCTATACAGATGTACTTGATAAAAAATAAACTTGCAAAAAATTAGTGGATAAAAGAAGAAATTGCAGGCAAAAACGATGATATGTAATACAGAGCGAATGAAAGAAAGGGAATAATCTAACACCAAACGGAAATGTCTACATTTGAAGCAACTAGAGAATAATGAAACCACCCTCCCAAAGGAAAAAAAAATCAATTAAAAATGATAATCCTGCACTTAGTCCTTGCATCCATGTCGGTTTGTACGATCAACTTGACGCAATGGAAACGATCATCAGGGGATCAACGTGATTTCAAATTACTATTATTCAAAGGGATCGAAGTCTGCACCTTGGTTCTGGAACTTTTGATGATTCTGGTCAGCAACCCATCCCCTGCTATTTGCCTGACCTTTCGCACCAGTACATGCCTTGGAATCTTCCCCTCCTGGAGAATGATGATCATGTTTTGAGATAATTTCAATGTTAAGGTAAGCAGAAAACAAAGCTTGAAAGACAAAAACTAAGTGATGATAATGTTGATGTGGCCCTTACTTTGTGATCCTTGTAATACTTGGACATCGAATTGATGTCGGATGGAGGTAAGATCTTCGAGAGTTCTGAAATCAAAACCCGAAACGGCATCCAAGGGGAAGTCGGTTTCCGTGACTTCCCCGAAGTTCTCAACAATCCTATTGCATATAGATTTTCATAGATCATCAGACTAGTTGATACATCAGTCAAGGTTAAACACACAAACATGGATTAATGCAAAATGTGGAACGAGAAAGATAATTTTGATTACCTCTTGAGCAACAGGGGACTCTAAAGCTGACAACATATTCTGGCAACACGTGAGTGTTTATGTGGGTATTCCGGATAATATATCTCTTAGGAGATGATAAGTCATCCACGCATCCAATCGATAATCGTTTCTTCTGAACTAGGATGAGATTGTTCCGAGCCAAAACTGATAAGCTCTGATTTCCCCAATATGACTTGGCAAAGCAAAAGATGCCTTAGGCCATCTTCATCTACAGGAGCGGACTCAACGCTGCCAAAGCATTACAGAAAAACTATTTAAGGCTACTATCATTACAAGCATAATATATTAACATGAGTCAAGAAACAGCATGCTTGTGAAACCTATTCATTCTACTGAATTCAGCCGATCGTAGCTTAAAAGGAAGCACAATAACTCACAAAATCGACCTATCTTCTCGATCGTGCCACTTTCCCAATGATAGCTCCCGATTATTTATGTAATTACCATGGGTGGATTTAACGTTGCCATTATCAACACATGTACGATGTGTTAACACGACTCCTTTGTTCAATTATATGTAATCAATCATAGCTTAAGAGAGAATTATAATAATGCTCTAAACTAATGTGTCTTCGTGATCGTACCACTTTCCAAACAATATCTCTCGATTATTTACGCAATTGAAAGCGACTCCGGTACCTTTCGAGAGGATGATTATCAGGAGCAAAATAAACTCCACGGCCATACAAGCCACTGTTCTCAGGCTTCCCGCTGTAGCCGAAGCCATAGGAGAAGATCTTGGCAACCTGTTCCTTCGAGGCCGGATACCATGCGTACCTCACGTTGGCGGTGTCGCCGCCGCCTTTCTTCTGCACTGCCGCCGAGTAAACTTGAAATGCTTGGGCCCGCGATATCGCCGCGACACTGGAGGAGCAACTCCGGTGGATTGCCGCCACGGTAACTTGCGCCCTGAGCGTGCCTAGCCGCGAGACGAACCTCTCCTTGATAAAGCGGTGGGCCTTGTCTCCCCCCTCGAGTTCCATCAACCCGGCACCAGTAAACGGCAACGGAGGAGCAGCACTAGTTCCGGAATGTTCGGTGGAGACAATGCTCTCGCAATCGGAGACGGACGAATCCCGATCGTGATCATCCATCGGATTGTGGGGTTCAGGACGGTTGACATCGTTTGCCGGATGGTTGAATTCGGGCGCGACTGCATCAGGAGCGGCGGCGTGTTGTAAAGTCGGTGATCGATGTGCGTAGTCCACCATTTTTGGAATGACGAAACGATTCAGAAAAATTTCACGACTGCTAAAAACGAAAAACAGACGCTAAAATGGTAGGGATTGAAGAAAGAAAAAGCAGTGAAGATCAAAGGCTTTCAGTTCTTGAAGTGAGACAGCCGCAAAACAGAGGGCGACCGAACCCGAAAAGGAGAGAGTCGACAGTCTAATCCTTGGCAACGAAGGCATGCATCTCTGGAAGGTTACAGAGTCTCACGGGGAACTGTATTCACGTGGGATTCAACGAACACGCCGACCGAGGGAAAGGATGAAGGACGACTCGTGCACGACTTGTCCAGATGCAGAAAGTCAGAGGATGGACACGAACGTGGGGCGCAGAGAAACAGAGATCGAGATGGGGCTGCTGCAAGCACGGTTTTTGCTTGGAGAAGACGAAGAGAGAAGAAGGGTGGGGGCGGGGGGGAGGGGGGAGGGGAGGGGGGGATATTGGAGTTGCAGGGGAAGGATTTTATAGAAGAAAGACCGACGGACGCCGCCGCTTCAGCCATTTGCACACGTATTGCGTAACGTTTTACCTTCGAATCCTTTTTTATCTCCTTTGGCGGCGCCGTCGGCAACCGTCGCTTCTCTTCTTCTCTATTCCGGTGACCAGAACGCACCACGTCGTAGGCTGACGTGGCACCAATCACAAAATGCCAACTATCGATGACGTGGACATACATAAAATTTTAAAATTTAATTCTCTCCTTTTTTATTTTTTATTTGTCTCCTTTGGCGGTGGCGATGACCTCGGATTTCCAGGTTTCCTCCGACCGCCATGGACCTTTGGCTTTTCATGTTTTCGTAAGCGCCGAGAATTACAGAGACATATCTGATGGCCTTTAAAAATCTCGACTTTTTTTTATGTGATGGACCTTCACTCCAGTGCTATATGCTTCAATGGCCACGCCATAGATAGTCTCCAAAGTGAGATTGACCTGAAAGTCTCTACCTTTTGCTTGATCGCCTGGGGAACCAAATGGAGGAGCTGCAACTTATGGTGGGGTTTGTTCATTCACGAAGGGGTGGCCACGGGTGACGACGAAGTGGGGTTGCCAGCTTGGCCATGGAGGGGTGACGAATGCGCGCCGCCGCGATGACAGAGGTGGTGCCTCGGCCATGGACGGTCGGCCCAGATGTGGCTTTGGCGACTCTGCTGGGTGACTGCAAATGGAGGAGCTGGTTGTGGGCAGCGGAGGGAGAAGAGAGAGAAAAAAAGAAAGTGAGAATTTTTACTTTCTAATGTCCACGTCATCGACATGTGGCATTTTGTGATTCGACCACAACAAAAATGCATGCCACGTCAGCATTTGACGTGGTGCATTCTCACCACTGAATGCTTTATCCTTTGAGCCAATCGTTTTTGGCTTTAAATTTTCCCCCTGGAAATTAAAATCTAAAAAATCATTCATTAAGCATTTATTGTTCACAAAATATCATCTTTCTTGCATAATGCACGATCAGGACATTAAAAATGGAAAAGTACAAAAAAAGTCATAAACCTATTATATTTGTACCAATTCAGTCCTAAAATTTTCAATTGAATCAATTTAATTCTAAATCTTTTATTATTGGTACCAATTTAGTCTATCCGGCCAATCTTGACCGGTGACCGGATGCTAACGTGGCAATTTTTTTTTTTTGTCTTCTTCCTTGTGTTGGCCGGCAACTGGGCAAGGGCCACGACCCTCGCCGGCTCGCCCAGATCGGCCGTTGGCAATGTGGCTTCGCCCAGATCTGGGCGAGGCCAGCCTTGCCCGCGTTCCCTCCACCATTTCTTTCATCAAAGTTGTCATGCTAAAGACATAAACAGCCATAGATAATTATGAGATGTGGGCTATCACAGAGTTTCTCTTATTTGTATTAACAGCTACTCTAGGAGGAATGTTTTTATGCGGTGCAGCCCTACGTGAGGCCGAGTGGCCCTCACTAGCCGCCGGTGAGGGTCGTGGCCCTCACTCGGTCTCGCCCAGGGTCGCGAGTAAGGCGGCTTAGCCTAGATCTAAGCAAGGCTAGCCTCGGCCGTGGCCCTGGGCGAGGCCGAGCAAGGGCCGCGACCCTCGCCAGTGGCTGGCGATGGCCGCTCGGCCTTGCCCAAGGCCGTGGTCGAGGTTGGCCTTGCCCAGATCAGGACGAAGCCTCCGCACCGGCGGCCTTGGGAGAGGCCGGGCGAGGGCCGCGACCCTTGTCGGCGGCAGGTGAGGGCTTCACGGCCCTTGCCTAGTGGCCGGCGAGCCTCATCGAAGGCTCGCCAGCCACCGCTAGGAAGAAGACATAAAAAAAAATTAAAAAATTGAAAAAATAATTAAAAAATCATAAAAATTTCCACGTCAACATTCGGCCACCGGCCGACGTCCACGTCGCGTCGGCCCGATGGACTGAATTGTTATCAATAGTAAAAGGTTTAGGACTGAATTGATTCAATTAAAAAGTTTAGGACTGAATTGGTACCAATGCAATAGATTTAGGACTGTTTTGGTACTTTTCCCCATTAAAAGATGTAATTATTTTTTATTAGGTATTACTGACGGAAAATAAATATATTCTTGCATAAGAGCGTCATGATTCTTGCTCGCGTGTGAAATTAATTGAGCCGGTGTGCGGAATAAATTGAACCTCTCAATGTTCTCGAATATTTTCTCATATATAGATTTGTTAAAATAGATCATAAATTCATTTTTAACCAATATTTGATAGGTTATATTCAGTAAAATGGTTTATAACGATATAACTCAAAATAATAGGAGAATTAATTGAATTTATAATCTTAGATTTTCAGATTTACATTGCATGGAAATTAGTCAAAACGAGTTACATATGAATAAATTTAGATCGAATCACTTTTAAGCTTAACCAAACTTGACTTAATTTATTTGTTTGATGGGTCTACTCATAAATAAAGATTCGATTGGTCGGTGACGATGTGACGATGACCGACAAAGGGAGACAATATTGTTTAGCTTTATGGATATTTAGGGCACTAAAATTGAATAATTTACAAAATAAGATTATCGAAATAAATAAGATAGACTAGGGCAGACATAGAGGCGGTGCCAACCGCCGACCACAGGGACGGGATGCCACCAACCAAGTGAAATGACAAGAGTACCCTTGGCACTGTCCTTGACGTTGACTTCCCAAACCGGCAACCTTTACTCCCGGTCGTCCACCGTTTTGTTTGTAAAACATTAATTACAGACCAAATGGAAGGGATAGGGCAGAAATTTTCATAATATCTCTTTTGTCATTTTTCATTTATTAGTGAAATTATTAATTACAAACCAGATGGACAGGATAAGGATGGAGCTTTTCCCAATACCATATTTGGAATTTTTCAAAATTTTTCTAAAATTATTAATCATGGACCAAATGGAGAGGACATCAAAGAGTTTTTCATAATACTTTTTTTTTTGGCACTTCTTTTTATTTATTCGTAAATTTAATAATTACGGACGAAAAGGAGAGGATAGGGGAGTTTTTAATGGTATTATTTTTGGCATTTTTATTTATTTATTGGTGAAATCATTAATTACAAACCAAATATGGAGGATATGGCAGAGATTTTCGTAGTACCCTTTTTTGGAATTTTCTTATAATTGGTAAAATTTTAAATTATGGACAAAACGAAGAGGATATGGATAGATATTTTCGTAACACCTTTATTGTCAATTTTCTAATTGATAAAATTATTGATTACAGAACAAATGGAGAGGATATTGCAGAGATTTTTATAATAACTGGTAAAATCATTAATTACAGACCAAATGGAGAGGGTAGGCCAGAGATTTCATAACATCCTTTATGGCATTTTTTTTAATTTTATTTTCATGTTTAATTTTTTTTTTAAGGGGTATTGAAATTTGTGCTCACCGGGTGTGAGGATACAGTTGCAATTAGAGTGTGATCCGGTTCCGGAGTTCGTGAACCCCAAATTTTTTAATTGGTAAATTTTATTTCATTTATTTATTTATGCTCATGTGATATTTCGGTGCGCGTTGAACATGTGCAATTGGCAGGCATAAATTCTAAGTTCCTGCTTCCGAGATGAGTGAGTGATTGAGAAACAGATGTAAATTAAGAGAGGCCAAGATTGCCATTTAGCTAAATTAAACAGAAGTTACATGTCAAGGCCTAATGAATACTTTGATTGGTGCATTACTTTTTTTTTTTTTTTAATTTTCTTCCGCTAAATCACTTTATAACTAGTTATTTGCTGGTTATGCATCGAATTCTTTAGTGCTTTTTGTACCTTCCACTGCGTGCACACATCTAACTAGCTAGCCGTGAGGAACAAGCATTTCTTGTGTGACAAAATTAAAAAGAAAAACGCAAAATAGTTGGTCAAGAGGGAGAAAAAGAAGTCAAGTAATTACTAAAAAAGTTGGTACGTAGATAAGCGAGTTAGGTAATATGGTACATCTTTAAATATTGCAAGAAAAAAAAAGAATTTGTTTGTCTCATGGTGAGCAAGAATTCAAATTATTTAAGGCTCCGTTTGTTTTATGAAAAATAAATGATTTGAAAAATATTTTAAAAAAAGATGATCACTTGTATCACTTGAAATAATTACTTAATGATTTTTTTGTCATCGACAATAATTTCTGATTAAAATATTTTTCAATTCATCGCAAATTATAAATAATACAAATGATTTATTTTCCGTAAAATAAATAAACCCTAAATGAAGGATAATAATTACTCGTTGATCTAGGATAGGTTTATTACATTGGGTAGAGGAGGAATAGATTTCAAACATGTTATGGATTTTATTGCCTGAGGAGGAACAGAATTAACACATTGGATAAGGTTTTTACTTAATTTAAAAGAGGAATAAAATCAAAACATTCAGCAGCAGCAGCTCTAAGAAACCTTCCTTCATCAAACTACTTGAGAAAGGAAGGATGATAATTACTTGTTCAATCCTTGGCTCCAAGAAAAAATAGGTTTATTACATAAAAAAGTTTCGGACAGCTCTGGTCAAGTCAAATAAATGGTTTTGTCATCTTTAGTAACGACTATAAATTAGGTACAATATCAAGCGAATTGGGGAAGATAGAATTAAAACATGGAAGAGAGTAAAAAGTTTGTGAGCTTTTGCTTGTTTCATGACAAACGAACTTGCTGGAAAATATTTTTCATTTCCTTTACTGTTTGTTGATGGCTGTTCGTGTTGGACTTGACAAGGTTTAACCCATTTATGTGGCTTATTAGGTCTATTATTCAACATTTGATATATTCCCAATTTAATTAAATATATTATCGGTGATATATTTGTGACATCCAATTAGGTATATAGAATCCATATATCTTAAATCTTGATGAAAAGTTGAGATTTGACAGCTTTAGAGCTAGTCTCATCACTCCCTCTATACAAGGTCTCTCTTTGGAGAAGAATGTTGGCATCCCATTATCACGCTTTCGCTATTTCCACAAAATTGTTGAGAGAAAAATACACATCCATCACAACCATCATAGAGAACAGTTGTAAAAATTCATACTCACAAGAAGACATCTCTCTCGTTGTATCAATAACAACTTTCTTTGATTTGAGTATGCTATATTTAATAGTTTGATGTCATGTTCATTTGATTGAAAGATCTTATTATTCTAACATGTGGTATCAAAGCATTAGTTTATTCAACACATAAATGTGGTTATAATGTTTATTACGATCTTTTGGCCCCTTTTATGATTGATTCATAGTATTTCATTTTTTGGTGGAATACATATAATCGATTTTTCAAATATTGTATGAAAATAATATTTTTGATTCAGATATTTTTGAGTTTGTGTTAACAAAATGTTTGAAATTGATAGATACTATTGTAAATTATGGTTATCATTCCTTGACTTGACCATTGAATAACCTAATTTTGTGTTGTTCCCTTCTCTTTTATTCGGCATGCATTTATTTGGAAAGTGAATATTGTTAATGGCGATTGGGTTATGTTAAACTTGTCAAGCATATATATATATATATATATATATATATATTTTGCAGTAATTGAGCAGTAGTAAGCTTGATGGAAGATTATTGTTTTAAATAGATTTAGATTATGATATTTAATTTTGAGTGTAATGATAATATGATAAGCAAATAAATTACTAATACGCAACTCGAATTAATTCTACCAAACAGTGATTTAATTTGGTTTATTCTTGCCTTATGAAATATGCTGGTTAATTGTAAAAAAATCCATTTGAAGTGTTTATAGTTCGCCCAAAGGAAGACTATAAATGATTCTTGGATTTCTTTTGGTAAGGTTTTGTATATTTTACCTACCATGTAGATGAACTGTTTATTTTTCAGTTTATTATGATGATGAATTAAATTATTTTATTTATATTTGCGGATTTCCTAAAGTTACTAATGTGCATGATTTAAGTTTTTAAATTTAGCATACAATCCTCTGCTATTACGATCTAACTTTCCTCTATTGAACCACTGAGTGGTATAAATCTTAATAAATAGAAAGAGTAAATAAGTTTCATTCTTGGGGTCATTGATTTGGATTATGCACTATGGGTTGACGCTCTCGCTAGACTCATGGCTAAAAGCTCCAATGAGCAGAAAACTGCTAATGAAAAGTGGGAGCGATTCAACTGCATTCCTCTGATGATTACATCATTGATCGAGGTGAATCAGACCACGATGTTGGCATAAGAACTGATCCTATGTCTTATGATGAAGCCATTACAAGTGATCATTTAATTAAGTGGCTTGAAGCCATTAAAGATGAGTCAAATTCATTGGAAACTAATGATGTCTAAGGCCTAGTAGACTTGTCTAAAGGAGCCAAAGCTATAGGCCGTAAATGGGTCTATAAAACTAAACTAGACCCTAAAGGTAAGGTTGAAAGGTATAAAGTTAGATTGGTTGCAAAACGTTTCATTCAAAGAGAATGAGTTGTTGAAAGGTAATGTCATGGTCTTAGTAGGTCATTATAATTTAGAGCTACATCAAATGGACAAGAAAACAACATTTTTAATGAAGACGGCAAGAAAATGTCTATATAGCACATCCACAAGGTTTTGTGGTTGAGGGCGGAACACATGGAATGCAAGGTGAAAAAGCCTGACCCACCACCTTCTCTGGAACTAAACAGATGATGCTCTCTGTGCAAGATTCTCCTCAAGGGCGTTGAGCCAGTGATGCTTTTAGGTCTTCCATCAAAAGAAAAACTTTTCAAACATCCTTTTTTTTTTCTCATCTTCCTTATATTTCCCCTTCTCCCCAGGGATTTACATACTCCTATAGCTGATACAAAAGAGGACGGAAAGGCCATTAAAATAAAGGCCAGAGTTCCTCTTCTAGGAAATATATTGGTGAGCGAGAAAAGACCCAGACACAGGTGAATCTTCCCCTGAATGTAATCATCTCAGTCTGAAACCGTTGACATCTAAGATTCTTAACTCGATTTCATTATTAATAAATGAGCCCCAAAGTTGGACGGCCATATCGATGAAGAACGCACCTAAGTCCACCTCCGGTAGAAACCCTTTGCAACCATCCATAAGATGACAATAGGGGCTTAGGCTTCTTCCATACATTTCGCTGACCTTTTATATATATATATATAATAATAATTCAACCAATTAAACCAGGTCAAAATTTGACCCGTGCAAAAAATTTGGCAAGGGTCAAACTTTACAGTCTTATACACATGACTCATTCTAACAACCCCCAATAATATAGAAATAAAAAATGAAACGATGAGCAAAATTCCACCCTCCACCATTTTGATAAGGTTAGCTACCAATTATAAACACACACTAAAGATTAATGGGAAAACCTTTCATCTGTAGCCGCCTTTCTTTTCTTAAATCATGCATTTTTTATTAAGGCTTGCCACGGAAGCTTCGGGATCTGGTTATAGTCTGACAAGTCATTAGAAGAAAATGAAATTATCTCCTGCATAACTGCACAGATCATGAAATATTCCCATAGCATGTCAACCAAAGAAGAGTTTTAATACTCCATTGAAGACAAACAGTCATGCGACATAGGGACCAAGAGAAGACCGCAGTTTATGACTGTAACCAATCACAAATGTTCAAATGATCAGCGGATCATACAAATTCTGAAAAGAAAAAAAGAAAAAAACTTTTTCCAGCAGCTATGTTAGCATCCGGTTCGGATGTTCCTCCTCCTCCACATCTTGTATACCATTTGCTCGCGCTGCTGTGTGGTGTGAACTCATCAAAATAAAAACCAGTCTTATTCAAGTCCATCCATGGTCCCATAATTAGCCGCTTTACGCCCCAGATTGCTGTAGAATGGAACAAATTATTCACTATCAACTCAGTGCAAGTAGAAACAAGCTCTCTCTATCCATGACTCGACATCAAAGATATAGATGTGCTTTCGTATTACTGTTTATCAAAGGATCATAATCCGCACCTTAGTTCCGTAACCGTTGATGATTTCAATCAACAACTTATCCCCAGTAATTTGCCTTACTTTCTGTACCAGCACATGCCTCGAAATCTGTCCCCGCTGAAAAGTGATGATCATGTTTTAAAAATATCTCGACATTAGCAGATAATACAGCTTGAAAGAGAAAAGCCAAGTGATGACAATGTTGATGTGGCTCTAACCATGTGGTCCTTATAATGATTAACCACCAAATTCATGTCAGATGGACGTAAGATCTTCAGGAGCTTTAAAATCAAAATCCGAAATGACACCCGAGGAAAAGTTTGTTCCCGTGACATCTCCGAAGTTCTCAAACACTCTATTCCATCTAGATTTTCGCAAACCATCATATTAATTGACAGAGTAGACAAAGTCAAACACACAAATATGATGAATGCAAAAGCATGAACTAGAAAGAACAATGTATTACCTCTCAAGTAACAAGGGGCTTTAAAGCTGATAACGTATTCTGGTAACACGTGAGTGTTCATATGGGTGCTCCAAACAATGTATCTTGTTGGAGATAATAAGTCGTCAACGCCCGAATCGTATTGTTCTGAGCTGGGATGAGATTGTTCCGAACCAAAAGTGACAAGTTCTGATTTCCCCAATATGACCCGGCAAAGCAATAGATGCCTAAGACCATCTCTATCCATAGGGGCATGCTTAGCACTGTCAAAGCATTACAAAGAGACTATTTAAGGCCATTATGATCACATGCACAACATATTAACATGATTAAAAACAACATGCTCACAAAACATGCTCCCCATCTTAGATTAAAAGAGAAATATAATAACTCGCTAAATCAATATACGTTTGTCACTGTACCGTTGATTAAACAGACTATGTTCTACTAGATTTAAATGATCATTGATTATAAGGGAATATAATAACACACTAAATAAACATATTGTTGTGATAATCTCTTAATTATTTATGCAATTAGGGGCGGATTTAGTGCTGCCAAAGTATAACCATGAAACTATCTAAGGCTGATATCATCATATGCGCAATATATTAGACACGAATTCAAAAGCAACATGAAAGTGAAGTATACTTGTTCTGTTAGATATAGGCCTCGTTTGGTTCAGCATTCCTAAGGGGCTTTCAGCCTCGAAAGTCCCTTGGAAATTTTTTTAGGTGTTTGGTTTAGCATTTGGAAGTGTCCTTGGCCAAATGCTAGCATTTGGAATGTTGAAAACACCAAGCAGGTTCGGACCTACTTTGGGTTTTCAGCATTTTTAGAATGCTACTATGAAGTTTAATGAATTTTTTTCTTTTTAATATTGCCCTTACTTGATAATTCTGTTTTCCTCTTTTGCCCTTGAAAATACTGTTCATCATCTTCTTCAAGGAACTTGCTGTTGCTGCTCCACCGCGGCGGGCAACGCTTAGCCACGACCTCAGGCGTCGCCTAGGTCACAACGCCTGAGGTCGCGATGCTTGAGGTCGAGCAACCCAGGGTGTTGCCTTAGGTCAGCGACCTTAGGCGAGCCGCCTCCACACCGCCACCGCCACTGCCACCGCCACTGCCACCGCCACCAGCTGCCTCCCCACCACCACTAGCGCCACCGCCACTAGCCGCTCCCCCACAATTTTCCCTTTTTCTTTTTTTCATTTTTCTTTTCACCTTGAAGTAGCTTTGCAAAATATACACAAAAAATTGGGTTTCCAAACACACTAGCTTTCACAAAATACCCATTCACTCAAAAGTGCTTGGGGAAATGGCTTCCATTTCCCTAAAGTTGAACCAAACAAGCTAATAACATATCATTGCTCAAAAGGGAGAAATACTAGTGCTCTACATTGACAAATCTTCATGATCATACCACTTTTCAAACATCATTTCTCAATAATTACGCATTTCAAAGTGAAAAAGAAGAAGAAGAGGAATTCCATACCTTTCGATGAGATGAATTTCGGGAGCAAAATAAAGTCCACGACCAAACAAGCCACTGTTCATAGGCTTCCCACTATAGCCAAAGCCATAGGAGAAGATGTTGGGCACCTCTTCCCTGGAGATCGCATACCATGCGTGCCTCACGTTGGCGGTGTCGCCGCCGCCGCCTCTCTGCTGCACTGCCTGGGAGCAAAGTTGAAACACTTGGGCCCGTGCTTTGGCCGAGACGCTGGAGAAGCTGTTCTGGTGGATTGCCACCACGGCGACTTCCACCCCATGCGCACCTAGCCACGAGACGAATCTCTCCTTGATAATGCGGTAGGTCTTGTCTCCCTCGCTAAGTTCCGTCAACCCGCTGCTGATGAAGGGCACTAGAGCAGTGCCAGATCGACAGGTGGAGATGAGGCTCTCGCAGTCGGAGACGGACGAATCCGGATCCTGATCTTCCAGTGGATCGTTCAGATCTGGAAGGTTGAGATCAATTGCAGGATGGCCAACTTCGGGGGTGACCGCATCAGGAGTGACGTCGTGTACAGTCGAAGATTGATGCATGGAGTTCGACATCCTTGCCTGAAGCCAGAACGTTCCGAAAAAGTGCGTTAAAAAAATAACGATTCGATTCAAAATAAATGGAACGGCAGGATGAATGAAGATCCAAAGCTTTTAGTCAATGAAGTGACAATTGAAAGCAAACAGAGACTCGTTAATCACCAACACAGAACGCCGATGAGAGATTGTCGACGTTGGGTCGTCGAACGAACGAAGAAGGATTTCGAAAACAAAGAGAGCGACAGAACACGAAATGAGAAAGTCAAAAATCTAGCGTTAAGCAGCAAAAGCATGCATTTACTTTGGCTTCAAGAAACACCCAGATCAAAGCAAAGATGAAGAAGGATTCGTACACGATTTCTCCAGATACAGAAATCAGACAGGGACACGAACAAGGAACGAGGGACGAGGGTTGATGGAGTGAGTGGGCGTGAATGGCAGAGTTGAATGAGAGTAGGTTTTTTGCTTGAAGAAGGCGTAGAAGGGGATTTGAGTTGCAAGAGAAGGATTTTATAGAGGAAGGTGGTTTACGCTTTTTATTTCCCTGGAAATAATTAAATAAAAAATCACTGTAAAAAAATTCTACTTGAAGTAAATATTGGGAATTTATCAACAAATGTTCAGCAACTCTTGTTAAACATCAAAATAATTCAAATTTATCATATTCAAAATATCCTCTTCCTTGTGGGTTGCATGATTTGAACGTTAAGCATGAAAATATGTCTTTATTAGGTATGGTTAACGAAATACTCTGAAAGCGTCAGTTAGCTAGATTCGTCTAATGATCGGTATAGAATCTATCGGTGAAGCGAGAAAGGTAAAATATTTATGCACGAGAACACAACAGTGCGGGGTGGGGGGGGGAATTAATTGAACCAATGAAGTTCGAATATCATGTCATAAACATAAAATTTTATGGGCAAGGGCAAAGTGATGACGAGCAACAATGCAACAAAAAGTCATTTCCAGTTATTAATAGTTAGTGCACCGTAATTGGAAAATCTACATTTTAAGTATGCCTTAAGTATGAGAACACGATGATTGCTCGTTCTCGGAATTAATTGAAGTCATGTGCGGAATTAATTGGACCTCTCGAAATTCGAAGATTCTCTCATATATAGAATCTATTGGTTGGTGCCGAGGTGATGCGAGGAACAAAATGAGAAATTTTTGTTTAATGTTATGCACATTAGTGCACTTAAATTGAAAAATTTACAAATTAAGTACCCCTTAATAAGATTAACCAAATGAATAAAATAGAAAAGCACAACCATAAGAGGCGGTAATGACCACAGGGATGAGGTGATTTGAACAGTGTGAAAAGACAAGAATGCCCTCGAAACTGTCCTTACCCATAGAATTTTCGTCATTATCTTTTTTGGCATTGTTTTTTAATCTATCGGTAAGCTACAGGCCAAATGAAGATGACAGGGAAGAGATTTTCCTAATGCCTTTTTTGGCATTGTTTTCTTTATTTGGTAAATTTTTCTTTGTCATATGTCAAATGGAGAGGATAAGGATACAGACTTCGTAATACCTTTTTTGGAATTTTGTTATTTGGGTAAAATTATTAATTAAAGACTAGATGGAGAGGATATGGACAGAGATTTTCCTAACATATTTGGCTTTTTTCTATTTATTCGGTAAATTTATTAGTTACAGACCAAAAGGAGAGGATAGAGAAGAGATTTAATACCTTCATTGGCATTTTCTATTTATTAGTAAAATTGTTAATTACAGACCAAATAGAGAGGAGAGGGCAAATATTTTCGTAATACCTTTTCTGGCGAATGTTTTAATCTTCATATTTAATTTGTTTAAGGGGTAAGAAATCTAGGTTCATGGTGAGGGTACAGATGCAATTAGATCGATTTAGCTGGAGTTTGTCAGCCCTTGGTTCAGTGGTTGGTGAAAAGTTGGATATTGAGACGAGATCATTAGCGTTTTATTCATTCATTCATTTATTTGTGTAATAAGTGTTTTGAAAGTTGTAAAACTTATCATAAAAGTATAATTGATTCCCAAAACTTTCAAAAAGTATAATTAATTCCCAAAATTTATCAAATTAGTGCAATCAAGTCATTTTATTAACTTCATTTAATTTGACTAATGGAAAATGCTGACGTTTTGGTTAAAACAGTGTCGTTTTGGTTCAAATTTGATTTTTTAAAATACAAATAAAGTAAAAAATACAAAAAAGAAGAAGGAAAAAGCAAGCAAGAATTAGATTCATATTAAAAAATCGGTCTTGGACCAAAACTACCTCGTTTTAGTCTTATATTTTATATTTTATATTTTAGCTACATCATTGCCACGAGGGGAAAAATAATAATAAAAAGAAGCCATGTCAGTATTTTTCATTAGTTAAGTTGGACCAAATTGATAGAATGACCAAATTGCACAAATTTGACAAGTTATGAGATTTAATTACACATTTTGAAAGTTTTAATTGCATTTTTGCGAGAGGTTTTAAGACTTTTAGCCTCCTTATTCTTTTATTCGATTTTGCTCATGAGATATTTTTGGTGTGCATTGAACATATGTGGTTTTGGTTCAAATTTGATTTTTTAATATGAACAAAGTAAAAAATCCAAAAAAAAAAAAAAGGAGGAGGAGGAAAAGGCAAGCAAGAATTGGATTAATATTAAAAAACCAAAACCATGTTGTTTTAGCCTTTTATTTCATATTTTCACTACGTCATCATCACGTAGGCAAAAGAAAATAAAAAAAAAAATCATGTCAGTATTTTCCATTAGTTGAGTTGGACCGAGTTAATGGAATGACCTAATTGCATAAATTTGACAAGTTATGGGATTTAATTACAAATTTTGAAAGTTTTAATTGCATTTTCGTGATAGGCTTTAAGACTTTTAGCGCACTTATTCTTTTATTTGTTTTTGCTCATGCGATATTTTTGGTGTGCATTGAACGTGTGCAATTGGCAGGCATGAATTCTTGCATGGGCTCATCTATAACTCGTCCAAATTAAAGAGAGGCCAAGATTATCGCTTAGCTTATGAAGTAAACAAAAGTTACCTATGAAATTCTAATTATACTTTAATAGATACATCAAATGCTTAGATTTCTCCAGCTAAATCGCTTTATAACTAGTTATTTGCTAATTACGTGTCAAAATCTTTAGTATTATTGGTCTCTTTGGATGTGCATGGACATCTAACTAGTTAGCTATGAGGAGAGAACATACAATTTCAATGTGACAAAATTAAAGAGAAGAAGCGAAATGGGCGGCTGAAGTTAGTTGACAAAAAAGTCTCAAATTTATTATATGAATTTCAATTCAATTATAAATTCTTTGGGTTTGTTAATTTAGTAATAAATATTTTGATGTTTTGCCAATGTAGTCATTTCGATCAATTTTGGTAGGAAATTGTAAATGTAATGATCCAGTCAATCTTAGTCATCTTCTACAATACAATATGGTACGGCCAGCACTAACTTAGATGATTTTTCCATTTTTTTTTTTTTGACATTTTTTGAAATTTTTTCTTTATTTCCCTTTGCTGGTCATTGTGTCTCAGTAATGGTTAGTTGAGGTCGCCGGCCACTAATGCCCTTGCTAGTGCTAGGGTCCCCTAACTTGGGGGAGGGTCGACCCAAATCTACCACGGGTTCTAGCTAGCGAGTTTGTCAGAGTAACGGTGTGATAAGTATATTGCCACGTGGAGTAGAGAAATTGTACATGTCTAGCTTGACAAGTAACCGGATGACCTATACACATGCCATTTGCGCCATCCGTCTTCTCAGATGAATTGTTTGCAATCAAATTAGGAGCTTCATCAACTCCAAGGTTTCAACTCAAGTGAGCCACTTGAGCTTTTAAGGCTCTATTTGGTAACTTGCCAAACAGTAACAATTTTTATTATTTTATTGTCGGGAATATATTTGGAATAAAAATTCATTTGGTAAAATTTTTGTTCCTAAAAACAAATTTCTAGTTTTTTGTTCCCGGAAGTAGATTTGGAACATAATTGAGAAGTAAAAAAAAGTTGATTCTTTGTTCCCATGAATAATTCTAGAATCAAGCAACCTATTTTCTCTCTTTTCTTTTCTTTTTTCTTTTTCTTCTTCTCTCTTTCTTCTTCTTCAATTGCTGTCACTACCACTGTTGCCATCCACCTCTGTTCGTTGCCCACTACCGCCTGTTGTCGGTGAGCTCGTCGAAGACTTGTTAGGCCAGGGCAAGGTTCGGCGAGCTTCCCGAAGGCCAGGTGGGCCTCCCTTGGCCACCAGCGAGCCTCACCTAGCCGGGCAAGTGGGTGAGGCTCGGCCTAGCCATGGCTGGCATGGCTGGGTGAGACTTGACCTCACCTAGATCTAGGCAAGGCCACTCACCTAGCCAAGGTTTGGCTGAGCCTCGCCCAGTAGCCGGTGAGGCTCGATCTACGAGGCGCAGCCTCGTTGAGGGCCGCAACGCTTTGGTGATGTCGCCAGCCCTCATCTAGTTGATCGTTGATCATCCCAAGGCCGGCGACCAATAGACCTTGAAGGAGAAGAAGAGAAAGAAAAGAAAAAAAGTAAAAACTAAAAAGTAATAAAACTATTAAAAATTTATTAAAAATGATTTGGATTATAAATTTTCAGAATAGTACCAAACACAATTCTATTTCAAGAATTGAAATTTTGGACTATTACCAAACGGTTTAAAATACTTAAAAATTATTCTCATAAAAAAATAAAAAAGAATCAATTTTGAGAAATCGTTCCTCGGAACAGAAGTATTACTAAACGTGCCCCAAGTCTCCCTTCAAAAAAACTTTCCAAAATCATTTTTTTTTCTTTCCGCACATTTCCCCTTTTCCCTGGGATCTACGCACTCCTATAGTTGATAAAAAAAGAACAAGATCTTTAAGAGAACGAAACCCACTAGAGAAAAGACCAGAGTTCATATTCCAGGAAATAAATTGATGAGCAAGAAAAGAAAAAGAGACGGGTGAATCTTCCCCTGAATGTAACCATTTCAGTTTCACACCTTTGACATCTGAGACTCTTACGCAATTTCATTATTGATGATTAAGCCCCAAGGTTTGATGGACATATTCACGAAGAGTGCACCAAGTCTACGTTCGATAGAAACCCTTTGCAACTATCCATAAAACGACGATAGGGCCTTGGGCTCCTTTTCCATCCTCTTCGATGACCTCTTTTCTTTTTTTAATTCAACCGACTGAATGGAGGTTTCAGGATCTGATTATGTTGTGAAAGGTCATGAGATGAAAATGAAATCATCTCCAGCATAATTGCACAGATCATGTAATATTCCCATGCATACTAACTAAAGAAGAGTTTTGATACCCACTGAAAAGAGACAAGCCATGTCACATTGGGACCAAGAGAAGACCCCGGTTATGATTATAATCAATTACAGATGTTCAAAAGATCAGCAGTCATACCAATTCAGGAAAAAAAGAAAAAAAAAACTTTTTCATATCGAAGAGTCAGCAGCTACATCAGTGTCCGATTGGGTGGCCCTCCTCCTCCACATCTTCTCTACTGTTCGCTCGCGCTGCTGTCCGGTGTGAACTCATCAAAGTAAAAACCTGTCTTATTTATATGCCTCGCATTCTAATCTTATTCAAGTCCATCCATGGTCCCATAATCAGCCACTTCACGACCATAATTGCTGGAGAATAAAATTATTCACTATCAACTCAACGCAGATAGAAACAAGCTCTCTCTCTATCTATGACTTGACATCGAAGGCATAGACATGCTGTCGAATTATTGTGTATCAAGGGATCATTATCCATACCTTAATTCTGAAATTTTTGATGAGTTCAATCAGCAAGCCATCCCCAGTAACTTACCTTACTTTTTATACCAGCACATGCTTCAAAATCTTTCCCCTCTAGAAAGTAATGATCATGTTTATTTCAACATTAAAGATGAGCTGAAAACAAAACTTGAAAGAATTGATGACAACGTTGATGTGACAGTTATTTTGTGGTTCTTATAATATTTATAGATCAAAGTGGCGTCAGATGGAAGTAACTTTGAGAATTCTGAAGCCAAGCCAACATTTGAAATGGCATTGGGGGAGAAGTTGGTTTATGTGACTCCTCCAAATTTCTCAACAACCCTGTTCCATATAGATTTTCACAAAGCTCGCCAGTTAATAGAACATACAAAGTCGAATACACAAGCATGGTCAATGCGAAAGAAGGAATGAGAAAGAATAATTCGATTACCTCTCAAGTGACAAGGGCTCTAAAGTTGATAACATATTTTGGCAACCCATGAGTATTCATTTGGGTGATCCAAACAATGTAATTTGTTGGAGATGACAAATTGTCAATGCCTGAATCATACTGTTTTGAACTATGATGAGATTGGTCTGAGCCAAAACTGACAATCTTTGGTTTCCCCAGTATGACTTGGCAAAGCAACACATGCTTGAGGCCATCGTTATCCATCGGGGCAATCTTGACACTGCCAAGCATTACAAAGAGACTTTCTAAGACCATGATGATCACATAACCAACGAATTAACATGACTCAAGAAACAACATACTTGTGAAACATACTTCTAATTATATATTAAAGGGAGATATAATTAAGCATTAAATCAACATATTTTCGTGATTAAACCCCTATGAACACTATATCTCGATCATTTATTCAATTTATATGGTCAGATTTAACGTTGCCAGTCATATATTAAACATACGCCTTTCTACTAATTTAATCAATCATAGATTAAAAGAGAAATAATGCATTAAATCAACATATCTTTGTGATAATCTATCGATTATCTATGCAATTAATAGGGGCAAATTTAATGCTGCCAAAGCATTTCCAAGAAGCATTCCAATATCATCGCATGCACGATATAATGACACGAGTCTAGAAACAGCATGACAGTGAAATATGCTCGTTTTGTAAAATATAAGAGATCATAGCCTAAAGGCGAAAGTACTATGCATTAACATATCTTCATGATCGTACCCACTTTTCAAATGGCATCTCTCAATTATTTACACAATTTAGATAGAAAAAAAGGAATTTCGTACCTTTCTAGAAGATGAGGTTCAGGAGCAAAATAAACTCCACAACCATACAATCCATCGTTCTCAGGCTTCTCACTGTAGCCAAGGCCATCGGAGAAGAACTCGGAGACCCCTTCCCACGAGGTTGCATACCATGCGTACCTTACGTCGGCGTCGCTGCCGTTGCCTTTCTTCGGCACTGCTTGCGAGCCATCTTGAAACGCTTGGGCCCGCCCTTTCGCAGGGCCGCTGGAGTAGCAGTTCTGGTGGATGGCCACCACGGTAACTTGCGCTTCAAGCGCACCTACCCACCAGATGAATCTCTTCTTGAGGAAGTGATAGGTCATGTCTTCCTCGCTGAGTATGGTCAACACGCCGCTGATGAACGGCACCAGAGTTAAGCCAGATTACGACTCTCTCGCAATCGGAGTCAGATGAATCCAGATCCTGATCTTCCCTCGGATCGTTCAGATCTGGACGGTTGAGATTGATCGCTGGAAGGTCGAGTTCACGGTCGACAGCATCGGGAGTCGGTGACTGACGTTGATGCATGGAGTTCGACATTTTTTACTGAAGCTGGAATGTCCCAAAAATGTGCGTTAAAAAAAGAAAAACGAATCGATTCAAAACAAATGGAACGGCAGAACGAACGAAGATCCAAAGCTTTTAGTCACTGAAGTGAAGATTACAGAAAAGAAACTCGTTAATCACTAACACAAAACACCAACGAGAGAGTCGAGGTTGAGCCGCTGAATGACAGAAAAAAGATCTTGAAAACTGTTGGAAAAAGTATTAGAATACATAAAATAATAATAATTATTAGAAATACATTACACAATATAGAAAAGAAAAAGAAATGTATAAGGCGTGCAAACACTATCTTTAAGGATAATTCCACCCCTCGAAATACGTAACTCGATGTTTAAGTTTCAGCGGCTATCCTCTCAAAATACAACAGACATTCCTCTATACTTCACACTGAATAATATAAGAAAACAAAACAACTTTTGTGTATAACCCAACAATAAGAAAATGAAAGATATGAGAACATATTTTATCTTCATTGATTGTGGCTTGAAGTTTAATTTATATTTAAACAAGAAAAAGAGAGAATCATTAAGAGATCGTCATAAATCAATTGTTAATTAAAAAGATCCTTTATAAAATAATGAAGAGTTTATGAAATAATAAATTAGAAGTTATAAAGCCATTAGACGACGTTATACAATCATTAGAAATCCGTTATATGACCGTTAAAAAGCTGTTACAAAAATGATGACTTTCATTATGATCATAATTTCCAATAAATATTTCAAAATTGCTGAAATATCTAACAAAAACAAAGAGAGCGATGGAACACGAACCGAGAAAGTCGATAATTTGATGTTACACATTGAAAGCATGCATTTACATTGGCTTCGAGAAACACCCAGATCAAAGCAAAGATGAAGGAGGACTCGTACACGATTTCTCCAGATACAGGAAATAGACAAGGACACGAACAAGTAACGCAGAGAAACAGAGGTGGGTTAGCGTCCAAGCGAGACGAGGGTTGATGGAATGAGTGGGTGCGAATGGCAGAGTTCAATGAGAGTCGGGTTTTTGCAAAAAGATGGGGAAGGGGATTCGAGTTGCAAGAGAAGGATTTTATAGAAGAAAGGCAAGGGAACCGCTCTCACTTTCCAAGAAGATGGGGAAGGGGATTGAAGCGCATGCAGCAGAAATGCACAAAACTTAAGATAATATCCATCAAATTCAGCATATGATAGGCCATTTAACCCCATATACACAATTGCCAAAAATACCAGTGCATGGATGCTTGTTTGCCCAACAATTCCTTAATGTAGCTGTTAACCAACAATTGCAACGTTACATAAAATTCCAGTAAAGTCATTTTACTACAATAGAGACCGTGTTTATTCAGAGTACTCAGACTTGAGATATACTTTAAGAGACGTTTTCATCTACATATCCTGCTTTATGATAGTCGAGAGGTGGCACCTCACTAGGCATAGTGCTTGATCTAGACGGGATGCTTGGTGTTGAATTGATGAAGGTGATGCTTCATAAGAGGAGAACCATCGGGCTTCTCTTCTCCAAGCTCCTAAATGCTTCATCGAAATTTGTCTTCCTAGCGAGGATGACCTGAGCTATATTAGAATCTGTTAGAATTTGGATGTGCACGGAAGCATACTATAATTTATATTTGATAGAGAATGAACAAGGATATGATATTTTGAGAAGGTTTATGAGACAAAGATAATTTTGCTAGTTTATCAAAATAATTTTACAATAGTTGAAGGAGGTGTTGGTGAGGGAGCTACATGATGGTTTTTATGGTTAGCTCACCCAAAACATGGAGCACTTGCTCCTTTATATAAGTTGCCAAAGTCGGTGGAGGAAGTCTCTAGACTTCTCTACAAATAACTACTATTATTTTATAGTAACAAAAGATGGAGTGTTCTAGAACACATAAGAGATGGCGGATTGTAGACTCTTTTAGAATTTTTCTTGAATTTTCTAGCTCAAATTTATCTTGAAGTTTCTAAAGTCGGATCACAAATTCCAACAGAATCTTTCAGCAGCTAGGTTTCAAATTCCTTCATAGGCCCAAACCAGGAGAATGCGTTGATTAAAACATCTTTCCGCAGGAATTGGACTTCCTGATACAGCTTAGGCGATCCTCGCTCAGAATAGTAGTAGCTATTTCCTCTCGCCTCTTTCTCTGATAGAGGATCATAGAGGATCCAGTTTACATGCAGCAACATCTTCATTTGTCTCACTGCCATGTTCCTAAGCACAGGACTCTAGGTCTTATGCTTCTTTCTTTGTTTTTTTTAACCCATCTTCACCTAATAAAAATTTACCCTTTGAAGTCCTCAAATCGTCCTCAGCATCTGTTGTTCAACAACAGAGAAGTTGCATAGGCATATGGTAATGTGCAACTGAACAGTAGAAGACAGACAAGTAATTCATAGTGGCTGCAAGTTCAAGCATGCTAGGGGCAGCAGAAGTAGTAAGGGCGAGAAAATAAACTGCTTGAAACTTCACCGAGTTCCTTTGCAATAGAGGCCCTTACCATTTTCTCAGGCTTCCGCAGCCTTATCGACAGCAGTGATGAAGCTTACGGACTTCATTTTGTTGCAGCATTTGCTCAAAACTCCCATGAGAAGACTTCAAGTGAAACGGGAGTCATCAAGAAACATGGCCACTGCCCAAGTACCCAACATAAGACACTCCCTCTCATCATTTCATGTCTACTATGTTTGACTTTTGGTCTTCACCCATACAACAAAGCCTAGAGCAAAGCTGACTCTATTCTTATGATCCGTCATCCTTGTTTGATATTAATAGTTTTGTAAATCTGAAAGCCGTTTTTTAAAATGGTTTTAGATCTTTTGATTTTTTTTAGTCAAATTGTAATGTCTAATTTGATTTGTTTTTTTATTAACACTCTGCTTCATTTATCTATAAAGAGAATCTTCAACTTATAATAAAGACATGTCATAAAAGAAGAAAGATATGTTATATCTCCCACCCCTAAAACAAGTAGGTTCAATGCTCTGATGGATGGAATTATCCTTAAGAGCAACGCTTTCACAGTTTAGACATTTGTTCTTGTTTTTCACCTTATCTAACAAATATTCCAACTATCCTATGTATCACCTGACATGGCATTCTTTTATTCTTGATAAAAATATTTTGGATGTGTGTATGCAGAAGCATGGTTTTGGTATTTGTTATAGTTTTTTGTTAGTGACGTGCGTAAGTGTATGATATAGTTTGTAGAGAATGGACAAGAGATGAGATAGCAAGGGATAGACACGGGATAAGGATAGTTTTACTAGTTTATAAAAATAATTTTACAATAGTTGAAGGAAGTGTTGGTGGAGGAGCTTCAATATATGGAGTATTATCTCATGCTCCTCTCTCCCTATTACATTTGTTGTTCTACTATGCTCTCCCATCTTTCCTATTTATAGGGTGCTCTAGCAACATTGTAAATTTGTGTAGAATGTTGTCCACTTTGGCTTAATCTAGAGAGTTCTAGATTGTAGTTTATCCTCTCTTCTCCTAGAGAGATCTACACATGTGTTTCTACATTTTTCTCTTTCTTCCAAAAACTTCATCTAGGGAATTCTAGAAGTTTAGCAACTCTAGAAAATTCTAGAAAATGGATCACCATTTCCAACAATTCTCTTACATTTCAGTTTTAAACCTTTCACATCTAGCAGTTAGTTACATTACTAATGATCGAGCCCCTAGGTTGGATGGACATATTGCACAACGCGGCCAAGTCCAAGTCAAATAGAAATCATCCCCAGCTATCAATAAAACGGGGACTCTGGTTTGGGCTTCTTCCATATCTCTAACCTCTTTTCTTTTTTCTTTTTTCTTTTTTTCTCCAATTCAATAGATTGAAACAAGGCTAAAATTTGACCAATGCCCACCAAGATATGGCCAAAAATAAATAAGATAAAAGACCTTTTGGCATGAGCTTCCTTTCAAAGGAGGAAAACTTCTAGTGGCAGTTTTGCATCTACAAAGGCAAAACAAAGTTCATCATTCCCCCCCGCCCATATTATTCACTGTCAACTAAATAAATTATTCACTGTCAAAACCTCTTCCGCTTCACGCCCGATAATACTGTAGGACAGAATAAATTATTCACTGTCAACTAAACGCAACAGAAACAGTCATCAACTTTATATTCCGATGCAACCCGAGCTCTCTCTACCCATGACTAGACATCTAGGCATTGAAGTGCTTTCGAATTACTATCTATAAAAGGGCTTATAATCCACACCTTAGCTCGGAAACTGTTGATGATTCCAATTAGCCACTTATCACCAGTGATTTGCCTAACTATTCGTACTAGCAGCTGCTTTGACATCCTTCTCTCCTGGAAAATGATGATCATTAAATAATTCAACATTAGGTAAGCAAAAAGAAAAATGCTTGAAAGACAAGAATTACGTGATAACAATGTTGATATGGCACTTACTTTGTAAGCTTTATAATACTTTGAGACCAAATCAATGTCAGATGGAGGGAAGGTTTTCGAGAATTTTGTTAAATATGACTCGAGTTTGAGCGTTTGCTAAAATGCAAATTTGGTGGATTCGCGAAGGAATTACAAAAGAATAAATTAAAAGGAGCAAGTTTCCTCATCCAATCCACGCCGAAGAAAGAAGCCCCTGCAGCGTCCCTTGCATGTGAAGCCAAGAAGGAAATAAAAAAAAAGGGGAAACTCACTTCGGCAGAAGCAAAATTTAGGCGGTGGTTTGTTATGTGGTGGGGCCCAAGGTCAAAAGTTTGACCTTGGGCACACGCATATATATAAATCGCATTCAGTGAGTTTGGTCGTCGCGGCAGCTTTATGAAAACCCTACGTAAAGAAGTAGCCGCACGTTAGAGGAGTTTCTGTTGGCACATCCGCACCGCTTGCAAAAGCCGCGGAAGAGGTCTTCTTTTCGGTGTGTGTTGCTGCTACACCCATACGAGAGAAAAGGAGGAGCCGCATATCTTCAAGCTGAAGCGCGATCAAGAAAAGGAGTTCTTTTTCAGCGTTTGTTTTTTGAGCTTGTGTGATAATTTTGTGCCGAGACTAGGGTTTGGGTTAAATTAGGGCTTGAGAAACACCGAAAGAGTGTTTGAGTGACTTGAGTGTATAATCTCCTTGTATCGCTTGATCTATAGTGAAATTCGCTGCTGCTCTCCCCGTGGACGTAGGTCTTTACGACTGAACCACGTAAATCTGGTGTTTGATTTATTTTCTTCTTCCGTCTATATTTTGTTCGATCGCTCGCCCCATCGCAACAAGTGGTATCAGAGCTAGGTTTGGCTGAGTTGAAGCGAATCGATGGCGACAGAAGAATTAAAAGTGAAAATCAACAGATTTGATGGGAAGGATTTTAGTTTCTGGAAGATGCAGATTGAAGATTATCTTTACCAGATGAATCTGCACTTGCCTTTATTTGGGGAGAAACCAGAGATGATGAAGTAAGCTGATTGGGATTTGCTGGATAGACGAGCTATGGGTGTTATTCGGCTGACATTGGCTCGTAACGTCGCGTTTAACATCCCGAAGGAGAAGACTACTGCTGATGTGATGCAAGCCCTGCCAGATATGTACGAAAAGCCCTCTGCGATCAACAAGGTATGTTTGATGCGACGTCTGTTTAACTTGAAGATGAAAGAAGGTGCGTCAATTGTAGATCATATCAATGAATTCAATGTGATTGTTAGTCAATTGAGTTCAGTTGAGATTGATTTTGAAGATGAGGTACGTGCTTTGATTCTATTATCCTCATTGCCTGATAGTTGGAATACTACCGTTACTGCTGTTAGTAATTCCTCTGGGTCAACAAGTTTGACGTTTGATGGGGTTCGAGATTTGATTCTGAGCGAGGACATTCGCAGAAGAGAATCTGGCGAATCTGTATCTACTGTTTTAGTAGGTGAAAATAGAGGAAGATCTGTAACACGTGTGGGTAATAGTAGTACCAATATGAATGTATCGGCGTAGTCGGGCCTAGGACTGCTAATGTTGTCTGTTGGAACTGTGGCAAGAGGGGGCATCTTAGAAGAGATTGCCTTAAGCTGAAGAATGAGAAGGGTAAGGGAATTATGGTTGATTCTGCAGATAATGTTGCAGCTGTAGCAAATAATGCCGATTATGTCTTGTCTGTCACTAATGATTCATCGCTTGATGGATGGGTTATGGATTCTGGTTGTTCTTTTCATGTTACACCAAATAGAAATTGGTTTATCACTTATCAATGCACGGGTAGTGATAAAGTTCAATTAGGGAACAATGTTGAATGCGATGTTGTGGGTGTTGGTGATGTTAAAATCAGAATGCATGATGGTATCGTGAGGACATTGACTGGAGTGAGGCATGTTCCAGAATTGAAAAAGAACTTAATTTCCTTGGGTGCCCTAGATTCAGCTGGTTGCAGGTATTCTTCAAAAGGTGGAGTTTTGAAGGTTGTTCGAGGTGCCTTGGTGATAATGAAAGGAATCAAGCACGATGGCCTGTATAAACTTCAAGGTGAGACAGTGATAAATTTCATTGCGAAGACGTCGGATGCATCTGTTCGAGAGTTTATTGACTGCTCGAGGAAGACTTGGGTGTTTGTGCCAAGGCACAAGTTTGATGCTGATGTCAGGATCACGCAGTCAAGAGCTTTGATCGAGACGGAGACTGGTAAGTCGATCAAGCATGTGCGGACTGACAATAGCATGGAGTTTTGCTCGGAGCTGACAAATAAATTCTGCATGAAAGAGAGCATAGTGAAACACCGCACTAGTGCTAGTAAATCACAACAATTTGCAGAATTGGTGAGCAGAACATTACTAGAGACGGCCCGAAAAATTATCTCTAGTGCTGGTATTGCTGGGAGAATCCTAACTGATGTGCTAAGTACGGTAAGCTGCCTGGTGAATAGATCTCCATCAACTGCTATTGAATGGCAGACTCCTAAAGAAGTGTTGTTAGGTAACGTTGCTGATTATTTTATTCTTAGAATGTTTGGTTGCCCATGTTATTTTCGAGTGAGCGATGGTAAGCTCGATGGGAGGGCAATGTGCATATTCCATGGCTATGCACAAGGTAAGTGGGGCGATCAGTTGTGGTGCCCAGATATAAATTCACCTATTAACAGCAGAGAAGTTACCCTTGATGAGTCTCAAGTACTTCTGGCTATGAGTGATTATAGCAGTGTTAATACGGATCCGGACGGTGTTCAGCTTGAGGTGGAGTTGCGACCAGAAACTCCCCGAGGTAGCGAGTACGAGTACTAGCAAAGTAATCAACACGATGGTGTTCATAGCGAGATGGAGCTTATAGAGCCAATGGTTGTCTGTAATCGCCGAAATTAACAAGGTACATGTTCGATCTCCGATAGATATGGATGCAATAATGGTTTTGCTTTATCTACGGTTAAGGAGGTTGTGTCGAGAAAATCCTTGCGGAGCGCTTAAAGGTGCATGTAGAGTTGGTATTCGATGAGATCCTCAGTTATGGCGAAGTTCAAGCGAGGCTTGGACTTGAATAATATCTGTGGCGGTTGAGCCCATTGGGGGCTATGGGAAAGTAACAGCAGAATTTGAATTTTTTACGAAGCGATTGTAATTTGGCTCAAACGTCGAGCCAAGGTGGAGATTGTTAAATATGACTCGAGTTTGAGCGTTTGCTAAAATGCAAATTTGGTGGATTCGCGAAGGAATTACAAAAGAATAAATTAAAAGGAGCAAGTTTCCTCATCCAATCCACGCCGAAGAAAGAAGCCCCCGCAGCCTTTGCATGTGAAGCCAAGAAGGAAATAAAAAAAAAAAGGGGAAACTCACTTCGGCGGCAAGCAAAATTTAGGCGGTGGTTTGTTATGTGGGGGGCCCAAGGTCAAAAGTTTGACCTTGGGCACACGCATATATATAAATCGCATTCGGAGTTTGGTCGTCGCGGCAGCTTTATGAAAACCCTACGTAAAGAAGTAGCCGCACGTTAGAGGAGTTTCGTTGGCACATCCGCACCGCTTGCAAAAGCCGCGGAAGAGGTCTTCTTTTCGGTGTGTGTTGCTGCTACACCCATACGAGAGAAAAGGAGGAGCCGCATATCTTCAAGCTGAAGCGCGATCAAGAAAAGGAGTTCTTTTTCAGCGTTTGTTTTTGAGCTTGTGTGATAATTTTGTGCCGAGACTAGGGTTTGGGTTAAATTAGGGCTTGAGAAACACCGAAAGAGTGTTTGAGTGACTTGAGTGTATAATCTCCTTGTATCGCTTGATCTATAGTGAAATTCGCTGCTGCTCTCCCCGTGGACGTAGGTCTTTACGATCGAACCACGTAAATCTGGTGTTTGATTTATTTTCTTCTTCCGTCTATATTTTGTTCGATCGCCGCCCATCGCAACAAGTGGTATCGAGCTAGGTTTGGCTGAGTTGAAGCGAATCGATGGCGACGAAGAATTAAAAGTGAAAATCAACATTTGATGGGAAGGATTTTAGTTTCGGAAGATGCAGATTGAAGATTATCTTTACATATGAATCTGCACTTGCCCTTGTCTGGGGAGAAACCAGAGTCGATGAAGCAAGCTGATTGGGATTTGCTGGATAGACGAGCTATGGGTGTTATTCGGCTGACGTTGGCTCGTAACGTCTCGTTTAATATCTTGAAGGAGAAGACCACTGCTGATTTGATGCAAGCCCTGTCGAATATGTACGAGAAGCCATTTGCGATCAACAATGTCTATTTGATGTGACGTTTGTTTAATTTGAAGATGAGCAAAGGTGCGTCAGTTACTGATCATATCAATGAATTCAATGTGATTGTTAGTCAATTGAGTTCAGTTGAGATTGACTTTGAAGATGAGGTATGTGCTTTAATTCTATTATCCTCATTGCCTGATAGTTGGAATACTACCGTTACTGCTGTTAGTAATTCCTCTGGGTCAACAAGTTTGACGTTTGATGGGGTTCGAGATTTGATTCTGAGCGAGGACATTCGCAGAAGAGAATCTGCGAATCTGTATCTACTGTTTTAGTAGGTGAAAATAGAGGAAGATCTCGTAACACGTGTGGGTAATAGTAGTACCAATATGAATGTAGTAGTCGGGCCTAGGACTGCTAATGTTGTCTCGTTGGAACCGTGGCAAGAGGGGGCATCTTAGAAGAGATTGCCTTAAGCTGAAGAATGAGAAGGGTAAGGGAATTATGGTTGATTCTGCAGATAATGTTGCAGCTGTAGCAAATAATGCCGATTATGTCTTGTCTCTATCACTAATGATTCATCGCTTGATGGATGGGTTATGGATTCTGGTTGTTCTTTTCATGTTACACCAAATAGAAATTGGTTTATCACTTATCAGTGCACGGGTAGTGATAAAGTTCAATTAGGGAACAATGTTGAATGCGATGTTGTGGGTGTTGGTGATGTTAAAATCAGAATGCATGATGGTATCGTGAGGACATTGACTGGAGTGAGGCATGTTCCAGAATTGAAAAAGAACTTAATTTCCTTGGGTGCCCTAGATTCAGCTGGTTGCAGGTATTCTTCAAAAGGTGGAGTTTTGAAGGTTGTTCGAGGTGCCTTGGTGATAATGAAAGGAATCAAGCACGATGGCCTGTATAAACTTCAAGGTGAGACAATGATAAATTTCATTGCGAAGACGTCGGATGCATCTGTTCGAGAGTTTATTGACTGCTCGAGGAAGACTTGGGTGTTTGTGCCAAGGCACAAGTTTGATGCTGATGTCAGGATCACGCAGTCAAGAGCTTTGATCGAGACGGAGACTGGTAAGTCGATCAAGCATGTGCGGACTGACAATAGCATGGAGTTCTGCTCGGAGTTGACAAATAAATTCTGCATGAAAGAGAGCATAGTGAAACACCGCACTAGTGCTAGTAAATCACAACAATTTGCAGAATTGATGAGCAGAACATTACTAGAGATGGCCCGTAAAATAATCTCTAGTGCTGGTATTGTTAGGAGAATCCTAGCTGGTGTGCTAAGTACGGTAAGCTACCTGGTGAATAGATCCCCATCAACTGCTATTGAATGGCGGACTCCTAAAGAAGTGTGGTTAGGTAACGTTGCTGATTATTCTATTCTTAGAATGTTTGGTTGCCCATGTTATTTTCGAGTGAGTGATGGTAAGCTCGATGGGAGGGCAATGTGCATATTCCATGGTTATGCACAAGGTGAGTGGGGCGATCAGTTGTGGTGCCCGGATATAAATTCACCTGTTAACAGCAGAGAAGTTACCCTTGATGAGTCTCAAGTACTTCTGGCTAGGAGTGATTATAGCAATGTTAATACGGATCTGGACGGTGTTCAGCTTGAGGTGGAGTTGCGACCAGAAACTCCTGAGGTAGCGAGTACGAGTACTAGCAAAGTAATCAACACAGATGGTGTTCATAGCGAGATGGAGCTTATAGAGCCAATGGTTGCTGTAACTGCCGAAATTAACAAGGTACATGTTCGATCTCCTGATAGATATGGATGCAATAATGGTTTTGCTTTATCTACGGTTAAGGAGGTTGTGTCAGAAAATCCTTGCGGAGCAGTTAAAGGTGCATGTAGAGTTGGTATTCTGATGAGATCCTCAGTTATGGCGAAGTTCAAGCAAGGCTTGGACTTGAATAATATCTGTGGCGGTTGAGCCCATTGGGGGCTATGGGAAAGTAACAGCAGAATTTGAATTTTTTACGAAGCGATTGTAATTTGGCTCAAACGTCGAGCCAAGGTGGAGATTGTTAAATATGACTCGAGTTTGAGCGTTTGCTAAAATGCAAATTTGGTGGATTCGCGAAGGAATTACAAAAGAATAAATTAAAAGGAGCAAGTTTCCTCATCCAATCCACGCCGAAGAAAGAAGCCCCTGCAGCGTCCCTTGCATGTGAAGCCAAGAAGGAAATAAAAAAAAAAGGGGAAACTCACTTCGGCAGAAGCAAAATTTAGGCGGTGGTTTGTTATGTGGTGGGGCCCAAGGTCAAAAGTTTGACCTTGGGCACACGCATATATATAAATCGCATTCAGTGAGTTTGGTCGTCGCGGCAGCTTTATGAAAACCCTACGTAAAGAAGTAGCCGCACGTTAGAGGAGTTTCTGTTGGCACATCCGCACCGCTTGCAAAAGCCGCGGAAGAGGTCTTCTTTTCGGTGTGTGTTGCTGCTACACCCATACGAGAGAAAAGGAGGAGCCGCATATCTTCAAGCTGAAGCGCGATCAAGAAAAGGAGTTCTTTTTCAGCGTTTGTTTTTTGAGCTTGTGTGATAATTTTGTGCCGAGACTAGGGTTTGGGTTAAATTAGGGCTTGAGAAACACCGAAAGAGTGTTTGAGTGACTTGAGTGTATAATCTCCTTGTATCGCTTGATCTATAGTGAAATTCGCTGCTGCTCTCCCCGTGGACGTAGGTCTTTACGACTGAACCACGTAAATCTGGTGTTTGATTTATTTTCTTCTTCCGTCTATATTTTGTTCGATCGCTCGCCCCATCGCAACAAATTTCTTCATGAAAAACCGAAACGGGATGTAAGGGGAGTTTGGATTCCATTTCTTCGGAGTTCTCAATGACCCTATTACATATAAATTCCACAAATTATCAGGCCAGTTGATAAAACAGACAAAGTCAAACACACAAATATGATCAATGCAAAAAGCAGGATCGGGAAAGAAAATTGGATTACCTCTTGAGCAACAAGGGGCTCTATAGCTGACAACAATCTCCAGCAACACATGAGTGTTCATGTGAATGCTCCAAACTATGTATCTTCTTGGAGATGATAAGTCATCAACATATGTCGTAGGCCATCATTATAAACGGGAGCAGTCACAATGCTGCCAAAGCAATATAAAGAAAATATCTTTAGGCATTTAACTACTCATCATACTTGGTCACCCGGATTTAAACAATCATAACTTGAAAGGAAAATACAACAACGCACTAAATATGACTTTCCAAATAGTATCTCTCCGATTATTTGTGCAATTACTAGTGGCGGATCTAACGCCGCTAAGGCATCACCAAGAAACCATTTGAGGCCAATATTATCTTATGCACAACATTCTAACATGAGTCCAGAAACAACATGATCGTGAAATATACTAGTTCTATTAGATATAGCTAATCATATGTGACCAAGGAAATCTAGTAACACGCTATGTTAACATATCTGCATTATCGTACCACTTTACAAAGAGTATCTTAAAAGGGAAGTCGTGAACCTTTCAAGAGGATGATTAAGTGGAAAATTCCACCCTCCACCATTTTGATAAGGTTAGCTACCAATTTTAAACACACACTAAAGATTAATGGGAAAACCTTTCATCTGTAGCCGCCTTTCTTTTCTTGAATCATGCTTTTTTATATTAAGGCTTGCCACGGAAGTTTCGGGATCTGGTCATATTCTGACAAGTCATTAGAAGAAAATGAAATTATCTCCTGCATAACTGCACAGATCATGAAATATTCCCATAGCATGTCAACCAAAGAAGAGTTTTGATACTCCATTGAAGACAAACAGTCATGCGACATAGGGACCAAGAGAAGACCGCAGTTTATGACTGTAACCAATCACAAATGTTCAAATGATCAGCGGATCATACAAATTCTGAAAAAAAAAGAAGAAAAAACTTTTTCCAGCAGCTATGTTAGCATCCGATTCGGATGGTCCTCCTCCTCCAAATCTTGTATACCATTTGCTCGCGCTGCTGTGTGGTGTGAACTCATCAAAATAAAAACCAGTCTTATTCAAGTCCATCCATGGTCCCATAATTAGCCGCTTTACGCCCCAGATTGCTGTAGAATGGAACAAATTATTCACTATCAACTCAGTGCAAGTAGAAACAAGCTCTCTCTATCCATGACTCGACATCAAAGATATAGATGTGCTTTCGTATTACTGTTTATCAAAGGATCATAATCCGCACCTTAGTTCCGTAACCGTTGATGATTTCAATCAACAACTTATCCCCAGTAATTTGCCTTACTTTCTGTACCAGCACATGCCTCGAAATCTTTCCCCGCTGGAAAATGATGATCATGTTTTAAAAATATCTCGACATTAGCAGATAATAAAGCTTGAGAGAGAAGAGCCAAGTGATGACAATGTTGATGTGGCACTTACCATGTGGTCCTTAAAATGCTTAGCCACCAAATTCATGTCAGATGGACGTAAGATCTTCAAGAGCTCTGAAATCAAAATCAGAAATGACACCCGAGGAGAAGTTTGTTCCCGTGACATCTCCGAAGTTCTCAACCACTCTATTCCATATAGATTTTTGCAAACCATCAGATTAATTGACAGAGTAGACAAAGTCAAACACACAAATATGATGAATGCAAAAGCATGAACGAGAAAGAACAATGTGATTACCTCTCAAGTCACAAGGGGCTCTAAAGCTGATAACGTACTCTGGCAACACATGAGTGTTCATATGGATGCTCCAAACAATGTATCTTGTTGGAGATAATAAGTCGTCGACGCCTGAATCGTATTGTTCTGAGCTGGGATGAGATTATTCCGAACCAAAAGTGACAAGTTATGATTTCCCCAATATGACCCGGCAAAGCAATAGATGCCTAAGACCATCTCTATCCACAGGGGCATACTTAGCACTGTCAAAGCATTACAAAGAGACTATTTAAGGCCATTATGATCACATGCACAACATATTAACATGATTAAAAACAACATGCTCACAAAAAATGCTCCCTATCTTAGATTAAAAGAGAAATATAATAACTCGCTAAATCAATATATGTTCGTCACTGTACCGTTAATTAAACATACTATGTTCTACTAGATTTAAATGATCATTGATTATAAGGGAATATAATAACACACTAAATAAACATATCGCTGTGATAATCTCTTAATTATTTATGCAATTAGGGGCGGATTTAGTGCTGCCAAAGTATAACCATGAAACTATCTAAGGCTGATATCATCATATGCGCAATATATTAGACACGAATTCAAAAGCTAACATGAAAGTGAAGTATACTTGCTCTGTTAGATATAGGCTTCGTTTGGTTCAGCATTCCTAAGGGGCTTTCAGCCCCGAAAGTCCATTGGAAATTTTTTTAGGCGTTTGGTTTAGCATTTGGAATGTTGAAAACACCAAGCAGGTTCGGACCTGCTTTGGGTTTTCAGCATTTTGAGAATGCTACTATGAGGTTTAATGATTTTTTTTTCTTTTTAATATTGTCCTTATTGATAATTCTGTTTTCCCCTTTAGCCCTTGAAAATACTGTTCATCATCTTCTTCAAGGAACTTGCTGTTGCTGCTCCACCGCGGCGAGCAGCGCTTAGCCACGACCTCAGGCGTCGCCTGGGTCACGACGCCTGAGGTCGCGATGCCTGAGGTCGAGCAACCCAGGGCGTCGCCTTAGGTCAGCGACCTTAGGCGAGCCGCCTCCACACCGCCACCGCCACTGCCACCGCCACCAGTTGCCTCCCCACCACCACTAGCCGCTCCCCCACGATTTTCCCTTTTTCTATTTTTTTTTTTCATTTTTCTTTTCACCTTGAAGTAGCTTTGCAAAATATACACAAAAAATTGGGTTTCCAAACACACTAGCTTTCACAGAATACCCATTCACTCAAAAGTACTTGGGGAAATGGCTTCCATTTCCCTAAAGTTGAACCAAACAAGCTAATAACATATCATTGCTCAAAAGGGAAAAATACTAGTGCTCTACATTGACAAATCTTCATGATCATACCACTTTTCAAACATCATTTCTCAATAATTACGCATTTCAAAGTGAAAAAAAGAAGAAGAGGAATTCCATACCTTTCGATGAGATGAATTTCGGGAGCAAAATAAAGTCCACGACCAAACAAGCCACTGTTCATAGGCTTCCCACTATAGCCAAAGCCATAGGAGAAGATGTTGGGCACCGCTTCCCTCGAGATCGCATACCATGCGTGCCTCACGTTGGCGGTGTCGCCGCCGCCGCCTCTCTGCTGCACTTCCTGGGAGCAAAGTTGAAACACTTGGGCCCGTGCTTTGGCCGAGACGCTGGAGAAGCTGTTCTGGTGGATTGCCACCACGGCGACTTCCACCCCATGCGCACCTAGCCACGAGACGAATCTCTCCTTGATAATGCGGTAGGTCTTGTCTCCCTCGCTAAGTTCCGTCAACCCGCTGCTGATGAAGGGCACTAGAGCAGTGCCAGATCGACAGGTGGAGATGAGGCTCTCGCAGTCGGAGACGGACGAATCCGGATCCTGATCTTCCAGTGGATCGTTCAGATCTGGAAGGTTGAGATCAATTGCAGGATGGCCAACTTCGGGGTGACTGCATCAGGAGTGACGTCGTGTACAGTCGAAGATTGATGCATGGAGTTCGACATCCTTGCCTGAAGCCGGAACGTTCCGAAAAAGTGCGTTAAAAAAATAACGATTCGATTCAAAATAAATGGAACGGCAGAATGAATGAAGATCCAAAGCTTTTAGTCAATGAAGTGACTGTTGAAGATCACCGCCTCTCTCTCTCCTAGAGTTCTTCATAGGGCTGAGCACGGTTCCCGGGTTACCCGGGAACCGGAACCGAACCGGAGGAGGGTCCGGTTCGGTTCCCGGTTCCAAGGGGGACCGGTTCCGGTTCCGGTTCCTTTTTTCTAGGAACCGGGAGTCTCGGTTCCGGAACCGGAACCGGAACCGATTTCGGAACCGGAACCGGAACCTGTTTCGGAACCGGAACCGGAACCGGTTATTTAGGGCAGAAAAAGCTCCACCTTGGATGTTCTAGTGACTTGTATGTGATGTTCTAGTTGAATTTTGGCTTTGGCCTCTAAATGAAAGTTGTAAAGGACTTCTTGGAGTATAACATACTCAAATTTGGGACAAAACAAACAAGTATAAGTGGGTGAAATCGTTATTCTTTGGGAAGACTGGATCTGGAGATTTTGGGACCGACCCTTGATGAATGCATGGACTGTAAGGCAACCTTTTTGTCGAAATTTCACTTCGGTTTCTTAATAAAAGTTGTAAAGGACATCCTGAGGTACCACATATAAAAAATTTAGAGAAAAAAAACAAGAATAGGTAGGTGAAATCGTGGTCCTTTGGAGATGGTTAGATCTGGAATTACGGTACTATGAACAGGGATTTTAACCGTCCATATTTAATTATCTAGGACGAATTTGACTTCAATGTTTTCATGAAGTATCTACCTTATGGTCTTGGCTATCACATAGTCGAATTTCATAATTTTTTAAGGTAATTTGGGTATTTAATCGGAAATGTTTCTAAAACTGTGCAATCTGATGTGTTCGGATCTTGTAAGTTGCAATGCGTGGACTATATCATTTTTTATGAGGTTCTTTTGGAAATGTGTTCTGCATGAAATATCTCTCTTCATGTCTTCCCTACAACATATTTAAATTTCGTAATTTTTGTAGTTCATTTGCCTATTTAACCAAAAAAATTTCAAAAATTGTGCAAGTAGAGAATAGGAAAAGTAAATCGATTTTATCTTTTAATCCAGAACGAATTGGACTACGATTTCTTCATGAAACTTGTACCTCTAGGTCTTAAATACAACGTGTCCAAATTTCAGAATTTTCTGAGTTCATTTAAGGGTTTAATCGAAATTGTTTTCAAAACTTGTACCTCTAGACATTCTTGTTCTAGTGGTGTTTTATTTCTACTTTCTAGTTTGCTATTTGTTTTGAAATTTCTAATTATATTCTATTATTGTTGTGTAGTGCGAAGTTAATGTATCAAGATAACATGTCAATGGGAAGTTACCATGTAGTATACACGTACATTATAATTTTTTTTTGGTAACGTGCGCATACGTTATATTTTTTTTGGTAACGTGTGCATATGTTATAGTTTTTTTTTTTTGGTAACGTGCGCGTACGTTATAATTTTTTTGGTAACGTGCGCATACGTTATAGTTTTTTTTTGTAACGTGCGCATATGTAATAGTTCAAATCTGAAAAAAAAAAAAAAAAAAAAAAAAAAAAAGGAACTCGTTGGAACCCGGAACCGACCACCGAACCCGTGACAGGTAGGTTCCAGTGTTCTCGGTTCCCACGGTAGGTTCCAGGTTCCTCATTTTGAGGAACCTGTACCGAGGGTAGGTTCCAGGTTCCGACGGAACCGAACCGGAACCTGGAACCGCTCACCCCTAGTTCTTCATATCTCTCTCCTCCATATTTCTCTCTCTCTGGATTTCTCTAGATCACTCCCTTCTCTAGAATGTTCTAGCAAAATCCATCAAGAAAAGCTGCACCACTTCTAGACTTCTCCAAAGAAATCTAGTTGTGAGGCTATAATAAAATAATAATAATACTTCTAGAATAGTGTAGAAAGCTAGGAAAGTCATCAACTTTTTATCCTATAAATAGGAGCAACTTGCTCCTCATTTGAGTGTCCAACTAAGAGTGTGTGAGTAAGAAGTCCAAGGGGGTGTGTGGGTGTATGTGTATGGGTCTTGAGAGTGTGTTGAGTAGAGAGTGCTATGTATGCATATGAGTGAGAGAATTGTGTAGAGTTGTTTGAGTATTGTATGTGGTGTGAGAAATTATTGTAATAGTGAAAGTTATATTTGAACCACGTTTCCGCAAGGTTCAACAAGTGGTATCAGAGCAAGTCGTCGGAGGCCGTGCGAAGACAGTGGTCGGGGACCATTGTAAGTGAGCAAGGCGGTCAGGGATCGTCGAGCCAAGAAGCGAAGAAGCGAAGGACGTCGGAGTTCTACCAGTGCACAATCTGGGATTGTGAAGTTGTTGGTCCGGGACCAGGCTTACTTGGTATAGTGCGGGGCATTATACTCAAGTCACCATGGTGGATTTCTCGAGTCCGGTGAACGGGATGGAGAAGCTCAATGATTTTAATTATAATAATTGGAGTACCCGCATGCGGTATTATTTGCTTGGACAAGATTTATGGGATATTGTTGGCGGCAACAACACCACACCACCCACAAATATGATAGTGATTTAAGAAAGTGGAATGTCAAGTCAGGTAAGGCTCTTTACGTTCTTGCCGTGACTGTTGATGATGAATTATTGCAACACATAAAGAGTGCAAAGACCCCGAAGGAGGCCTGGGATAACTTGGCAACGCTGTTTGCGAGGACAAACAATGCCAAGTTACAATGCCTGGAGAACGAGCTCCTCTCAATCTCGCAACAAAGTATGACGGTAAGTCAATACTTTTCTAAAGTTAAATCTATTTGCGAAGAAATTTCAAAATTAGATCCTGAGAATGCCATCTCTGAGACAAGAATGAGAAGAATAATAATTCATGGGTTAAGGCCGGAGTATAACGGTATTGTTATGGCCACTCGTGGATGGGCAAATGAGCCAACTCTAACTGAGTTGGAAAATATATTGGCCAATCAAGAGGTCTTATATAAACAAATGCCTAAGGTCTCAATTAAGGAAGATGAAAGTGCCCTCTTCAGTAATAAAAGAGAGGTCAAGGGCCAGAATAGAAATAGAGCAGGTGCAAGAGATGGCAAACCATGGAAAAGTCATGGAGATTGGAGAAGGCAACCAGAAGAGAAGGCAACCAGAAGAGAAGGGTTATTAGTTAGGGGGAGCTTGTCAAGATTGCGATGATGATGATGGTGAAGATAAGAGCAACAAAAGGCGTAGCAAACGGTGGTACGTTTGTGGCAAGGTAGGACATATTGCTCGATTCTGTTGGTACAGGCAAGAAGAAGGAAATGTCGTCACATCCTGCAAGAAGGAGATTGAAAGCGAAGAAGAATGGGACTTTCAAGCGCCTGTTGCAATAAAGGAACGAGAAGAGCTTGCAACAGCTTGTATAGTCGAGTTGGATAATTCGACAAGTTCCATCACGACCCCGAATAAGAGCAAGCCAAGGGAGAACTCGAAGAAGCAACTAACAATGCCAACAAGCAATCATGGAAAGAAACTGCAAGAGATGCAGGGAACGATAAAGAAGCTGAAAGTTGAGAAGGCAGAGATGGAGAATTTGTTGAAGAAAAGGGATGAGATGATAAGGCAAAAGGATCAAGAGCTTGAGGCAAAAGAAAGGGAGCTAGAGAAGTTTCGGTGTGAGTTCAAGAAGTTGCGTAAGCTTCAGGATCTCAAGCCCATTATGATGTTCCCAATTGGTTATGCTTTGAGAGAGATATCAAACACATGAAGGAGAAGAAGAAAGTTTTCTTTGAGAAAAGGAGGCCATTTACACCCTACGTCCTGTGGTGCAAGGATCGGTGGGATATGATCGAGGAAAAGAAATTTTATGAGAAAAAGGATCAAGATATCTCCACTAAAGTGCTTTAGATGGGATTGAGCCGGTTGAAGCACGAAATGAAAGTCACAAATAAGAGGCTTGATCGAATGAGTTCCAATCTCAAAATTCTTATAGGAGATATGTCGAATACGAAGACTAAATTGAGTGAGAAGAAGGGAAATGAGACTAAAGCACAAGTCGAATTGACACCGTAGAAACCCAAGCTTCAAAAAGTCTTATGGAAAGTCGCAGCGAGAGAAGCAACTGAAGATGGAGCCAGCCATCCACATCTGAGGAAGCTTCGCAATATGCTAAATGGAGGAAGACAGTTGAAAAGTCTAAAAGCAATATCAGCACGGCTACTATATCAAGAGAGAGTAGTTGGTGAGGGGGAGTGTTGAAGATCACCGCCTCTCTCTCTCCTAGAGTTCTCCATATCTCTCTCCTCCATATTTCTCTCTCTCTGGATTTCTCTAGATCACTCCCTTCTCTAGAATGTTCTAGCAAAATCCATCAAGAAAAGCTGCACCACTTCTAGACTTCTCCAAAGAAATCTAGTTGTGAGGCTATAATAAAATAATAATAATACTTCTAGAATAGTGTAGAAAGCTAGGAAAGTCATCAACTTTTTATCCTATAAATAGGAGCAACTTGCTCCTCATTTGAGTGTCCAACTAAGAGTGTGTGAGTAAGAAGTCCAAGGGGGTGTGTGGGTGTATGTGTATGGGTCTTGAGAGTGTGTTGAGTAGAGAGTGCTATGTATGCATATGAGTGAGAGAATTGTGTAGAGTTGTTTGAGTATTGTATGTGGTGTGAGACATTATTGTAATAGTGAAAGTTATATTTGAACCACGTTTCCGCAAGGTTCAACAGTGACAATTGAAAGCAAACAGAGACTTGTTAATCACCAACACAGAACGCCAATGAGAGATTGTCGACGTTGGGTCGTTGAACGAACAAAGAAGGATTTTGAAAACAAAGAGAGCGACAGAACACGAAATGAGAGAGTCGAAAATCTAGTGCTAAGCAGCAAGAGCGTGCATTTACTTTGGCTTCAAGAAACACCCAGATAAAGCAAAGATGAAGAAGGATTCGTACACGATTTCTCTGGATACAGAAATCAGACAAGGACACGAATAAGGAACGAGGGACGAGGGTCGACGGAGTGAGCGGGCGTGAATGGCAGAGTTGAATGAGAGTAGGTTTTTTGCTTGAAGGTGTAGAAGGGGATTTGAGTTGCAAGAGAAGGATTTTATAGAGGGAGGTGGTTCTTTTGTTTGGTCGGCAGGGGAAGGTGGTTTACGCTTTTCATTTCCCTGGAAATAATTAAATAAAAAATCACTGTAAAAAAATTCTACTTGAAGTAAATATTGGGAATTTATCAACAAATGTTCAGCAACTCTTGTTAAACATCAAAATAATTCAAATTTATCATATTCAAAATATCCTCTTCCTTGTGGGTTGCATGATCGGAACGTTAAGCATGAAAATATGTCTTTATTAGGTATGGTTAACGAAATACTCGAAGCGTCGCTTAGCTAGATTCGTCTAATGATCGGTATAGAATCTATCGGTGAAGCGAGAAAGGTAAAATATTTATGCACAAGAACAAAACAGCGGGGGTGGGGGTGGGGGGGGGGAATTAATTGAACCAATGAAGTTCGAATATCACGTCATAAACATAAATTTTTATGGGCAAGGGCAAAGTGATGACGAGCAACAACGCAACAAAAAGTCATTTCCAGTTATTAATAGTTAGTGCACCGTAATTGGAAAATCTACATTTTAAGTATGCCTTAAGTATGAGAACACGATGGCTGCTTGTTCTCGGAATTAATTGAAGTCATGTGCGGAATTAATTGGACCTCTCGAAATTCGAAGATTCTCTCATATATAGAATCTATTGGTTGGTGCCGAGGTGATGCGAGGAACAAAATGAGAAATTTTTGTTTAATGTTATGCAAATTAGTACACTTAAATTGAAAAATTTACAAATTAAGTACCCCTTAATAAGATTAACCAAATGAATGAAATAGAAAAGCGCAAACATAAGAGGCGGTAATGACCACAGGGATGAGGTGATTTGAACTGTCTGAAAAGACAAGAATGCCCTTGAAACTGTCCTTACCCATAGAATTTTCGTCATTATCTTTTTTGGCATTGTTTTTTAATCTATCGGTAAGCTACAGGCCAAATGAAGATGACAGGGAAGAGATTTTCCTAATACCTTTTTTGGCATTGTTTTCTTTATTTGGTAAATATTTCTTTATCATATGTCAAATGGAGAGGATAAGGATAGAGACTTCGTAATACCTTTTTTGGAATTTTGTTATTTGGGTAAAATTATTAATTACAGACAAGATGGAGAGGATATGGACAGAGATTTTCCTAAAATATTTTTGGCTTTTTTTTCTATTTATTTGGTAAAATTATTAGTTACAGACCAAAAGGAGAGGATGGAGAAGAGATTTAATACCTTTATTGGCATTTTCTATTTATTAGTAAAATTGTTAATTACAGACCAAATGGAGAGGACAGGGCAAATATTTTCGTAATACCTTTTCTGGCGAATGTTTTAATCTTCATATTTAATTTGTTTAAGGGGTAAGAAATCTAGGTTCATGGTGAGGGTACAGATGCAATTAGATCGATTTAGCTGGAGTTTGTCAACCCTTGATTCAGTGGTTGGTGAAAAGTTGGATATTGAGACGAGATCAATAGGTTTTATTCATTCATTCATTTATTTGTGTAATAAGTGTTTTGAAAGTTGTAAAACTTATCATAAAAGTATAATTGATTCCAAAACTTTCAAAAAGTATAATTAATTCCTAAAATTTATTAAATTAGTGCAATCAAGTCATTTCATTAACTTAATTCAATTTTACTAATGGAAAATGCTGACGTGTTTTTTTTTCTCTATCCTATGTGGCACTGATGTGGTTAAAACAATGTCTTTTTGGTTCAAATTTGATTTTTTAAAATACAAATAAAGTAAAAAATACAAAAAAGAAGAAAGAAAAAGCAAGCAAGAATTATATTCATATTAAAAAATCGGTCTTGGACCAAAACTACCTCGTTTTAGTCTTATATTTTATATTTTAGCTACATCATTGCCACTAGGGGAAAAATAATAATAAAAAGAAGCCATGTCAGTATTTTTCATTAGTTAAGTTGGACCAAATTGATAGAATGACCAAATTGCACAAATTTGACAAGTTATGAGATTTACTTACACATTTTGAAAGTTTTAATTGCATTTTTGCAAGAGGTTTTAAGACTTTTAGCCTACTTATTCTTTTATTCGATTTTGCTCATGAGATAATTTTGGTGTGCATTGAACATATGTGGTTTTGGTTCAAATTTGTTTTTTTAATATGAACAAAGTAAAAAATCCAAAAAAAAAAAAAGAAAAGAGGAGGAGGAAAAGGCAAGCAAGAATTGGATTTATATTAAAAAACCAAAACCACGTTGTTTTAGCCTTTTATTTCATATTTTAGCTACGTCATCATCACGTAGGCAAAAGAAAATAAAGAAAAAAAACCATGTCAGTATTTTCCATTAGTTGAGTTGGACGGAGTTAATGGAATGACCTAATTGCATAAATTTGACAAGTTATGGGATTTAATTACAAATTTTGAAAGTTTTAATTGCATTTTCGTGATAGGCTTTAAGACTTTTAGGGCACTTATTCTTTTATTTGTTTTTGCTCATGCGATATTTTTGGTGTGCATTGAACGTGTGCAATTGGCAGGCATGAATTCTTGCATGGGCTCATCTATAACTCGTCCAAATTAAAGAGAGGCCAAGATTATCGCTTAGCTTATGAAGTAAACAAAAGTTACCTATGAAATTCTAATTATACTTTTATAGATACATCAAATGCTTAGATTTCTCCAGCTAAATCGCTTTATAACTAGTTATTTGCTAATTACGTGTCAAAATCTTTAGTATTATTGGTCTCTTTGGATGTGCATGGACATCTAACTAGTTAGCTATGAGGAGAGAACATACAATTTCAATGTGACAAAATTAAAGAGAAGAAGCGAAATGGGCGGCTGAAGTTAGTTGACAAAAAAGTCTCAAATTTATTATATGAATTTCAATTCAATTATAAATTCTTTGGGTTTGTTAATTTAGTAATAAATATTTTGATGTTTTACCAATGTAGTCATTTAGATCAATTTTTGTAGGAAATTGTAAATGTAATGATCCAGTCAATCTTAGTCATCTTCTACAATACAATATGGTACGGTGGGCACAAACTTAGATGATTTTTCCATTTTTTTTTTGACATTTTTTGAAATTTTTTTCTTTATTTCCCTTTGCTGGTCATTGTGCCTCAGTAATGGTTAGTTGAGGTCGCCGGCCACTAATGCCCTTGCTAGTGCTAGGGTCCCCTAACTTGGGGGAGGGTCGACCCAGATCTACCACGGGTTCTAGCTAGCGAGTTTGTCAGAGTAACGGTGTGATAAGTATATTGCCCACGTGGAGTAGAGAAATTGTACATGTCTAGCTTGACAAGTAACCGGATGACCTATACACATGCCATTTGCGCCATCCGTCTTCTCAGATGAATTGTTTGCAATCAAATTAGGAGCTTCATCAACTCCAAGGTTTCAACTCAAGTGAGCCACTTGAGCTTTTAAGGCTCTATTTGATAACTTGCCAAACAGAACAATTTTTATTATTTTATTGTCGGGAATATATTTGGAATAAAAATTCATTTGGTAAAATTTTTGTTCCTAAAAACAAATTTCTAGTTTTTTGTTCCCGGAAGTAGATTTGGAACATAATTGAGAAGTAAAAAAAAGTTGATTCTTTGTTCCCATGAATAATTCTAGAATCAAGCAACCTATTTTCTCTCTTTTCTTTTCTTTTTTCTTTTTCTTCTTCTCTCTTTCTTCTTCTTCAACTGTCACTGCTGCCGTTGCCATCCACCGCTGTCAGTTGCCCACTACCGCCTGTTGTCGGTGAGCTCGTCGAAGACTTGTTAGGTCAGGGCAAGGTTCGGCGAGCTTGCCGAAGGCCACTTGGGCCTCCCTTGGCCACCGGCGAGCCTCACCTAGCCGAGCAAGTGGGTGAGGCTCGGCCTAGCCATGGCTGGCATGGCTGGGCGAGACTTGACCTCACCCAGATCTAGGCGAGGCCGCTCACCTAGCCAAGGTTTGGTTGAGCCTCGCCCAGTTGCCGACGAGGCTCGGCCTACGAGGCGCAGCCTCGTTGAGGGCCGGCGACGCTCTAGCGATGTCGCCGGCCCTCATCTGGTTGATCATCGATCATCCCAAGGCCGGCGACCAATAGACCTTGAAGGAGAAGAAGAGAAAGAAAATAAAAAAGTAAAAAGTAAAAAGTAATAAAACTATTAAAAAATTATTAAAAATGATTTGGATTATAAATTTTCAGAATAGTACCAAACACAATTCTATTTCAAGAATTGAAATTTTGGATTATTACCAAACGGTTTAAAATACTTAAAAATTATTCTCATAAACAAAATAAAAAGAATCAATTTTGAGAAATCGTTCCTGAGAACAAAGTATTACTAAACATGCCCCAAGTCTCCCATCAAAACAACTTTCCAAAATCATTTTTTTTTCTTTCCGCACATTTCCCCTTTTCCCTGGGATCTACGCACTCCTATAGTTGATAAAAAAAGAACAAGATCTTTAAGAGAACGAAACCCACTAGAGAAAAGGCCAGAGTTCATATTCCAGGAAATAGATTGGTGAGCAAGAAAAGAAAAAGAGACGGGTGAATCTTCCCCTGAATGTAACCATTTCAGTTTCACACCTTTGACATCTGAGACTCTTACGCAATTTCATTATTGATGATTAAGCCCCAAGGTTTGATGGACATATTCACGAAGAGTGCACCCAAGTCTACGTCCGATAGAAACCCTTTGCAACTATCCATAAAACGACGAAAGGGCCTTGGGTTCCTTTTCCATCCTCTTCGATGACCTCTTTTTTAATTCAACCGACTGAATGGAAGTTTCAGGATCTGATTATGTTGTGAAAGGTCATGAGATGAAAATGAAATCATCTCCAGCATAATTGCACAGATCATGTAATATTCCCATGCATACTAACTAAAGAAGAGTTTTGATACCCCACTGAAAAGAGACAAGCCATGTCACATAGGGACCAAGAGAAGACCACGTTTATGATTATAATCAATCACAGATGTTCAAAAGATCAGCTGTCATACAAATTCAGGAAAAAAAAAACTTTTTCATATCGAAGAGTCAGCAGCTACATCAGTGTCCGATTTGGGTGGCCCTCCTCCTCCACATCTTCTCTACTGTTCGCTCGCGCTGCTGTCCGGTGTGAACTCATCAAAATAAAAACCTGTCTTACTTATATGCCTCGCATTCTAATCTTATTCAAGTCCATCCATGGTCCCATAATCAGCCACTTCACGACCATAATTGCTGCAGAATAAAATTATTCACTATCAACTCAACGCAGATAGAAACAAGCTCTCTCTCTATCCATTACTTGACATCGAAGGCATAGACATGCTGTCGAATTATTGTGTATCAAGGGATCATTATCCTACCTTAGTTCTGAAATTTTTGATGAGTTCAATCAGCGAGCCATCCCCAGTAACTTCCCTTACTTTTTATACCAGCACATGCTTCAAAATCTTTCCCCTCTAGAAAGTAATGATCATGTTTATTTCAACATTAAAGGTGAGCTGAAAACAAAACTTGAAAGAAGTGATGACAACGTTGATGTGACACTTATTTTGCGGTTCTTACAATTTTTATAGATCAAAGTGGCGTCAGATGGAAGTAACTTTGAGAATTCTGAAGCCAAGCCAACATTTGAAATGGCATTGGGGGAGAAGTTGGTTTTTGTGACAACTCCAAATTTCTCAACAACCTTGTTCCATATAGTTTTTCACAAAGCACGCCAGTTAATAGAACAGACAAAGTCAAACACACAAGCATGGTCAATGCAAAAGAAGGAATGAGAAAGAACAATTTGATTACCTCTCAAGTGACAAGGGCTCTAAAGTTGATAAAATATTCTGGCAACCCATGTGTATTCATGAGGATGATCCAAACAATGTATCTTGTTGGAGATGACAAATTGTCAATGCCCGAATCATATTGTTATGAACTAGGATGAGATTGGTCTAAGCCAAACCTGACAAGCTTCAGGTTCCCCGGTATGACTTGGCAAAGCAACACATGCCTGAGGCCATCATTATTATGGTCAGATTTTCTAAGACCATGATTATTATGGCCTGAGACTTTCTAAGACCATGATGATCACATCACCAACGTATTAACATGACTCAAGAAACAACATACTTGTGAAACATACTCCTAATTATATAATAAAAGGGAGATATAATTAAGCATTAAATCAACATATTTTCGTGATTAAACCCCTTTATGAACAGTATATCTCGATCATTTATTCAATTTATATGGTCAGATTTAATGTTGCCAGTCATATATTAAACATACGCCTTTCTACTGATTTAATCAATCATAGATTAAAAGAGAAATAATGCATTAAATCAACATATCTTTGTGATAATCTATTGATTGTCTATGCAATTAATAGGGGCAAATTTAATGCTGCCAAAGCATTTCCAAGAAGCATTCCAATATCATCGCATGCACGATATAATGACACGAGTCTAGAAACAACATGACAGTGAAATATGCTCGTTTTGTAAAATATAAGAGATCATAGCCTAAAGGCGAAAGTACTATGCATTAACATATCTTCATGATCGTACCCACTTTTCAAATGGCATCTCTCAATTATTTACACAATTTAGATAGAAAAAAAAAGGAATTTCGTACCTTTCTAGAAGATGAGGTTCAGGAGCAAAATAAACTCCACAACCATACAATCCATCGTTCTCAGGCTTCTCACTGTAGCCAAGGCCATCGGAGAAGAACTCGGAGACCCTTTCCCTCGAGGTTGCATACCATGCGTACCTCACGTTGGCGTCGCTGCCCTTGCCTTTCTTCTGCACTGCTTGCGAGCCATCTTGAAACGCTTGGGCCCGCCCTTTCGCAGGGCCGCTGGAGTAGCAGTTCTGGTGGATGGTCACCACGGTAAGTTGCGCCTCAAGCGCACCTAGCCACCAGATGAATCTCTTCTTGAGGAAGTGATAGGTCATGTCTTCCTCGCTGAGTTTGGTCAACCCGCTGCTGATGAACGGCACCAGAGCTAAGCCAGATTACGACGCTCTCGCAATCGGAGTCAGATGAATCCAGATCCTGATCTTCCCTCGGATCGTTCGGATCTGGACGGTTGAGATTGATCGCTGGAAGGTCGAGTTCACGGTCGACAGCATCGGGAGTCGGTGACTGACGTTGATGCATGGAGTTCGACATTTTTTACTGAAGCTGGAATGTCCCAAAAATGTGCGTAAAAAAAGAAAAACGAATCGATTCAAAACAAATGGAACGGCAGAACGAACGAAGATCCAAAGCTTTTAGTCAATGAAGTGAATATTACAGAAAAGAAACTCGTTAATCACAAACACAAAACACCAACGAGAGATTGTCGAGGTTGAGCCCCGAATGACAGAAAAAAGATCTCGAAAACTGTTGGAAAAAGTACTAGAATACATAAAATAATAATAATTATTGGAAACACATTACAAAATATTAGAAAAGAAAAAGAAATGTTTATTGCGTGCAAACATTATCTTTAAGGATAATTCCGCATCTCGAAATATATAATTCAGTGTGTAAGGCTTTCGCAGCTATTCTCCCAAAATACAACAGACCTTTTTCTATACTCCGCACTGAATAATAGAATAAAACAAAACAACTTTTGTGTATAACCCAACAATAAGAAAATGAAAGATATGAGAACATATTTTATCTTCATTGATTGTGGTTTGAAGTTTAATTTATATTTAAACAAGAAAAAGGGAGAATCGTTAAGAGATCGTCATAAATCAATTGTTAATTAAGAAGATGATCTTTATAAAATAATGAAGAGTTTATGAAGTAATAAATAAAAAGTTATAAAGTCATTAGACGGTATTATACAATCATTAAAAAGCCGTTATATGACTGTTAAAAAGCCGTTACAAAAATGATGACTTTCATTATGATAATAATTTCCAATAAATATTTCAAAATTGTTGAAATATCTAACAAAAACAAAGAGAGCGATGAAAACACGAACCGAGAAAGTCGACAATTTAATGTTACGCATTGAAAGCATGCATTTACATTGGCTTCGAGAAACACCCAGATCAAAGCAAAGATGAAGGAGGACTCGTACACGATTTCTCCATATACAGGAATTAGACAAGGACACGACCGAGTAACGCAGAGAAACAGAGGCGGGTCCGTGTCCAAGCGAGAAGAGGGTTGACGGAATGAGTGGGAAAGAATGGCAGAGTTGAATGAGAGTAGGGTTTTTGCAAGAAATGGTGAAGGGGATTCGAGTTGCAAGAGAAGGATTTTATAGAAGAAAGCCAAGGGAACTGCTCTTGCTTTCCAAGAAGATGGGGAAGGGGATTCAAGCGCATGCAGCAGAAGTGCACAAAACTCAAGATAATATCCATCAAAGTCAGCATATAATAGGCCATTTAACCCCCATATACACAATTGCCAAAAATACCAGTGCATGGATGCCTGTTTGCCCAATAATTTCTCAATGTAGCAGTTAACCAACAATTGCAACGTTACACAAAATTCCAGTGAAGTCACCTTACTACAATATAGACCGTGTTTATTCAGAGTACTCAGACTTGAGATATATTTTAAGAGATGTCGTCATCTACAAATCATGCTTTATGATAGCCGAGAGGTGGCACCTCACTAGGCAGAGTGCTTGATCTAGATGAGATGCTTGGGGTGTTGAACTGATGAAGTTGATGAGCAGAACCATTGGGGTTCTCTTCTCCAAGCTCCTAAATGCTTCATCGAAATTTGTCTTCCTAGCGAGGATGACCTGAGCTATATTAGAATCTTTCAGCAGCTAGGTTTCAAATTCCTTCATAGGCCCAAACCAGGAGAATGCGTCGATTAAAATATCCTTCCGCAAGAACTGGACTTCCTGATATAGCTCAGGTGATCCTCGCTCATAATAGTAGTAGCCATTTCCTCTCGCCTCTTCTTCTGAGAGAGGATCATAAAGGATCCAGTTTACATGCAGCAACATCTTCATTTGTGTCACTGCCATGTTCCTGAGCGCAGGACTCGAGGCCTAATGCTTCTTTCTTTGTTTTTTAACCCATCTTCACCTAATAAAAATTTACCCTTTGAGGTCCTCAGGATCGTCCTCAGCATCTGTCATTCGACAAAGAGAAGTTGATGGTGATGCGCAACTGAACAGTGGAAGGCAGGCAAGTAATTCATCGTGACTGCAAGTTCAAGCATGCTAGGCGCAGCAGAAGTAGTAAGGGCGAGGAAATAAACTGCTTGAAACTTCACCGAGTTCCTCCGCAATAGAGGCCCTTACCACTTTCTCAGGCTTCCGCAGCCTTTTCGACAGCAGTGACGAAGCTTACGGACTTCATTTTGTTGCAGCATCTGCTCAAAACTGCCATGAGAAGACTTCAAGTGAAACGGGAGTCACCTCACTTGAAGTCACCAAGAAACATGGCCACTGCCCAAGTACCCAACATAAGACACTCCCTCTCATAATTTCATGTCCATCATGTTTGACTTTTGGTCTTCACCCATACAACAAAGCCTACAGCAAAGCTGACTCTATTCTTATGATCTGCCATCCTTGTTTGATACTTATAGTTTTGTAAATCTGAAAGCCATTTTTTAAAATGGTTTTAGATCGTTAGATTTTTTTTTTCCAGTTGAATTGTAACATCTGATTTGATTTGTTTCTTTATTAACACTCTCCTTCATTTATCTATAAGGAGAATCTTCAAGTTATAATAAAGACATGTCATAAAAGAAGAAAGATATGTTATATCTCCCACCCCAGAACAAGTAACACTGAGTTCAATGCTCCGATGAACGGAATTATCCTTAAGAGCAACGCTTTCACACCTTAGACATTTGTTCTTGTTTTTCACCTTATCTAACAAATATTCCAACTATCCCATGTATCACTTGACATGGCATTCTTTTATTCTCTTACATTTCAGTTTTAAACCTTTCACATCTATCACTCAGTTACTTTACTAATGATGGACATATTGCACAACGCGGCCAAGTCCAAGTCAAATAGAAATCCTCCCCAAGTATCAATAAAACGGTGACTCTGGTTTGGGCTTCTTCCATATCTCTAACCTTTTTTTTTTTTCCAATTCAATAGATTGAAACTAGGCTAAAATTTGACCAATGCCCACCAAGATATGGCCAAAAATAAATAAGATAAAAGACCTTTTGGCATGAGCTTCCTTTCAAAGGAGAAAAACTTCTAGTGGCAGTTTTGCGTCTACAAGGGCAAAACAAAGTGCATCATTCCACCCCCCACCATATTGATAGGGCCGACTGCCAATTATGAATACGCTCACAGTACTCATCAACCTCTATAACTAAGCTACCTGCCCATAAAGGAAATTTGGATGGACAAGCCAAGGACCAAACCTATTGGGGATGCTTAATTCAAGAAAAGAAAGGCCGCTAGAGATAAAAGGTTCTCCCAAAGATTTCTAGCTAAAACACTATTCCTCCATTTCTATCAAAGCTTGCAAGAAAAGTTTCAGGATCTTGTTGTGTTGTGACTGATCATTGGGTGGATTTGTAATCATCTCCTAAATAATTGCACAGATCATAAAATATTTCCGAAACATGTAAACTAAAGAAGAGCTGTGATACTCTATTGAAAACAAATAGTCATGTGACATAGGGACCAAGAGACGACCGCAGTTTATGATTGTAAAAAAGCACAAATGTTCAAATCATAGAAAATTAGAAATTCCAAGTCTTTTTCCAATATAAGAGTCAGCAGCTTCGTCAGCGTCCAATCCGGATGGGCCTCCTCCTTGTACCATTTGCTCGTGCCACTTTGTGCTCTGAACTCATCAAAATGGAAAAACTATCTTGTTCATCATCCAAGTCTTATTCAAGTCCATCCATGGTCCCATGATCACCCGCTTCACGCCCGATAATACTGTAGGACAGAATAAATTATTCACTGTCAACTAAACGCAACAGAAACAGTCATCAACTTTGTATTCCGATGCAACCCGAGCTCTCTCTACCCATGACTAGACATCTAGGCATTGAAGTGCTTTCGAATTGCTATCTATAAAAGGGATCATAATCCACACCTTAGCTCGGAAACTGTTGATGATTCCAATTAGCCACTTATCACCAGTGATTTGCCTGACTATTCGTACTAGCAGCTGCTTTGACATCCTTCTCTCCTGGAAAATGATGATCATGAAATAATTCAACATTGGTAAGCAAAAAGAAAAATGCTTGAAAGACAAGAATTACGTGATAACAATGTTGATATGGCACTTACTTTGTAAGCTTTATAATACTTTGAGACCAAATCAATGTCAGATGGAGGGAAGGTTTTCGAGAATTCCTTCATGAAAAACCGAAACGGGATGTAAGGGCAGTTTGGATTCCATTTCTTCGGAGTTCTCAATGACCCTATTACATATAAATTCCACAAATTATCAGGCCAGTTGATAAAACAGACAAAGTCAAACACACAAATATGATCAATGCAAAAAGATCAGGAAAGAAAATTTGACTACCTCTTGAGCAACAAGGGGCTCTAAAGCTGACAACAATCTCTGGCAACACATGAGTGTTCATGTGGGTTCTCCAAACTATGTATCTTTTTGGAGATGATAAGTCATCAACGCCCGAATCGTATTGTTCCGAACTAGGGTGAGATTGTTCTGAGCCATGACTAACAAGCTCTGATTTCCCCAGTATGACACGGCAAATCAACATATGTCGTAGGCCATCATTATCAACGGGAGCAGTCACAATGCTGCCAAAGCAATATAAAGAAAATATCTAAGGCATTTAACTACTCATCATACTTGGTCTGCAGGATTTAACCAATCATAACTTGAGAGGGAAATACAACAACGCGCTAAATACGGCTTTCCAAACAGTATCTCTCTGATTACTTGTGCAATTGCTAGTGGCGGATCTAACACCGCTAAGGCATCACCAAGAAACCATTTGAGGCCAATATTATCTTATGCACAACATTCTAACACGAGTCCAGAAACTACATGATCGTGAAATATACCAGTTCTATTAGATATAGCTGATCATATTTGACAAAGGAAATCTAGTAACACGCTATGTTAACATATCTTCATCATCGTACCACTTTACAAACAGTATCTTAAAAGGGAACTCGTGTACCTTTCAAGAGGATGATTAAGTGGAGCAAAATAAACTCCACAACCATAGAATGCATTGTTCTCATGCTCCTCACTGATATTGAATCCACAGGAGAAGATCTTCGGGACTTCCTCCTTTGAGGTCGCACACCATGCGTACCTCACGTTGGCGGTGTTGCTGCCGCCTTTCTTCTGCACTGCCTCTGAGTAAAGTTGAAAAGCCACGGCCCGTGCTTTCGCTGAGGAGCTGGAGTAGTCATTCTGGTGGATCGCCACCACGGTAACTTGCGCCCCAAGCTCACCTAGTTTTGAGACGAATGTCTGCTTGATAAAGCGGTGGACGGTGTCTCCCTCGCTGAGTTCCATCAGCTTGCTGCCATCGAACAGCAAAGAAGCAGATCCAGATTGATCAGCAGAGACAATGCTCAGGCAATTGGAGGTGGACGAATCCAGAACCTGATCGTCCGCATCGTTCTCGTTCAGATCTGGACGTTTGACATCGATTGCCAGATGGTTGAACTCTTCAGCAACAACGTCAGGAGTGACGGTGGGGACAGTCAGTGACGAACATTGATCGATGTAGTCCGACATTTTCTACCGAACCTGGAACGTCCAAATGATGCACGTTAAGAAAAATAACGAGGGATTGGCACGGATGGAATAAAAAATAAAAAACCGAGTTGCGGAACGAATGGAGATCAAAAGCTTTTAGTACATGAAATGCCAATCGCAAAACAAAGCCTCGCGGATTACCAACCCAAAACACTAACCAGAGGTTCTCCAGGTTTAATCGTCGAAAGAAGCAAAGGAGGTCTTAAAAACAAAGACAGCAGCGGACACGAAATGAGAAAGCTGACAACCTGATTCTCAGCAACAAAAGTGTGCATCGTTGGAACCACAGAGGCTTCCGGGAAAGCAATTGTGGTTTGGCTTCGAAGAAACGCTGCGATGAAAGGGAAGGCAGAAGGGCTCTTACCCGAGATTTCTCCAGATACAGAACAGAGAAGGACGCGGACAAGGAACGAGAGGAGCAGGAGGTAGGTCTGCTGTGTGCGTAACGGGGATGGCGAGGTTGAATGAGAGGAGCAGGGTTTGTGCTCGAAGAAGACGAAGAGAGGAGGTGTGGAGTTTGAGCTACAAGAGAAGGGTTTTTATAGGAGAACACCAGCGGAATTGCTCTCGCGTTTCTCTCGCACGCGGATTTTCGAACCTTTCATTTGACGGTGTCGTATGTGAAGTGCATGTAGTTCTTACCGGCCGTTATTAAAAATAAAAATAAAATAAAAAAATACACACCCAAAAAAAAGAAAATGTTCTAATGCGAGGAATCATGTGCTAGTGTCTCTCACCTAAAGTAAATTAATTGGAATTTTGTCAACATTGAACATCATAATATAGAAATTTATCATTTCAAATACTGTCTTCCTTGCATTTTTGCATGATTCAGGGCATTGAAAATGGAATAATTCTTTACTAGGTATGGTTAACATAACACCCTAAAAGTGTTAGTTAACAAGATCGTCTAATCATTAGTTTAGAATCTATCGGTGAAACGTGAAAGGTATAATATTTATGCATGAAACCGGTATGATTCTCTCGCTCGTTCAGGAAACTGATTGCGATTAATTGAACCGTCTGAATTCTTAATATTCAGTCATAAATAGAAATCTTGTAGTAAGGTGCTAGAGTGGTCAACGGGCAACATGAAGACATATATATGTTATAGATATGAAAACTGAAAATCTACATGTTAAGTACGCTTTAAGCACAAGAACGCAATAATGGTTCGTTAGCAAAATTAAATGAGCTTTTGCGTGGAATTAATCAAATGTCCCGAAATTTGAATATTCTATCATAAAATGATATTCCATTATTAGGTGCCGGAGTGACGACAAGTGACAATGAGAGAATACATTGCTTCGTATTATGGATAAATAGTGCACTAAAATTGAAAAATTTACAAATTAAGTAAGCTCTTATAAGATTATCGTCCGACCAAAAAAAAAAAAAAGATTATCGAAAAAAAAATGGAAAAGTGAAAACATAGAGGCGGTAGCCACCACAGGAATGACATGTGTCGAACCGTGTGAGAAGACAAGATTGCCCTTGGAGCTGTCCTTGACCTTGACCTCCGAAAAGGGCAACCTGGCCTGTCTTCTCTTCCACCCACTGTTTTGCATGTAAATTGGTAAAATCATTAATTACTAACCAAATGGAGAGGATAAGACAGATTTTCAGAATCTCTTTTTCTGGCTTATTTATTTATTTATTGGTAAAATTATTAATTACAGACGAAGTGGAGAGGATAGGGCCGAGATTTTATACCGTTTTTGGCTCTTTTCTTATTTATATGGTAAAAATATTAATTACAGGCCAAATGGGGAGGATGCTAGTGAGATTTTCATAATACCTGTTTTGGGTTCCTTTCTTTTTATTTGGTAAAATCATAATTTACAGGCCAAATGGAGAGGATAGGACTTTTTTTTTTTTTTTTTTGGTGTTCTTATTAATATGGTCAAATCATTAATTACAGGCCAAATGGAGAGGACAGAGAAGAGATTTTCATTATAGCTTTTTTGGCCATTTTCTTATTTATTTGGTAAAATAATTAATTACAGACCAAATGTAGAGGGTAGGATAGATAATTCCTTTTTGGCTTTTTCATTATTTGGTAACATGATTGATTACATATCAAATATAGTAGATAAGATAGAGATTTTCACAACATCCTTTTTTGGCATTTTCTTTATTGTCGTACTTAATTTGTTTCACGAGAATTGATATTCGGGGTTAATGGTGAGTGGTCGGTGAGGGGAACCTCTTCTTTATTGGTTGGAGCCAGATCGCAAGAGGTAGAGAGAGGGACGCGAGAGAGCTTGAGTGAGCGAGAGCAAGAATGAGCGTTTTGTCGTTGCTTGAAGTCCGCCCGTTGCTGGCCATTTGGACCCAGGTAGGCCTCCCTTTCGCCCGTGGGCCTTCCGTTTTTCGGGGCGCATCGGGCCGGAGCGCGTGGCTGACCAGTTCGCACGAGCTTCGGTCCCTCCGGCCCCCATGGATCTCTAGCCAAGTCTCTATGTGTTTTTGGTCGTGTTCGAGGATCCTAGTCCCATTTCGAGTCTGTTGAGTCGAAAATCTTAAGATTTAGTAATGCACGCGAACTGTTTGTATAAATGCTTGAGTGAAGCCCGCATGACTATCCCTGAACTTTTGTCCATTATAGGCGTCCACCATTGCTAGACATGTTTTTTTTTGCCATTTTACACATTTCCATTTTGTTCATTTCGAGTTTATACTGTCGTGATTTGAGCTTATGGCCATATGTTGTGATTTTTGTGCAAGTTGTGTCCCGTTCTCCTCCTTGTCCCTATGGGTGAGAGAGCGTGTGTCGGCTCGGCGGTGGCCTGAGCACGGGTGGTGTGGGTGCCGGCGACAAAGTGTGGTGAGGCTCGTTTAAAATGGAGCCGGTTTGGTTGATGAGTTTGAAAAAGAGTGTTGGAAGTATGTGGCTTTGGGCGTGCTAATTTGATAACTCTATAAAAATGGAATTATTTTACCTATTTTAGACAACAATTAATGCAATATTTATGAGAAAATATTTGGATTTCCTTATGATTATTTGAATTTTTCTTGTTTATGCAGAATAATAAGATATAGAGAGAATAAGGAAAAGAATGACAACCATCAGGAATTTAAACAAAAGCATAAGTGGAAGATAGATATCAAATCAGGAAATTCTTGATTTTGTTCTCTAATGTTATTTGCAAGCGTTGGGAGATAGATATTTTGGATCTCTGTCGCGACCTCCCCGGAAGCGGGTTTGGACCACCTAAGGGTTCGGCTAATGGATTGCTAAGCCTAGACTTAGCTCGAGCTCTCCCAAGCCCATACCAATTCGCGACTTAGGGTTTAAGTTCTTAATATGCAAATGATTTTTATTTTTTAATTAGGAGTCGCCACTAATCTATTTTTGGTGGGTCGATTAGAAACCCAAGTAAAGTAACGGGAGAATTACTTCACTTCTACGAACCGAGATTAAATGAGCTCGGGGACTTGGTTACGCTAGATTTCTCTAACGCCCTTTCGGTACCTTTCTCTTTTAAAAACATGTTTTGCGAAGTGCAGCTTGGATTGATTTTAATTCACTTTCCTAACATGCGAGGTGATCATGCGGGTGCGCAAACCACCAATTTAACACCCAAGAAAGCGATGAATAAATTGCCGGACTTACCTCATAGCAACGAAAGCATCGCATTGTTAAATCGTAATCCACATCAACAGACCTAGATGTGATTTCTAATTAACAGGCAATTTCCCATTTTTTTTTGGTTTTCACTTATTAATATGCAATGCATGCTACTAATCTAGCATGGAATGGCATGACAATGTGTTCTAAACTACATGACATGAGTAAAATATTTTTTTGCGTTTTCTTAATGAGCATGCAATAATTAAATATGCAAATCAAAATGACCTAATTATGATGACGGGCAATTTTTAATTAAATGAACCTAATCCTACATGATGTGCCCATGATATTTCTATTCCTAAAAATGCAATTTATCCTAAAAATTGAAACTAGTTTATCTAAAGACAAATTTTTGTATTTTTCATGATATTCGAAATTAAGACAAATGCAAAAATTACCTAGCTAAATTAAAATTCCCTCCAATTTAAACTTAGGATTAAGTCATGCTAAATCCTAATTTAAACTAAGACGTTATTTTAATCTAGCAATTTCTAACCTAAGATGCAAATTGATCTAAACTTAAAATGAGACATGCAATTCTATTCTAAAATGCATGATGATTTTTGTTTGTTTTTTTTTATATATAAAATTCGAAATTTAAAAAAAATTGCACACAATTAAACATGCAACCTAAAAAAACTAGCACCCTAAATTAATTAATTATTTTTTTGGGATTTTTTTGTTATAAAAATTTAAAATCAAAAATCCTATTCTAAATTGACTAGTGCAATTCTTAAGAAAAACTAATATCCTGAATGCATTTTTTTGGATTTTTGTCATTAAAAAAACGAAATAACTAAATACGCTAACCCTAGCCCTAATCCAACTTGCATTTTTTTTGAATTTTTTTTTCAAAAACAAAAGTTAATTCTAATAACCCGATGTCCAATCCAATCGTGATAAGATTAATACCCAAAATTGACGAACCATATCTCGCATGAGAGATCGGGTTGGTCAATTTTAAATTAAATCGCGAATCAAATCTCTGGCATGAGATTGAATTGTCGATTTTGCAAGAGAGATTATGAGTCGGATTTTAAAAAAATCGGACTCTAATCCCTAATTTGATGGGTTATTTCACATTGGAACTTCAATCATGCATTAATGAATAATCACACTAAAAAATATATATAAAAACGAATTATAAACTGTATTAAAAATAAAGATAAGATAATAATAATAATAAAACTACCTAATGTGCCCCTTTTGTCTTTTTCTTATTTTTTTGTTTTCTTCTTTTCTTTTCCCACGCACTGGCTTGCTCGTGGGTCTCCAAGGGGAAGCCAGTCGTCAGTCCGGAGGGGCAGCTCCGGCGTTCGGGACTCCGGCGAGGACCGGTGGCAGGTGGACCGGTGAGGGGGTCCGGCAAGGGCGGCGGGCGGCAGAGCGGGGGCGCTGGGCGTTGCGGACGCGGGGCTGGCGAGCGGCCAAGGCGAGGCGGTAGCAGCTGCAGGGGCACCTGGTCGTCGCGGGTCAGAGCGGGCTGAGCAGGAGGTGCGGCGGGTCGACGGTGGTGCTAGCGCCGCGGGCTACTCGCAAGGGGACAGCAGTTCGGAGCTGCAGATTGGGCGGCGACAGAGGAGGAGGTACGGAGCGGAGCTGGAGGCACGCGAGTGCAGGCGTCGTCGCAACTTCGGGGGCGCGGAGCAGCGGCGTCCGGAGACGGTGGCAGGGCGTCGCGGCGGAGGGGCAGATCCGGCTCGGGTGGAGCCGAGGCAGCGGTGTCGACGCTCGGGGCTCAGGCGGTGTTGGGTGATGCTGCGTCCGGCGAGCAGGGGCGAGCGTTCGGGTGCAGAGCTGGTGAGGAAGGTCCGAGATCTGCTGTCGTCGGGGTCGCGAGCGGCAGCGCGAGCTCCTGTGGATCGGGAAGAGGAGCAGATCCGGCTCGGGTGACCGCAGAGGCGCAGCGGAGCTGGGTGTCGTGGCGAGGCGGTGGTGGCGTTCGGATCTCGCGAGTTGCAGTGGCGGGCAGGGACGGAACGGCTTGGTTTACAGCGTCGTGGTCGCTGGTCCAGGCGTCGGAGACGGTGACGCGCAGGGGCGGTGGGCGACGGGCGGACCAGGAGCAGCGTCGGGGCTGGCTCGAGCGGAGGCGGTGGGCGATGCGGCTGGGTCGCGCGGCGGTGCGAGCGCAGCGCGGGTGAGAAGGAGCCGGCGGTCGGTTGCAGAAGCAGGGCAGCGAACGTGGGGGAAGTAGCACAAACCGGTGGAAATTTGCAGCGAAGAAGAAGAACAGTGGGCGCTCCTTTCTTTTTTTCCCTCTGCAGCCGCACGTCTCCTCTCCCCCCTTCTCGGGTGTTGTTCCAAGCCCTTACTTAAAGAAGACAACCCCTCTTTTTTTATTATTTTTCTTTCACGTTCTTTTCTCTCTCTCTCTGTTGCTCTCTCTGACTTTACCTTCTTTTTTCTGACAGACTCTATCTCTCTCTTCTTTTGAACGAAGGAGAAGCTCCCCTCCCGGTGTAATTTTTCTTTTGTTTTCTCCTTCCCCCTTTGTCTGACCGAAGGAGAAGCCCTCACAAGGGAATTTTTTTCTCTTTTCCCCCTGTTCTTCAGCACGGAGATCTTCTAGCAGGCGCCTGTCCCATTTCGTGCGTGTATGTGCATGCATTAATGAGGAGGTTTCTTCCACGGTGAATTTTCATTGCATCATCAAAGCTGACATATTATATAATATTATGGGCATATTATAATAACACAATATGGGCATATTATATAATATGTTGTGAGCGCTTTTGCTTCTTTGAAGATTTCCCCCGAATCCGCACTTCACCGAATTCGTGTATGCAATCGACCGCGAGCCCCCGCTTCTTATCGCGCTTTAGTACAAATGCAATTGCGGCTACATGAAATGCAATTTTAATATTTTTTCTTAGGGGTTAAAGATTAATCCCTAAATTTTTATGCAATTAATTACTAAATGATTAGTCAAAATTTAGGTGTCAACAGCTGCCCCTCTTTGAAGGTGAGCTCGCAGAGATTGCATTCAAAGACAATATGATACCTAAATTTTGACCATGAACATGCAATGGATGATACTTTGGCTTTTTTTTTTTTTTTTTTTTTTTTTTTTTTTTTTTTTTGAAATGCAATTTATATGATGCATGGAAATGTTAATGCCAATGATAAAAGGAACTTACCTGGAATAACTTACCTTCGAGGAGGGTAGAGTAACTCGAGATAGTTGGTGTTACATGTCTAGGACCCGTACCATTCTACGGTCGCCTAGAATAGTAACAAGACTTCACAAAGAAACTGCTTTCCCAGGACCCGTACCATTCTACGGTCGCCCAGTATGGCATTGCTTGGCTGTGTTTAGGATCCGTACCATTCTACGGTCGCCTAAACGAGAAAATTTTTTGAGACATCCAGATCCAAACTGAGATGTCAAGAATTTTGGGACTTAACCAATAGACACTCAATGTTAGGTGAGATGAATATTGGATTAAGAAGACTCGAAATACCTAGATCCAGACTAAGGTATAACGAAAAAGATCGAAAAACATTCACATCCAGAGTGAAATGTTTGACGAACAGTTTCGAGACATCCAGATCCAGACTGAGATGTCAAAAAATTTGGGACTTAATCAATAAACACTCAATGTTAGGTGAGATGAATATTGGATTAAGAGGATTCGAAATACCTAGATCCAGACTAAGGTATAACGAAAAAGATCGAAAAACATTCACATCCAAAGTGAAATGTTTAACGAAGAATTTTGAGACATCCAGATCCAGACTGAGATGTCAAGAATTTCGGGACTTAACCAATAGACACTCAATGTTAGGTGAGATGAGTATTGGATTAAGAAGATTCGAAATACCTAGATCCAGACTAAGGTATAACGAAAAAGATTGAAAAACATTCACATCCAGAGTGAAATGTTTAACGAAGAATTTTGAGACATCCAGATCCAAACTGAGATGTCAAAAAATTTGGGACTTAATCAATAAACACTCAATGTTAGGTGAGATGAATATTGGATTAAGAGGATTCAAATACCTAGATCCGACTAAGGTATAACGAAAAAGATTGAAAAACATTCACATCCAAAGTGAAATGTTTAACGAAGAATTTTGAGACATCCAGATCCGATCGAGATGTCAAGAATTTCGGGACTTAACCAATAAACACTCAATGTTAGGTGAGATGAATATTGGATTAAGAAGATTCGAAATACCTAGATCCAGACTAAGGTATAACGAAAAAGGTCGAAAAACATTCATATCCAGAATGAAATGCTTAACGAACATTTTTTAGTCATATATCAACAATTTGGGAATACCTAGGACAAACCTGGGATATTCGTGAGGGTCACTTACCTCTTGGTAAACAGAAAATTTGGAACATTGAGGATGTACTTCAAATATTCATGGAAGTTTCTCACCTCGAGGCTTCTGAAAGGCAACATAAATGTCAGGAACTTTTGGGTCTTCAAGGAAACATTACCTGTCAGACATGATTAGAGCAAAAATACATGCATTTGCCAAAGAAGTAAGCAATTCAGCACACTCCAAAATCCACTGAAGCTTTTATCCATTCCATCAAGATTTATGCATGATGGTTTTTACCATGTTTGCACCACCAAATTTCCACTGGGGAGAATCATCGTTTAAGACAATTTTCACACATGACATGGATTTTCAAGAATACTAAATGAGAGACTTTCAGTTAGAAAGGACTTTCGCTCACTCTCATTAAGAAGGCTAATTTGTCCCGACCATTAATGTCGGATCACAGGAATCACTCAATCTTAATTTCATCATGTCAACTGGGGTTCGAGTATTCTCGCAAGCGGTACGACCTTGTCAATCTGAGAGGTCTTTATCAGGACTGTAATGTAGGCTCGGTCAATGGCTCAACAAAGAGGGACTCTTCGAGTCAAGGTTAATGAAAGAATAATACTTCGCAATCGCCTCCGGGTTTACAAGTCAAGAACCCTGCAAAAATGAGAAAGAAACAATCTTGCTCGCACTTCTTCAAGCAATGCTTAAAACATATGAATTCCTACGTTAATTTTGGTGCCCTAATCTGAAGAGACTTTGTAAGGGACGTAACGTAGGTTAAGTTCATGGATTGGGAAGCGAACGGATCATTAGGCTCAAAATGTGTATAGGGGAATGAGAATTGGTGATCATCTTGGCATTGTCACCGGTCTTCTTCTTCACCATTGGGATTTTCCTCATAGGTACTATAAAAACTTGGCATTTGAGTTCTTTGAGTACCACTCCACTGGGATTACACTCTTTTACAATTGATAATCATTTTTCTTGACTCTTTTTTCATTTTTTATGGGCATTGGCCTTGCTTTTACCAGGCACACTGCTTTTTCATGCCCCCTTTGTTTTTTTTTTCTTTTTTTGAATAACCACGTAATGCTTTAACATTTGGGTTCTTGAGGAGTTTTCATTTTTTGTCAGCACTCGGGATTTTGCTGTTTGAACATTTGCCTTTTGCCTTGCCCCGGTGTGGGGGATGATCACCAATTGGGTTTAAATGAAACGAATTTACAGGCTCAAGGGGCTACGCAATGGATAAAGTGTGTAGGATAGAGAAAGAACTGCTCTTCATCATCCTAAGGCACTTGAATTATCGTATGAATTCAATGTAATAGCAATACGTGAAGATTGATGCAAGTGAGAGCAAGAATATTCCTATCAATTTCCTCACCTCATGATGTCGTCTTACCTCCAGCTTGCCCCAATGTGGGGTGGTTCTTGACAGGGGTAATTTAAAAATTATCCACGTGTGTGGGCTCAAAAGGGTTTAAACAATGGATGATTACGTAGTGTTTGAGATAGAGAATGAACCGTCTCTCATCATTTCGATCATCGTACCTTTCGCGAGAAAACTCTTTTCCTTAGAAACATGGAACTTCCTACACTCATCTCACCAGTATATGAGCAAGGGACTGTGTATAGGATAAGGCTTGCCTTTCATCATCCTGACATGTCTCATTTGGCATGTTCAATTCATTCCACATCATTCATTAACTTGATCAATGGTGACGATCCTCAGTGGAATTGGTAATTAAACAGGTAAAACTATCACGCAAAATTCTCCTTTGAAAGGTCACAAGTACTTCATGAACTCATTAGCTTTGAACACAAAGAGTTTGCAGCTCAAAAAGAAAGAAAAAGGATTGGTAAAAAAAAAAATTGTTTTTTTTTGTTTTTTTGTTTTTTTGTTTTTTTTTTTTTTTTTTTTTTGGCAAACTTGTTGCCGTTTCCAGGGATCGAACCCTGGTCGCTCTCGGACCTTTTCATTCCCCGTGCCACCAGGCCGAGGCGCTGGTGGTGTCCTCAGGGCATTTCTTTTTTTATTTAATTGAACTGACACTGGGTCAACAGCGGATGTAATTCAATCTCCCTAGGAGACTCCGGACCTCCTTCACTGTCGACGGAGGTTGCAATTCACATATTGCCTTGGCTTTAGATGGATCAATCTCGATCCCTTTACTACTCACCATAAACCCAAGTAATTTTCCTGATGCTGCCCCGAACACGTACTTGGTAGGGTTTAAACGAAGTTTGAATTCACGGAGCCGATCAAATAACTTCTTGAGGGTTTCAACATGACTTTTCCCATGCCGGGTTTTTTGCAATCATATCGTCAACATATACCTCGATTTATTCATGCATCATGTCATGGAACAATGTAACCATGGCTCGTTGGTAAGTTGCCCCTGCATTTTTGAGTCCGAAAGGCATGACCTTATAATGAAAGGTTCCCCACAGGGTGATGAATGATGTCTTCTCTTTGTCTTCATCTTTCATTCTTATTTGGTTGTAGCCAGAAAAACCATCCATGAAAGAGAATAATTCAAATCCGGCAGTACTATCCACGAGAACATCGACATGTGGTAATGGGAAGTCGTCCTTTGGGCTGGCCTTGTTCAAATCTCGGTAATCAACACACACTCGGACTCGACCGTCTTTCTTAATGACCGGTACTATGTTGGCCACCCATTCAGGGTATTGCGAGACTTCGATGAATCCCACTTTGAGAAGTTTCATTACTTCCTCTTCTATCTTCTTCGAGAGCTCTGGTTTAGTCCTCCGAAGTTTCTACTTCTTGGGATGCATGTCTGGATTAATGGGCGAGACAATGTTCCACAATTGATGGATCTAAACCCGGCATATCAGCGTATGTCCAAGCAAAGATATCCATATATTCTTTTAGCAACGAGTCAGGTGCTCGGCCTCATCTTTGGGAAGATTTGCCCCAATCTTTATCTCTTTGGGCTCCTCGGCATCACTCAGATTGATAGTGACGGTTTGCTCAGAAGTGAGAACTTTGGGTTTTTCATGTTGCTCCCAACTTTGTTGTACTCTAATGGAGTCACCATTTGGATCATCAGGGTCATCACCGTCATCGCTCATGATATTGGATTGGACCATTTTCAACTCTTTGCCTATCATAAGGCTGCTCTCTTGCGGGCTAGCACTCGTTCCCTCCGATGGTTCTTCATCAATGGCACCTATGAGGAGATCATCGAATAGAGTCGTAATCCCTTCCATCCCATCATCTGGATCCTCTGTCTTTGTCGGGTCATCCATACCACTCGATCCATCAGGCGCGATACCACGGGTGTTGATCATTCCTCCCTCATCATGCATCATTCTAGCAGGGCCCGGGAATGTCTCGCGGATATCGAGGAGTAATGGGTTTCTCCTCTCTTGTTCATGTCCTCCACCTCTTCCATGGTACCCTAATCCGGTGGAACGAAACCTCCGAGGGGCTTCAATAGGATTCCGAATGCCCTGTTCTTGTCTACCAAGTCCATGGCCAGGAATAAAGCCATTTCCAACCATCACTCTTGCTACCATAACTGCTGCATTTGACACATCAGGGATGGGTGCTCTCGATCCTCGAGATGCATGGATAGTGGATACAAGCTCAAATGATTGGTAGCTCGACTCCTCCCTACGTTCCGGCTCGACATAGGGGATAGCCGTCTCATGATAGATCCGATGATCCTCCTCGCCATGAACAATGACTAGCTTTCCTTTGACAACAAATTTCACACTTTGGTGGAGACTTGATGGCACGGCTCAAAGCAGTATGAATCCAAGGACGCCTAATAGAAAATTGAATGCGGTAGGAATGTCCATCACTGGAAAAGGACGTTGAACATCACCGGCCCTATTTGCAGATCAAGGTGGGTCTCCCCTATCACCTCCTTTCTCGTACCATCAAAAGCTCGGACGGAGGTCTTTGCGGACTTATTTTTGAAGGATCTATTTTCAGGCGGAGAAGAGTCGCCAATGGACGATATTCAAGGCGAGACCCATTATCAATGAGTACTCGAGCCACATGGGAAGCCTTGCACTTGACGAATATATATAATGCCTTAGTATGTCCCCTCCCCTCAAGAGGGAATTCTTCATCAGAAAAGGCTATTAAATCCTTAAGAAGAATCGATCCTACGAATTCCTCCAACCTGTCTTCCTCGATCGTCTCTAGTACGCGAACTTCGCTTAGAACCTTCATTAGAGACTTTTGATGTGTAGGAGATGTTTGCAAGAGTTCAAGTAAAGAGATCTGAGCAGGCAATTTCCGCAACTGGTCGACCACGTTATGCTCACTTGCTTTGATTATAGCCAGAAATTCCTTGGCCTCTTCGTCGAATTGGCTTTGCGGGTTGGGCATTAGCTTGAGCATAGGTCCGACCGGATCTTGTAATCGAGTCAACATCTAGCTCGTATGACCAAGGGACCGCTTTGTTATCCTTGTACTCATACAGCTGGGGCATCTCAATAATTATTTCATCATCAGTTGAAGGCACTTCCACTATCAATCCTTCATGGTCGGAGGCGTCCTCAAGTGGGGGCATGTCCTCGATCAATGGATCTGGTTTACTCTTTTCAGCACTTAACTTAGCAAATTCCTTCTCCCAATCAATGACGACTTCGGAGATAGTTGACACTATTCCAGCTTGGTCAGCATATATGATCATGCCAGCCTTAACCATTTCTTGAACCCTTTCCTTCATGGTAGGTAAGGGAGGATTCTCATCTGTCGGATAATAACCAACTCTAACTAATCCGCTATAGATATCTTTGACAGGCACCTTCAAGTTTATCTTTTTGCTAGCATTGAACTCGAAGATTGCATTCACGTTTCCCTGATGTTCCGGCAACGGATTCTTCTTGACATTTGGTTGGGTGGTACGGAAAGAAAATGCCTTAGTATCCAACAAATTTTGGATCTTGTGTTTCAAAGTCAAACATTCATCAGTTGAATGGCCGACCTCTCCCATATGATACTCACATTTTTTGGAGGGGTCATAGTTGGAGAATTTTTCAGCATTAGGCCGCTTTGGTTCGTGGGAGATCAATCCCTTGTTTCGGAGTATCGGTAAGACTTGAGATAGAGGGCCAGGAAGAGGAGAGAACTGCCTTTTGGTGAATTGCCGTTGTGCAGGCACTCGGCCTCCATCTTGCTGATTCCCGGGGACACGAACCATCGGAGGCTTACTAGGGGCTGGTTGCACATATGCAACATTGACTTCAGTGGTTGGTTCTTTATCTTTCTTCATGGTGAACCTTTTGCCCTGAAGAGTTGGTTCATTGAACCATCCATCCCTTAGGCCCATCTCGATCTGTTCACCCACTGGGATAAGCTGGTTGAAGTTCTCAACGTATGTGCTAGCCATCCGGTTACGGAACTCATATGGGAGAGTCTTGACGAACAACTTCATCAACTCCTTGTTTGTAGGCTCAGGAGTGATTTGAGCCGCCAAGTTTCGCCACCTTACAGGCGTACTCCTTAAATGACTCACTTTTCTTCTTCTCCATCCGCTCAAGATCCTCTCGGGAAGGTGCAATGTCCATGTTGAACTTATACGCTTTAGGAAAGCGTCGCCCACTTCATTCCGTGTCGAGAAGGTTTATATTTTTCATTATGTACCGGTTGAGTGCGGGCCCGATCAAGCTTGCATGAAACGATTGGATCATGAGAGGCTCGTTCTTGACGTATTGGGCCATGCGTACGTGGTACATTTGCAAATGAGCTTTTGGGCAGGAAGTACCGTTGTATTTCTCGAACTCCGGCATCTTAAACTTCTTTGGCACTTTGACTTTCTCATAAACTGACAAGTCGAACGGGAGTGAATTCTGCGATTCTTGCAATTGTTTCAGTTTCTCTTCAAGTTTGGCGAAGCGTTCATCTTGCTCCGCCTTAGGGACATTGTCGGGCTTGGCTTTTTCGGCAGTGACGAACAATGGGTCATCCTCCAGTTCCGGCATGTCATCCTCACCTATTTGGGCCTTGTTCGTCTGCTTTGGGACTACTATCTCGGGGATAGTGGGTGCAAGAGTCTGATGCACTTGGAGGGATTGCATTTGATCTGTCATCAGTTGCATAGAGGTGAGCAACTGCTGGAGTTGATTTTCCACAGCGGTCATACGATCACGCATTTCGATTTGGTCGGCCATTTTTGCTCTTGATCGTGTAATGATGGGCGAACGTGGAGGATCCGTTATCACCTAATTTGAAGAAACGGACAAAAATAAGTATCTCATATGAAATACACCGGTCCATGGCAATGGTCTAAAACTTTTATTCATTAATGGAGTTTTTGACAATCCTAACAAAATAGAAGCAAGATTGATTCAAGCACTTCATTAATGAAATAGAAGCTTAAAATGCCCTAAACAAACGAACTAGGAAAGTAAATGACTCAACTTCCTAAACATTAATCTAGAAATGAAACAACAAGATTGACTCAAACACTTCATCTAGCTTGATCAATATACACTCGGGACACCACTCGGCGCAATCGCTTATTCTCCTCTTGAGCTTTTTCAGCAACCCTTTTGAGGCGTTTATTCTCGCGCGGTTGGTGATCTTTAGCGGCACCTTTGGTATCTTTGGAAGTAACTCCTCTGGAATCTTGTGTTGTTGGATGTACTTAATTGAGGCATAGTACTTCATTTCTTTGCCCTTGAGCTCCTCCTCAGGCCACTTGAGTTTTTGTGGCTGGCACATATCCCACATTGATTTAATTGTGAGAATGGAGTCTTCATGGTCTTGGTCTCCATCAACAAAGTTGGCTTGGAGTGGATCTGCTTGCAATGCTGGGGGAAGCTCTTGCACAACTTGATACTGACGGGTCACTCTAGTTGGATAGTATTCCGTTGCTCCCGTGAATCCCAGTAGAGGGATTGGGCCAACACCTCCACATGAAAGTCTTGCCACATGAACTTGGAACCACTTAGCATGCCATAGGAAACCCTTGGAAGTCGGTTTTTTCATGAAAGCTAGCCATCTAGAATAATGGTAATCCGGTGCATGTTTTTGTTTGTTCTCAAATCTCATAATAGGGTGATTAGAGTTATTAACATCAAGTATAGTCATTGAACCACCAAACCCTTTTATATGAGAAAGAAACCAAATTTGTAAAAGCTCGGGAGAGGAATGGAAGGTCTTATCACCGCTTCCTTTAAATCGAGTGAGGGAAAGAAAGGTTTCGGCCAAAATAGTGTTTACGAAATTTTTTCCTCCCAACACTTGTTCAACTAAGTGAGCCATCAAAGGGTTAATAGCATTCTTGCAATGAGGAAAAAGTATAAACCCAAAGAAAGCTAAAAGGAAAACCCTTCTCATTTGAAATGAATTGCCGTTTTCAAAACATTCTTTTAGAAAAGATAAATGACATGTATTGCGGTGAGCTTTTAAAACCTTTCTTACATTATCCTCCTTAATTCTCAGAAAATCGGATAAGGCCACAACGGGGTCTATTCCAATAGGTGGACTAATTAATTCAGCTTTCAAAGATTTTCCTATGGCAATGCTATACTCTTCCAAGGTGGGCGTGAGTTCATGCTTACCGCCGAAGATGAAAGTAGAAGTCTCGGGGCACCAACAATGAGCAAGTGCTTGGATGAGGCCGCCATGGATGTTGATACGCAGCAATGGAAGTAGTCGACTAATGTGTGACTCTACAAATTGACGGCCAGTTTGGTCTAACTTGTCCCACCATGCGCTAAGCTCTTCCTTTGGAGGGAGAATAATTCGAATGTCCGGTATTCCCATTGTATATTGATCAAGACTCAGGACAATCCTAATGCCATGGACCGACAAAATGATATAATAAAGTAAGTAGATTGCAAGAGTGCGAATTTAGAAGACTTACTTTACCAATAAACAAAGGGCAATCACATAGACATGCGCATGGTAAGTGGCTCGATTTCTAGTCTATACAGGCTTAGCAAAGTGAAGCCACAAGGAATGATCAAACTAGCCGCGAGTGTGCAAACTAAGTCGGGTCCTCATGACTTTGGCTTGGTCAAAGAGCCGACCTGGGTTGCGGGCATGCGAACCGAGGTGGGTACTCTTGACACCAAAAAGAAAATTCGGGATTGAGATGGGCGACTCGTACCGTGGGCATGCGGTCGGAGTGGTATCCATCTCAATACCATCCTAAATGATCCTATGCGGCCCGTCCGGCGGCGGGTTGTGTGTGCAACAGTGTAGTGCTAGATGCAAGGCATGTACGACAATTTATATCAAGCAACACTTCACAAGTGAAAGTAAACCATACATCCCTACACCTCCCTGCAAAACAAATGTCAGCAAACACTTCCCCTTATACCTCCCACTCTGCAAGAACATTTAACACCTTAAATGTTAGGGACGTACACAGGATCCTTGCTGCCAAACAAAAACATTTTTCAAAAGAAAAAAAAAAATTGGCCTAAGTCCACTAAGAGTTTTAACTCAAGTCCCCAGCGGAGTCGCCAAGCTGTCGCGACCTCCCCGGAAGCGGGTTTGGACCACCTAAGGGTTCGGCTAATGGATTGCTAAGCCTAGACTTAGCTCGAGCTCTCCCAAGCCCATACCAATTCGCGACTTAGGGTTTAAGTTCTTAATATGCAAATGATTTTTATTTTTTAATTAGGAGTCGCCACTAATCTATTTTTGGTGGGTCGATTAGAAACCCAAGTAAAGTAACGGGAGAATTACTTCACTTCTACGAACCGAGAGATTAAATGAGCTCGGGGACTTGGTTACGCTAGATTTCTCTAACGCCCTTTCGGTACCTTTCTCTTTTAAAAACATGTTTTGCAGGCAGCTTGGATTGATTTTAATTCACTTTCCTAACATGCGAGGTGATCATGCGGGTGCGCAAACCACCAATTTAACACCCAAGAAAGCGATGAATAAATTGCCGGACTTACCTCATAGCAACGAAAGCATCTGCATTGTTAAATCAGAATCCACATCAACAGACCTAGATGTGATTTCTAATTAACAGGCAATTTCCCATTTTTTTTTTGGTTTTCACTTATTAATATGCAATGCATGCTACTAATCTAGCATGGAATGGCATGACAATGTGTTCTAAACTACATGACATGAGTAAAATATTTTTTTGCGTTTTCTTAATGAGCATGCAATAATTAAATATGCAAATCAAAATGACCTAATTATGATGACGGGCAATTTTTAATTAAATGAACCTAATCCTACATGATGTGCCCATGATATTTCTATTCCTAAAAATGCAATTTATCCTAAAAATTGAAACTAGTTTATCTAAAGACAAATTTTTGTATTTTTCATGATATTCGAAATTAAGACAAATGCAAAAATTACCTAGCTAAATTAAAATTCCTCCAATTTAAACTTAGGATTAAGTCATGCTAAATCCTAATTTAAACTAAGACGTTATTTTAATCTAGCAATTTCTAACCTAAGATGCAAATTGATCTAAACTTAAAATGAGACATGCAATTCTATTCTAAAATGCATGATGATTTTTGTTTGTTTTTTTTTATATATAAAATTCGAAATTTAAAAAAATTGCACACAATTAAACATGCAACCTAAAAAAACTAGCACCCTAAATTAATTAATTATTTTTTTGGGATTTTTTTGTTATAAAAATTTAAAATCAAAAATCCTATTCTAAATTGACTAGTGCAATTCTTAAGAAAAACTAATATCCTGAATGCATTTTTTTGGATTTTTGTCATTAAAAAAACGAAATAACTAAATACGCTAACCCTAGCCCTAATCCAACTTGCATTTTTTTTGAATTTTTTTTTTCAAAAACAAAAGTTAATTCTAATAACCCGATGTCCAATCCAATCAGGATAAGATTAATACCCAAAATTGACGAACCATATCTCGCGCATGAGATCGGGTTGGTCAATTTTAAATTAAATCGCGAATCAAATCTCGGGCATGAGATTGAATTGTCGATTTTGCAAGAGATTATGAGTCGGATTTCGGGCGCGAAAATCGGACTCCTAATCCCTAATTTGATGGGTTATTTCACATTGGAACTTCAATCATGCATTAATGAATAATCACACTAAAAAATATATATAAAAACGAACTATAAACTGTATTAAAAATAAAGATAAGATAATAATAATAATAAAACTACCTAATGTGCCCCTTTTGTCTTTTTCTTATTTTTTTGTTTTCTTCTTTTCTTTTCCCACGCACCGGCTTGCTCGTGGGTCTCCAAGGGGAAGCCGCCGTCGATCCGGAGGGGCGCTCCGGCGTTCGGGACTCCGGCGAGGACCGGTGCGAGTGGGACCGGTGAGGGGGTCCGGCAAGGGCGGCGGCGGCAGAGCGGGGGCGCGGCCCAGGCGTTGCGGACGCGGGCTGGCGAGCGGCCAAAAGCGAGGCGGTAGCAGCATGGGGGGCACACCGGTCGTCGCGGGTCGAGCGGGCTGAGCGGAGGTGCGGCGGGTCGACGGTGGTGCTAGCGCCGCGGGCTACTCGCAAGGGGACAGCGGTTCGGAGCTGCAGATTGGGCGGCGAGAGGAGGAGGTACGGAGCGGAGCTGGAGGCACGCGAGTGCGGCGTCGTCGCAACCGGGGCGCGGAGCGCGGCGTCCGGAGACGGTGGCGGGCGTCGCGGCGGAGGGGCGATCCGGCTCGGGTGGAGCCGAGGCAGCGGTGTCGACGCTCGGGGCTCGGGCGGTGTTGGGTGATGCTGCGTCCGGCGAGCGGGGGCGAGCGTTCGGGTGCGGGCGGTGAGGAAGGTCCGAGATCCGCGTCGTCGGGGTCGCGAGCGGCGCGCGAGCTCTGTGGATCGGGAAGAGGAGCAGATCCGGCTCGGGTGACCGCAGAGGCGCAGCGGAGCCGGGTGTCGTGGCGAGGCGGTGGTGGCGTTCGGATCTCGCGAGTTGCGTGGCGGCGAGGACGGAACGGCTTGGTTTACAGCGTCGTGGTCGGCGGTCCAGGCGTCGGAGACGGTGACGCGGGGGCGGTGGGCGACGGGCGGACCAGGAGCGCGTCGGGGCTGGCTCGAGCGGAGGCGGTGGGCGCGTGCGGGCCGGGTCGCGCGGCGGTGCGAGCGCAGCGCGGGTGAGAAGGAGCCGGCGGTCGGTTGCGAAACGGGGGCAGCGAACGTGGGGGGAGTAGCACAAACCGGTGGAAATTTAGCCAAGAAGAAGAACAGTGGGCGCTCCTTTCTTTTTTTCCCTCGCAGCCGCACGTCTCCTCTCCCCCTTCTCGGGTGTTGTTCCAAGCCCTTACTTAAAGAAGACAACCCCTCTTTTTTTATTATTTTTCTTTCACGTTCTTTTCTCTCTCTCTCTGTTGCTCTCTCGACTTTACCTTCTTTTTTCTCTCGAGACTCTATCTCTCTTTTCTTTCGAACGAAGGAGAAACTCCCCTCCCGATGTAATTTTTTCTTTTGTTTTCTCTTTCCCCCTTGTCTGACCGAAGGAGAAGCCCCTCACAATGGAATTTTTTCTCTTTTCCCCCTGTTCTTCAGCACGGAGATCTTCTAGCGCGCCTGTCCCATTTCGTGCGTGTATGTGCATGCATTAATGAGGAGGTTTCTTCCACGGTGAATTTTCATTGCATCATCAAAGCTGACATATTATATAATATTATGGGCATATTATAATAACACAATATGGGCATATTATATAATATGTTGTGAGCGGCTTTTGCTTCTTTGAAGATTTCCCCCTGAATCCGCACTTCACCGAATTCGTGTATGCAATCGACCGCGAGCCCCTGCTTCTTATCGCGCTTTTAGTACAAATGCAATTGCGGCTACATGAAATGCAATTTTAATATTTTTTCTTAGGGGTTAAAGATTAATCCCTAAATTTTTATGCAATTAATTACTAAATGATTAGTCAAAATTTAGGTGTCAACAATCTCCTATAAATAGGAAAGAGAGGGAGCAGCTAGGTTTTGGGTTAGATCGTTTTTCATTGTTTTAAGAGTTTTTCAAGTATTTTGAAGAAAAATAAATGTGGTGACAGAATTCTTGTTCTTTGATTCAAGATGCTGAATTTGATTTTTATTTTTATTATTTTTTCTACTATGTTCTAATTTTCTTTTGTTAGGGTTACGATATAGCCTAACTATGATGATGTGAATTTCATGATTTTTTATGTTTTACAATTGATTTCATTCATGTAAGTTATATATTATTGTGCGTAATGCTTTTGAGTGACTGGCTACCACTTGAATTATCTGATGTGCATATTTGAGATTGACAAGTGATAATATGCAATTATTCATTATAATATATAACCATGAATTAAACGTGGATAGAGATATACAGTGTTATTTGTGTAGTTTTCAATGATAAGATGATCTAAAAGACTCATTGTAAACCGAGAATATTTATAATTTTTAATACACTCATGTTTATTTTAATTTACATAGAGATATAGTGGATTAATAAGCTAAGTAGGTTTGTTATACCTAGAGATATGATAGTAAATAGATTAAAAAATTCCGCTATCACATGTTTAATATCGTTCTTGTATTCATAATAATCTGAAATTCATATTTAGTGGTTATGGTGAAATCGGATGCTCTAACATATTTATCTTATCGATTTATTGCATTTAGTCTAAAAATTTCATTTTTAATTTATTCTTAATTATATTTTGATCTGTTAGATAAATTTTAGAATTAGTCTATTTTAGTATTTAATTGGTTTATTAATCATTGATTTCCGTGAGACGATACTTTATCTCATCACTATATTACTTGTTCGACACGTGCACTTGCGTTTAGAATTTTACGAACAAGTTTTTGGCGCTGTTGCTAGGGATCGTTTGTTTAATACTAATTAATATTGATACCAAATAATTCTAAGTTTAATCTAGCTTTCGTTTTGTTTTATTTTTTAGGGTGTACATTGGTTTATGACACGTAGCTAACAAGGGAAACTTGTTGAGCTTGATCCAGAAATCAAGCGTACATTCAAAAGGCGACTGAGAGAACAGAGAAATCACACTAAGATGATAGACGGTGATAATGAAAATCCACATAGACTTTTAAGAGATTATGCTATGCCAACAGTTCAAGACACTACATAAAAAATTAGAAGACCTGCAATTCAAGCAAACGACTTTGAGATCAAGCCGTCACTCATTTAGATGCTTCAACAATCGGTGCAATTCGGTCGGCTACCAAGCGATGATTCAAACGCTCGCATCGATGCTTTTCTTGAAATCCGTGACACCATTAAATATAATGGAGTTATAGATGATGTTATTAGATTGAGATTATTTACATTCTCTCTTAGAGATAAAGCTAAGAGTTGGCTTTCTTCTCTTCATGTAGGATCAATTACTACATGAAATGATATGGCTCAGAAATTTCTTGGTAAATTCTTTCCACTTGCAAAGTCTGCAAAGATCTGTAACGATATTACTAATTTTATGTAGATGGATAATGAATTATTATATGAAGCATGGGAAGGATTCAAAGAACTTCTTAGGAGATGCCCACATCATGGACTACCTGTATGGATGCAGGTACAAACTTTTTATAATGGCTCTAGTACAAATCTTTGTTCTATGATTGATGCAGCCGCAAGAGGAACTCTAAATAATAAAATACCAGAAGAAGCCTACAATTTATTAGAGGAGATGGCATCCAATAGTTACCAGTGGCCTACTGATAGACTACCAATGTGAAAAGCTAGCGGAGTTCATGAAGTGGATGCTTTTGCTGCAATTGCTGCACAATTTTAAACATTCAACAAAAAGCTAGATAATATAAGTGTTTCAGTCATGAAAATTCAGAATTTGATATGTGATTTTTGTGGTGGAGGACATGTTAGCACAGAGTGTCAGGTAAGTAATACTTTTAAACAATCTAGTGAAAATTTTAACTTTGTTGGAAATTTTAATAGGTCACTGAATAATCCCTATTCTAACACGTACAATCTATGATGGTGCAATCATTCAAAATTTTCATGGAATAATCAGAATGTGATGAGACCACCTAGATTCAAACAATCAGAAGAGATAAAGTCAAATTTGAAAGATATAGTTACCAAACTTGTTATCATAACTCATGACTTCATCAAAAGCACGGATGTGAGCTTTCAAAACCAAGAGGCTTCAATAAGAAATATGGAGATGCAAGTGGGTCAGTTAGCAAGCATGATGTCAGGGAAACAACAAGGTTCATCGCCGAGCAACACAGAGAAAAATCCAATTGAAAACATAAAAGGCTATTGCCCTGAGAAGTAGTAAATAAGTGGGAGAAGAAGAGATTATCAGAGACAAGGAAGATGTAGTCAATAAACAATCAAAGGAGACAAGTAAGAGTAAACTTTTTTTAGGTAATCCCAAGCCATATGTGTCGCCAATTCCATTCTCTCAGCGACTCCAACAGCACAAAATAGATAAGCAATTTTCTAAATTTCTTGATATATTAAAAAAATTACACATTAACATTCCTTTTGCAGATGTTTTAGCACAAATAGTTATGCAAAATTTTTGAAGGAGATTTTGGCAAACGAAAGGAAACTGGAGTATTATGAAACTATGAAGTTAAATGAGGAGTGTTCGACCATCCTACAAAATAAATTGCCTTCGAAATTAAAAGATCCAAGGAGTTTTACTATTCCTTGCACTATTGGGGATTTTTATTTTGAAAAAACATTATGTGATTTATGTGCAAGTATTAATCTGATGCTTTATTCAGTTTTCAAGAAATTAGGATTGAGCATGGTAAAAGCAACTACAATGTCACTTCAACTGGCTGATCGATCAATTAAATATCTGAGAGGTATTGTGGAAGATGTTTTGATAAAAGTTGACAAATTTATCTTTCCTACAAATTTCATAGTTCGAGGAAGATTTTGGGGTACCACTTATCTTAGGTCGACCTTTTCTAGCAACAGGAAGAGCTCTTATTGATATACAACAAGGGAAGTTGATCCTTAGAGTTCAAGATGATATTGTTTTATTTAATGTTTTTAAAGCAATGAAATATTCATGTAATGATAATTCTTGTTTTAGAGTTGAGACAGTTGACAAGTTGGTGAATAAGGTTTTTAAGGAAAATATTTTTAAAGATCCACTTGAAGCATGTCTGATTCAACTAATGGACAAAGATATCCAAAATTAGGAGATAAAAGAGTACGCAAATTTCATGGAGGCAATTCCACCATATTCAAGGCAAAAGACAATTAAATTTGAGGAGTTGGGACAACACATAACAAAGCCTAAAACACATAACAAAGCTTAAACCATCAATTGAAGAGCCTCCAATTCTTGAACTCAAACCCTTACATTCTCATTTAAAATATGCTTATTAGATGGAGTTTCTTCTTTACCGATAATTATATTTTATTCTTTGACAGATTTGATGAAGGAACAATATAAACTCACTATTCAACCTCAGAGGTGTTTGAAGCCCTACTTTGAAGGTGGTTACAACAAGTAAAAGATCACCTTTGAACTTCATCCTCCAGATTAGTGACATCTGAGATAGTTTAGTTGAAAATTATAAAGCAAGCACTTCTTGGAAGGCAACCCAAGCATTTTAATTATGTTTTTATTTATTTTTAAGTTTATGTTTTGCAAAAAAAAAAAAAAAAAAAAGATTAACTTTTCTCTGTTTTATCCAGGTTAATTTTTTTAGGGAGCACTTTTCTTTTCAAGATTTTAATCATCAAGGTTATTTATGAACTTATTCTACAAGGGGAGTTTTCTTCTTCCTATTCTATTTTTTGCATTGAGGACGCTGCTTCATTCAAGTTTGGAGGGAGACAAATTTTTTGGATAATTTTTTTTTTTCATGATTGCATTCTTGGTTATAAATTTTTGCAATTCTTAGGAAAATTCAAATTTTATTTAAACTTGCAATTGATGTGTGAGTTAATTTTAATTTTGATTATGTTGATTAGGGGTGAGCACGGTTCCCGGTTCCAAAGAGACCGGTTCCGGTTCCTGGTTCCCTTTTTCTGGGAATCGGCGTTCCCGGTTCCGGTTTCGGTTCCCATGAGAACCGGAACCAGAACCGATCAGAGTTTTTTTTTTTTAAAAAAAAAAACCCTACATCACTTCCCCCTTCGCGTGATTTCCCCCCCTTCCGCCGATTCTTCCCCCTCTTTCCCCCTTCTTTCTCTCTCTCTCTCTCTCTCTCTCTTTTCTTCGCTTTTTCCTCCTCACGTCACTTCCTGCCCCCCAACTTTTTTCTTTTCTTCTCTCTCTCTTTCTCTTCTCTTTCCCTCTCTCTTGGCCTGGCCGAAACTCCCTCCTCTTCTCTTCTTCTTCTTCTTCTTCTTCTTCTTCTTCTTCTTCTTCTTCTTCTTCCTTCCTCTTATTAGCTGCTGCTTCACCCACCACCACATCACCGCCCCATGCCCTACTCACCACCACCTCTTGCCACTAAACCACCACCACCCATCGCTCGTTCGACGAGCCGTCTCGCCATTGAGCCCGACGAGCTGTCGCGTCGTACGCGCTGCCCCTCACCGCCGTGAGCCACCGCCACCGTCCACAATCCACCGTCACTAGCTCTTGCCGCCACTCGCTCAGTTGTCTGGGCCGTCGTTGCTCCGAATCGCCACTGCTTCCGCCAGAACTGAGCTCTCCCCCCTTGGCCGTGGGTGGGCCACATGAGCGACTGCTGCACCAGCCGCTTCGGCCGCTGGCAGCCGTTCATCGTCACCGAGGCCCTGTCGATCACCTTTTCCGTGCTGATCATCGGCCACTCCGCCAACATCAGGTGGTTGCTTGGGGACAGGGAGGGTGCCACCAAGTTGCGGGCGGTGGGTACCTTCTTCTTCGGGTTTTCGATCATCGACGTCACGAACAACATGACTCAGGGTTCTTGCAGAGCTCTGCTCATTGACCTCACCGGTAATTTCAGCTCTTCTTGTTTCGATAGTCTAGTCTTTTGACGATTTTGAGCCTCTCTTTTGCTTCTTCGAAACCCTAGACGAGCACTGTTCCGGTAGAGTGCCTGGTCATATACGAGTCCTAATTCCTAACTTCAATGAACCATCTTTTGGCCGGACAAAAAACAAATGAGACAATTGTGGTTGTGTAGTATTTAATCCTTAATTTGGCTCTTACCTCTTCAGATTTTGGTGCACATAGTTGGGCTCAACAAACTCTACCGACGACATCTTTTCACTTGTTTTTATTTTCGTTTTTTGGACCACTCTATTAAGTGATTGCACATTAGATGCATTTGTTATGTTGCATCAGTAGGTGTACCATATTTATAGATTTCTTGTGTGCTGGCAGTATATTTTGTTTTCTGACTCTGTAAGTAATTACATTTGTAGATAATGTTGGGGTCATTATGAATCCAAAAGGAGAAATGAAAGGTATAGTTCTCTTCACAACGTGCAAAGGTTTTCATGAATTTACATGCTTTGATTCAATGAATTGAAGTGGAGAGTTATTGAGCGGCATTGACATATCCATAGAAAGTAAAGTAGTGATACTTTCACAGGACTAGGCTTCCTGATACAAATAGTGTGGTTTTAGAGGCAAGACGAATTTGATTGACGAAAGCTTTTGGCCTGACATTTAAATCAGAGTTGCAATTGTGGACGGTGTTTCTCCATGATCCTTGTATCTCATCGTCTTCTAATAATTTTCAGGTTCTGCCATTACTGGTCCGATTGGGAAAGAGTGTGTAGACTTGTGGCCGAGAATTGCCAGTGCAGCCAACGCCGTCGTTTGAGAGTTGCATTGATCTTTTATGTTCATGTTATTTGTTTTCATACTGTGGTTTGATGTTGCCAATGAAAGAAAACCTCGGATTGTCTCTTTTTGAAGTGTTTTCATGGTTTAGAAGATTTAAGTATATCCATTTTAGACCTTGGGTTCTTTTCTCGGAGTCTTTCGGCTTGCAGCCCTGTTTATTTCCCTCACGGCTAAAGATTGATTGGTTTCTAGTCGAGTACAAAAGGTTGATGAAGTATTCTGATGCAATTGATGCAGATGGTGACCATGGTCTTGATCCCAATCTCGGGATTTCAGCTTCTTCCAGGGGAATGGTGGAAACCTTAGAGCCCTCAGGCGACATGTGTCATGGAAGTAGTTTGAGGGTAATACTAGGGAATATTATATTGATTTCTTTTTGCTTTCGCTTATACTCTTTAGCTCCATATATTTAATGAGGAGGCTCAGATTATTACTACTTTGTGACTTCCAATGGTATCCGTATCCACTAAAAATGCTTCTCAGGTAGAAACTCTGCTGCATCCTGGGGTGATCCATCTATTCAAGGTTTATCAATGACATCTGGACAACCTCCTTCTTGGACTGGTGCTTGAACTAATGTTTCTAGGATTTTATGCATCGATCTAAAGTTTTGGTTATGATATGGAGATATTCATGTACAAATATGCCAAGATTTTGTGCATGTTATTCCTTGTTTTATGTGCTGCTTCATGAATGAAGCTTCAATTAATTCATAACCTTGTGGGTATCAACCTAGAGTTTTCTGAAAACTGCTTGATGATGCATGTTGTCGCACTGTTCTAATTTCATGAGCTTAATAGTCAATTGTTTGAAAAGAGCTTTTCAAATCTGAAAATGAAAAGAAAAAAAAAACATGTTGGAACCTAGAACCGATCCTGGAACCTGTAATAGGGTAGGTTCCAGGTTCTTGGTTCTAACGGGTAGGTTCCAAGTTCCAAAAAATGAGGAACCTGTACCCAAGGGTAGGTTCCAGGTTCCAGACGGAACCGAACCGGAACTTGGAACCGCTCACCCCTAATGTTGATCCACTTACTGAGCACTAAAAGTCCTTAATTTTTTAATTATGTATAAATCTAGAGAACATTCATGTGAAGTATATGATTTTCTTAAATTTCACTAAAATCTTAGAATTTGTTTGATTTTCTCTTAAGGTGAAATCCTAAGCTAAATCTAACTGAGAAAATAATTTAGGTAATTTTTGGATCGATTGAGCATTTCAAGCTAACCCTGTTTATTTATCCTTAGTCACCCTGTTGAGACTTAATTATTACCCAATTTTTCATTGGTACCCATATATGTTTAGCCTAGCCGTGATCAAATTATATCCTTATCCCATGCCCTATGAACACGTTGATTTTCTTTTGGGATAGAAAAAAAAATTATTTGAGCTTGATAGAAATTTGGGAGGAAGGATGGAGTGTGAAAAGAAAATGATTTCTATGGTTGTTTGGGGTGTAGTATCAAAAAAAAAAAAATTTGCTTTTATGGTTCCCTATCCAACTTTCAATTGAGTGAGTCTTTTGGATATTCAATGGGTTGGAAATTTTCATGTTATATTAGGGACTTTGGGAGAAACTCCACCATAAAGAAATTAAAAAAAAAAAAGAAAAGAAAAAGGAGAAGAAAAAAAAGGAATGATGATATATGGTGGCAGAAAAATTATCTTAAAGAAGTGAAATTGGACAATGACATTGGCTCTAATTACATCCTAGAAATCAACGTGTTAATGGGTGAGTTGAGCTTAAAATTCATATTATCTCACCTTTAGCCCAGCTTTACATTACAACAAGAGAAAAGTTCTATTGATTTTTAGTTGGATGATTAGTTTACATTAGTGGAGAAATAAATGAAAAACAAACCTATGAGATTTGGTCTTAATTATTGAGAATTTTTTAGAGATTACATGTAAATGTGAATTTATTTGTATTGCATATAATTCGAAAAAGATGAGGACTCACACACACACACACTTGGATCATATAGTTAGAATTGGTCTTAACTTATAAATCGATTTCAATGTTTGGACGAAATTTGTGGTTTTCTTTGATTTGTGAATTTGAGCAATTATGGAAAGATGTCATGGAGAAGGTTATTAGGTTGAGTATGTGTTATGTCTTACTTTTGCTCAAGGACTAGCAAAATGTTAAGTTTTGGAATTTGATAACTCTATAAAGATAGAGTTATTTTACCTATTTTAGGCAACAATTAATGCAATATCTATGAGAAAATATTTGGATTTCCTTATGATTATTTGAATTTTCTTTATTTATGTAGAATAATGAGATATGGAGAGGATAAAGAAAAGAATAACAACTATCAGGAATTCAAATAAAAGTAGTAGTGGAAGATGTATATCAAATCATGAAATTCTTGATTTTGTTCTCTAATGTTATCTGCAAGCGTTGGTAGATAGATATTTTGGATCTCCTATAAATAGGAAAGAGAGAGAGCAGCTAAGTTTTGGGTTAAATCGTTTTTCATTGTTTTGAGAGTTTTTCAAGTATTTTGAAGAGAAGACAAAAGTGGTGACATAATTCTTGTTCTTTGATTCAAAATGCTGAGTTTAATTTTTATTTTTATTTCTTCTTCTACTATGTTCGAATTTTCTTTTGTTGGGGCTACGATGCAGCCTAACCATGATTATGTGAATTTCATGATTTTTATGTTTTACAATTGATTTCATTCATATGAGTTATATATTATTGTGCGTAATGCTTTTGAGTGACTAGCCACCACTTGAATTATCTGATGTGCATATTTGAGATTGAAAAGTGATAATATGCAATTACTCATTATAATATATAACCATGAATTAAACGTGGATAGAGATATACCGCGTTATTTATGTAGCTTTCGGTAATAAGATGATCCAAAAGACTCATTGTAAACCGGGAATATTAATAATTTTTAATACACTCATGTTTATTTTAATTCACATAAAGATATAGTGGATTAATAAGCTGAGTAGGTTTGTTATACTTAGAGATAGGATAGTAAATAGATTAAGAAATTCTGCTATCACATGTTTGATATCGTTCTTGTATTCACAATAATCTGAAATTCATATCTAGTGATTATGGTGAAATCGGATGCTCTAATATATTTATCTTATCTATTTACTGTATTTAGTTTACAAATTTCATTTTAAATTTATTCTTAATTATATTTTGATCTGTTAGATAAATTTTAGAATTAGCCTATTTTAGTATTTAATTGGTTTATTAATCATCGATCTCTGTGGGACGATACTTTATTTCATCATTATATTATTTGTTCGACTCGTGCACTTGCTTTTAAAATTTTACGAACAGAAGACCACCTGCAAGGGTGAAAGAAAAAGAAATAAAACAGGGATAATGAAAAGAAATGGCAAAAAAAGGACAAAGTAAGGAAAAGACAAAGGAGAAAAAAAAAAAAAAAAATCATTAAAGAAAAAAAAATTCAAAAATTTCTTTCCTTTCTTAACCCAACCGGGTCAGGCCCAAGTTTGGATCGGGTCAATGGGCCGAGTCGGGTTTCTTGGCAAGAACCCGTTTTCCTAAATAAAATATTATTATATATTAAAAAAATTTCAAAATTCAAAATTTTTTTCAAAAATATGAAAAAAATAAAAATTTAAACAATTTTCCGAAAATGCAAAAACTTTCAGAGAACATTAAAAAAATTCAAAAAATTTCAGAAAAAATTAAAAACTTGATTTTTTTTCAAAAAAGATTAAAAATAAGACAAATTCAAAAAAAATCAGAAAATTTCTAAATTTGGAAAATTTCTAAGCATTTCAATAGTAATTAGAAAAATAAAAACATTCAAAAAGATTAAAAATCCTGAATTTTTTGGAAAATTCGAAAATTCAATTTTCTTGAAAAATGTGAAAATTCTTTAAAACAAATTAGAATTTAAAAATCCTCAAAAAGGTTAAAACTTTGGGTTATTTTCTCCTAAAAAGTGAAAGTCTTTCAATTTAGAATTATACTCAAGGTTGATCAAGCCCTTAGAGCTTTACCTTAGTGTTTGAATTGTTCTTAGAGACAAATGCCCTTGATTGCATAACATTAATATGCTATTTTGGCTTCCCTTTAGTCTATTTATCTTTTCCTTAGTGTTAAGTCTAAGCAATCCCATGAAATGTATTTAATACTTTCCTTGGTTGTTGATTGTCACGCTAATAAATTGTACACCCACATGCTCGCTTCGCATATTAGTAGATAGTTATAAAATTAATCCAGACTGCTATACAAAAAATCTTTTTTTCTTTTAAATAAACAATATTAGATAGAAAGAGTACTAATTGGCTAATTAGTGCAATCACGTCCCTAACCTAGATTTTCTAGTTAGTAGAACATGAGGTACACTCTCATACCTCACTTGATTTCTAGCCAACCCTAATAAGCTAGTTAAGGGCTCTTTCTTTAGAAAATTTTCATACCCTCAATTTGAACACCCAATTAGGGGTGTGCATGGTCCGGGTGGGCGGTTCCCGACCTAGAACCGGGAACTGCCCGCTAAGAATCGATTCCGAAAAATCGGAACCGGGATCCACCCGTTTATTGCATGGATCCACCCGGGAACCGGACTGCCGGTCCGGTCCGGTTCCCGGGTGGATCCATGGAACCGATTTTGATGCCAAAAATTCTGGTTTCGCGAGGAGAAACCCACCGAGAACCCAATTCAATTGTCGTGAGAGAAGAGAGACAAGGTGACAGGGATGGACAAAAGAAGGCGAGCGGAGAACTATTGGACCCTTGTACACAGTGATTACTAATGCACCAAGAATTGATGCAACGGTTCCCACAAGCTTAGCTTGGCTACTTGAGCTTTTCCAATTCACCTTCTCCATTCTAGATTTTGAATCCATGAACAAATTCAACAGTAAGATAAGTTTATCTTGTTTCATTGTCTGACAGACATGTTGTGCATTACTATATTTTGCAATTTCATTTGAATGCGCAACCTCCACTTGCCGAAGCACTGGACTTTCTTGACTTTTTGTCCCATTTCAGGGATTTATTCATTGGCAGAGCAACACCTATCTCAGAAATTTTAGGGACCCAGCATCATCAGAAATAAAAGTTATAGAACTGTTCATAATCTCTGAGATTAGAAGGACGGATACACTGAAAATGAGAAGTGAATTAAGTTGTAGCGAAGTGAATTATTCCGGTCCTGCTTGAAACAAGAAGTATGGATTTGCTTTGGTCAGACTTGATTAAAAGCATTCTCAACTTTAAGCAGAACCTATGTGAAATCAAACCTCCATCATCATCCAATTAACACATCATCATCTGCTTCTCTCATTTTTCTTCAAATGGAGGTTATTTAAGTGCACTAAAGATAACGAGAAGAAAGAGAGAACGAACCTTGAAATGATGGCAAGAATGAAAGTGAAAGCTGGGATGAGGTTCATCATGGCCGTGCCCAGCATAGGTGAGCTATAATCGATCCCAGCATACCCGCATATCTGCGATGCGGATCTGCATCAACCAAATCACAAAAAAAAATTCACCACGTTTTCCCGTACCAAACTCTCAGCAGTAGATCAAGACGTTTCGCTTCAAAAGAATTCCAAGAAAAGCAAAATCCACCAAGTCCACAAATTAATGCGAAACGAGGACACTTCACTCACTCACTCGACCAGAGCGAGCAAGAAGATTTTGCGAAGCACGGAGAAAGTGAGAGGAGGGCGCGACCCTGACCTACCAAATAGAGCAAACAAACAAGTCAAGAACTTAAAACCCTTCTCCCCCCCTTTCGCCTGCCATCAATGAAGCTAGCGAGTGACAGGCATGAGCAAAGCACGAACTTGCGAGAGATGATGGAGGGACAAGGAAGGAGGACGAGAGAGGAGAGGGCATTACAGTAGAAGGCCAAGGTGTACTTGTTGAGCCCATCGGACATTGGCCATTTTCGCCATCACCATGCTGCTCTCTTGAACCAGAATCACCATTATCATCCCCACGAACGGCAGCGAACCCCCGGCCCTCCCCTCCATCTCCATCTCTCTCTCTAGCTCTCTAGCTCTCTTCTTAGTTCGTGGGTGAAATAATTGGAGGACCTCGAGAAGCTTTCCTTCGTTTTACGGGACCGCCATCAATCGGATGATTTTGTTTGACTTTAAAACTGACGGAAGACAAAGATCTCTCCCTCCAACGGAAGACAGTGGCGGAGGAGGAGCAGTGGCGGCATGGATACTCGGGGATGAATCGAAGACGAAGAGAAGAAACAGAGAGAATCGAAGATTGAGGAAGAAACAGAGAGAATCGAAGGCTGAGGAAGAAACAGAGAGAGAAGAAACGCGAATTAGGGTTTCGTGAATTAGGGATCCGCGAGTCGCGACTTTTGTTTTGTTTAGTATTTTTTTTTAATTATAAATAGGTACCGGTCCGGTCCGGGTGGGCGGGCGGGCGGGCGGATCCGCCCACGGAACCGGGAACCGGACCGGTTCCCTCAAGAACCGCCGGTTCCGGGCGGTTCCAGTCCGGTTCCGGGCGGTCTGGGCGGTTCCCGGGTATTTTGCACACCCCTACACCCAATGCCAAGTGAGGTATGGACTTGAAAGGGCCCATGCCTGATTATGGGCTTGAAAGGGCATGTGCCTGATTATGGGCTGTAGGCCCGTCCTTAAACCTCTTTCCTTCCTCGAGAGATAGATCTCGACAATGTGGTGTGGGTGCATCAATTTGGAGTAAATGTGACACCGGTAAATCAATTTGAAATTTTTTGTGACATAAAAGTTAGTTTGGAGTGAGTTTGGCATGGATGTATCAATTCGAGTTTTTGCTATCTTTGTGTGCATTGAACAAGTGCAGTTGACGGGCATGAATTCTTGCGTGCGCTCATTCATAGCACGTCCAAATTAAAGGGATGCCAATGCCATTTGCTTAAAGTAAACTAAAAATAATCGACTTGTTACTCGTCAAATCTTGATGAATACTTCAATAGGTGCATCACATTTTATTTTATTTTATTTTTTATAATTTTTCCGGCTAAGTCGCTTTATAACTAGTAGTTACTTGCTAATTACGTGTAGAATTCTTTAGGATTATTTGGCCCTTTCGGTGCGCGCGGAACGTTCGTTCCATGTGTGACAAAATAAAAAAGGGAGGTTGAGAGAGAGAGAGAGAGACTTTGTGCATTCTAGATTAGCAAGGGGCTTTTCACATGGATTTCTCCTTTTTCAGATAATTCCTCTAAATTATTTCTCTTTCTTTTAGATATTGACTCTGAGTATGATCCGTTCGTGCAATTACCGTAGTATTCTATTCACTATTACTTTTTCGATGCAATAATAATAACAACAAATATATTGGTTCCCTGAACTCACTTTATTCATCAATAATTTTACAAATATATTACGTGTATATACTTTTCATTTTTGACTTGGCAAAGCAAAACAATAGTTATAGCATCTTCTTCATGTTTTTTTTTTCTTTTTGGAAGATGTCGAAAAGAGGGGAAAAAAAGAATTCTGTCCACAAAAAGAAAAGGAATATGTTCACTTCTTGGCGAGGAGGAAAACCAAACTACTTAAAACCGAAAGACATAGTGCTAAAACCGAAGGACCTCGGCTTGGGTATCATGATCTGGGGCACATTCACCAAGAACCTAGTCATGGGTGCCGGGTTCTCAAACTTGACCTCGAGGAACCAGGCCTTGAAAGCTAAGGTACCAAGCTTGTACGCAAGAGACTCAAGTGTAGTCGCTGCCAACTCGAGCACTAGTGATGTGGTACCAAGTATGGGGCCTAAGGTCGTGGGCTTAGTATTAGGTCCCACGAGGACGAGCTAGGAGCCTTGGCATCCACTTCTGTGGTGGTATGCTTGGGACCCTAGCACCTTATGCTCAAGCCCCTAGTACTTTTACCCAAGTACTTGAACTGGATTGGGACCTCAATGGCCAATGCCTGAGTCCCTAGAAACATAGTGCAAGACTTTGACTCCCACGCTCAGGACCCTAGGAAGGAGTCTCTTGAGAACGAGCTTGAGTCCCTCAAAGCTAAGGTTGAGATCCCAACCTTGCTTGTCTTCACCTACTGTTTAATTTAATGATTTTTTAATTTCAAAATTTTATTTAAAAAATCAAAAATAACATATGCATGTCATAATCGGATTAATTGCATTGTGCCTACATCACTATCTGCCATGTCAAGCTCTGTCATATGCCACGCCATTCATATGTGCCATATCAGCAATACCATGTCATCAATGTCATGTGATATGCCATTTCATTTAGTGATGCATGTTTAGGGTCATTTTATGTAGAATGCATGTCATGCTAAAATAACTACGTTAGCTTTTGCTTGTCATTAACATCGGGTCATGTCACATGTCATTAGAATAGTAAATCATGCATTTTTAATATCGATTAGAACTTCAAGTAGTTAGTTTTCATACATAAAGGAAACCCCACAGAGAGAATTAATTAGGATGGTTAATTAGTAATAGAATCATGATTAGGCTAGGTTTAGTACACTTAGTGCATAAGATTAATTTTTAGTATATGAGCTTTTGCTTTCTTGCAATTTATTTATTACTTTTGATTATTGTTTGTGATTTTCATTGATTGCGCACCTGCATAAACAGTTCCCCAATGTTAGTAATTAGAGTTTAAAATAAACTTAAGTTTCCTACAATATATCTTTTCAAAAATAAAAGAGAAAATGTACTAGAAAGGCACTAGAGAAATCTAGGCCCAAGAATATATAAGCCAACTCCTAAATGGTTTCTCCCCTTGAAAGGCTAGGTTGCAAAATTAATAAAATCCTCTTAGAGCCCAGCATGTCTTTAAAACTTTTGTAAAGGAAGTACGTCCAAATTCAAAAGGGAAAATTTTATAAAAATTCGAGAAAGCAGCCTCATCACCGTTTTTACTGCACGGGATAAGTTTTAGGTAGTAAATGATTGGGCTTTTGTCCCAACCATTTCATCTCAGAAAAGTCTAAAATTAAAGTAAGCTGTAAATCGAGATGTTTTAAACAAATTTTAGGACAAATTTTTGCAAGATTCGAACCATAAGAAGCTCTATAAAATTGGAAAATAAAGGTTCAGTAGTTTCAAAAAATTGGAAATCAAGTAAAGGTGGCAAGTTTAATCGGGGAGAGGTGGCACCTTATTTGGCCCTGAGTCAAGCAACATTAATAGGTGGATAACCTTATCCTCCAAGTCTCCAAATAAGGAATTGACGACCCTAATCTAATAGGGACACATATGCCTCCATAATCATGCTCCACATTTAATGCTTTTGACTCTTGTTTTTCAAGGAGGTTGGCCAATCTAGCTTGGCCTCCAAGTCTTCTTAATAGCCTCATAACTTATCCTCTCTTAATGTGCAAAAATCTAAAGCTTCATGATTACCTTTAAAGGGTAAGACAATTTGTGCCATGTGTCCCTCTTAGTAAAAAATGCATTGATTAGCTACATGCCGAAGACATTAAATGCACCAAGCAAAATATCTAAGTTTTGAAGGCCATCTCATTGGGCGGAGATTAATTGATTTTGATTGCAATCGACCACCTTAATTGCCCAGAGGTTCGCACCTAAGCTATGATCAGATGAAGTCATATGCAATTGAGCTTAACTAGTGAAACCAAGTTCGGACTTCTCCCTTATCGTGTAAAGGGGTTTACGTTTGGGTCCAAGGGCAAGCCTTGGGCTAGTCAGGCGATCCTCTAGCCAGTTAGTAGGTCGGTCTAGGGTCTTACGCCACAACTTTTGGCCAATACGAAACTGAATTGCATTGAATTTATTCAATCTATCATCGGCTCTCGATTCTCTTGTGATTTTTTGGGATCGATCGATCCACCTCGACTCAAGGTCACATTGGATGATTCATGGTCGTCCACGACTGGTACAAACGACTGGGTGGAATCACCCACGACTAGTAAAATGACCGTGTGGAATCGAGCCATGACCATCTACCAATCTGTCACAGTGTGTGATCATCCCACAACCAATCCTTATGGTTGAATAATTTTTCCATAGTCAAACATTCTATAACCATTCATTCAGTTGCCGATTCTCGAAAAGGCTAAATAGCTCACAATTGACTCTCGGGTCAACTCATGGCCTAGTCTTGACACGAGCATACCAATCCTTGGTCTACTAATCAGAACCAAAATAAAGTCGAAATCGATAATGTTACAAAACTCTCATGAGACTTACTATTTGCATACTCCTCTATGCAGCCATAGAGTGCTCTCTTTCTCTCGGCTACTAACGACTTTGGTGCTCTATCGGCCACCAAGGGACCTTGGCACGCTCCTCCGTTGGATGTCTCACTCTTTTATAATACAAAAGAGAGTCTCCATCATTTATTGTAGCACGAGAAAGTCTTCTTCAAATGAAAGAAAAGACGAAGGAAGTCCACCATAATTTATGGGCATGCATGCATGTGCGTGCATTAAAAGATGGATGAACGTAGGACCTTCTTTCTTCTTCTATTTCTCTCTCTCTCTCACAAAGTCAACACATTAATTTCGGGAAGACCGAAACAGCTCCACACCCATCCCTGCATGCTTCAACATTTAACGCAAATGGGCCACCGTCCACTTTCCTCCATTTATTTCCCGAGTCCAAAAGTCCAACCTACAAATATGATTAGAAGACGACGAAAGAAACCTTTTCACCGCTTGCGGCTCATAAATGAAATCCACATGCAATCTTCTTCTTCTCACAATTTCGGCTATTCAATTCACATATACCAATATTTAACATGCATGTTGTTAAGTTAACGTATTCTCGTCAGTCTAGTGATTATAAAGCTCTAATATTGTAAGCATATGAATCTTTTATCAAATATATATAGATGTATATTCGATGATAGGTTGATGATAATTATGTTTGAGATAATGTCTTTTGGGTGGAAGGATGATCATGTCACTGTTCTTGTACTTGTAGAGTTGGGGTTATAACAATCTTAGCTTGATCCTCTATTCTAGGACTGCAAGTCCTTCGGATCTATATCTATCATACTAAAAAAAACCAGATGCATGAATTTTGATTTCTGCTCTTATGAAATCTATGTTTTCTCAATATGCAAGCTGTGATGGTATGCCTTGTTTCTTCAGAGGGCTGTTGACGGTAAAGGAACCCGCGTCCGATACTCTGCGAGAGCCCACAATGGGTATGTGTTCCTGTAATTGGGATAGTGTAACATGCAGTTCTTGTTGAAAACCCCTGTGAGTTCCTGCAATGCAAAGTCCACGCTTAGATCATGTTGTCTCGTTCTTACCGAGCCAGTAACCAGTTCTCTCTCAATCAGTTTTCTTTTATTTGCAATAGTTCCTGATGATGTTTCGAGGAGTTGAACAGATTGTCTGTAAGACAATATGCGTGGACGATAATCATTTTTAGATTTTCCTAGTTGTGTGGATTAGCTCACAGGAAATTCTTTCCAACGATATTGGTGGCGTGCACTCTTTATTTCCTGAGATTTTAACCCTGTGCGAAATCAACTTACTGAAAGGTACAAACCTGTTGAGGGTAATCACCGTCTTCCATTTGTGAATTGATAAGCAGCTTTGCAGCCCGGTGCAGGGGAGTCGGATCCCTCTCCGCCTGATAGTAGATGAAATACCAAACTCAGAAACTTCACATTGTATATTGATTTTTTATTATCACCAAAGTATGGTTAATGCGATCGAGACCCAACCACTAACCTGCCCCGCTTGAATCAGACCCATCATAGCCCAAGCAGTTTGCACCAGATTTGATCTGTTTCCTTCAAGCGGCACGTATTCCTACATCGGTTGATTTGGCAATTAGAAAATTCAAGATTCCTGTGTTGCCAGAAAAGTGCGCAACTAAAATAACTAAAGCCAAACATGCTGTGGAAGGTCCCTCTAGAAATTACCTTCTTTGGGCAAGAAAGATAGCTTTCTCCCCATCCACCATCCTGCAACTGTGTTCTTAGAAGAAAAGCAACTCCTTTGCGCATAGCTGCACAATTGCTATATGTCTTGCCTGCAGCTGCTAGTCCTCCGAGCGCAAACCATGAGCCGTATGTAAAACAAACTCCCCAGCACCCATACCTGCAAGAATCGCTCAGTTAGTCAGCTGTTTCTTTAATTTATCTGAATTCTTCAGAAATACCCAATGGAAGAGGAGCATACCACGAGCCATCTGGCAATTGTACATTCTCCAGATACTGTACGGAATTCGATATAAAATCTCCAATCTCCTTCTCCCTGTGCTCGGGATACAACTTCCTGAACAAAACTAGAGCTTGGACAGCTGAGGACGTGCATTCAACATATTCATGCTCAATGACGATGTCCTCAAAGAACTCTGTTGGATTTAGGAGCTGCAAGTGACAATGATGAGGAAGAAGTCACGCTATGGTAATTTATGAACAAACAAGCATGTCTTAGTCTGTGAGGACCATCAAGGAATTCCAAAGTATTTATTAAGTACTTACTTCTAGCCAAGCTGGAGCTCCTGCAGGCTCCCATGCTGGCAATCCACCATTTTTACTCTGGAACAAGTGGCATTCATGGACTACGTGATGATATTACAATTTATAATCAAACTCAACAAAAGAATTAAGTGGCAAAGTGATTTTGGGATGCATAGAGCAAACAAAGCTTAGCCAATATTTCTTGTTTGATCAAAGATTTTCTCCAGTCTTTCTCAAGAAAGAAAAACAATGGTATACTCACTTGTAGAGAAAGTAAAATGTTGACAGCGTCATACAGTCTCTCTGGCTTCATCTTCTCACCAACAATTTCAGGTGGCATCATTGAGAAAAGCAAGCAACACTGAATAAACATTGGAAGGAAATTCAGTGAGAAACTGAGCAATTTAGGACTGGATTGAACCTGCAGATACAGCGAAGGCGTTCATTGGGGTATTACCTTCAGACCTTCTGCAGTGCAATCGGAGACTTGCCAACCATGATCTTGATCCGAAAATGTCCAAGATCCTTTAGTAATATGACGGTGCATGCTTTTGAAATCACCAGAAGGATTGTCCTTGACCTGGAATATTATAAACAGATCGATGCACTTCAGCTTATGCGAGGAAGCAAAAGAAACTAGGAAGATGTCTGGAGATAAGCGATGCTTGCAACAATCAAAGATCAAACCTGAGATTTTTTAATGAAGTCGTGTCCTCTAGCTAATACCGGTCCTATCTCCTCAGTCATATCACTGGCAAGCAAAGCTTGGATGGCAAAGCCAGTGTCCCACTCTTGGCTACCAAAACTCTGCATATGAATGAGCCAAACCACCAAACTAAGCTTCGCTATAGATGGTCTCACTTTACTAAATTAATCTTCTCCTTATTATAAGAATGCTTCCACCTTTCAAATATGCAGCTTAAGTACTTATCATTTCGAATTAAGCCCAATTCTGTCATTGTTCGATGACACTACTACTAACCTGCATCTTCATTCCATCTTCGGCAACCCAAAGGTAATCCGGTATCCTAGCGAGATGCTTCTTGAAATAGTCACTGTCTGGGTCTTCTACCCAGCAAGCAAGCATGCATAACACCTGTCCAAGTTCAATGCGCAAGACATATTCTAAGTGGTGTTTTCCCACAAAGTTCGAATTTTACACTTAATGTGTCTTTCTCCTCAAATTTATGTATCATTACCTTTTCTACACATCCAATCGTAATATATCGACTGTTCTCATCTTCGTAGTGAATGTGCTCCATCGTCACCTGAAGAGCCTTTTCTCTAAGTCTATTAAACGGCCAATGGTTGAGAAGCGGTTCTATAAATATGTAAAGACTATCCCAGATCAGATCCTGTACTAAGGGATGGGGATAGTAGAGATCCTCCTGCAACAACAATTCGATTCATTTCGTTAAAAATTTTCTGACTTGTGAACTATCTGATTCTAGAACGATATCTTGGACCTGTTAGGGATTCTTGCCTTGGCACAAAGATGTCGGACTTTTCTCCAGCAAATCATATCGTAGGGTTGAGTATGAAGTTCTTCTCTCAACTGTTGAACAAAAGGTGTGATCGGGCCAACGAATCTTTTCCCATACAAGTACGACATGGGCATGTAAACCATCCGACAGTAGCACCACATCTTAGCTACATCATTCAAAACAGAACATTCAGACAACATATCCATATAACTAAGGACAAAGGCAGTCACACGAAACAGAAGTCGAGACTTTCTATCTTTCAAGGGCAATTCTGGAAGGTGAGCCATTTCAATAACAAGCCAATGCCATGTTCTTGTTCGTTCAGCGAAAACGCCACATGATTTCAATTTGAAAATGAGTCAAACACCTTCGTGTCAATAACTTTGTGAAATCAAATATACAAGACTACTATAGAATACCATCAAGGACAAGATCAAGAAAATCTGCAAAAACAAACCTGGGTGCATGGGGAGGAATGAAGGCAAGATCCAGAACTCAGGGGGCATTGGATTGCTTCCAGACCAATCGAAAAGGCCAAAAATCTACAGAGCATGTGACAAGACCACACACAAGCACAGGCACAATGTCACATATCCAATTCACCCGAACACCTCAACAGAACAATCTAGCGCACAAATTTCTGTCAATTATAGAAGGAAAAGTGAGAGAGTACCGAAAGCCAAGTCTTGCCCCAGGAGGGTATGTAGGTGACCCCACCACGGTCAAGAATCCACTTCCTGGCCCGAGTACAAGCATTGTACTGGCCACCATCAGGCCCTTCCCCAAGAATGCGCATGCATATGTAGCTCAGGGCCGTGCAGAACATGGTGCTGTGACCTTCAATGTGGAAGCCCCACCCACCATCTTCATTCTGCAACAAATTAAGTGCAAAACTCACACTGTTTCAAGTCTAAGTCTTTCAAAGTTCCTCTGCTATTTTCTCCATCCGGGTGTCTTTCTTTTTGCTAAAAAAAGAGTAACCTGATGGTTGTAGAGGTAGCGGAGAATCTCTTTGCGGTGCTCGGCAGGGAAGACGGTGTTGAGGTGGCCGGTGATGTAGACACACATGACTAGGGGAGGGAGGAAGTAAAGAGGCCCGGCAATCTCGGCAGGCCAGTGGCCGTCACTGGCCTGCAGTGCGGAGAAGAAATGGACAGTCCTCCTCAGGGCGGTGGACGCCTTGTCGTAGGTGATCTCCTCGCCATCCTCCACCCTCACTGGCGGGATCGTCTGCTTGAACTGCTGCTCCCTCAAAAACTGCCCAGAAATCAGGCAACATGCGTCAGCTGTAGATTGCCTGCTACTTCGAGTTACCACACATTAATTAATCTTTTAAACTTGATGACAAGAAACAACAGTAAAATTCCAATTGGTGTTTGAGAGTGAATGTCTTTCTCATTTTCAGAACGCAATTAAAATTGAGTTATGACGGGGATCCAAACAACTCTCATATTAGTTGACAAGTGACATACCAAGGTTCTAAAGTGATTTTTGTATGTGGAAGGCATAATTCCATCCCTCCATAAGCGCGTATATGATATGATTTGTCATTTTGTAAACAGCTTTCGTTAAAAACTATCTGTTACTCGTCGTTAGTAGTGGAAACAGAGGATATAGACTAGTTATCTACAAACCCCAAGTCTCGAGATCGATCAGCTCGACTAATGCATAACATCTAGAATTCCTTCTTAGAATATGGTGACAAGCTTATATTCAGAACACAACTAAGAATTTTCACGTTTTGGTGGACTTCGGGGATTATGCTAGAGCGAAATTTTTGAAAAATGGATCTTCTCCTTCAAAGGTGGAGGACCGACAGCAACTGGATAGCACGCTATCTCCATCACTGAGACTAAATACACAATTGGTTAACGTAATTGGGAATTGATTCTACCTCTCCATGTCAAGTTTGATACCTCTGCGCGTGTGCAATGTACGGTTGCCTCTTTGCGCTGTTCGTTTCATCGCAGAAACCAATTTTTAGATTTTCCAGATTTTTCAATGTTTATTTCATGGAAAATGAATTGCTTGAGGAAAATATTTTCTATAAAGGGAAAAAAGTCTTATAAATTACGGGAAAATTCTTTTCACTTCCATTCATTTCACAAAAAATAAAACTTTTCTGGAAAATGTATTCCAAGAAAAAGAACCATATTTTCCAATGTTCGACTGAAACTTGAAAATATATTAAAAATATCTTTTGCTATTTGGTAAGGAAAATCTTTTCGTCCATGCACCCCTTTCAATAAATTTTTTTTATCATATTTTTAAAAATCAAAATTTTTAATTTTTTTCTTTTTTTTTCCTTTTCTTTTTCTTCTTCATTGGCCTATCGCTAGCCACAACGCAGCTAGCAACCGGCTACAAGCGAGTTGGAGCCTACCCACAAGTTGGCGAGGTTGAGCTCACCAAATTTCGGCAAGGTTGAGCCTCGCTTGATTAGGGGAGGCCAAGCTTGCCCGATGTTGGCGAGCTCGAGCCCACCAAATCCAGCCACAGGGCGAGGCTTAAGCCTCGTTGGAGGTCATCAAAGCCTCAACAACATTTGGTGACCTCAAGTGAGGCTCGACCCCCACCTAGGTGGCTAGATTTGGCCAAGCCCAAGCTTGCTTGACCTCGCCAACCTATGGCGAGGCTCTAGGTCACTTGTAGCCCGTCGCAATGAAGAAGAAAAAGAAAAAGACTAAGAAAAAAAAAAGAAATGAAAAAAAAAATTAATTTTTAGAAATGAAAAAAATGAAAATGTATTTGATGAAGGAAAGTGAGGTGAAAGAAAATATGGAAAATATTTTCCTCTTTCTCAAAAGTGAAAAACATTTTCCTTAATCTTAGAGGACTTTTTCCCATCATGGAAAATGTTTTCTCCAACTTTCCATCAAATAAACGTTAAAAAATTTGGAATTCGCTTTTCTGGAAGTTATTTTCCATGAAATGAACAGAGCCAAAATGCAGAAAATATATTTTCTCAATTGGTCTCTCTTATCTCACACCCTTACAAGCCCTCGCTTCTTTCTTTTTATTTTATTTTTTTAATTCGAGTTATTTTTTTTCTTTGTTTTTCTCTTCTTCTTCAACTGATCACTGGCCATGATGATCACCCATAGGCAAGCCTCTTGTTCGCCGGCCTTGGGCCTCGCCAAATTGGCAAGTTTCGAGCTTGCTAGTATCAAGCCTCACTAGATTGACAAGCCTTGAGCTCGACTCACGCTTGCTGATTTGATGAGCAACGAGCCTTGTGCTCGCCAAGGAGCTCGAGAGGCTTGCCTGTGGCCAATCGCCGGCTATCACCATGGCCGGTGACTTGCTAAAGAAGAAGAAGAAGAAAACAAAGACAGTAAAAAGGAAAAAAAATAAAAATAAAAATAATTTAATAATCGATTTGAAAAAATAAAAACAATTAAAATTTGATTTTAAAAATTAAAATAATTGAAAAAGAGTGTATAGAGAAAAAGGTTTTCCTTACCGAATTGTGGAACTTTCCACTTCATTTTTTAGATTTCATTCGAACATTGAAAAATAATTACTTTTTTCATGAAACCAATGAAGTGTGCCTGTTGCTACATGAGAATGAGTATGTTTGTATGTGTGTTCAGGTGTGTGGTGTGGGTTATGTACCTGCATGCGCCAGAGCAGGTCGCCACAGGGCTTGACTTGGTGGCGGTGATCGTAGAAGTACTGGCGGGCAGCCTCAACCTCGGCATGCTCCTCGGTGGTGCCGGCCTTAGGGTCGAACTCCCAAGTCTGCCTTCCCACGTAGTTGTTTGTGCTGTACAAGTAGGGCCCATCCTCTCCTTCTGCTATCTTCAGCCTCCACATGCCGAGGTCTTCACTTTTTCTCTCTTCCTTTAACTGATTATATCGTGACTCTCTCGTACTGTTCTTCCTGATGATCATGCAAATAAACAAGGAAAACAACCTGTACAGGAAAAAGATGAATGAGTTGCCACAAACCAAAACTCCTTGATGAACAAGGTCACTATGTATCCATGAACTATGCTTGTTTTCTGAGGTTATGTCACCATGTATCCCACGGCGATCTTGGTTTAGCATAGCGAAAGCATGAACCTATCACGGAGAGAAAGAGAGCAAAAAATCTTTTGATTGTGAGGGGTATGTGAGTCGATGAGAAAAGAATCAAGCTCTCTCCAAATCCAGGTGGTGTTGTGGTCTTCAGGAGAAGAAAGGGGACCTCTATTTGTACCCGCGTTTTGGCTCGCGAGCTTCTTCCTACTTTCTTTATCTCATTTAAAATAGAAATTGGGGTTTGCCAAACGAAAGTACAATAACGGTAGATAAATCATCCCTACAAAGAGCCATGCTCTTTTCCATCCTCTGGTTGGGGGGCAATACCGGCACAGGTATACCAACTTGACCATGAATCGCTTTCATCAGCTCAATCCCGCGGAGCTTCCGTGTCAAGTTGTAACATCATTGCTCACCGTTGAGTTTTGATATAAATGTTTTTGTATGGTAACACATTCGTAGAAATGGCGTTCTTGTCTCATGTGTAGTTTTGATAATGTTGAGTTTTGACTTTCAAATTATAAATAAGGGTATTTTAGGTCATGCACTTTTGTTTTAGGATTCTTTGAAGAGAGGCTATAAAAGAAATGTGTTTAATAACCTCTATATTATCTCCTGTTTTGTTTTTCCTTATCTTCTTATTAGATATTTAGATCTTGTGGCTCACCAAGTGATTTTTTGAGCTTTTGGATTATACTCTCGTACTCTTTGTTGAAGATAGCGAAATCCTTCTCTCTTCATGGGTTTTTTTTTTTTCTGTTTTTAATTTTCTACGTAAATCTTGCATCTCCTGTGATTTCGATTTTCCTTTAATCCTTTGCTACTTGTGTTTCGATTGGTGCATCTTTTGGCGTTTTTCCACAACAAATTGATATCAAAGCAAAGGAATTTTGGTCTTCTTGTTTGAGATGGCATCTATTAAGTTCAAAGTGGCACCCTTTGATGGCCAAAATAATTTTGGGCTATAAAGGATTAAGATGAAGACATTATCGCATGGGAGAGGTTCCATTGAGCCTTGGATGGAAATTATCCTGATGAGGTGTCTACAGCTGAGATCAAGAAGATGGAAGAGAGGGCGCATAGTAGCACCATCCAATTGTCATTGTCCAATAAGCTTTGCAAAGTCGCGGATGAAGAAAGGGCTTCAAGATTGTGGAATAAGCTTGAGAGCCTCTACATGAAGAATCTCTTACAATAAGATTATTTTAAAGGAGCGTCTTTACACACTAAAGATACAAGAAAGTACTCTTATCCAATAACATCTAAATGAATTTAATAAAATTGTTGTGGTTATGAAAAATCTAGATTTGAAGTTAGATGATGAAGATCATACCCTAATTGTATTATGCTCACTACTGAGATCGTATGAAAATTTCGTGAATTCTATGTTGTATGGAAGAGAACTCATAACCCTTGAAGATGTGAAAGCCTTGCTAAATTTTGTGGAGATGCATACAAAATTGAATGTGAGTAGTAGGGGTAATAAAGCCAATAGCTTAATTGTTTGGGGAAGGTTGAATTATCGTAATAGATACAGTAATAGTAAAGGGCAGTCGAAGTCTAGATCTGGTAGAGATAAATGTGAGGTGGAGTGTTACTATTGTCACAAATTCAAATAATACAAAAGTGATTGTCTAGTGCTCAAAGCTAAGGGGAAGAAGTCAATAAAAAGTTTCGATTTGGCTAGTCTGGTGAAAAATAACAAGTCGGCCAATGTAAACAATGTTCTTACTATTTTGTTTTCAAGCTATCATGTCAATGACAAATGGATTTTGAATTCAGCATGTTCATATCACATGTGTCCACATAGAGATTGGTTCTACACATATGAGAAAGTCAGTGGTGGTTCAGTTTTGATGGACAACAATGCAGTTTATAGGATTGTAGGTATTAGTATGATGTGAATCAAATGTCATGACAATGTAGTAAGAACTTTGACAAATGTTAGACGCATCCCAAATTTGAAGAAAAACCCTATTTCATTGAGCAGTTTAGATTCCACTGGGTGTATGTACACAAGTGGAAGTAGAGTTTTAAAAATTTCAAAAGACTTCTTGATTGTGATGAGAGGTAACATAAAGAAAAATCTTTACATTCTGCAGAGAAATGTCATTATGGGTTCTTTAAATATATCATTCTCTTTAGATTCTAAAAAAATCAATGTTGTGAACCTTTTATAACTCCCGGTTGTAAACATCAATCGTGGGCTTTAAATAGTCACATCGTACTCTTTTTAAACACCCCTCGGAACAAACAATGGAAACATATTCCTACATTTGGAGTGTAAGTTTCTGGTGACGAGATTTTTTGTACATTTGGCCTTTCCTCAATATATTTCTTACCTATACCAAAAAAAGAAAATAGTGAAAACCTATTTTCTTTCTATTTTCTTTCGAATTCTGTACTTTAGATGTAGTTTTAAGATTTTTTTTTTTTTTTTGTTGTTGATTAGATCTTAGGAAAGCTTTCTTCATTGGTTAAATTCCATCGAAGTATATATATATATATATTCAATTGATAGATTTCTTTGAAATCATCACAAAACTCATCTCCTCTTAATAAAAACTGAAAAACAAACTTCAATGAAAGATATTTCGTTATTATATTTGGAATTGCCCAGGTAATAAAAACCAAAAAGCCGATTTCAATGAAAGATAGTTCGTTGTCAATTAAATTCGGGCAAAACACTTACAGTCTAGAAAAGAAGAAATACAATTATTATATAAGATATCTTTATGACCAGCAAATATCTCACCTGGTAAGTGATCCCTCAAGAAATCATCAGCGGCAATCCTTGTGAAACATATCTCTCTTTAAAGCCTTTTTTTTTAACGATATAAAAGGTGCACTAATCAGATTTGTAACTACTCTTAAGAATATTCTCTAGGTGAACATGTATTGTTATGGTACTTATGATGTCAATTAAAAGACCCATGGAAGAAAATAAGCCAGCCGTGGGAGACGATGTCATCACCAATTATTGTCAGGAATCATCTGGAAGAATCATATGCAATCCATCTTCGCGATGTTGGTTTTATTGTTTACTCCCCCACTTTCTTTCTCTAGATACGGTAAATATGCAAAACTAACTTCTATAAGAAAAAAAAATGCAAAACCAACCTTGAATTGTTTTTAATCAGGCTGTTTTTCCTAAAAAAAAGCCACATTGCTCTATCATTTTTTTTTGATGACCCAGGAACCCCGTAAACCGACAGCTGGCGGGCAAACCCTGGGGCAACGCTAGGGGAGGACCCACCACCCCGACGTCGCACTTAAGATCCCATGCGGCCAGCGGGATTCGAACTCCTCTCCTCCTTGCAAAAAATCATGAGAACCTTATCCAATTGGGCCATCTAGGCGGTGGTCCACATTGCTCTATCATTTTTAAAAAGTAGATTGAATAATTTATAGCAAGCATTGATGGTGGAACTTAAATCTTGCAATCAACTATGAATGTTGATTTTCATCATAAAGTTTCCTTTTAAATAGAAAAGATGACGCCCACACGCTACAAAAGAATGGGTTTTGAGTGCCACATAGGTCACAGCCATTTAGATGCCACATAGGTTGCCACCTGGTGGCCTTGGAGTTACAGCCACCAATGCCGGTTGCCACCATGGCTAATACCACCGGTGGGCGTGAGGAAGGGAGATGCAAGGCCTAGATGTTGCCGTGCATGGCTCAAAACATGTCCACCGTCCACAGCGGACAATAAAATACGTTAGCAGAGCGACTAGAGTTAAAAACTCCAGGCTGTTGGGGACGATGATAGTCGATTGTGCCGCTCGACAGAGAAAAAGAATTTAGAATAGTTTGAAGAGGAGGGTGGAGAGAGAAGGGTTGTCACAAATAGCCGTGGATCTTGCATGTGTCGTCTGAGTTTGCGATGGTCACGCTAATTACCTCTGCCGAAGCTACTATGCTCTCTCTCTCTCTCTCTCTCTCTCTCTCTCTCTCTCGCTCGCTCAAATACCCATGTCGATAATCTGAGTTATTCTTTGAAGGGAAAGGTCAATATGATGCATCTACCAAACTAATCTGTTTCTATGAAATGAACGATATGAGTAAACAGAAGTGCCTTGACAAGGGAAAGAAGAAACACGTTGAATGTTCAAAGAAGTTTCATAAGGAGCGTAATGTTTATGAAATGATGTCGAAAACCCTAGTTGGACATATTCAATTGGCACAACTTCTTTTTGCGGGGTTCATATTAACTTCGAAGATAGAAGTTTTGATTAGTACAGACCATGTAGACCAACGTGTTTGGGATGATAAACCACGTGTGTGGAATAAGGAATGGAGAAGAGACCTTAAATTATTTATATAGTATGTTCTAGCGTGCCCATTCATTGTATGTGACTGTTAGAATATCGGTTTAAACTAACCGCCCAATCACATCATTACTAAATCAAGATGTGCCTACTTCATGAGAATCTTTACAGGAGTCGATAGAAGCTTCGAGGCAATTTCTCATCCTCCAAAAATACGCCCCATACGATATATAATTAATAAAAGAAAAAGACTATAGAATATTCGCTATTTCTAGGGTTATTGAGATTTAAATAATGTCAACTACTTTTACAACGAATTTGAACATGAAGTAGCTGGACAATGTACTGCAAAATATCGGTATCGATCCTCATCTTTGGACGAAGAAGAAGAGAAGACGGTCCATCATGCCTTGTTGCTATATGACTTCAACCAGAGTTTTCAGGCTATTAAATGACCAGCCCACCAGTACCCCCCATGAAATATAAACCGAAAATATCAGTTAATTAGCTGTTCCAATTCAACCAAAATAAGTACAATGATGCTGTAATGAACTGGTCCAACAAGTGCGGGAGTCATCATTGGGAGTAGAGAGGGCCCTGACAAGGTACAGCTCCAACTCTCGGATGGTACGGGGGTAGGTATGAACCGTATCCCACATCGCCTAGTGATGTGCTCTATGAGGAGCAGCACTACCAACGAGGCCTTTTCTGGGTGAAGCCTAGAATAACAAAATCTTGTGGGTTTTGGTTCAAAGTGTACAATATTGTTGGCAAGTGAGGACAGAGATCGGCCTTTACAATGATATAAGAGCCAATAACCCAGCTGGAAATGCGAGCTTCAGGGACGAACCATGCAGAAGCTGGTGGGTCTTCGAAGATATAAGTTTTGATTAGTACAGACCTTGTAGACCAATGTGTTTGGGATGATAAACCACAACGTGTGTGGAATAAGGAATGGCGAGGAGACCTTAAATTATTTACATAGTATGTTCTAACATGCCCATTCATCGTATGTGACTATTAGAATATTGGTTTAAACTAACTGCCCAATCACATCATTACTAAATCGAGATGTACCTAATTCATGAGAATCTCTACAAGGGTCAATAGTGGCTTTGAGGCAATTTCTCATCCTATGAAAATATGCTCCATACGATATATAATTAAATAAGGAAAAGGACTATAGAGTTTTCACTATTTCTAGGGTTAGTGAGATTTAAATGATGTCAACTACTTTTACAACGAATTTAAACATGAAGTAGCTGGACAACGTACTGCAAAATATCGGTATTGACCCTTATCTTTGGACAAAGAAGAACAGAAGACGGTTCCTCATGCCCTGTTGCTATATGACTTCAACCAGAGTTTTCAGGCTGTTAAATGACCAGCCCACCAGTACCCCCATGAAATTTAAACTGAAATTGTGTCAGTTAATTAGTTGTTCTCAATACAGCCAAAATAAGTACAGAGATGCTGTGATGACCTGGTTTGACGAGAGCGGGAGTGATCATCGAGACTAGAGAGGGCCCGAACAAGATATGGCTCTGACTCTAGGATGGCATGGGGGTAGCCATGAACCAAATCCTACATCGCCTAGGTGTGGTGATGTGATGTGTTGTAGGAGTAGCACAAGTCGTAACTACCAACGAGGTCATTTCTAGGAGAAGCCTAGAAGAAAAAAAATTTGTGGGCTTTGGCCTAAAGTGAACAATATCATTGGCAAGTGAGGCTAGAGATCAGCCTTTACAATGATACAAGAGCCAATAACCTAGTCGAAAATGTGAGGTTCAAGGACGAACCACGTGGAAGCTAGTGGTTTTGTAACGACCTGGTCCAATGAGTGCGGAAGTGATTGTCGGGGCTAGAGAGGGCTCAAACAAGGTGTGGCTCCAACTCTAGGAGGGCGTGTGGGTAGGAATAAACCAAATCACACATCACTTGGGTGTGGGGAGGTGATGTGCTATATAAGTAGCAGCATCAATCTTATCTACTAACGAGGTCTAGTCTGGGCAAAGCCCACAGGAACAAAAACATGCAAGCTCTAGCCCAAGCGAACAATGGCAAGTGGGGCCAGAGTCGGCCCTCATAGATGCTGTGCTCGATTGTTTTTCTCTTTCTTTTGTTTTTATTTTTCTGATAACAACACAAGAAAAGAACAATCACTCCACCTAAAAAGGTAGCAATTTATGCTTTGGGGGGAGGAGGGTTTCGAAATTCATGGAAAAATTGACCTCACAGGTTCAGAATTTGTCTGGAGTGTGCACTTTCGGTGAGGAAAATGTTGGTGGTCAATGGAGGCAAAAAGAGTGTCCAATACATACCAACAGTGCCGATAATCACTTTGAGATAATATAAAACACATTTAATAACACCCCAATATAACTCCGTTGGTTGATGCATAAACTAAGAGATTCATTGACGATAAAAGCAATATTAGGCCTTATGAACACAAGATATTGAAGAGCACCAACAATTGGGAAAATTGTCCAAAAAGTCCTAAAACTATTGCATTTTTGCCAATTCAATCATAAACCTTTTAATTTTGCCAATTTAGTCCTAAACATTTTCACTTCTTGCCGATTCAGTCCATCCGGCCAATTTTGGCAGGAAAATGCTGACATGGATGCCGATGGTGCCATGTAGGACTCGTTGACACTAACGTGGATAATTTTTAATGACATTTTAATATTTTTTTGAATTTTTATTATTTTTATTATTGTTTTTTTGTTTTTCCTTTTTTTTTTTTTTTTTTTTGGCTTTCTTGGCCTTTTCCAATGGATGGCCACAAGCGACGGCCGTCCACCGGCCATCGCCAGCTAGCTAGCCTTGCCCGCCACAGGTGAGGCCCGGTCGAGCAAGGAGGAGCCCCGGCGAGGGCTCCTACGGTGACGGTGACGCCGGGCAAGGCCAACTTGGCCTGGGCGAGGGCCAGCCTCGCTAGATCTAGCAAGGGGAGCCCTCGCTGGGGCTCGTTTTTGTCCAAGCGAGTGTCAGTCGGCCTCGTGAGATCTAGTGAGGGGAGCCCTCACCCAAGCGAGCGTTGGCCTCACCCAAACTAGATCTCACGAGGCCGGCCCTCGCCCTTGGCCGGGCAACGGCGACGATTTTGCATTGATGAGGAGGGCGACGATGATGATCACGAACAACGAGGAGAAGAAGAAGACGACGGCGAGAACTGCATTGAGGTGCGAACGCGAGACCACCCTACAAGATTCGACGAGGATGGACTCAAATTGGGGGCATCTATTGCAAATCCAAGCCAGCTTATCGGCGAATTGCACTGGATTTTGCTCGATGAGGTCTCAGAGCTTTATCATTGCTTCCTTTTCTCCCCCTACCAACCGAAGAACAATGCCCCCACCCTCCCCCCAGCATGGCTTGGCTCGGCTCAAAGAAGAAGAAGTCTCCGACCTGAAGGCCCGATGATGCTGCTACGACAAGAAGCGATGGCGAGGCCCCCAGATCTGGTCTGGCCGAGGCTGACGGTCGCCTAGGCGAGGGCGAGCCCCGGTGAGGGCTCCCCTCGCTAGATCTGGCGAGGCTGGCCCTCGCCCGGTTGGGCCTCGCTTGTGGCAGGCAAGGCCAGCCGGTTGGCTGTGGCCGGTGGCCGGCCACCGGAAAAGGCCAAGAAAGCCAAAAAAAAAAAAAAAGGAAAAACAAAAAAATATAATAATAATTCAAAAATAAAAATAAAATATCATTAAAAATTGCCCACGTTAGCGCCGGCAGTCCTACATGGCATCGCCGGCATCCACGTCAGCATTTTCCGGCCAAAATTATCCGGATGGACTAAATCAGCAAGAAGTGAAAATGTTTATGACTCAATTGGCAAAATTAAAAGGTTTATAACTGAATTGACAAAAGTGCAATAGATTTAGGACTTTTTGGACAATTTTCCATAAGTTTTCTATATTTAGTTGCATCTATATGAGGTGACCCAACAGCAAGAGTGAGAGAGCTGCCGATAGCCATTAGGGTGATAGTATCCTTGGCTTTAATAATCATTGCTCAATCAAGAATATCTCTTATGTACTTTTATTGTGTGAGAAAGCGACTAGATCTTATGCGTATCACCTCAACTCCTAAAAAATAAGCAATAATGCCATCATGTTTGTATATAAAGAGCAAGGAATCTGATTTGGATTGGATGAACCCAAATGAGATGACAAAGGAAGTAAGTATTTGATACGACAAGTGAGGGGCTAAGTAAAGAGTGAGGAATTTGATTTGGTTTGGATGAATCCAAATGAGATGACAAAGGAATTGAATGCTTGATACCATGAGTGAGGGGCTTGCTAAAGACTATAAATAGCCTTTTTCAATTGACATGTGTGATTAGGATATAATTGACCGACAAAATCCGATGGTTGATGCATATAGATTTCCTCCATAAAAGTGCCATGTAATAAGGTTTTTTGACATTTAATTGTAGAAGGGACTAGTTGATTGATAATGCCAGACAAAGGACAACTCATATTGCGGCGGGTTTAACAAATGGCTAGATATATGAGTTAGTGTGAGTTGTTGATTGCTGTATTTAATGCTAAATAAGGGGGATTCTTGAATCAAGCATAAAATAGGGGATCTCCTGTGTGGGTATGTGTGTGTTGATGTAATAGAAGTAGATTGAGAAAAGAAAAATAAAAAAAGAGGGTATGGGAGGCTTACTTGAGGATGTAGGTGCACTGCCAAATCTCGCTAATTCTTGTGTTTTTCTCCTCTTCTTCTTGTTTTGCATTTAGATTGTTGATGTGGTATTAGAGCAATAGCTCTAGGGACCGTAATTGACTTGACCCAATCCAGAAAGACCTAGATCCCAAACTGCCAAAACATTGTGCCGCTACCCAGAGAAGCCCTAAACATGTGCTGCCACCATTGTGACTCGCCCACAATAGATCGTCGCCATCGTCGCCGCTACAATTCAATAGACTCGGTTGCCATAGCCACATAATCCTTGTGCCGCCGCCGCTCCATCTGACGCGACACCCATTGTTGCTGCATCGACCCAATAACCTAGACTTGTTGTGACCTTGTTCATCGTCTCTCCATTTGACTTGATCAGACCACCGCGACATCCATTGTTGCCATGCTATCCAGAAGCTCCATCTCCAACGATTGCAGCAACACAAATTGCCGCACCAACCAGATTTCTTTGTCATGATTCAAATCGCCACACCAATTAAACCCATTGTTGCGACGTTAGTTGCCATGCCAACCAGATCCCTAGACATTCAGAGATTACCGTGGCCGCACCGGTTTCGCATGGTTGCCACGCCGACTAGCTCACAGACCGAAGAGATTCATTACTATTTTTTATTCATGCCTATACACTGACCCATGGCAGATCAAAATCCTCCACGAGCACTGATTCCCTATCAAAATCAAGGGGAGAGTTCAACAACAAATGCGCTTCTGAAAAATTTAACAACTAAATTAACTCAGATTCTGACCCATAATCAATCCCCAACCCCGACACCATAGAACGATCCATCTTCAGCACAAATTGTAGTCAAATTGGATGGGACTAATCATGGCTTATGGTCTTAGGTGGTAGAGATGTATATCATGTGCAAGGACAAGCTAGGATACATTAATGGTGACCTTCCTCAGCCTTCATCTATGGACCCAGGGTATCACAAATGGAAGACTGAAAACTCCACCATAAAAGGATGGCAGATAAACTCCACGGACCTAGCTTTAATCTGTAACATTATTCACTTCCCAACTGCGAAAGTGGCTACTATTTTTTTTTTTTTTATGCATATGATGTTTTATGATTAAAGACGTTTTGAACAACTTTCATATGAACATTTTGCGAGATTCAAAACATAGAAAGCCATATAAAATTGAAAAATAGTGAAGGTCTAGCAGTACGCATACTATTCACACACATAGGGCTTAGGTTTGGGCTTGGGCTTAACTCATCCAAATTTGGGCCTTAACAAGCTTAATGGGCCTTTAATTGGGCGTGAGGCCCATTGGCCTAACTCGGGCATGTAGCCCATTGGGCTTCCAATTTATGGCCCAACTTCACTTATCCAATAATTCCGGGTTTACCGATAATTAAGAAATTTGACGAAGTAATGTCCAATGATGGTCACTTAATCCTCTAAAGTTCAATATCCTTAAACAGTTTCAAATGCAACTTTAGCATAATTAAAATCAATAGGCGGCCTTTAGGGATTTCATGAGTTCGACCCGTGGTTGATTCGATATCAATCCATGTTTAAACCATTTTCAATTCATAGATGATCCTCAATTGTCATGTAATCATGATGGGTCAATTGCTCGTTCCGAAGTACACGATCATTTGGAATTGGCTTAGGTCCATTTGTAATTAATATAGTAATCGTGCAGAATCACCCACAATCTAATTTATACACTATTATCAAAATGATCTATAACCATTCCTGAATGGGTTTGAAACAGCTTAAAATTGTCCCCCATCGATCATTATGGTCAAATTGTCAATTCATGGTTGAGTTCTCCAGTCATATGCATCGAAATCCTAAATTACTTTTCCCAATAGGTTTAACACCTTTGAATGGTTCACGAACCAATTGAAAGCCTAATTCTACTAATTGTGCATTGATAGAAGTAAAACCCTTATCGTATCATAATCGAATTTTGAGGATGTCACAAATATAACTCTCTCTTCTCTACAATATTCATACTAGCAAATAACCTGTGCGACTAGCATGCTTTGGGAGTTGGTCGACATATATCTATTAGGAATAGGGAGAAGTACACTAGCTCATTTTACTACCACAATTTTTCATAAGCTCACTTAAGTGCCACTTTTTTAAAAAAATAATCATTTAAGTGCCAACCCCTATCTAAGTCGCTAGAAATCTGATGCTATAATATTTTATTAATTTCTCAATTCTATGTGTCTTGCCAGTGTACCTAATCAACATATAATCTCTAAATAACGTCGTGTAGTAAGTTTAAAAAAAATTGATTACTTCAGTGTCAATCATTACAAACAAATTATCATTTCAGTACCAATCGTTGTTAAAAAAAAATGATTACTTCAATGCCAATATTAATGAAAAAGTGATCACTTCAATATCGGAAAAAAAAAAAAAACTAAACGACATCTTATAGCAAGTTAAGAAGTAATCACTTCAATACTAATCATTGTAAATGATCATTGTTAAAAAATGATCACTTTAGTATCAATCTTAATGAAAAAGCGATTACTTTAGTGCCAAAAAATGCCACTTCAAATAAAAAATTTAACTATAAAAGCCATATAATTTCTCTAGTCGGAATTTTTAGACAAAGGCACTTGTGTAGTCGTTTTTCTTCGATTTTGGCACTTTAAATGAGTCGGCAAAAAGTTGTAGCATTAAAGTGAGCGCCGTACACAAAATAAGGCACTTCTAATGTACTTCTCCCGTTAGAAATATGTAGCAGCTCAAATTGGGCATAATTATTTTGAGTAGATTCTATATGTTGTACCATAGATCAATTAGTAATATATATTGTATTTCACAATTATGATTAAATATATAATCATAAATTGGTTGACCTATGAATCCAAATAGAATGTGACATCAATAACAAATTGATCTTCCTCTTCCCTTAAAACTTTCAATTTCAGTTCAATTTGCTTTTCTAGAAATATTTCATTAAATCGAATAAATCCATGACCATTGGTAATATTCTAAGATAGCAAATATTAAAATAGAAACTTTTTGAATAAGTAAGAGTCGCGAGGGTATTTAATTTGAGGAACTCTCATACTCGAGAGTCTCACACAGCTAAAAAGTTGAAATCAAAACTTTTGCCAACTCTTATTGGTCATTTTATGCATACATTGTATGAAATACGTATTATGATATTAACTTATTTCCCATATAGTGTATGTCTTTGTAGTAAATACCTTATAGATGATAGTTTAAACATTCACAATTGAGATAGCTAGTATAAGCACCTAGAGGGGAGGTAAATAAGTGTGAAAACAATTTCTCGAGATACGAAAGAGATACTAGGCAGACGATAGAAATGAAGATCTCCAAAACAAATTATGATCAAAGTAAAGCAGAGAATAGGGAAGAGAAAATTGAACTTTATAGTGGTTCGGCTTATTCCAAGCCTACGTCCACTCTTCCGCACTAACAGCCCACCGGCTGGATTTCATTATGAACAAAATAGATGTTACAGCACAACTTTCCCTTGATTCCACAGTGTAGATATTCTACTACACTTCCTCAAGGTTTCTCACGAATATAGACTCTCTTTTGCGTACAAGATTTCGCTCAAATGAATTGACTAAGAACAAAGAGTTTCAAACTTTGGAATTCTTCTACCGCGCACACTCTTAAACAACTAGAACGTCTTCCTTATATACTCATTTATACCATCATACCTGTTAGCACTTACTAAAGGAATTCCTCCAATCTACCCGTTGGACGAAATCAATTTAGGAAAATCATTCGAGCTATTAAAGGAACATGTCGATAGCCCATCAATCTTGTTCGACCATACAATTAGAATCTCGATTTCCATAAGTAGAACATTCTAAGAATATTTCGCCAATCATCGGATCCTTAATCTCCGAATCAATCATGATTAAATAAAGGATTATGTTATGTCATATCCAGCCAAGAGATCTTTTCCAGTCGATAAGGTTACATCCTTAATGAAACATCCAGTTCTGAATAGCTTTTGATTATGTTATGTCAATGAGGATAGACTTTGAGTCTTGAGTCTAGCTGTCCGAAGGTCTTCATACTTTAAATAGCAGAGTCTGCAAATCTTTAGACTAGACTAATAGAAATATTTTGTCAGCTTCAAAACACTTCACAAAGATTTCTCCAACAATCTCCCCATTTTTTTATGGTAACAAAACTTTTCTGCAAAGTTGGATAACTTTGACCTGCAAAATATTACTCAAGCAAATATGAATATCTTATAAAGATAAATGGCTTAATGAATGATAACACTAGAATCTGCAACCATAGAAAAATAGGTTAGTCTTGCATGTGAGTAAAGCCATGTGGCATCCCAAAATTCAAAGCCAAGCCATGAGGTGTGTTAAAGTTCCTAATTAGGTGATAAAAATTTCCATGGCTTATGTTTTAGCCATTAGTCTTTTAATTTGATGATTTGTGCTTGTGATTGTGGAAATTTAAATTTAATAAGATTAATAATCTATGCTTGGCCATATGATTTAAATTTCAATGAACAAAAATGCCCAAAGACTTTGGCCAAGATGAAATTTGAATTTGGAAATATTTGTAGAAAGGAATTCAAAAAAAAAAAGGGAAAAAGAGGGTTATTTTTGGAATGGGCCTTGGACCCATTGGCCTAAAGCTTGGTGGGCCAAGCTAGTCGGCCCAAATGGAAGCCCAAGAGGAGAATTCGACCGGCCCATTAAGGCCCAAAGGAAGAGGTGGCCGGCCCATCTTGCATGGAACAAGACAAGTGGCGCAAAGAAGGGCATGCATTGGCCTAGACTAGGATGCCATGCATTGGTCCATTTAGGTGGCAAGCAATGATTACTAATCATGGGTTTTAAGGGATATAAAAAGAGAGAGAGAAGAGGAGTGGCCGGTTCTTCTTGATCATTTGGCCGAGAAAGGGTGAGAGAGAGAGAGGGTGTTCGAGAGAAAGGGGAGGAGAGACCGAGAGGGAGAGAGAGGAGGCGGAGCCGGAGCCGGAGGGGTGTGCCGTCCGTTCGCCATCCGATCGTCGCCGTTCTTCGTCATTTGTTCACCTTTAAGGCAAGTGGAGTCCATAACTTCTCTTGCATGTTTGTTGTGGTGTTTGCATGTTAGATTTTAGGTGTGATTTGTGCGAAAAACCGAGGTAGGAGTTGTTTATTTGCAAACCGTGTGACTGTTCTTGTTCGGTTTGTTGGAGCCAGTAGCTTGTTCGAGTTTGCATGTGGGTTTGGAGTTCGATTTTGGCTTCCGTGTCTTCATGAAAGTTGAAGCTGACGTCTTGTACTATGACATACTAAAAATTTGTAGAAAACGATGGAGATTTGAGGGGTCAAAAGTTCTATTATACGGAGACTTAGATCTGCAAAATTTTCACTGACCTCTTGTCGATTGCTTGTTTTCATGTTGATTTATGTTGGAAACATCACTTTGTTGTCTTCTTGAAAGTTGTAGGAAACACCTTAAGCTACAACATACTCAAATTTGAAGCAAAAATAACAAGTATAACTTGGTGAATCGGCTAGATCTTGGAGATGATTGATTCTGATGAAGTGTACCGAGATACCCGAGACTTCATGGACTTAAATGGTGACCATAGCTTGGTTATTTGACCTAGATCCCTTCATGAAACTTGTAAAGGACACTTTTTTTACATAACATACTCAAATTTCAGAAGAAACGAAAGATAATTTACGGGTGAAAACTAAGAAATTCGGAGATGAGTGTTCTGGACGTCACGGTCGTGGTTCCAGAAGCTTCGTAGGGTTGTAGAAATAAATCAAGAAATAATTTGGCTTAGAGTTCTTAATGAAAAAGGTACGAAAATGTGTTGGCTATCATCCTGTAAAATTTCGTAATTTTTGAAGGCCATATGAGTATTTTAATCAAATTTATTTGGAAACTGTGCAAGTCTGGCCATTACCCGAATATAAGGTGCTATTTTGTGAAAATTGTGAAATTATAAGAAATTCAATTTGGCCACAAATTTTGTATGAAATTGTGATTCTTTTTGTTTTTTTTAATGATTTTTGAGTATCATGATTTTGGGAAAATCATAGATATTAAATTTAATATTTATTTATGAAAATAAATAAATATAATAAAATAATAAAATAATAATAAAATAAAATAATAATAAGAAAATAAAATAATATAGATTTTTATTTGGCCATGGATTCAACTTCATTTGTGTGGCACTTGTGTGATGAGGTCTTTGTACATGTATTAAGTTGAAATGCATATGTGATAAAGCTTTGACATGTGTATGACATGTGAATTGAAATGCAAGTGTGATTTGTTTGATGACATGCCAATTGCCATGTTAAATTGAGATAAAAGGATAAATGTGGATGAGAAAGAGGTTGTGGTGGAGGATGTTGTCCGGGTGGCCTGGTGGCGTAATTCCGAGAGATTCCCCAGGGAGATTCGGGATGCCCGAATGTGGGGGGCCGGAAGTCTGGTTGTATCTTGGATACATGCCCGGAGATTCCTTGCGACACCAGGATTGGGGTGCGGGATGCCCGGCTAGAAGAGTAAAGGCCAGAAGTCCGGTTGTATCTTGGATTCATGCCCGGAGGTTCCTCGTGATGCTAGATGAGATGCGAGATGCCCGGAATGTGGGGGGCCGGATGCCCGGTTGTATCTTGGATACATGCCCGAAGGTTTTTCTCGCATGAGATGCGAGTGTAAAATATGAGATAAAATTGATTAATCAAGGAAGGGTGATGTGGTGATCAAATTTAAAGATAAAGATGAAAATTAACTCATGACATGATATGGCATGATATGCATGATGATATGCATGATGATGGAGATGATGATGTGATATGATATGATGATCACCCATGGTATGATATGCATGATGATATGCATGATGATATGCATGATATGTGATGTGATATGATGATCACCCATGGTATAATATGCATGATGATGGTATGCATGATGATGGTGATGATATGTGATGTGATGTGATGATCACCCATGGTATGATATGCATGATGATGGTGATGATATGTGATGTGATGTGATGATCACCCATGGTATGATATGCATGATGATGATGATGATATGTGATGTGATATGATGATCACCCATGGTATGATATGCATGATAATGACGATGACATGTGATGTGATATGATGATCACCTATGATAATATATGCATGATGATGCATGATGATGATGTGTGATGTGACATGATGATCATCCATGGTATGATATGCATGATAAATGCATGATGATGACAATGATATATGATATGCCATGATGATGATGATATATGATGTGATGGTGCATGATACGCATGATTACAAGGTAAGTGATACTTGCAACGTGTGATGATATGCATGATGTATTGGAATGTTATTGGATTTCCCTATCTGCTGAGTGGTTATACTCACCCCTTTTGGGGACCAACATTTCAGATTAGTAGATGGTTTGAACGGTTGGATATAACCGTGAGGAGGAGGATAGCAAGGGAAGAAGCTTTTGGACGCCGACATTGATCGATGGACTTTAAATGTATGACTGTTGAAGGAAATGTCGGTCATCTTTTGGAGTGTAGCCGAATATAGAAGACTACGGCATTTTGATGTACCGATGAACAATGTCCATCTAATTTAAGTAAATAAAAGATGTACGGCTTTTACTTATAAATATTTAGTAGGTGTGCATCGATTTCTGAATGTAGGGAAGGGAATTGTTGGATATGCTTCCGTTATGTAAATTGTGCAATGGACCGTTAATAAAAGATGTAAACCCCCATGGTTGTATGGACCCGCTGCAACTAAAAATGGTATCAGAGTGACTCGTTATTTGGGAAAGAAAAAGGAAAAAGCGAACTGTGGTGACCCTAATCGGATTTGGGGGCCGTTGAGGGGTGCCACAAGCCATCCATAAGATATCAATAGTACTTAATATAAGCAGTCAAATTCAAATCCCAAATTCAGTCCACATCCAGACACAAAAGTAAAGTCAAACATCAAAATAAATCAAAAGTTCTCAAAGTTTCAAATCTTGTATCTCTCCCCCTTTTTGACAGCATAAAAAAAAAAGTTGAGATGAAAAGGAATAGAGTCAAGATTACTCGGGAACATGAACAAGCTGAAAATCTCCCATTGACTGGACAGTGCCTTCCAGCTTTTCCAATTCCTCATTCAGTTGTGCAACATCCTCACCCTTAGCATTAACCTGAATTTGAAGAGAAAGGGCTTGGATCTGATCATTCAAGGAACCTGAAGAAGCTTGACCTGCATTCTGCAAATTCTGAACTTCGCATCCCAAAGCATATATCTGACCTCGCATTTCCAAGAGAACATCCAGAATTCTGCGAAAATCTGCTGAATTATTGGTCTGCGTACTAGCTTTTGCACGGTCAGATGGAGTAAAGGCAGACGATGGCAAATTAGCATAATCACGCAAATTTGGCGAAGAAATGTCATGTCCTTCCTCAGGAAATTAAGAGGCATAAATGTCCTCTGGATCTACTAGAGAGCGACTGACTCCCTCACTGGTAGCAGGATATGAGGACAGTCCTCTTTTCTCACGATCTCCCTATGTTTCAATGTCTCCAGGTGGAGAAGAGTGTTCATGCTTTCCTTCCTCTTGATTTCTTCTTTCTTCCTCTTCTTCTTTTTCAATTCTTTCCTTCTCAGCATCTCTTTCTTCAACTTCTCTCTCCTCTATTTCTTTCTCCTCTACTTCTTTCTCTTCTCTTTCTCTAGTCCTCTGTTCTGAGTCTTTCTCTGGAACAAAACGACTCAGGTTCTTCAATGCCATTGCAAAAATGGTGATGTCTTCCTCATCATTTTCATACTCAACGATGAGAGCTTTTCTTTTCTTGGATGGAGCAACCATGGGCTCCTTCCATTTTCTCTTTAATGTAGAAGAGATTTGATGAGTTTTGACAGAAGTCTTCTTCTTGAATTTCTCCAACGCCTTGCTTAGTTCATTTAGACGCATTTTAGTCACCATTTTCAGTCCTACCACCATATGATCACAAGATCGAGTACAGAGAATTTGTGGAGGCTGAATATTCAGATGTCTGAATAACTTCGTCACAAGACCTTAATAAGGAAGTTGACCTCTATCTTTCACCACTACTTTATACATGTGGAACATAACAGTGTGAGGAAGAGAAAAATTTTTCCTAGTGATGATGGCATACATCAGCTTTGCCTCTAAATTTGAAACATCATTCTTTGAAGTAGATTTTGGTCTGAGGTAATCGATGACAATCTTGTGAAGCAGAATGTTAAACACACTCATCCTCAAGTAGAAAATCTTTTCCTCTGTTCTACTATCTTTAACAAGTTCCAATGTAGCACAAGCAATTGAGACATTGATCGGTTGATATCTTCCTCTTTCAACCCCAATGACATCAGCCAACATATCTACATCCATCACATAGTCTTGATCTCGGACACTAAACTAAGATTCGAATAGAAATAAGTAGTGAGTTCAGCATAAGCTTCTGTAGAGTCCGAACAAAACTGTTCAAGTTGAAGAAAATTGAATTTTTCCCTCAAATTAACATTCACAGCATCGAGGAAATCAAAATCCACACTTCTAAGATTTATCACCCCATGCTTCAACAACTTAGAGTATAAACGCTTTTGTTCCTCCGATCGAAACAAATTTGTCCTTTTTCCCCGAATTTTCGCCGCAACACCCATTCTCGGTTGAAACTGACTGTACAACTTATCATCATCATTCCCATCTGGCTTATTCATCCCTCCAACACGCGAATCACTTGGAATATTAGTAAGGGTTTCTTCTGCCAATCCCGCAGGGGCAATTCCCAAACGCTCCATATTTCATAAAAAGATATACTCATTTCCATACCCTTTGTCATTACGAAACTCAACGATGTAGTTCAATGGAGTTCCTCCTCTTTTCAAAGCACGATAAAGCATGAAAGATCGGTGCTTTCTTAGGGTTTTTAGAGAGTAAAGCGAAGAAGAAACAACAGTGCATAAACAGTTAAAAAAAGAGGCATACGGAACGTCATAAAAGAAAGTAAAAATATGCCTTTTTAAAAAAAAATAACTGCCTTTTTTGAAAAATTAGATAATAGTCATTTAAAAAATAACTCCTTTTTTGAAAAGGAAACGTTGCAATAATCACATCAATTAAAGATAGCAATAATCAAACACGGTTGATGATCGTACCTTTTCAAGATGAGATTCGAGAGAGAGAATAACTAACAATCAAAGTCTTGTTTGTCTGAGTCTGAAAGTCTCTAAACTTTAACTTCTTCAAACCTCAAAATGTTGAGTTTGGAGCGGATGATTTCAAATTGATTTTTCTCCAAAGGCTTTGTGAATATATCCGTCAGTTGGTTCCTTGAGTCAATAAACTTAATCGAAATTTCTCCATTTTGAACATGATCTCTAATGAAATGATGTCGAATCTCTATATGCTTTGCTCTTGAGTGAAGAATTGGATTTTTGGTGAGATTGATTGCGCTGGTGTTGTCACAGTTAATCTCCGTGCATGAATCTTCAATTCCAAAGTCTCTTAGTTATTATTTTATCCACATAATTTGTGAACAACTTCCAAGAGCTATATATTCTACTTCTGCTGTAGAGAGAGCTACTGTACTTTGCTTCCTTGAAAACCAAGACGCTGTCCTGCTTCCAAGTAGTTGACAAGTACCCGAGGTGCACTTTCTATCAATTCTACATCTGGCTAGATCTGTGTCTGAGTATCCAAGAAGAGTAAAGTCTCCCCTTTTAGGATACCAAAGACCAAGACTTGAAGTTGAAGCAATGTATTTGATAATACGCTTTGCAGCACTTAAATGAGATTCTTTAGGGTTTGCTTGAAATTTGGCACAAATGCAAACACTAAACAAAATGTCAGGTCTAGAAGCAGTAAGATAAAGAAGTGAACCAATGATGCTCCTGTATAGCTTCTGGTCGACTTTCTTTACTCCTTCATTTTTTTCTATCTTCAAAGAACTTGACATGTGTATATCAGCCTTTTTGCAATTGTCCATTCCAAACTTTTTAACAAGATCATTAGCATATTTTTCTTGATAAATAAAAGTTCATTCCTTCAGTTGTTTCCCTTGAAACCCGAGAAAGAATGTTAATTCACCCATCATGCTCATTTCAAATTCATCCTACATAGTCTTAGAGAATTTCTTGCACAGAATTTCATTAGGGGATCCAAAAATAATATCATCGACATATATTTGAACTAGCACAAAACTTTTGCTTTCTCTTTTGATAAACAAAGTAGTGTCTACTTTACCTTTTACAAAGCCGTTTTGAATTAAGAACTTACTCAGCCTGTCGTACCAAGCTCGAGGTGCTTACTTTAGACCATATAAGGCCTTTTTGAGTCTGAATACTGAGTCTGGTTTCCTTGGGTCTTCAAACCCAGGTGGTTGTTCCACATAGACTTCCTCATGGATGAATCCATTCAGGAATGCACTTTTGACGTCCATTTGGAATAACCTGAAATTCTTTTAACAAGCAAAAGCAAATAATAATCGAATTGCTTCTAACCTCGCTACTGGTGCGTAAGTCTCGTCATAGTCTATCCCTTCTTCTTGCGTATATCCCTTGGCTACGAGTCTTGCTTTGTTTCTTATGACATTTCTTTTCTCGTCCATCTTGTTCCTGAAAACCCATTTAGCACTAATAATAGATTTCCTTTTGGTTTAGAAGTTAACTCCCAAACATCATTAATGCTAAATTGCCTTAGTTCTTCTTGCATAGCTTCAATCCAGCTTTCATCATATAAAGCTTCTTCTATGCTTTTGGGTTCTATTTCAGAAATAAGAGCCACAACACTAGACTCTTCGTGCCTTTTGAATCTTGTGCGAATTCCTTCATTAATGTCGCCAATAATAAGATCTTTAGGATGACTGGACTTATGCTTCCAGTTGTTGGTTAAATTGTCAGGTTGATAATCACTTCCTTCATTTGAATCTTCAACAGTCATTTGTTGCTGGTCTTTTAGAGTCTGAGCTGCTTCTTGCGATTTAGACTTTGTAGAGTCTGGAATAGGTTCAGATTCTTCAAGATGAGTCTGAATAGATTCATTTTGCATAGAATCTTGGAATTTGACATTCATTGATTCCCCCACAGATTGAGTTTTCTTGTTGTGGACTCTGTACACTTTGCTTGTGGTTAAATATCCAAGAAAGATGCCTTCATCTGACTTTTCTTTAAACTTGTCAACTCGATCATTTGCATTTTTCAATATAAAGCATTTGCATCCAAACACATGAAACAATGAAACAATAGGCTTTTTTTCTTTGAATAATTCATAGGGGGTTTTTTTTTTTCTAAAATAGGCTTTAGAAAAACTCTATTAATAATATAACATGCTGTAGAAACTGCTTCAGCCCAAAAATGTGAAGAGATTTTGCTTTCAATTAGAAGAGTTCTAGCCATTTCTTGAAGCGATCTATTCTTTCTTTCCACAACTCCATTTTTCTCTAAAGTATATGGAGAGGAGAACATATGCTGAAAACCAGATTCATCACAAAATTTTGTGAAATCTTGATTTTCAAATTCACCTCCATGGTCTGTTCTTATACTTGAAATAACATATTATTTTTTGTTTTGAACCTTTTTAACAAATTTTTCAAAATAAGAGAAAGTTTCAGACTTACTTGCCAGGAAATACACCCAAGTAAATCGAGAGTAGTCATCCACAATTACTAGGCAATATTTCTTACCTCCAATGCTCTATGTTCTGGTTGATCCAAAGAGATCCATATGCAGAAGCTATAGTACACGATTAGTGGAAACTTAATTTATTGGTTTAAAAGAATTTCTTACCTGTTTTCCCAATATGCATGGTGTACATAGATCAGGCTTTTGTTATGATAGATTAAGTAAACCACGAACAAGCTCCTTTGCTGAAATTTTGGCTATCCGCTTCATATTGATGTGCCCAAGCTTTCTGTGCCAAAAGTTCGCTTCGTCTTGGATTGAGATTAGACATTGCGATTCATCTGATTTCACATCCAAGAGGTATATATTTCCATGTCTTCGACCCATGAATGATTGAGTAGAATCTTTACTAGTTCCTGAACATATTCCCTCTTGAAAGTTGATTTTGAAACCGGTATCACACATCTGACTGATACTAAGCAGATTATAGTTGAGTCCTTCAACTAAAGAAACATTATTTATTGTGAGGTTTCCAATCTTTACAGTTCTAAATCCCACGATTCTTCCTTTGCTATTTCCTCCAAATGAGCCTTTTCCACCATTCACTTGAACAAGCTTTATGAAGCAATTTGAATCTCTCGTTATATGTCTTGAGCATCCACTATCCAGATACCATTTTACTTTTTTTTTTATAGTGACCTGTATTTAAAAAAAAAACTCAAACTTTCTTTGGTACCCATATTTTCTTGGGTCCATTGGTGTTAGTATGATATGCAGTTTTTGCCCATACTTTCTTAACAGGTTTCCAAATCATAGGACATTCTTTTTCAAAATGATCTACACTATTACACTTTGAACATCTGAGAGTATTGCAACTTACTAGTTTTACAAAAGATCCTTTTAAAATGATTTTTGTAAGCATCTCTTGTGGGTCTTTACTTAATTCTTTCTTTCACTTTTGGAAAATCAATTAAATGAATGGTTTCAGCAGTCATTCCCAAACCAGATTTATTGAAATAAGGTCTTTGAACAGAAAGAATTTTTTCCAATTTCTCAGATCCTATAGAAATTTTTTTAGAAATATTTGAGATATCATTTCTTAATAATGCATTTTCTTTTGAAAAATTATCTTCACTTTCTCTAAGAGAAGAAACATTCATGTCTAAACATTTCACATTTTCTTTCAAAACATTTTCCTGTTGTTTTATAGTAGAATTTTCTCTTTTGAGTTCGGAAATCTTTTTAAGAGAAGTCTTAAGACTAAAACACAACCCATCAATGTATTTAGAGACTTTAATAGGGATTTTCAAGTTACTTAACTTAAATTCACTGTCTGAATCTGAGTCTGTCTCAGAGTTTGAATCTGAATCCGATTGTGCCATCAGACATATATTGGCATAATCATCATCACTTTCTTCACACTCTGTATCACTCCAAGTTTCTGCTTTAAGAGCATTTCGATACTTTTCAGCTTTTCCTTTCTTCTTCCTTAGAAGAGGACAGTTGGGTCTGATGTGTCCATTTTTCTTACATTCAAAGCAGACTACATCTTTGTTTGATTCATTATCCTCAACAAACTTAGTCTCTTCCTTTTGAAAACTTTGTTTCTTTGGATTGAATCTTATTCCTTTTCTATTCAGCTTTCTAAATCTTCTTATCATGAGAGCAACCTCATCATCATCCATATCTTCTTCAGAATCTGTAACATCATAATCATCATTGGATTTTAATGCAATTGATTTATTACCTTTAGGATCTTCGTCTTCATTGATTCGTTCCACTTCATAAGACTGAAGAGTCCCAACCAACTCATCAACAGATAGTGGCATGATTCTTTGTGTCTCTCTTATTGAGGTTTTTATGTGATTACAATCCTTGGAGAGTCCACGCAGAAGCTTGTTTACCTTCATGAGATCAGAAATTGGTTGACCTTGATTTTCAAGACCATTAACGATTTATGTAAAACAACTAAACATGTTAGTTATAGATTCTCCTGATTTCATTTTGAAGGTTTCGTATTGACCGAGGAGAATGTTGATTCTAATTTCTTTCACTCGATCGATTCCTTCATAAGTAATATGTAATATATCCCAAACTTCTTTAGCCGTAACACAAGAAGATATTCCGTTATATTCAGTAGGTGAATATAAAGAATAAATTGCTTTTGCATCAAGAGCTTGTCTCTTGATTATTTCTTCCTGATTCATTTCACTAGACTCAACGGTATCTTTTCCTCTCCCTGAAACAGGTGCAGCTTTAGGAATGATTCCTTTTTTTACAACGTCCCATTCCAAAGGATCCTTTGATCTTAGGAACGCTTTTATCTTGTTTTTCCATATGTTGTAATCATTTCCATCAAAGTAAGGCGGTCTGGTATTGCTTTACCCTTCTACCAGCCCTAGAGCCAACATACTAGCCATGGATCTTTAACTCTGAAGTAAAACACTTCAAACAAAGTGAGTACACAAGCTCTGATACCAATTGAGATAGCTAGTATAAGCACCTAGAGGGGGGTGAATAGGTGTGAAAACAATTTCTCGAGATACGAAAGCAATACTAGGTAGACGATAGAAAGGAAGATCTCCAAAACATATTATGATCAAAGTAAAGCAGAAAAATAGGGAAGAGAAAATTGAACACAAGGTTTATAGTTATTCGGTTTATTCCAAGCCTATGTCCACTCTTCTGCACTAACAACCCATCGGCTGGATTTCACTATGAACAAAATAGATGTTACAGCACAGCTTTCCCTTGATTCCACAGTGTAGATATTCTACTACACTTCCTCAAGTTTTCTCACGAATGTAAACTCTCTTTTGCGTACAAGATTTCGCTCAAATGAATTGACTAAGAACAAAGAGTTTCAGACTTTGGAATTCTTCTACCGTGCACACTCTTAAACAACTAGAACGTCTTCTTTATATACTCATTTATACCATCATACCCGTTAGCACTTATCAAATGAATTCCTCCAATCTACCCGTTGACCGAAATCAATTTAGGAAGATCATTCAAGCTATTAAAGGAACATGTCGATAGCCCATCAATCTTGTTCGCCCATACAATTAGGATCTCGATTTCCACAAGTAGAACATTCCAAGAATATTTCGCCAATCATTGGATTCTTAATCTCCGAATCAATCATGATCAAATAAAGGATTATGTTATGTCATATCCAGCCAAGAGATCTTCTCCAGTCGATAAGGTTACATCATTAATGAAACATCCAGTTCTGAATAGCCTTTCTTCAACGGATTAGAAACTGTCAATGAGGATAGACTTTGAGTCTTGAGTCTGGCTGTCCGGAGGTCTTCATACTTTAAATAGCAGAGTTTGCAAATCTTTAGACTAGACTGATAGAAATATTTTGTCAGCTTCAAAACACTTCACGAAGATTTCTCCAACAACAATGTCTAACTTAAGTTCACAAAACAACCGCTTTTAAAAAATCTATTAGTTCACATCTAGCATTAAAGACAGGTAAAGTAAAATATGTTGGTTATTTTACTTTTGAACATGCTAAACATTATGACCTCATCTTAACAATATCTCAAGACAACATCTACATTTTAAGCTTGAGCTATGACATCCGGATTTTTCATAATTGTAATACTATAATATTCGAAAATTCACATTATAATAATGATGAAGCTAAGTATTATTTATCTTAATAATCAAACGGACACACGGAAACTTCAGTCGAATCTTAAATTTTGTGGGACGTGGCAAGTAAATTTTCGTAAACATTAATTATTTCGAGTTTGACATGTGAATTAAATTACGTGTACTAATAGCAAACAATATTAATTAAATTATTATCATCTTAATAGTTGATGGTTGATATTAATTGTGTAAACTTTAGTTAATCAATAATAGTGGTCATCCCCTTATGTTAATAATGCTGGGAAAAGAAGATTACGCTCTTCTTACTATATTTACCTTCCAAAATTTATTAATTAGAATTTTAAGTGCCACTTGTTCTTATATAATGTATTGCATGGCCATATGTTCTTACAAAATAAGATTTTATGGCTAATTTTTACACCTAAATAAAGTGATGATTATTTCAAAATGAGTCATTCTCTTCTTGTATTTCTCTTGGCCACGTGGAAGAGCCTTACCTTGCATTTGTGCCCCATCAAGTTGGTGATTAGCATACAAATTTATACCTAACAATGAAAGACATCAAATTATCTTAATTCATTTTGATAAAACTCATTCTATCTTGCCGTATAACCTCTTTCACTTTGCCAAATCCAAATAGAAATTTGCGTATGCTATTTCCACTCTTCAATTTAAGAATTTAGATAACAAAACTTAATATTCAAGAGCTACTAGGTGGTGAAGGCAATTAGTGGCTTGCAGTTTGTGTTTGGTCGAGGTAAATGAAATTTCTAGGTATTAAGTTGATTCAATCTCCTCAAAACTTTAGCTTGGTTTGGTTGGTTGAAGGGTGAAACTTTGATATGTATGTATGGGTATGGTGATTCTTAAGTGGCTTTGATAATCTCTTACAAGTTCATTCTATTTCATCATGGATATCAAAATCCGCTTGTTCTATTTCGTCTTGCTTCATTTTGAATAAGTAGAATTTGGTTATTCTATCATATTTGTTTTAGTAATTCACTGCATGTTCGTTCTTTTTTTTTTTTTACTTCATTTTGGATAGTTACAATTTGGTCATTCTCTTTTATAACCCTTTACATGTTTATTCTACTTCCTTTTGCTTCATTCTGGGTAGTTAAATCTAGTCATTCTACCATATTTATCTTAATAACACATTGCATGTTCATTCTGTTTCTTTCTACCTTATTCTGAGTAGTTAGAATTTGGTTGTTCTACCATATTTATATTGATGACCAATTGCATGTTTGTTCTGCTTATTTTTTGCTTTATTATGGGTAGCTAAAATCTAGTCATTCTACCGTATTTATCTTGATGGTCCATTGCATGTTTGTTCAACTTCTTTCTACTTCATTTTAGGTAATTATAATTTGGTTGGTCTGCCCTAGTTGTTTGAATGACCCATTACATAACTATTCTACTTCGTTCTACTAGAATTTCACTAGTCATAATCTGTTCGTTTCACTTCTTTCTACTTGAATTTCTTGTGATAGAATCCATCCGTTTGTGAATTTGCCCTTGTGAATCTACTCATTTGGTCAAATCTGCTAATTTATAAGTCTCATTCACTTACTGAATTTGTTAACTTGTGAATCTGTTTGTTGATAAATCTATTTATTAGTTCGAACAGACTTTACCGAGTATGAATCCATTTCTTGTTGAATCTATCAATTTATAAATTTGTTTTTTGATAAATTTTTCCATCAATTCAAACAAACTTTACTATATATGAATTTTTTTTCTTGGTCGATAAAAAGGAACCTCCATTCATGAAACAGCAAAATTACAAGAGTTCAACGCGTCAGTACTTAACATATCAAACAAAGCAGGAGGGGGGGAGTCAACCCAGTTAGACGGAAGAAGATTTTGAGCATGGGCTTTTGTGGCCTAGTCGGCGACAGCATTGGTTTCTCTTCTGCAGTGGTTGATGCGTAGGGTTGGGAAGAGACGGAGTAGAGCCGTAACTTCAATGAAAAGAGCCCTGTGCTCCCATGGTGTGCGATCTGGTTCACGAATCGCTTCAACCATAGCCAGACAATCAGATTCGAGAAGGAGGTCCTATCGATTCCTTCCTGTAGCGATGAGGTATAGTAGGGCAAAGATGAGAGCATGGATTTCGGCTTGCAGGGGCAAAATAGAGGGGGTTCGTTGAACTCTGCCATCGATCAAATTCCCTGAGGAGTCGCGGCAAATACAAGAGACAGCACCGTCATCCATGACCGTAGGGAATGAGGCGTCAATATTGATTTTAACCACACCAGAATTCGGAGGGCACCATCTCAGATCCAAAGGGGGATGGCAAAGAACAGGCTTTCTTGCCAATCTAGAACTGGGTTGAGAAGAAGCTTTGCCGAACCCACTGATAAGTGATCCGTTGATCTGGTTTGGGATTTCTTGCGGGTTGTTCAAAGAAGCTAGCTTCTGTTGATTTTGTTGCAGCAAGGCTAGATGGCAGTGATAATAAGAGTGGGCATGGGCAAGAGCAGCAGCTACAATGTGATCTGTGTTTGGGGTTTCCAACGGAAGACAAAATCGTTCCTAGCCTTCCAAATGTGCCACAGAACAAATGTAATTTGCGCAGAAACTTGTAAGTCCCTCTCCTGTTCGAATATATGCAGTAGCCAGGCATCAAATCTATGTTGCTGAGTGTGCTGAACAGTAAATGGTAGTTGTGCATGAGTCCATACTTTCATTGTCCATGGGCGATGTAGGAACAGATGTTCAGTAGTTTCAAGGGCTGGGCAACAGTCTCTATAGAGCTTACAGATAGGATCTTCTATAATATGACGATAGTAGAGATTTCCACCAGTGGCTAGAGCATTTTGGCATAATGACCATAAAAAAAAATACGCAGTTTGGGAGTAGTTGGTACCTGCCAAATAGTAGTCTAAAGGCATTTAAGGGGCTGAAAGGATGAGGAAGGCCGATTATGAAGGACTCTATTTTCTGCTGATATGATCTGGTTATATCCATTTTTAACAGTATACACACCATTTAATCGTCCTGTCCAAATCAGTTTGTCTTCAGTATAGTGCGGTCTAATCTGAATTTTGAGAATTTCAGCAATTATATGCTCATCAAAACTACTAGAAAGTAGAGGAATATTCCATGTCTGAAATACTGGACAAATGAAGTCCGCTACCATAGTAGGTTCATTTCTAGGTGCTGGGCCCCCAATAATCCCTGTTGACAGCCATCTATCCTCCCTGATGTTAATTTTCTACCTATTGCCTACTGACCATTGTAGATTAGGTGCTATAGAATCTTGGCCTAGCAAAAGGCTTTGCCATCCCCAAGAGGGGTGAGCACCTCTATCCGCATGCCCGAAGTCTTTGGCTGCGCTTGGTTCAGCATTTCCAAGGGGCTTTCAAAGCTAAAAGCCCCTTAGGGAAATGCTGGACTGTTTGGTTCAACTTTGAAGCCGATTTTCAGCTTTCAACTTGCCTTCAAAATGCTGAAAGCCCAAAGCTGGTAGGGACTAGCTTTGGGCTTTCAGCATTCTGCCAAATACTGAAATTATTTACCAAACACAATTACATTTCCCAAAGTAGCTTTGGACTTTCAGCATTTGCATTAGACTTAAAGCCCCTTGTAAATGCTGAATCAAACGCAGCCCTTGAAGGGGAAATACAACCCTTTAAAGATCCTACTCCATAGAGAGGTAGGTTGTTGAAATAGATGCCAAGCCTATTTAGCCAATAATGCTTTGTTAAAAGCGATAAGATCCCTGAAACCAAGACCACCCGAGTCTTTTCGAGCTTTGAGGGATTCCCAATTCCGCCAATGAATACCTGACTTGTTGCCTTGAGATTGCCACCAAAAGCTAGCCACCTTTTGTTCAATAGACTTGCACAATGATATAGGTATTTTAAAGATCGACATTGCATACTGTGGAATAGCTTGCACAATTGCTTTAATCAAGATTTCATTACCACCCTTTGAAAATAACTTTTCCTTCCAGCCATCGAGTTTGGAGTGAACTTTTGCCAAAATCTAGGAAAACATTTCTTTTTTTGATTTCCCCCAGTCTAATGGGATGCCGAGGTATTTGCCCGTCTTTTTTCATCACAATAACTCAAAGTTCGCTAGCAAGAGACTCCTGTAGGTTAATAGGACAAGCACGACTAAAGAAAACACCAGATTTATTACGATTAATTTCTTGTCCCGTTGCCCAGCAATATTGATGTAATATATTTCCTAGATTCTGACATTCTAGCAATTTCCCTTTGATAAAAAAAAGATAGCATTATCAGCAAAAAATAAGTGCGAGAGGGTAGGGCACCTGTTGTTGAGTTTAACGCCAGTAATGTTACCCATGTCCACTGCTTGGTGTATTAGAGTTGAGAGGACATTCGCCACTAAAATGAACAAATATGGGGATAATGGGTCACCCTGCCTGAGCCCTCGCTTCATTGGAAACGAAGGGAGGGGTTCACCATTTAGCTTGACGCTCATAGAAGCAGTAGTAACACATTGCATAACCAATTGGACCCAGGTTGCATGGAAACCTATCCTCAATAGATAATCTCGTAAAAAATCCCACTCGACACGATCATAGGCTTTTTTCATGTCGATTTTGATTACACCTTGAAATTTATGCTTGCAATTTCGTGTTAGATATGAATTTATTCTTGTCAAATCCGTTTATTTGTTGATTTTGTCCATTATTGAATCTATCCATTTGTAAATATGTTCTTTTGTTCTGTAAGCTTTTATTAAGCCAAAATTTACCATTTTGATTATTCAAACTTTACGACTAAAATGTATTCATTGTTCTAACCCAAAATGTACCCATTTACATGTTCAAATTTCACATCCAAACTATACTTATTCATTCAGACTCATAATAAATATCCATTTAATTGATCATATTTTACTATCCATAACCTGATTAATGTCCATACTTAGAATGTATTCATTTGGATGTCCAGACTTTAACGACCATAATATAACTATATATTATTTCATACGTAATTATTTATCTAATACATTAAATTGAGTTGACAAATGTGTACTATGCTTATAAGTATGCATATATCATGACTTAAATGAGATTAATGTTGTAATGACCCTGACCTCATCTCCAGGGTCACGAGCGATATGGGTTTTTTTTTTTTTTCGCAACACCCCAGGTGTGTTGCCAACCCATACTTCTTTCTTTTTAAAAGTTCTTGAGTTATGCACATGCAGAAGCAATAAATCAATATCCAATCACTATAGTATTGCAACATCACAAATAGTAGGAAAACACATGTGCAACCATATATTTACATATACATGGCATACTACATATAAATTACATGTCTTTCCTTTTAATATTACAAGCCATTCTACTTAAGTTAAGCTTTACACTACAAAAGCATATAGTTCTTTCCAAAAGTACATCAACTTCGGGGTAACCCTATCTCCTCTACTAAGATTCTAACCAAAAATGGTTCCCCCTATAAGGACCAGCTAACTAGCGGTAATCTACAGCGCCATTGGGTGGAACATCTCCATCAAGCCCTGGCGAGCCATCAAAGCCACGAAGTGGACCCACAAAATCCCTATCAAGACACTTGTACCAATCTCGGTACTTGTGGGGAACGAGTTCATTTGGCCCTTCATCCACCCAAACGGACGTAGTGACCATCCAATAATATTTATCTATACTAGCAAAGTAGAGTAACGTTTTCGACACAATCATCTTCGTGGGGACGTCAAACCTCACGGGTGGCACGGCCATCCTACAAGCTGAGAAAAGATAATAGGTGAGTATAACTCAGTAAGTAAAACTTACTAAAATCCGAGTAGGATGATGCCTCATCTTTCTACAAACAGATAACTCATCCCAACCACTTGTCGATGACAGATCAATAGCAAGATGAAAATCATGCCTTTAGTAAAGTCATGAGCGACCCTCAAACATTTAAATGCAAGCATGCACCAAAGATCAATTTCATAATGTCAGAAACGCATGTACACAAGGTTCATTTATTAATAGTCGAAATCCATCGACTCTTCCAGAATCCACCGGGCATCCAAAATCCATCAAGCAATGTCTCCTAATCCAAGAATGACGGTTATCCTCCGACAATGAGTCCATTGGGCATCCGAACTTAATTGGGCAACGTCACCGAATCCATCGGCTGACGGCTAGAGTTTAGTCCCTCGTGTGTCAATGCATCAAGCATCACAATCTAGTTCTTATCTTCATCTTAGTCCAAGGCCCGAAGGCATGCCATGCATAAGTGTGTGGAATGTCTTACCAATTTCAAGTCATTGAGCATGCCGAGCATGAATTAGGGTTCGTGGCTTGGTTCGATTCACTTGCTACATTGATTTAGTATCAAACTTGGCTCGGGAATGATACGCCTCAAGATCGTACCGAGACCATGAAAGGAACCAATCCACTGTGGTCTTTCGTTTGTCCAAAGCCAACGAAACCCTTATTCAAAACTTGGGTCGTGCACATACATTTACAAAAGTAATTTATAATAGTTTATAAAACAACATCGAGTTTTCTTCAAATACCTTTCAAAACTATTAGGATCAAAGTAAAATAGAGGCATAGTAGAACAAGCACAAGAACCAGGACACTTTAAATTCACAAGCCAAAGGCTAAACCAAGGTCCAACATTAATCTAAAATCAACTCAAGCAAACATGAATCAAACCTCAATCAGAACAACAAATCAAGTATGGACTTGTTACAAGCTTGAATGGACGCAACATAACATCCTAACCAAACATTAGTAAGTCTACTTACTACTTTCTAGACCAGTGGCCTCAAGTGGCGGCGAACAGCGGCAAGGACACCTAAAGAGAGAGAGCCAAGTAAAGAGAGATAGAGGGGTCGTTGTGGGTGGCCAAGGAAGAAGAAAAAGAAATGAGGAGAAATTTGTGAGCCTTCCCCCTTATCATAGAACACCATTTATTAATGGTCTTGATAAGCTACTTGGCTCATGACCAACTCTCAGGCCGGCTCATGACCTAGTCCTGCCATTGGCATACTGATCTTTAGCCTACTAGTCGAGCCAAAATAAGGGTCAAAATCGAGAATGTTACAAATGTGATCCCATCACTCATATAGCAATGCGTGATGATGCCCCATAGTGGAAGTTTGCGAGATTCCCAAGTGGTTGAGATGCCTTAGGGAGTGTTTCTTGGATGTCTCGGAAGTCGATATGCCCCTGTGGTGGGGATGCATTGTGGTAGAAGTTTGCAAGATGCTGCGAAATTGAGGTGCCCTAGTGGTTGAGATGCCCCGAGAGAGTTCGAGAGGAGAAAATATTGATGACTAAAATACCTTGACATGTGTAAAACCAAGCATTGCTTAAATTGCTTGTTTATGTGTGAAACATGGTGTGCAAATGCATGAGTCTGGGTGGATTTGGATGATAATCTTATGTGGTAAATCAAAATAGGAAAGGTAAAGTCTACTTGTGTTTGTGTCATACTTACCAGATTATTATATATCCATTTTTTTGTGTATACCAGGTGAAGTCATAAGAAGATTTTTCTAACTTAAAATTAGAGATTTCATTTATTAGGTTTTGGCTCATTCCTTTTATTTTTCAAACATGTAGGATGGGCATCCATCAAATGTAGTATGAAGATCTTTATGAAAGTATGATTGAACTAGAGTTTAGAATAATATATATCAAATGTAGTTCTATAGTACGGGTTGATGTAGGAGGTTTCGCAGAGTGGGTTCCTTTTCAGTTCATCATCTAATACCAGAATCTTTTGACGATGAATTAGCTGATCTATTGAGTGGCTTCAATCTAGATGATGGAGACGTAGTAGACTGAGAAGTGACCGACCCGTGATTTCAGTATGAATGTTTGTATAGATAGACTTTTAGAAGTATAATACAATATAGTATGGAGATAGATCTCCTTACCCCTACCTAGACTTCTATCTTTCACCCATAATGTAATGAACTGAGGAGCTCAAATGTGATATAAATAAAAAGAAATATAAGTATGTTGGTTATATTTGTAAAGCTTTAATTATTAACGGAATATTGGTAAATGTTTTATTACTCTACCAAATGCTAAAAACAAATATAAAAACATGTGTCGGGTGACATTCTAGGCATCACATGAGCTCTCAATTATCTCCCATATAACAAGCTTAAAATTGTCTCATCTTTAATTATCATGCAATATATCATGGTGATTACCCGTATGAGTGGGATAATTTTCTATCTGTTCAACATACTTTCTTAATGAAATGCACTAACCATTTAATAAGCATAAACGTTAAACAAACTCATAGGCATTAATGATGATAGAAATCTTCATCAATAATGAACACTTAAGGAAATTACAATATTCAGTATATCAGCTTTCATCACGACCATTTGTTGATATAGCACACTAATAATGCTCAATCTAAGCTGATAATATTGCTCTCCTAAGCTGATTAGGTATACTGCCCGCAATCTAAGCTAACATATTAGAGCCCATGGGTTAATATAGTATACCGGTATTATTATTGTTTTTTTTTTTTTTGGTAATCCAGGGAACTCCATAAGCCGACAGCCGGCGAGCAAACCCTGAGAGAGCGACTGCAGAACCCACCACCACAGTACTTTAGGTAAGAATCCCTAACGACGCCTCTGAGATTCAAACTTCTCTCTTTCGTAAGGGGGAGAGAGCCCAACCCAACTACGCCACTGAGGGCGATGGTTAGTATACCGGTATATTGTTCACAATCTAAGCTGACATATGGCCAGCAAGCTGATATAGTATACCATCCCAAACCATACAATCAATTCAATTTACAACTTTTATCATACTCGATAAAATACACGTGTATGGGTACACGACCGACTTTAATCAAATTACAAGATTTTCACTTTTAAACTTCCCACCATTTTCTACAGTCCCAAAATAGATTTTTGGTATTGTAGATCGACGCTTGGTAATTTTTCAATTAAACACCAATCACACTCGAATCGCACAAATTAGAACTCAATTAAATAAACAGAAAGCATCACGCCATTAGCACGAAATTCTGATCACCGACCATCTCGGTCTAATTTCCGAAAAATAATTAATTAATTAATTAATTATTGAAATTAATTAAATAATGCCAAAAATGTAACTTATGCCCGTAAAGCCTAATTGGAAGCCAAGACGAGCTCGAAAAATTACCAACCACTCTAGTTAAATACTAAAGCTTGTCTAGGCTCCAACTACACTACTCTAACCACTTAATATGCAAAAACAATTAATTAAATTGTAAATATAATCTAACTAACCACATAATCCAAGCTTAGCCTCAACTAATCAATCCTTAAGCATAATTAACTTACTAAGCAAGGATTAGTGAGATAAACTCACTTGTTTAACAAACCACTCAATTCAAATCGACAGGGACGCAACGAGGCTCGATCTTCTCCAAAGCGGGCTTGGCTTATGGGGTCCGAAAGCAGGCCAAAACGGACCTACAATGTGCTTGAAACCCACTGAAATTTGCTTTTGTTCGGTGCTGAGAAAGATGGAATCGAGGCTCAGCTGAAGCGGAAACCGACGGAGGTGAGGTGGTAGGGCTGTAGAGCTCAAGCGGGCGATTCTGGCAGCTGGCGGTGGCTTAGATGGCGGGAGCTCCTTGCGACGGTGGAGGGGATGGCTTGAGGGACTGATTGGATGTGGGAACAGGGGAGGACGACGGCCGGAGGCGCGTGCGCGGGCAGGGGCGCGACTAATGCCCGCGTAGGTAGCTCAGCGAGCTTCAACAGTGGCGTGAGACGGGGTCTTAGTGGGCTGCTAGCTTCTTCTCTGGATTTTCTGGGTTGAAGGCAATAAGAAGAGGGAGAGAAATGGCTAGTCGACCGATTGGAGGGGGAGAGGAAAGAGGGGGGGGCAAGGGGCCTACCTTGGTCTCTCTTATCTCATCTTTGGTCCCATTGACCATTGCCCATGACTAACTAGTCCCTTGGCCAATTTTTAGCCACCAATGCCATCTTCTAGAAACTTGAGATGGTCCAAATGTTGTGGGTGGGGGGGGGGCACACGAATTTGGCTCGGTTTTTCTTCAATTGGAACTCAATTACTTCTTGAATCAACTCAATTTGGCCCCTATAAATTCAACCAATACCTCATTGATCCAATTTATATTTTTCCCCACCAATTGATCCCACTTGCATCTCAATTTCGCGATAAAAAATGGTCCCGAGATTTTATGGACAAAAACGGCCTATATCGACTTTTTTTCCAAAAAGTCTTGACTTGCAAAAAAAAAATTGAGGTTGAGTTGACATTTTAAAAATGATTTGTGACATGATAGAACTTTCAATTTCTGAAATCGGATTCAAATTCGCGGTTAATTTCAATTCGGCGCGATTTAACTTGACCTAGGCTACTAGGTAGTTTTCAGATTTTTTTAGTGCAAATGACTCATGGTTGATTTTTTCGAATCACAATAAACCCACTCAACACATTGGCGACTCTCGATTGTCATGAAAATCTCGATAATTCAAATACGGACATAAGGTACCAAAACGATAGATAAAACAGTTTAGTGCCGATCAACGAGAATTTTTCAATTTAGTGGAGTCACCCACATTTAGCCACACATTTCAATCGAACCGACCTATCTCTAATTTTTAATCAATCTTACTGTGCCGTAATTATCTCTAAAGACGAGCACAATCGAGTAGCTGATTACTAGTCGAATTATGATGGCCCAAGCGCGGGGGCGCGTCTCCTGTCCCACGTTGCTTAGAGGGGAGTCCTTGGAACTAGTTTATAAGGTTTAAGGCCATCTAATCAGTGTGACGTGTTTTAAAGTCGTAAGGACTCAATGTCCAAAACGGATAATATTACACAGTGGGGCGCAAGGTCTTTACAAATGGTATCAAAGCCGACTCCCGATCGCATGTGTGGCCACAACGAGGACGCGATTCTTCCAAGGGGGGGAGAGTGTGACAGCCCAAGCACAGAGGTGCGTCTCCTGTCCCACATCGCTTAGGAAGGGAGTCATGGGGGCTAGTTTATAAGACTTAGGTCCCTCTAATCTATGTGATGCATTTTAAAGCCGTAAGGACTTAGTGTCCAAAGCGAACAATATTACACAGTGGGGCCCGAGTCGTTACACGAATTCTCAAGTCTGTTGCATTGAAATTCCTTAATGGTTTTTTTTTATAGTCTAGTTATCTCGAGAATGATCAGCTCTGAGGACAGCCCTATAGGCGCGTTGATGAAAGGCTCGATTTATTCAATTGGAAACAAGATTGAAAATTCAAGATGTTATCCTCCTCCCACCTTCTTCCTTTGGCTCCAGCAACCGACTAAGGGGCTGGCTATTTACTGGATTGAAGCAGCTAGGCGAGCTAGCCTCATTATCGTTGGACGAGGGTGAGCTTGCCCGCCCACCACTAGCAAAGTTTGGCGAGGGCTCGCCTTGCCAGACCCAACAATGGCAGGGCCCCCTCTCCGAATCTAGCAAGGCTAGCCCTTGCCAAATTTCATGGGGCTCGCCACCGCATAAACTGGGAAGCTTGCCCTCACCCGGAACGGTAAGGCCGTGTTGCTCGATCACTTCAATTCAGCAACTAGCTAGCCCTCTAGCCGGTTGCCCAAGGCAATGGAAGAAGGAGGGAGGAGAGAAAAAAAAAAGATAAAAATATACATATTCAAAAAAAATATTATTAAAAAATTTCGCCGGCATCGGCTACCGGCCACGTCGGCACTAGCCAAATTTTGATTGGAATGACTAAATTTGCACAATTGTAAAAGGTGTATGACTCAATTAGCCAAAAAAAAAAATAAGTTTATGACTGAATTGGCACAATCACAATAGGTTTATGACTTTTTTGGTAATTTTCCCGAGATTTTGTCAATGCCTTTTATGGCATTCTTTTATTTATTAGTGGAATTATTAATTACAAACCAGGAGATTTTTGTAATACCTTCTCTGGCTTTTTTTTTTAATCATCATACTTAATTTGTTTAAGTGATGCTGAAATTTGGGCTCATGGTGAGTGAGGATACAAATGTAATCAGATCAATTTAGTTGGAGTTCGTGAACCCATAGTTCAGTGGTTGGTGAATTCGAACAGATGAAATCGAGACAAGATCAATAGTGTTTTATTTATTCACTTATTTATTTATTTTTTATCTTGTGATATTTTTGGTGTGCATTGAATATGTGCAATTTATCAATTTATGCATGGGCTCATTCACAACACCTCCAAATTAAAGAGAGGCCAAGATTGCCACTTATCTTATAAAGTAAACAAAAGTTACCTATGAAATTCTAAGACACTCGGATCTTTGGAGTGCCAAAAGTTGGCACAAATGGACACTTAAGTGTCAAAAGTTACAAAAGTGACACTTAAGTGCCAAAATTAAAGTAAAATTGATCACTTAAGTGGCAATTTTCCAACGAGCCGTGCATAAAACAACGTCATTTTGCATACTAATGTGGCAAACGACGTCATTTTGGTATAATTCGGATTTGAATATAATAATTAATTTAATTTAATTTTAAAAAATTATTTATTTATTTAAAAAAAGGGCTCAACCGCCAACAGACTCCCTCCTCCTCCTCCCCCTTTTTTTTTAAAATTATTTATTTATTTATCGAAAATTTAATTTAATTTAATTTAATTTAATTTAATTTAATTATTATATTGAAATTCGAATTATACCAAAACGACGTCGTTTTTGTATATGGTTTGCTGAGTCAGCCTTCTGACAAGCCACATAAACGAAAAAATTAATATAAAAAATGCCACGTAGGATTTCCGGTGAGGTTGGCCGGATGTGGCACTCAAGTATCCCATTTTTCATTAAAAGTTGTATGTTTTTGCACTTAAGTGTCCCTTTGTGCCAACTTTTGGCACTTGAAGGATTCTTTTGTTGAAATTCTGATGAAGACTATTATAGGTGCATCAAATGCTTTAGATTTCCCTAGCTAAATCGCTTTATAACTTGTTATTTGCTAATTACGTGTCAAATCTTTAGTATTATTGGCCTCTTTGGGTGTGCATTAATGATGATAGAAATATTCCTCAATAATGAACACTTAAAGAAATTACAATATTCAATATATCAACTTTTACATAATCTTAGAGATTTTACACAACCATGGAAAACAACTCTAGAAATTGGCTTTGACAACTATCATTCTATGCTTAGATATATATATATTGCAAGTTTACAGATTTTCGTGCAACCATATTTTTGATAAAATTATACTTGATATCTATATGTTTGATTTTGCAATAATATTTTGAAGTCTTGGTATGAGCTATCACTACATGGCTATCACAATTAACCAACAATGCGTTTCCAACATTCTTAGCAACAATAAATAAATTATTCACTATCAACTCAACGCAAATAGAAACAAGCTCTCTCTATCCATGACTTGACATCAAAAGCATAGACATGCTTTCGAATTATCATTTATCAAGGGATCATAATCCAAACCTAAATTTTGAAATTTTTTATAAGTTCAATCACTATGATATCCCCTATAATTTGCTTGATTTTTTTGTACCAGCACATGCTTCGAGATCTTTCCTGACTAGAAAATATGTCTTTTTGTCAAGGTTGGGTTGTCGAATGAAGAAAAGAGGATTTTGAAAACAAAGAGAGCAACAAAACACCAACCGAGAGTTGAAAATCTAATGTTAAGCAACATAAGCATGCATTTACGTTGGCTTCAAGAAACACCCAGATCTAAGCAAAGATAAAGACGACGGCGGATTGTGTGTGCTAGAGTGTAGTGCAAATGCAAGGCATGCACAACAGTTTATATCAAGCAACACTCAACATGAAAGTAAACCATACATTCCTACACCTCCTTACAAAACAAAGGTTAGCAAATACTTCTCATTATACCTCACATCCTACAAGAACATTTAATACCTTAAATGTTAGGGACGTACCTAGAATCCTCGCTACCAAACAATAACCTTTTTAAAAAAGAAAGAATTGGCCTAAGTCCACTAAGAGTTTTAACTCAAGTCCCCAGCAGAGTCGTCATGCTATCACGACCAAAATTTTCTAGTGCACCACCTAAAATTAGGCTAATGGATTGCTAAGCCTAAACTTAATTCAAACTCTCTCAAGCCCATACCAACTCGCGACTTAAGTTCAAATATCTAGCATGCAAATAAGAGTCGCCACTAATCAATTTACGGTAGGTCAATTAGACACCTAAGTAAAATAATGGGAGAATTATTTCACTTCTACGAACCAGAGATTTGTGAATTCGGGGACCTGGTTATATTAAATTTCTCTAACGCCCTTTCGGTACCTTTCTCATTTAAAAAAATGTTTTATAAGTAGTTTGAATTGATTTTAATTTATCTCCCTAACATGTGAGGCTATCATGCGGGTGTGTTAACCACCAATTTAACATCCAAGAAAGCAACTAAATAAAATGCAAGACTTACCTCATAGCAATCAAAGCATCCACGTTGTTAGATTAGAATTCACATCAACAATCCTAAATATGATTTCTAATTAACACACAATTTCTTTCTTTTTTTCACTTAATTAACGAGGATCTAATTTATATGCAATGCAATGCATGCAATGATATGGCATGGTAGTATAGCTTAAACTATATGAATGAGTAAAATAATTTTTTTGTGTTTTTTAATGAACAAACATTAATTAAATATGCAATCTAAAATGACATAATATTAATGACGAGCAATTTCTAATTAAATTAACCTAGTAACAATCACTAAATGACGTGCATTTCATGAACCTAATTCTATATGATGTGCACATGATTTTTATTTTTCTTAATAAGCATGCAATCTATTTTAATATGCAATGACGTGCAAAGAGTGCCCTAATTCTAGTTTTTTTTTTCTTTTCTGTGAAATTTGAAATTAAAATTGCCACATAATTAAACGTGCAACTTAAATTTTAAAAAAAAAACTAACATCCTAAATGAATGCATTTTTTGGATTTTTATCTTTTCAAAATTCGAAATAAAATCCGTATTCTAAATATGCAAGATAACAAGAGATATTCTAAAACCAACATAATCCTAATTCAAATATTTTTTGGATTTTTCCTTTTACAAAAATAAAATTGATTCAACCAACATGACGGCAAATCAGATAAAATATGATCGATATCCACAAATTGGTGAACCATATCTCGTACATGAGATCGGGTTGGCCAATATTTAAATAAATCGTGAATCGAATCTCGGGTGTGAAATTGGATTGACAATTTTGCAAGTGATTGCGAGCCAGATTTCGGGCGTGAAAATCGGACTATCAATCCCAAATTTTAGAGGCAATCTCATGTTGGAATCTCAATCATACATTAGGAATAATTCTACTAAAAAAAATAAAATAAAATTATAAACAAATAGAAAAGACTACCTAATTTAATTTTCCTCTTTTTTTTTTTTTTTTCTTGCTTTTTTTACCCACGATTCAGCAACTTCATGGTGAGTCACCGCTAGTCACTGGTTGCGGTCGTCGGAGCTCTGGCGTGGGGGAACTAGCAGCAAGCAGGGCGCAACAGCTTAGAAGGTGCAGTAGTTGGTTGGGCTAGGTGCTGAACTCGGGTGTCGTGGGCGGATCATAGACAGGACAAGGGAAGCAGAGTCGTTGCGGATCGCAAAGCGGTCGCTTCGTCGGGTTGGTGAGCGGCTCGGCAACAACGGCAGCTTCAAGGGCAAAGCGATGGCATCAGCAACAAGGGCAGAGAGCAACGGTTGTCAGGGAAGCAGAGGGCTACAAGCGTCGCGTGGGCTCGAGCCGCTGCTACAGGGGGATTGGGCGTCGCAGATGACTAGGCCGATGGCTACTGGTGTCACTAAGGCTCAAACTATTGTAGGGTCGCGAGGAACAAAGGGCTGGATGGCTCAACGAAGGACGTGGGGCCGGCAGACGCAACAGCACAACGACGGCAGAGGCAGAGCAGGGCGTTAGGGCTTTTGGCATTGTAGGTTGGCGACAGCAGAGGCGGATCACGTACGCTTGAGGGTCTGTCACAGCGGGGAAAGAGGCACGACAGAGGAAGCAAGCTGTGGCGTTGCAGTTGAGGGCTCGGGCAGCAGAGGTCTCGAGCCGTTGCGGAGTGAAGGACCACGAAGAAGATGAATAGTCTCCTTCTTTTTTTAGCTTTTTCCCAAGCTTTTCTCTTTTTTTTTCTTCAATGGAACGAACGGAAACCCATGGGAAAACTTTTCTTCTCTTTTTTCTATGTTGAATTCTTTACCTCGCCATCAAGAGAAGAGCCCCCGAAAACCTATATTTTTAATCCTTTTATAGGCAAAAAAATGCAATCTTTTTTGGAACATTTCATCTCTTTTCAATATACACGAAGATTGCCTATAACCTCACGATCACAAAAAATCCTTTTATTTTTCCTCATCTCCTTAATATTGTCCATTGATTCTATCGCCTATTGTTAAAGATAAGATTGCAATGCGATTTTCTCAAATTCCAAAAATCCATTGTAATATCCTATCAAATCTCAATTTCTCACAAGATAATTAATTAAAAAACAACAGGCTCGGCCTAATTTGCTTCCTTCATGGGCCTAGTCCGGCCTATCAATTTAAAACTCAGAACCACTAATTCAAACCCATCCGCCACTAGTCCAATAAATAAATGCAAAAGATGTAAATTAAAAATAAATGCACAAAAATATATATGCTATACAATTAATATTTTTTCATGAATAAAATTACCCCATAATTTTCTATGCAATAAATAAATAACTGAATCGCCAAAATTTAAGTGTCAACAGTTACCCATCTTTGAATGTGAGTTCGTAAAGGTTGCCTTCAAAGACAAATTGAAAACTAAATTTTGACCATGCACATATAATGAGTGATTTTTTTTTGTTGATTAAAATGCAATTTATATGATGTATGAAAATGCTAATGCAAATGCATGATGCGAAAGGAAAGAATGTACCTACAGTTACTTACCAATCAGTGCGGCAGAGCATCTTGAGGTACATGATAAATCCCCATTTACTCCACAAGTACCCAGTTTTCACTCAAGTTCTTTGAAAAGTCTAATAGGTAATAAATTGAGACATCGAGACTGAGAAGAACATTCACATCCAAAGTGAAATGTTCAAAGAAAAGAATTGAGACATCCAGATCCAGACTAAGATGTCAAGATTTTTTAAACTCGAAATACCTAGATCTAGACTAAGGTATAATGAGAAAGCTTGAAAAACATTCATATCCAAGGTGAAATGTTCAACAAAAAGAATTAAGATATCTAGATCCAGACTGAGATATCAAGATTTTTGAACTCGAAATACCTAGATTTAGACTAAGGTATAACGAGAAAAGTCGAAAAAACATTCACATCCAGAGTGAAATGTTTAGACAAAAATAATTAAGACATCCAGATCCAAATTGAGATATCAAGATTTTTTAATTCAAAATACCTAGATATAGAATAAAGTATAACGAGAAAGATTGAAAAACATTCATATCCAAAGTGAAATGTTCAACAAAAAAGAATTAAGACATCTAGATCCAGACTGAGATGTCAAGAATTTGTACTCGAAATACCTAGATCCAAACTAAAGTATAACGAGAAAGGTTGAAAAAACATTCACATCCAGAGTGAAATGTTTAGACAAAAATAATTAAGACATCCAAATCCAAACTAAGATGTTGAAATTTTGGAACTTGAAATACCTAGATCTAGACTAAGGTATAACGAGGAAAGTCGAAGAACATTCACATGCAGAGTGAAATGTTTAATGAAAAGAATTGAGACATCCAGATCCAAACTGAAATGTTAAAATTTTTGAACTTGAAATACCTGGATCTAGACTAAGCTATAATAAGAAAGATTGAAAAACATTCACATTCAGAGTGAAATGTTTGAATAAAAATAATCAAGACATCCGGGTCCAAACTGAGATGTCATGATTTTTGAAGCTCGAAATACCTAAATCCAAACTAAGGTATAATAAGGAAGATCGAAGAACATCCAGATCCAGATTGAGATGTCAAAATTTTGGGACTCTTGGTTACGAAAGCAGGCTAGGTCGATAAAAGAAATGCGGGCTACGTAAGCACGCCGGTTCAATAAAAAGGACTCTGGGCTACGAAAGCACGCCATATTAATATAAATGGACACCAGGCTATGAAAGCACACTGGGTTGATAACTCTGGGCTACAGAAGCATGCCAGATCTATTAAAAGGGACATCGGGCTACGGAAGCACATCGAGTCAATGAAAAGGGACACTAGGCTACGAAAGCACGCCGTGTCAAGAACTCGGGCAACGAAGCACACTGGGTCTATTAAAAAGGACATCGGGCTATGAAAGCACATCGAGTCAATGAAAAGGGCTTCGGGCTATAAAGCACGCCGAATCTTGAGGCTTCAAAGAGCAACTTGAACGTCAAGTATTACTCAGTCTTTAAGGAAATATTTACCTGTTAGACATTATTAGAGCAAAATTAATATGCATTCATTAAAGACATAGACAATCTGAGCTACTCTAGAATGCATATTTCAAAATTAAGTGAAGCTTTCATCAATTCAATCAAGGTATATGCATAATGACTTTACCATATTTGCATCATCCAAATTTCCACATGAGAGAATTGTTGTTTAAGACAATTGTATGAATTTCTTAAAAATACTAAATGAGAGACTTTCAGTTAGAAATGACTTTCATTCACTCTCATTTGGAAGAGCTATTTTAGGAGAATCACTCCATCTCACTATCATCATACCAACAAGGGTCCGAATATTCTCGCAAGTGGTACGACCTTACCAATCTTAGAGATCTTTAATAGAGACTGTAATGTGGGCTTGGTCAACGGCATAACAAATGGACTCTTTAAGTCAAAACTATTGAAAGAACAACTCCACAATCATCTTCGAGTTTACAAGTCAAGAACCCTGCAAAATAAGAAAGAAATAACCTTACTCACATTTCTTCGAGCGATGCTGAAAAACATATGAACTCCTACGTTAATTTAAGTACACTAATCATAAGAGACTTTGCAAGGGATGTAACGTAGGCTATGCTCTTAGGTTGAGAAACGAAAAGGTCAGTAGGCTCAAAATATGTGTAAAGGGTGAGAGCCGATGATCATCTTGGCATTGCCATCGCTTTTATTTTTCACCATCGAGGATTGTCTTTATAAGGCATCCATTGATTGTAAAAACTCAGCATTTGAATTCTTTAAGTATTACTCCATTGGAGATATAACCTTTTTTCAACCGATAGTCCTTATCTTGAATCTCTTTTTTTTCATCTATGGGCATCAACCTTGCTTTTACCAGGCACACCGCATTTTCATACCCCTAGTTCTCATTCATTTTTTCTTCACTTCTTTTTCATGGGCATTGGCCTTACTTTTACCAGGCACACTGCTTTTTTCATGCCCATTGGTTCTATTTTGAATGGCCATATGGTGCCTTTAACATTCGGACCTTTGGGAGGTCTTTGTCTTCTGTCAGCACTCCAAACCATATTGTTTGAATAATTTCTTTTTGCCTTATCCCAGTGAGGGGGATGATCACCAACTGGGTTTAAAGAAATGAAATTGCAGGCTCAAGTGAGCTATTCAAAGGATATAAGTATGTAGGATAGAGAAAGAAATGTTCTTCGTCATCCTATAGCACTTAAATTACCTCATGAATTCAATGTAATAGCACGACTTGAAGATTGATGCAAGTGAGAGCAAGAAAAATTTTATTCATTTTCCTTACCTCGTGATGTCGTCTTACCTCCCATTTGCCCCGATGTGGGGTGGTTCTTGATAAGGGTAATTTGAAAAGAATCTCCATAAGTGTATGGGGCTCAAAAGAGATTAACCAATGGATCACCTATATCATTTCGGTTGTCGTACATTTTGAGAGAGAACTCTTTACCTTGTGGATATTGAACTTTTTACACTCATCTCACAAGTGTATAGGTAGAGGACTCTGTATAAGATAAGGCTTGTCTTTCATCATCCTGAGATGTCTCATTTAGCATGCTTAATCCATTCCACATCATTCATCTTGACCATGTACAGATGGGTGAGCGAGATCGCTCCATAATCACCTAATCAAATGAACAAGAACATATAAGCATGAGGTGTAAATAGAGATTCAATCCATGACAATGATCTATTTTTTCTTTCTTTTTGTCATGAAAAGTCCACACATGAAGAGAATTTCCTAAAAATTGACTAGGAAAATAAAGACATGGGACGCCCTAGCCCTCAGCTGCAATGCCACAACTCACTTCCTTTGCCGCGCCTCTTTCGCCATTATGACCGACCCTCACGCGTACACAATCCGCCTCTGTTGTCGCCAACCTGTAGCGCCAGAAGCCCCGACGCCTTGCTCCGCCTCTGCCGTCGCTATGCTGCTGCGTTTGCCGACCCCAAGTCCCTCGCCAAGCCGTCCAGCCCTCTGTTCCCTACAACCCTGCAGCAATTCAAGCCTTAGCGACACCAATAGCCGCTAGCCTAGTCATCTGCAATGCCTGATCCCCCTACAGCGGCTCGAGCCCACGCGATGCCTACAGCCCTCTGCTTCCCCAACAACCGCCGCTCTCCGCCCTTCTGCTGCCGACGCTACCGCTCCGCCCGCAAAGCCGCCTCTCTTCCGAGCCGCTCCACCAACCCAACGAAGCCACCGTTGTGTTGATTCGCAACGACGCTGCTTCCTTGCCCTATCCATGATCCGTCCACAACACTCGAGTTCAGCACCTAGCCCGGCCCGCTTGTTGCCCCTTCCAAGCCGCTTCCGCCGCGCTGCTGCCAATTCCCCACGCCGAGCTCCGACGATCGCAACCAGTGACTAGCGATGACCCACCACAAAGCTGCCGAATCGTGGGTAAAAAAAGCAATAAAAAGGAAAAAAGAGGAAAATTAAATTAGGTAGTCTTTTCTATTTGTTTATTATTTTATTTTATTTTGTTTTATTTTATTTTTCTTTTTTAGTAGAATTATTCCTAATGTATGATTGAGATTCGACATAAGATTGCCTCTAAAATTTGGGATTGATAGTCCAACTTTCGCGCCAAATCCGGCTCGCAATCGATTGCAAAATCGTTAATCCGATCTCACGCCCGAGATTCGATTCACGGTTTATTTAAATATTGGCCAACCCGATCTCATGCGCAAGATATGGTTCGCCAATTTGTGGATATCGATCCTATCTTATCTAATTTGTCGTCACGTTAGTTGAATCAATTTTATTTTTGTAAAAGGAAAAATCCAAAAAATATTTGAATTAGGATCCACTCAACCAAAAAATGAGCTTCACACTACTTGACTAGCAAATCACCGTAGCAACTGCAATACTACTCTACTCTTCAAAAACGTCTACCATTTGACACAAATTGAAAAGCAAAGTGCAACTGAAATTCATTAGTAAAATATAATTAAACCATAAAAAGTTCAAAATACTTAATATAAATCATGAATATATAACTTCACATCTTGTTAATTCACTTGAACTTCTAAATACCTGAAAACAAAACAAACGACACATAATTAATATTCAACAAAGTTTTAAATTGAAATTACTATTAGTGTTATTGATAGAACATCTCAATATAATATAATATAATATAATATAACAAATTTTTTATTTAGGTTTGAATATATAAAAGAATTATATATAATATAATATAATATACAGGGTTGGTAGAGGGTTTGACCAACCCAAAACTCTTAGGACCGAGGACCAACCCGTACAATGTTGGTCTTGAAATTTTAGGACCAAGGACCGACCCAGTCCCCTTGGGAACCGGACCAGGTCGGTCTATGGTCGACCCTAGAACACTGCTCACCCCTATTGATGTCTGACTCCCCAGTAGGCCATAGCCTCCACATCTTGTGAACCGTTTTCTCACGCCGCTGTGTGCTGTGAACTCATTACCACAGACAAAAAAACAGATCTTACTTACATGCCTCTCACCCCGAATCAAGTCCATGTATGGCCCCCAATCATCAGGCGCTTCACGCCCCAAATTGCTGTAGAACAGGAATAAATTATTCTGTTCTGTTGTGGCTTTATTATGTAAAGTATCCTACGCCATACAGATGTACTTGATAAACAAAAACTTGCAGGAGATCTACTTGATCAAAAAGAAACTCGCAGCCAAAGATCGATAGCATATAATACATAGCAGAAAAAACAAAAGGCTATTAACTAATGCCAAACGAAAATATATGCATCTGAAGAAACCCAAGAATTAATGATTATCCTGCACTTATAATCCCCGCGTCAATACCAGTTTTTAATCCCAACTAGACGCAACTGAAACAATCATCATATTCTGATGCAACCCAGGCTCTCTCTTTACATGACTTGAGATCAAAGGCATAGATATGATTTCGAATTACGGTTTTTTAAAGAGATCAAGATCCACACCTTAATTCTGAAACTTTTGATGATTCTAGTCAGCAACCCATCCCCTGCTATTTGCCTGACTTTTCGTATTAGCACATGCCTCGAAATCTTTCCACCCTGGAAAATGATGATCATGCTTTTGAGTAAATTCAACATTAAAGGTAAGTACAAAACAAAGCTTGAAAGACGAGGACAAACTGATGACAATGCTGATGCGGCCCTTATTTGGTTGTCCTTATAATACTTGGAGATCAAACCGACGTCGAATGGACGTAAGATTTTCAAGAGTTCAGAGATCGTGATCAGGAACGGCAACCAAGGGGAAGTCGATTTCCATGACTTTTCCAGAGTTCCCAACAATCCTATATTACACATTAATTTTCACAAATTATCAAACCAATTGATAGAACAAACGAAGTCAAATGCACAAACATGGGTCAATGCAAAATCAGGAACGACAAAGAGATTTGATTACCTCTCAAGCAACAAGGGGCTCTAAAGCAAACAACATACTCTGACAGCACATAAGTGTTCGTGTGTGTGCTCCAAATAATGTATCTCCTCGGAGATAATAAGTCGTCAACACCAAAATCATGCTGTTCTGAGCCAGGATAGACAAGCTCCAATTTCCCCAACATGACCTAGCAAAGCAACTTAGGCCGTCTTCATCTCTAGTGGCGGACTTAATGCTGCCAAAGCATTACAGAAAAAAACTATTGAAGGCCAATATCATCACATGCACAACATACTAACACAGAGTCCATATGCACAACTCTATTTTTAATTCATTCTCATGAAGCCCCCCCGATGGGTGATGGCGGGAGATTTCTTGAGCTGCTGCTGGGCAGCACTAAACCACTCCCATGTTTTAATTCACACACAGTGGGCTAGTGTGTTATTTCTTGAGATTTCTAGGGTTTACTTTCCACATAATCATCGGATGATGCCCTTCCTTTCTAATCGAAATTAGCGGAATTGAGAATGGATTATCACGGATAAATTCCCTATGTGGATTACACTCACAATTCCTCCTACGAGTTTCCTAATGTGACTGAAGGTTTTTTACCTCAGATCGTGCGCGTCAAAGAGTAGTGCTGAAGTGGTAAAAGCATGCACAATAAGTTTAAATCAATAAGAACATTTAACATGTGGTTACTGACTAATCTCATTTTCCTCGCAACTTTGACATGCGCTACCATCGTTTCCCTCTTATGTTTAATCATTTGCTTGGAATAATCTTACCAGTAGAGTTGAGAAATAAAGAAGAACCAGCAAACTCACCACACGTTACATTCGCATTCCCAACTTCATCATCCGTTGCCACAGCATCAACAGCTGCACCATTACCCTTTAACCTCAGACTAGAAATCATTACTATCTTCTTTCAGAGAACAATTGAACAAGCCCGACACACCACCATCTTCATTAACACTAAACAGGTTATGCTCTGTAGTAGATCCTCCTAGGGTTCCAACTCAAGGGGCGTTGAGCCACTGTCATTTTTAGGGCTTTCATCAGAACAATTAGCTTTCCAAACATCTTTTTTTATTTTATTTGTCCTCTTCTCCCCCAGGGATTTGTGCACTCCTACAGCTGATAAGAAAGAGCAGGATTCTGAAAAGAACGAAACACATTATAGAAAGGCCAGAGTTCCTATCCCAAGAACAAGATACATGTGAATCTTCCCCTGAATGATACCATTTCGGTTGCAAACTTTGACATCTAAGACTGTCGCTCAATTACATTATTAATGCTTGTGCACCAAGGTTGGACGGGCATATTCACGAAGAACGCAGCCAAGTCCAACTCCAATAGAAACCCTTTATGGAAACGGCGAGAGGGGCTCGTGCTTCTCCCATATCTCTGACCTCTTCTTTCTTTTCTTAATTCAATTGATTGACCCACGACACGAAAATATAAAAAAGAATAAAACGCTAGAAGTCAAAAGACCTTCTGGCATGAAGCGATCCTCCAAGAGGCAGCATCAACTTCCTTTCCAAGGAGGAAAACTTCTAGTTGCAGTTTCGCATCTATAAAGGCGAAGCCAGCACGTTTCCCACCCTCCAAAAAATGACAAAAATAAAAAAGAGCACAATCTTGCCAGAAAACTAGCCTACCTCTTTCGTAAGGTCAACTACCAATTACAAACATATTCACATGACTCATCTACCTCCATAACTAAGCTACTTGCCCAAAAGGAAATCTGAAATAGACAAACCAAGGATGGACCACACCGAATAAAGATGCATAATTCAAGAAACGAAAGCTGGCTTAGCCGTAAAAGGTTTCGCCAACCATGCCTAGCTGAAGCATCACTTCGCCAGTTTTATCAAGACTTGCTACAAAAGTTTCAGGATGTAGTTGTTTCGTGACAGGTCATTCGAATGGAAATGTAATTGACTCCGACGTAATTGTGCAGATCATACAGGATTCCCATAACATGTCAAAAAAAGAAGCGCTTTGGTTTCACTGGAATTTCTCGGTTCTCCATTGAAAACAAAACAGCCATGGGATACAGGAACCAGGAGAAAACTTCAGCCGATGGCCATAACCAAAGCACAAACATTCCAAAACATCAAAAGATCAGCAGATATACAAATCTCAGAACAAGTCATTTTTCCTATCCTACTATTAGTAGCCATGTCAATGTCTGATATCCGCCGCCTTCACATCTTGTGAACCATTCTCGCACCGCTGTGCGCTCACTGTGAATTCATCATCGCTGCAAAAAGCAGATCTTACTTACATGCCTTGCACCCCAATCAAGTCCACGCGTGGTCCCACGCATCATCAAGCCGCTTCACGCCCCAAATTGCTGTAGAACGGGAATAAATTATACAGATCTGTCGTGGCTTTATATATTAATTGGTAAATAAAAAACTTTTAGGAGATCTACTTGATCAAAAAGAAACTTGCAGGCGAAGATTGATGGCATATTATACACAGCGGAAAAAATCAAAGACAATAACCTAATGCCATACTAAAAAAGAACAATTAATCAGTAAAGAATGATTATCCTGCACTTATAATCCTCGGGTCAATACTGGTTTTTAATCCCAACTCGATGCAACAGAAAGAGTCATCATATTCTGATCCGACCCAGGCTCTCTCTATCCATGACTTGAGATCAAAGACAGAGACATGATTTTGAGTTATGGTTTTTTATAGGAGATCAAGATCCACACCTTAATTCTGAAACTTTTGATGATTCTAGTCAGCAACCCATCCCCTGCTATTTGCCTGACTTTCTGTATCAGCACATGCCTCGAAATCTTTCCACCCTGGAAAATGATGACCGTGCTTTAAGATAATTTCAACATTAAAGGTAAGCACATAACAAAGCTTGACAGAAAAGAACTAAGTGATGACAATGCTGATGCGGCCCTTACTTTGTGGTCCTTATAATACTTGGAGATCAAACTGACGTCAGATGGACTTAAGATTTTAGAGAGTTCCGAGATCAAAATCGGAAACGGCATCCAAGGAGAAGTTGGTTTCCGTGACTTTTCCGGAGTTCTCAACAAACCTATTTCATATAGATTTTCAAAAATTATCAGACCAATTGATAGAACAAACAAAGTCAAACGCAAAAACACGGGTCAATGCAGAATCGAGAACGAGAAACAAAATTTGATTACCTCTCAAGCAACAAGGGGCTCTAAAGCTGACGACATACTCCGGCAACACGTGAGTGTTCATGTGGGTGCTCCAAACAATGTATCTCCTCGGAGATGATAAGTCATCAACACCCGAATCGTACTGTTCTGAACTCGGATGAGATTGTTCTGAGCCAGGACTAACAAGCTCCGGTTTACCCAATATGACCCGGCAAAGCAAAAGATGCCTTAGGCCATCTTCATCTCTAGGGGCAGACTTAACACTGCCAAGGCATTACAGGAAAAAACAACTATTAGAAGCCAATATCATCACATGCACAATCTATCAACATGAGTCGAGAAAAAACATGCTTGCGAAACATACTCATTCTACTAGAATTAACCGATCACAGCTTGAAGAGAAAAGCAATATCACGCTAAATCAACGCATCTTAGTGATCATACTGCTTTCCAAACATTATCTCTCAATTACTTGTGCAATCAACAGTGGTGGATACAAAGCTGCCAATGTCACCACAAGCACAACATACTAAAACAGAGTCCAAAAGAAATATGCTCTGTTCTACTAGATATAAGCAATCTGAGCTTAAAAGACGACTTATTAACGCGCTAAATTTACATATCTTCATGTTCATACCGCTTTCCAGACAGTATCTCTCGATTATTTACGCGATCGAAAGGGGAAAAGAGAGGAATTCCGGGTACCTTTCGAGCGGATGGCTATCAGGAGAAAAATAAACTCCACAGCCATACAAGCCATTGTTGCTCTCAGGCTTCCCACTGTAGCCAAATCCATAGGACAAGATCTTCGACACCTCCTCCTTCGAGGTCGCGTACCACGCGTACCTCACGTTGGCGGTGTCGCCGCCCCCTTTCTTCTGCACCGCCTCAGAGTAGACCTGAAACGCCTGGGCCCGCGCTTTCGCGGCGGCGCTGGCGTAGCGGTTCTGGTGGATCCCCACCACGGTGACCTGCGCAGCGAGCGCGCCGAGCCGCGAGACGAACCTCTCCTTGATGAGGCCGTGGACCCTGTCTCCCTCGCCGAGTTCCGTCAGCCCGCATTCCACGAACGGCGACAGAGAGGCGCCGGGCGGTTGCTCGGAGGAGACGACGCTCTCGCAGTCGGAGAGGGACGAATCCGAATCCCGATCGTCCATCGGATCGTGCTGATCAGGAGGGTTGAGGTCGATCGCCGGGTGGTTGTATTCGGGCGCGACTGCATCATCAGGAGTGGCGGCGCGCACAGTCGGCGACCGACATTGATCCGCGTAATCCGCCATCTTTTGACCGAAAGCTGGAACGTCCGCAGTAACCGCCTTAACAAAAGCAACGACGAATCGACTCACAAAATAGTTCCACAAAACTGCTGAAAAAAAAAACAAAAAACCACGGAAAACTTGGCCCGGGGCTGGAGAGAAGATCGAGAAAGGTGGCGAATTTGCAGGACAGAGCCTCGCGAACCGCCGACCCAATGCACCAAAACGAGAGAGATTCTCGAGGCTCGGTGGTCGCCGAATGCAGCGAACGAGACGGAAAACAGAGAGAGAGCGCGCCACCGACCCAGAACGAGAAAGTTGACGAAGTAGTCCTCAGCAGGACAAAGCATGCATCTTTACAAAAGCTTTTACAGAGCACATCTGAGACAAAGCATGCATCTTTACAAAGCTTTACAGAGCACCTTCAGGAGATGGAAGGGATCCCGTCGGCTCCAAGAAAGGACTCCCCTCAAAGCAAGAAGAAGAAGGAAGCTTACCCGAGTTCGGTGGACAAACCCTCAACAGAGAAGGACCCACGACAAGGAACGAGACGGGGGGGCAGAAACAGAGGTGGGTCGGCGTCGGCTGCCGCGTAGAACCGCTGCGGTGGCGAGGTTAAATGACACACTTAGAGAGTGAGAGTAGTGGGGTCGGTTCTTGCTGGAAGGATGGGGAAGGAGAAGTAGGAGGATTAGCGGATTCGAGGCTTGGAAGAGGAGGGAGAGGAGGGAGTTTTAAAGGATGGAAACCCACGGAACCGCCTTCCCCCAGCCCGCGCAGCACGGCGCCCACGCGCGCACACATATTTTATGCGTGACGGTTTGCTTTTTCAACCTTTGGCGGTCTCGTTGTGGGAAAGCGCCTGTGGTATTTTCTCAGTCGGCCGTCCGTTTCGCCCCACGGCCTAAATAAGAAATTTACTAGAAATAAATTCTAGTTTTTCGGTCAAACCAGTAATTACTACAATGATATAATAACCTATTTGAATGCTAGGAATCCCGTGCTCATACTTGCTGAACATCTTCATATAAAAAGATTCATCACTTTAAAATTATCATCTTGTTTGTGTGGTACCCGATCTAGATATTGGGAATGGAAATATTTTTTATTAGATATAATTAACGAAACACCCAGAAAGCATTAGCTAGCGAGATTTGATTAATAATTAGTATAATAGTAATAATATATTTAAATGCTAGGAATTCTCCTCATCTTGTTTGTGTGATACAATGATCGGGATATTGAGTATGAAAATATTTTTTTTATTAGATATAATTGACGAATACCCTGAAAGCATTAGTTAACGAGATCCCATTCTGCCTTATGGGTAATTAGCGCACTAAAAATTGTGAAAATCAACAGATGTTAGGTAAATAAGCATGCCTTCAAAGCACAAGGAGCAGGCGATGAATGCTCATTCCCGAGATGAATCGAACCCTCTCGAGGTTCGTTCCTTCCTTGCTGCATAGAAATTCTGTTGGCGGGTGCTAGAGTAATCCCGAGCGAAAATTTCCCGTTTCGGGGTTGTGGATAATTAGTGCACTAAAAATAAAATTTAAAAAAAATTCAACATATGTTAAGCAAATAAGCATGCCTCGAAGCACGGCAATTACATGAAGAATGCTCATAATAGAAATTCTATCGGCATGTGCCGGGGCAACCCGAGCGAAAAATTCCGCTTCGGGTTGTGGATAATTAGTGTACTAAAATCGAGAAAAATCTGCAGATTAAGGACGCCTTAATTAAGATTGTCCATTAAACCCCCGAAAAAAAAAATATTAAGGTTATCCAGAAGAAGAAAATAGAGAAAGAGGCGGGACCGAGCGACCACAGGAACGAGCCAGCGAGTTCTGGTCGTGTCGCACGACAAGACTGACCCAACAATGTCAAAAAAAGATGAAGAGAAAAGACTGGCAACCGCCAGTTTCTCCACCCACTGTTTTTGCCTCTTGTACCGTGGAAAATAATCATTAATTCTCCAGATCGAGAGGATAAGGACGAGGACAAGGGTCTTTTCTCAAAAATATTTCCTCTTTTTTCGGCATTTTTTGTTATTCATTGGTAAAATCATCAAATTAAGGCCCAACTTCAATACCCCTTTAAACAAATTATGTATTGAAAAATTATAATAAAATGGCTAAAAGAGAGTGGAAGGCCCAGATCAGCGGTCGCGCTGGACGGATGAGATTGAGACAAGATTGACCGCATTTCATTTATTTTACATATTTATCTACGGTTAGTATCACATAAATATCTCAATTTACTATAAATTAATTTTGTACCACAAACGTCTTGATTTGGTATACAAATAATAAATTTATCTAAATTAATTTTCCAATAAATTTATATATTTATCGTTTCCATTAAATTAAATTAGTATCATGAAAATCACAAATTCATATACATGTGATAAGCAAAAAGCGAAATTTCAAATTAATACACTTGTTAGTTGCCACAAGTTATTTAATTTACTAATTTGATAGTAAAATTTAACAAAAAATAACGGAGGGTAAATTTATATAAATATAATAATTTGAGATTTTTTGCTGGGAGTAAATTTGTTATAGGTAGATTAGTTTAGACTTTTTAGTAGTATTAGCATTTCATTTATTTTACTTATTTATTAACTCTTGCTGGGGCGATCTTTTGGGGTGCGTTGAGCATGTGGGTGGACAGGCACGAATTCTCGGAATATGCGCCTGTAAAAAAAAATTCTGGCGATACGATGCGTTCACGCAATTCCAATTTATAATATTCGATTTGGCAAATATTCCCTTTCGATTTTTCAATAATTGAGGACAATGAATATACCGGTTCCGCTTTGGACTCACGTATTGCGCGCGTACATATAATATGCCTCCGCTGTTTGATTTGGCAAGGCAAAGCAAAAGTCGAGATGGCATCTCTCTCTTTTTACCCTCCTATTAAGAATTCTGTCCACAAAGATAAAATTGAACTTGTCCTCTTCTTAGCTAGCAAGAAAAATCGAAATTCTTATAGTGGAAGGACAATAAATTTGCTCGTTCAAACCTTTGGCTCCAAGAAAGATGAGGCTTTTAGCCCAAGGAAAGTCTTGGCGGCTCGGGCTTGATCGAAACGGCTCGGTCATCTTTGATTGCAATACTAAGTTAAGTAAGAAGCAACGGGAGAATAAGAGATCTCCCGACCCTTCGGGAGTAATCCTTTCTTAGAACCTAATCATATCTTTCATTAATTCATTATTATCTTAGAATTGTGTGCCTTACTATGCGCACCGGATAATTTAGGTATGAAAGGACTTAATTGCGAATTATTGCCTATGAGTTTATTTCGACATAGCTCGAGCCGAGTTAGAATGGCTTTATTGTCTTCGGTTGCGATAGTAGTTTGATGCGATGGCGGATTAAAAGAAATCTCGAACCTCCAAAAAAGCGAACGATCCTCTCCTAAAGTCTAATCATCATTAATTTATTATTGTCTCAAAGTCACAACTAATCTATGGAGCAAACATCATGCTTTGCTTATGCGAACCGACATAATTTAGGTATCGAGAGGATTTAATTGCGCTAAATTGAATTAATGCCTATGAGTTGGTACTTTTCTCTTTTAAGGAAAGCTTTAACATGCAATGTTGGTAGATTTTTATTTTCTTAACATGTATCTTTGAGTCCATGCGTGTGATTAATGCATTTAAAGCACTAACAAATTAAATGGTTTAAAAGAATAAAAGAACAGGGAAGATGATAATCCAAGCCATCTCGGGCAACAATTAAACGTGAAGGCTTGAGGAACGAACATGTGAGCGGTAAATAGAAAATGCCAGACAAAAAAAAAAACTCAAGAAAATTTCAAAATAAAATAAAAAGGATTAAATCCACTATGAAATGAGGAAACATTAAAAATATAAATTCTTAGCACTTTTTTTTTGGTAAAGAAAATTCTTTGCACTTTTTGTCAATTCAATTCTAAATATTTTCATGTTTTATTAGTTAAGTCAATCCAGCCAATTTTGCAAGAAAATTATTGACATATATGCCAATATCCTACGGATAGCACTGATGTAGATGATTTTTTTAATATTATTTATTTCTTTCTTTCGGTTTTTTCTTCTCTTTATTTCGTTTCCTTTTCTTTTATTTCACCGTTTTCTCTTTTCTTTTTATCTTTTTCTTTTTGCCTTATTCCCTTCGTGAGCCACCGCTAGACCTTGTCGATGGTTGGCGGAGGTCATTGGCTTCAAGCAAGGGACGCCCTTGCCGACCTTGGGCTAAGGATGCCTGGGCTTGGACTTGCGAGGGCTAGGGGTGTCAAATATTTGGTTCGGCTCAATTTTTTTGAAAAGTTGCACTGAACCGAACCACTAGAAATATTCCGAACCAAATCGAATGAGACCCATTCAGTTGGTTTGATTTTTCAGTTTTCGATTTTTGGCTTTTGGTTTTCGATTTTTTTCCGTTTTTATTATTAAAAAAACGAAAAAGCGGAGCACTGCAGAGAAGAGACAGAGAGGGGGAAGGACGTGAAGGACAGGCCAGTAGAAGGAAAAAGCAGAGCACTGTTCATCTTCTTCCGCCCGCACTCGCTGCCCGCGTCCGCCGTTCGCAAGCCCAGCACAGGCGGCCTAGCGGCCGGTCACCGCCGCTCCGCCGGTCTCGCCCGCGACGTGCAGCCCTGTCGCCCGATCGCCTCCGCCACTGCCCGCTCAGCCGTGCCGGAACGCTGACCCCTGCCACCGCCGTTCCTGCGCCTGCGCGACCTGCAGCCGTTCGTCTGCAACCCCCGACGACTGCCGCTGCTGCGTCGCTCGCCCCTGCCTCTGCTCGTCCGCCGGTCTCTGCCGCGACCTGCAGCTGCCGAGCTCCCGCTCGCCGCCTCCGAGCGTCTCCGCCTGCAACCTGACGCCAGAAGATCCCGGGCCGGTCACCCCTCACCCGCGAGCTCGCACCGCCGCTCCGCCAGCGACCCGCGAGCCCGACGCATGCAGTCGCGCCACCGCTCACCCGTCTCCTGCAGCTTTCCCCTCCGAGCGACGGCACCACAGCAGCTTCCCCTCCGCCGCACCTGAGTGATCTGCAGCTGCTCTGAGCCTTCCTCGCCGAGCCCCCTGCTCCCGAGCTTCCCTCTGCTGGCCCGCGCGTCTGCCACCATTGCGGCTGACCCAAACACGATGAGCCGGGAGAAAAAACCCCAAGAGAATAAAACCGAATTTCTAATGGGTTGATTTTATCCATTCGTGTTTCGGTTCGGTTAAGTTAATCAATAAAAAGTATTAATTTTTAATAAAATCGAATCGAAAATCGAACTGAACCGAAAAATATTGCGACGGATGGCAATGTTGCAATGATGAGATGCACGGCACAATTAGCCTGATGACGGATCGGTTTGATTTGGCCAGGCGGCGAGGGTGGCGAGCCTAATTCACAATAGTGAACTGAACAGCGGGCTTTGGCATTGAGGTTACGGGTCTGGTTTTAAGTTTCAACGGCACCTCGACTGGCGACTTCGAAAACAGCAAGAAGAATAGGGGCGGTGATGAGCCAGAGTGGCGAGGACAAACCCAAGGTGCCGTGGCACGGCCTGACTTCAGATACTGCAGTTGACTGCTTTGGCAAGGTCGAGGCAACCGGCGTCTCGGTTGTGCGGCGATCCGGCGTGGCGAAGGCGACCATGGCAACGGCCTAGTGGTTAGGTATAGTAGCTCAGTGACCACACGTTATCAGATTTCGGGGGCCAGTATTAGCGCGGATGAGAGCAACAGCAAAATGAGAATATTTAATGAATAAAATGCTATTTTTTTAAAGGTAAATGAAAAGGAATGTAGATAACGGACCCCCAAATCGAATCAAAACAACCATTTGGGTCCACTTTTCAAGAGTGTTGGCAAAGTGAAACTGATGTCCACGCGATCCGATTCCCTTGTTCCCACTTCCAAGGAGGAACCGAACCGGGCCAACTACACATACTATTTTTATTATTTTTATTTAGTCCAAAAATTGGGGATTTATAGCGACATTTGGTAACGTTTTTGTTAAAAACTTGTTTTCGTAGGCGAAATAAAAAAAATGTTTTTATTACGGAGAACAATTTTTTACCAAAAAGATACATTTGATAAACTTGTCTCGGAAATAAAAAAATTAATAAAACACGTTTGGTAAATTTATGTTTTTTTCTTTTAATTTTTTAATATTTTCATTTTATTTTTCATTTTTCCTTTCTTTTTTATTTTTTCTTCTTTCGGCCGGTCACGGCCTTCGGCGGCTCCAGCGGACGGCCAATGCTGTCGCCTTGGTTGGGTGAGCTCGAGCTCACCGAGAAGGCCGGCGAGCTGCGGTCTGGCGGATTTGGGCGAGCCCGAGCTCCTTAGCCAAGGCGAGGCCAAGCCTCACCCGGCCGACGACACTCGGTCTCGCCGGATCTGGGCGAGCCTGAGCTCACCTAGCCAAGGCGGGCGAGCCTCTCGAGGCAGACGTTCGGCCAGTCCGCCAACCAAAAGATAAAAGAAACAAGAAACAAAAAATCATTTCTTTAAAATCGTTTAACAAGAAACAATTTTTTTTTTTGTTTCCGTTTTTTTGTTTTTTTTTTGTTTAAAGAACGAAAAATGCAAAAAAAACGTTTCATAAACGTATATGAGAAATAAAAACATGCACACTTAGTTTATTGCTTCCAAGGAAATAGGAGCATCAAATTGGACAATAATATATCCAGATTGAACTATAGTATTTGTCTTGAGTTTTGAATTTATTTAGATAATAAGATCTATGGATGGAAACATGCAGAAAATTAGTGGCTGGTTTCATTGGACTAGACTAGAAACCTAACCAATCCCTAAAAAAATAGGTTCCAACATTTCTTTTAAAATACATGAAAGTGAACTTTGGACAAAATATTTTTGATGTTAATAAGCGAAATAAAGAATAAAACATGGGAGAGATTTAAGTGCGGTCCGAGCAGCAGCATCTCAAGAATATCTCCCTCCATCACCCATATGCGGACCTCCAAAAGAAGGAAGAATCTCCAATCGATGAAAAGTAAAAATCCTTGACACATTATCCAATCCCCAAAAGAAAAAAATATAGAAAGATCTTAGTATTGTGATCGTTTAACCGAAAAATGAACTTTACTGTTTTTTTTTTTTCAGATTCTTATTTTTTGGCTATGAAACACATGTTTGACGGAAAAAAAAAAATCTCGCTGTACAGCCCTAGGTTTCAAATTCAGGCATTAGGAATCCGAAGCAGAACTGAGCGGTAGGAACTTAAGCTTAGGCATAGTGAGCGCAGGCTCAGGCTCCAAAGGACCCAATAACGGGTGCCAAGGTCCCAAGCTCGACCTCAGAGAATGAGGGCTTGAATATCGGGTCCCATGCCCGTATTCAAAAGCCCCAGCCTAGCCATCAAGAATCCAGGTCCCAGCACTAAGGTCTCGGGTAAAGCACTGGACCTAAGTCTAAGCACATGAGTCTCGAGCTTAGTCTCAAGGGACGACATGACTCACGCTACAAGCTTAGCCTCAAGGGACGACACGACTCACGCTACAAGCTTAGCCTCAAGGGACGACACGACTCACGCTACTGGGGTCCCTAGCATGGGAGCCAGGTTCTGTGCCTGGTCGCCGGGAACATGGACATGTCCCCAGCATGGGAACATGGACATGTCCCGGGCTCGAGCATGGGCACTAGGCACGCCGGTCTCGGCCTCTGCATAGCGCGTGCCCCGGGCACTGGAGCTGGCTACTGCATTAGAGTTGGCTTCCTCAACATTTGTTTATGGGATAAACTCGCATGAGGGCGATTCAAAAGGCGCATGAACGCGGGACACCGTCGGGAATTAGCCTTAACACAGCTGTCTTAGCCGTAGCTAAACCTTGCCCTCTAAGCATTGAACTGACCGACTCCGAAAGAGAAGGGAAAGTTAAAACTTACTTCCGTACCAGAAAATCCAATACATGTGATTGGTTGATATAATCAACATCAACCAATTACATGTCCTAATTCGCTACGGTTATACTTCAAATTTCAGCCAAACACCACGGCTTTCTGCTGAAATGAATGGAACCATGTGTCAAAGGCCCTCCCAGATTGCTTTAAGGCACTATGCTATAAAACCGAACTTTATTTTCAAAATATAAATTTCCCTAGTTTGATTACTAGACAAATGCTTTAAAGATGATATATAAAAACATCCTTTACTCACAAACATTCATCAATTACAGTATAAAGAGAGGTAAGTACCAGAGAATTTTCTGATGTTAGCCAACAAATTTACCCATCCAGAAACAGATGCAGATACTTTTACATCAAAAGCCATAAACTTTTCATCCTTAGCCTTACTAAAAAAAATTTTAATCCATCCAGAACAGATGCAGATATTTTTACATCAAAAGCCATGAAATTTTCATCCTTAGCAAGAGAAAAAATTGTAATTTCCACTACCTGGGATCGTCTTTACTTGGTTCTGATTGAAAAAGTAAACAAAATTAAGCATATGCGGTTTGGTGCAGATATTTTTATGCATGGAGTATTGGCCATGGCACTGATTTGTGAACCCCGTGCTATTTGGTTTGGTTTCTTGAGATCAGAAACAAAGGACAATCCGCTGGAATGAAATAGTTAGGTAAGATAATCATGGATAGCCGGACCGTAGAGAAGCCATAAAACTACAAAAGGTTTCTCATTCCTGAGATAAGACTATCATGTCACAGTTGATTCAGAAAACGAGCATCTAGCTACTTTGAGACTAATAAATTAACCTCAACACCTACCAAATTTTTAAACAGCCCAGACAAACAGATGCCTATAACTGCTACTTCGAAGAAGAACCGACCATGTGCTGACCTTGCTCAGAAGGCTTTTGATATTACCTCCAGCTTCGCTTGGTCTCGGGGGAGAGATTGTCTCCTGAGTTCTCCAGCATCGACGTCATCATCTCCAAATTATGCTTTATAGTTGAGAGGCGGTGCTCACCAGGCATAGTGCTCGATCCAGATGGGACGCTTGGAGGGTCGGCGATGAACTTGGTATTTCATAAGAGCTGAGCCAAATGGGTTGCTCTTCTCCAGAAAGCTCCTACGTGCTTCATTGGCATCTGTGCTCTTAGCAAAGACCACCTGAGCCATATTAGAATCTTTCAACAGCTGGGTTTCAAATTCCTTTAGGGGCCCAAACCGGGAGAATGTGTCGATTAAAACATCCCTTGTAGGAACAGGGCTTCCTACAGCAAAGTCAAAATAAGAGCAGCTCCTTGGACTTCTTGATTTGTCCCTGGGCTGATTCTATCTAGCAGTCTTCCAGTAGCGAGCCTGTTAACCTGACGCTTTGATTGCCCGGATCCTTCTTTTATTCTTCCTCTTCTGCTTCATTTAACTTCTGGCAGGAGTGAGCTTGTTTGCTGAAAATCTTTTCCTGATGAGCCCGGAATAACCTGAGTTCCGTTTAAATCAGGTATACTAGAATATAATTCCGTATCTTTCTCCCTTTCTCTTTCTCTTCTTTCGTGCTTTCTTGCCATCAACAGATGCAGATCCACAGCAGCAGGCACAGACTGGTGTGCAATATCATCAGGAACCGTCAGCAAGCCTGCAGTAGTTTTAGTGAGACGCAGATTGTGCGGAAGCTACTTCATCCTGGTTTCTCCTCCTCCTCCTTCTCCTTTTCTTTGGCTCAGTTCCAGGAGTAATGCCCATAACCAGAGTGTGTTAGCCTCGAGGTTTCGGTATGGCACCATCATTATTCAAATCAGTAAGCCATGCAATTGTTTGGTCTCCAAATCCAAAGGAGTCGATATTCTTTTCTTTTTCCTGCTTTTCTCTTTTAAAACTTCCATTCGTCATGAGAGGGGTCATCTCCAGAGAATTTTTCAAGGGTGAGCTGCTAGTGGTAGCAAAGGTAATATTCACATCTGACAAGCCAGAGAGAGACTTTGTTTTGATTCTTCCACCCATTTGCTGTTTGAGGCTAGCTCCAGTATCTGAATTCCCTTTTCCAGCCTTTCCTCTCTTCCCTCTCCCCTTCGGCTCAGAGTTACCAGCAGAGTGAGGGCTAGGAGCAAATCCCTCCTTGTGATCAGCAATGTCTTTAACACACTTTTCATATATGGCCTGATCCACGGTAAGTTGAACTTCTAAATCTATAGGCAAACCACCCAATCGAGTCAAAGTCGTTACTTTCATTAGGATGTACATCCCAATGCTGCAGAATAAAGCTCTGCCAAGAACTCAGCTGATGAAATGCTTAATGACTCTGGAATGGAGACATGACTTATTAGAAGCAAACCTTTAAACCATTTGCTCGGAATATCTTACCAGTAGACTTGACAAATGAAGGAGAACCAGCGAACTCAATACCACATGCATCCACCACGACCCCTTCATGAGAACCATTCAAGGAGCCATGGTCTCCTATTTCTGCAGAACCTTCTTTGTTTCCCCAGTTTACATAGGGATACGACAAGTACTTGCTCTTCTTTTTCAGGTTTTGACTCGAGCCCTTTCTCATTATCTTCCTTGACCCATAGTCACTATTTCCCTCCGGCCTCTTCTTCTGATAAAGGATCCAGTTTATCGGCACTAACATCTTCAACTGTATCACTTCCATGTTCCTGAGCAGAACCCCCAAGCCTTACGCTTCTTTTCGTCTTTAACCCATTTTCACCTGAGAAATTTTTACCCTTTAAGTCCTCAGCATCGTCTGTCATTGGATGGAGAAGTTGCATAGGCATGTGGTGATGCCCAGTTGAACAGTAGAAGGCAGATAAGTAATTCATCACAACTTTAAGTTCAAGCATGCTAGGCACAGAAGTAGCAAGGGCAACGCATTTTAGATGACGGAGAAATTTCTCAGCTTCAAATAAACCGTTCGAACTCACTGAGTTCCTCCAAAACAGAGGCCTTTGCTCCCTTCTTCAGGCTTTACAGCCCCTTCTTCAGGCTTTACGACCCCATCTTCATCTTCTGGTAGAAAGCATGCGCATGAGAGCTTCAGCCTCACACGGGTGCCAAATTCATCCACAGCCTTTTCGACAGCACTGATGAAGCTTCTGGACTTATTTTGTTTCAGCATCTGCTCAAAGTTGCTATGGAAAGACTTCAAGTGAGACCGGAGGCACCAAGAAACATGACCACTTCCTGGTACCCAACAAGTAGACACTCCCTCTCTTCAACTCCCAATGTTTCCATACCATGTTTCGGCGCATCTAAAGGATCTAGAATCTTTCCTGGCCACCAAGATTGACTTTTTAGTTTTCACCCATACAACATCGTCTACAGCAAAGCTGACGCTGTCCTTATTATCTGGCATCCTATCCATCACCTGATAAGGCATTCTCTCCTGCCTCTTCTTTGATGCCAAAATGATGGCCACCTTCAAGATCATGATCCTGAATTGCTCCACTTGCTGGTCCAGGAAATTCCACAAAAATCGATATACCGCTGTGCCAGTTAGTTTCGCTTTCAGATGTATTGTCTCCAATCAGAGCAGGTGCTTCATCAGCTTCCATTCCTCCCTGTCTAGGGCCGCCACATCATTATCAAGCCCTCGCCCCTATCACCGCTCGAGCTCACATTTTCACCTCCGACCTCAACAGCCGCCAAAATTTCATCCGTGTCGCCACCAGCATTGCAATTTTCTAGATTGCCAACTATCGTATCTTCAACGATGCCCAAACTAACCCTGCACCAACAGCAATAGTGCTCTCTCTTTCAACATCCTGAGCTGCTGCTCCGATAACGCTCTCCACAACATCACCGCCATCAACACTATCAGTACTTCTACCAGCCTCTTCGACCGGAACCTCAGAACAAAAGGCCAAGTCGCCACATTTTTCATCTACAGCTTCACTTCCTTTAACACCGCAGCTAACGTTCGCATTCCCAACTTCAGCATCCGTCGCCACAGATTCAACAGCTGCACCATCACCATTATCCTGAGGCTCGAGATCATTACCATTTTCCTTCAGAGAATCGACACGCAAGCTGCAGACCCACCACCACCGTCTTCACTGGAACTGAACGGACGATGCTCTGCAGTAGTGGATTCTCCTAGGGTTTCGACAGGAGGGCACTCAGCCACGGGTGCTTTCTGGTCTTCCATCAGAAGAAAAACTTTCCAAACACACTCCTACAGCTGAAAGAAAGAACAACAAAGCCATTATCGGAACGAAACCCATTAAAGAAAAGCCCGTCTAAGACGAGCCACCAATCACTGCAAAGAAAAAAACAGCCCTTTGACAGGTATAAGGCACAACCCAGAACGCAAAAGTCAAAAATACATTAAAAAAAAAAAAAAAACACAAACAAGAAAAGGAAACTCAAAGGAAAAGAGAGGACAAGAACACAAAAATACCTGAAAAAACAGAAGACTGGGGACACAGACATCGGACGGAGCCAGAGCCGGAACCGACCTTCCCACGAATTCCAGCGATCACCCTCGATACGGCGCAGAGAAAAGGTCGAATCTTTGCGAAGATGGAGCGTCGAAACGAGGAGAAGGAGGAGACGATCGAGGAAATGCGACAGCAGGAGAGGACTCCAAGAAAAGGGAAAGTTGGTGGTGTGTCTGCCTAGCCCTCTGTGCGTCGTCGTCGTGGCCTCCGCATCGTTTCGGCTTTTGAGAGAGAGACAGCAGTAGAGAGAGAGGATACGGCATTTAAGTGGGGGGAGTTGTAAAGAGACACTGTAGACGAAGCAGTAGAGACGAGGAGAAGCGGAGACATGTGA